>OX359291.1:67921957-69121957 GCA_947179395.2 Pulicaria dysenterica | reverse complement strand
CAACGAGTTTGAAGAGCTGCATCCTGAATAGATTAGTTCTATTGGAAATTAGATTAGTTCTAATTTTTGTAAGCACTTAGTATGCATGATCTGAGTGATCATATTTTTGTATTATGATTAGTTCAAATAATACAAGTATAAAGTTTGATATGTTCAACTGTGTTATGATGTGTTCATATTTATAAGTCTGATAAGTTCAGGTAAATGAATAACTGATAAGTTATTATTTATTAATGTAATTGGTTGGTGTGTTCAATTAAAAGTTGGCGTGTTCCAATTTAAATTGATAAGTTCAATTGAAATTGATATGTTCAATTAATGTTTAATCAGTTCAAATATAAAAATCTTAATAAATTTAAGACTTAAGACAATATTCTGTTAAACAAACTTATTAACTGTTTAATGGTTTTGTCATCATCAAATAGGGGAAGTTTGTTGGGAAAATGATCTCATCAGTTAAGATTTGATGAGACAAAGTTAAGTTTGTAAGATGTGTTCTACATATAACTTAAACAGAATTATGAAGTTTAGTCAGACTGAACACTTATAGTGACTCAGACTGAGTATAGGCTGAATATAAGCTGAGCATATGTTCGATCAGCTTAGACTATATCTTAGTAAGATTATCAATATGTTTGATAAGCTGTGTACGTAAACTAAGATATACATATTGAGTTTCAGCTTGATGAGTTTCGAGCTGAGCGACTCAGTGTGAAGACTGAGTCAGTTCAATAGAGTAACTAAATATGTTTTAGTTAATTCTTTAGACTTCTAAGGATGAGTTAAAAATTATACATGTTAGTTCATGGTTAAATTTGGGTTTGTTCTCGAAGAACTCAGCTTGATGAGTTTCAAGCTGAGTAACTCAGCCTGACTAATGAAGTCAGTTTAAAGATAAATTTAATGTGTTTTAAAATTTATCTTTTATCTCTCTATATCTACGAAAGGAGAAGAAGACTTCAGAATCAAGATTGAAGATTGAAGACTCAAGATAAGAAGATTCAAGATTCAAGATTCCGAGTTATCCGATAGTTAGTTGCAAATTAGGATTAGTCCAGTTTGTTAGGAACCGTATGAACAGGATTATAAATACTTATATCCTGATAAGTTTAGAGGTACGACTTACAAACGAAAACAACTAAGTGTTGAAGAGCCAAATACCTCACCTCACCGTATGTGTTACGATTCTTGAATCACTGTTTGTCAGTTCAACGTGATCAAGAAACTCACAGATTGCCAAGTTGTTCGTGTGTTCGAATAATCACATTAGTTGTGATATTGGTAAGTTATTAATCTGTGTAAATCTTGTTTAGAGAGTCGTCAGTATCTATAATTATAAGTTGATTATAGATAGCTAAGTTTGAGAGATTGAGAGATTTATATTAGGTGTTTATGTAACAAGAGTTGCTTACTTGATAGTTATTGTAATCATCTTCTTATTCAAAGCATTGTAATCATCTTTTTAATAAAAGCATTCGACTGATTGTGGTTTGATTTACTTTGTGTAACACTTTTATTTGATTTGTTCAATTTCCGCCGAAGTGTATTCAACCCCCCTTTCTACACACCTGTTGCTTGTTGTTATTCTCACCAAGGGACCAACAGATCACAAATTATCTTGAGGCTCAAACTTTCTAGTAGAGAATTACAAAGCGAAAACATCATTAATCCAAAAGTTACATACGAGTTTATATAGTATTTAGTTACAAATCAAATCCAATATCTATGCTAACAAAATCATCTAATTATAGAGAGATATTCTAGATCAATTATATCCATAACTATTATTTCTAAAATAAAGGATTTTATCCTTATCACGTCTAGAAATAGGGATACGTTCCAGCTGCACTAACTTCAACTTCACTTGCATTAGCCTTCAACCAGCAGTGACTTCAACAAATTAAACAACATCAACCAACTACCAGTATTAATCTGCAATCCGCATCAACTCAATATAAACCACATTCTCATCACCAACCATGTATCAAATCTACCCCTATATATGATCATGATAAGTTGGCTTCTTTTTCTATAAGTATCGAAGCTTATTTAATAGAAATCTCGTGATAGAAAAAGCAGAAACAATAATAATTAGGCTGCTTAATTAATTAATTACCATTTTCATGCACAAATTAAAATGCCGTCGTGAATTGAATCCTCAATTCCTCATGCATCACATATCGAATTTATAAAATTGATTAGTGTACGTTCAATTCATATATTGATAGAAAGATTAAATTGTTGGCAAAATTAATAATATATTAAAAGAAGTTTAAAGAACCAATGAGATCCACAAGCGACGATGTAGTGTACGTACGTTTATTATAAAAATCTAACAGTATTTCTCTTTCAATCCCATGCATGAGAGATCCTTTTAGCTTTTAAAAGGACTTTGCACACCCACCTACCTTGTTTATTTATTTTATTAATTTATATTTTTGAATAGTCGCTTCAAACAAACATCGATCATATAATATATAGCTGTACGTAAAGTTAATATGGTGATTTTTCTTATAAATAAACATATATAATAAATAACGTGCTAATATGGTTTTGTGTTACTGGTAGAGAGTTGATTTATAGGGTTAAAATGTTTAAATGAAAATTAAATAAGATTTTTTACTTTTTAAAATCAAACTTTGTAAAAGGAAATATGAATATATTTTTTCACTCCCTAGCTAGGCATAATTGGATCTCTGTTTGTTTTTTTTTTTTTTTTTTGCTTCAAAACTATTTGGTCGTTCTTCTAAACCTGGGAAATCTATGTAACATGTGCAAACAAAAGAAGTAATCGATGTTTGGTTCATAAGAGGAATCATTATGCGTATGATTATGATGGAAAGTGAAAACATAATAGTTTCGCAGAAGTACAGGGAAAGACAAAGAAACTTTTCGCAGATCTACAATTATGATGGAGGACTGTTGACGGTATAATGGTATTAGGTATGGTTATATGAAACTTACAGTGAAAAACAAAAAAAAAGTTAAAGATTGTAATGTAAGGATTTTAATTAGCTATACTTTGTAACGAGTCAGGGCATGGTGTGGATTACACACACGTTAAAGTCTTAGCAGTTTTATACCCAAAATAGCGAGGCTCGAGGGAGTTGCACCCCCTCATGAGTCCTAGAGAGTAGGTGTGTTTGTTAGTTTCTCACATTTAATACATATGAAGCTTATAGTACGTCCAATTAAGTGTTCAACTGATTAGATAGGTGCTAAAATGATCAACATGATATGCCGAGAGCTCAACTAACAGAGTATTATTGCTTAGCTGACAATTTTCTTTCGTTGATTGGTGCTTAGCTTACCATTTGTTTGGCTGAGTCATTGCTTAGCTAAGCATTGTATTTAAACTCGTTCATAACTGTTAATAACTAATGGTTAGCCTCTATGTAATTGGTTTTGAGGGTTATTGGGGTCAAAATAACTACCTGCTTTCACCCTAACACATTCAAAAACAGAAAAAAATTGTGGGGGGGGGGGGGGGGGGGGAGGGGACTTACTTATCCCATCCGAGTTAGTTGCTACTTATATGTTATGCTTCATTTACAACCAAAAGCCATTATTCCTAGCGTAGGTTGAGAACTTGAGATTGAAAGGCAATAAGGGGTATTCAAAAGGAGGGGGGGGGGTAATTCAAGTTGTAGATGGTTCCCATTTATGCTTCTTTCCTCTATTCCATTGTTTCACTTATTAATGATAATACGACTAGGTTATTCTCATTCCTACTTCAATACATCAATGTAGGTGGTTAGATTCTTGGGCCTCTATCGTGCTCTAGGCTATTTTATAAGGTATAACAAACACGAAAACTATATGCGAAATTATCAAGGAAAGAAATCTTCTGATTATCCTCGAGTTGATTTCTTGAAACCCTTATAAGGTAGAAATACAACTTTAAGACAATATCCTTATATACATGATTGATTCTGGTCAGTGGCACATAGTACTTTTCAGTAGTAAGAGAATTAACCATAGATAAGCTTTTTCATTACCTTTTCTTTTTGGTGAATATCGATGAGTTATCTAAAGAGATCCAGGAGAGTATCCAATGGTACATACTATCTACAGATGACATTGTGCTAGTCTTATAGACGAACGAAGAGTTGAAGAGATGACTGGTACCTGAAGAACAACATTATAGGCTAATCGGGAGTTGGATAAACTTATAGTACAATGGAAGACAACGTTAGAGGATACAACACTTGCAAGTTAGAACAATGAAACTATTGTAGTCAACAATAAAAGAGGTAAGAAGGAGTCACTCCACTCCAACCGCATGACCTCTAATTGAAATGCATGGATAGTTACAAATAGGATAGATGGGTAGTGTGGTAAAAGGGCTATAGTCTTAGGTGTATGTGGTGTATTTCGATGATGGATATAGCTATTCTAATATAATATTATTATTATGTGTATAAGTGTATTTAATTAAGCGTAAAGTACCCTAAAAAGTTTTAAACTATACCCAAAAAGTTATTGTATGTATTCACCTTTAAAAAAAAATTTAATGTATCAAACTATTTAAAAATTATTAATGTGTGTATTATGTGACTTGATGTCTAGGTTAAAGGTAATTTGAAAATTTTGAATTATTTTTACACATAATTATTTATATTCTTCTTTTTCTTCTTCATCTTCAAGAGTCATCATCATCCCATCATCCAACCATTTTCACCATCAATATTCATCACCATCATCATCTTCTTCTTCAATTATAGACCTAGAATCAGATACATCATCATCATCATCCAATCGCCATTTGATTGTGTGAGTTGGATAAATTATTTTGAATAAACATAGTTGTTTATTCCAAGCTCATGATTCCGATTCTGGTGTTCAGCCTCAAAAAGATCAACATGCTCACGATTCTGATTTTCAACCTCAAAAAGATTGTTAATTTGCAACAACTTAATCAATGAAAAAACCTGCGAATCGGAAAAAACCAACAGATTGATGAAAACGATTGAATCGGAAAAAACCCATGACATAACCCATTGTTTAGAATCGAAAGAACCAACAGATGAATCGATGAAACTATAACGGGGTAACATATCTGGAATATGTAACATCCTAAATTAGGGCCTAGTAGTACTGTGTTGTACTATGTGCTTGTATACTTGTACATTGATTTTAATCAATGTATTTTGTTGCTAAATGTATTATTTGTTAAATGTACGTGATAGAAAGGTGTTATGTAAATAGTTATGTTAATAAGTAAAATTTGTATATTACTAACAGGTTTTAGATAATGGTTCCAAATATATCTCCGTTAGGTGAAACAGGTAAGCGGATATTAAGTTGTAGGTTGAAAAGGGGAACAAAATACCCGTGATTTAATTAATTAAACCACAAGTCGGTTTGTTAAGCTCTTATCCCCTGTGTCAACACAATTCACACACTAAAACACACACTAACATACGGGACACACATACACCTCAAAACCCTTGAAGATTTTGGAAGAAAAGATCAAAGGAAGTTATTGGTTTGTGATTCTAGAGCTAAATTCGAGTTCCAATTACTGCTCTTCCTATGGTAAATTACAACAGTTAGAAATTCCGGAGTGGAAATGGGATCATGTTACTATGGATTTCGTTACTAAGTTACCTCGTACTTCTAAAGGGCACGATATGATATGGGTTATAGTCGATCGACTTACCAAGAGCGCTCATTTTCTGGCGACTAACGAGTCTGCACCAATGAATCGGTTATCCCAACTCTACGTTAACGAAATAGTATCTCGTCATGGTATACCGTTGTCTATTGTTTGTGATAGAGATGCACGTTTTACGTCTCATTTCTGGAGTAGTCTTCAACGTGAGTTTGGTACGCGGGTAAATCTCAGCACGGCGTATCACCCTCAAACTGACGGTCAATCTGAGCGAACGATTCAAACGCTTGAAGATATGCTGCGAGCGTGTATACTCGAATTTGGTGGTTCGTGGGATTCTCACCTACCCTTAATCGAATTTGCTTATAATAATTCTTATCATTCGAGTATTGGTATGCCGCCTTATGAGATGCTATACGGTCGGCGATGTCGTACTCCTACCTGTTGGTTAGAACCTGGCGAGAAGCAATATGCGGGTCCTGACATTGTTCAAATAACCGCTGATAAAGTTAAAGTAGCCCGCGAGAAGTTGAAAGCGGCACGTGATAGGAAGAAAATGTACGCAGATCCTAAACGGAGACCCGTTACGTTCGAAGTGGGTGACCGCGTGTTTTTAAAAGTTTCACCTTGGAAAGGGGTGATACGATTTGGTCGTAAAGGTAAACTAAGTCCCAGATATATTGGTCCGTTTAAGATTCTACAACGCGTTAACGATCAAACAGTATCACTTGAGTTGCCACCTGAATTGTCTGGTATTCACAACACTTTTAACGTATGTTATCTGAGAAAGTGTAAGGTCGAAGATGATCAGATCTTACCTCTGCAAGAGTTGAAAGTTGATCTAGCTAAACGCCTTGTGGAGGAACTGTTGAGATCTTAGATGCTAAAGTCAAAAAGTTACGTAAAAAGATGATCAAATTGGTTTTAGTAAAGTGGAAGCACAGTTTGGGTCCTAACTTGACTTGGGAGGCAGAGGATGAGATGAAAGCTCGATACCCTCATTTGTTTGCGGTAGAACAGATTCCGAGGACGGAATCTTCTTAAGGGGGGTAGATTTGTACTATGTGCTTGTATACTTGTACATTGATTTTAATCAATGTATTTTGTTGCTAAATGTATTATTTGTTAAATGTACGTGATAGAAAGGTGTTATGTAAATAGTTATGTTAATAAGTAAAATTTGTATATTACTAACAGGTTTTAGATAATGGTTCCAAATATATCTCCGTTAGGTGAAACAGGTAAGCGGATATTAAGTTGTAGGTTGAAAAGGGGAACAAAATACCCGTGATTTAATTAATTAAACCACAAGTCGGTTTGTTAAGCTCTTATCCCCTGTGTCAACACAATTCACACACTAAAACACACACTAACATACGGGACACACATACACCTCAAAACCCTTGAAGATTTTGGAAGAAAAGATCAAAGGAAGTTATTGGTTTGTGATTCTAGAGCTAAATTCGAGTTCCAATTACTGCTCTTCCATTGATTTGTAAGTTTTCTTAATTTAAAATCTAGTTTTGTGTTCTTGAGAGAGATTCACCATTTTGGTGATTTGTGTGGTGTTTTGATGTTGTTCTTTGGTGTCAAATGGTTTCCTAAACTCTGTATGATGCTAAGTAACATGTATGAGATATTAAAACAGAGTTTTGATCGATTTGTTGGTAAAAAATGGGTGTTTACAGTCGCTGTCGAAGAACAGGGACGAAGCTTACTGTAACGAGGTTTCCTACGGGCGCAGGAAGTATTCCCTGCGGCCGTAGGAGGTTGTCATTATCACTACGGCCGTAGGCAGGGTTCTCTGCGGCCGTAGTAATGTGTTTTGCATGGTTTACCACCTACGGGTGATGGAAAAGAAGCCTTCGGGCGTAGGTACATAACCTACGACCGTTGGTACCCAAAGAATCACTCCTACGGGCGTAGGGTATGTTTCCTTCGGTCGTAGGATATGGTTTTTAGGAAAGGAAGCTCTGCGGGCGTAGGGGCTTGCCTCTACGGCCGTAGGAGGTGTTTGGAAGGTGTCCTACGGCCGTAGGACCTATCTGCTACGGCCGTAGTAGTTCTTTTAGGTTGTCTGTTTCTTGTTGTTTGTTGTACGTTTACGTAGAAGCATTGGTAGTACTTTTAGCTGCTGACTGAACCTACACATGATGTGTTAGGTGATTCGGACGATTCTGTGTGCTCCTGGGATTCCCGGATTCATATTTGCCTCATGTGATCTCGAGGTGAGTACCGGTTAACCTTAGGTTTCGTGATAAACATGTTATAACCATGTTTAAGGTAAGTTATGGTTTATGTGTTGTTAATTTGCTATGGTATACGTTGCTATGCACTTATGTTAGGCTTGAGTAGGCCAATCATGTTATAAGCTCGGTGTATGCTGGTATTATGGCTTTATGTAGGCCAATAGTTATGTTATGGCTTTTGTAGGCCAATATGATATGCTATGGCTTGAGTAGGCCAGTTATGTTTATGATGCGGCCAGAGTCGGCCAATACGTGTTCGTGCCGGCACTTTGTTATTGTTGAGGTACGGTGATTCGCGGCCGCGGATCGGGTTCTTGCAAAACCCCGTGCCTCAACCAGGGGCTCTCATAGACTTCCCCGCTCGTTAAAGGGGCTCTCATCGGACTTCCCCGCTCGTTAATGCAATGGTGGACTGCTACCCGCTTCCCCCACCGGCGCGATATTATGGATGTGTTCGGTTTCCCCCAGTTTGGATCATTGAGCCGGGCTCACAACCCTGCAAGATGTGACTCCTCCTGGGCATCAGAACATCACTAGCTGTTTGGATAGACTTGTTTGATACTTTGTGATACCTTCTGCATGCTATAACATTTTTGTAACGATACTTATGTTTAATCGTTACTCACTAGCTATTTATAGCTAACCCCTCCATGTTTACGACCAATGTTCAGGTAATTAGCTGCTGGTGAGACGGGGTGCCATGTTTTGGTTTGTACTGCCGAAGTTTTTGGGGAACACTACTTTCTGGTTGTTTTTATTAACTCTGGCTTACTGGGTAATGGTCGGCAGATATTTGGTAACTCCGCTAGTGGTTTTGTTTAAACACTGATACAGTTTATGTAAATAACTAACTTTAGCTTCCGCTGTGTTTTGTAAATATATCTTTTGGTTAAACGCGTTAACTTTATTTTATAAAAGTAAGCTTGTGAAATGGCGGCGTTACAGAATATACCTGCAATATGCAATAAGAACCTGCAAATCGATTGAAACTTGTGGTGGGATGAACTCAACGAAACCCTAATCCAAGAAGATCGATGAAATCCTTGAGAGGAAGCTAGCTGCAATCTGCAAATCGACCCACGGATTTGAAACCCAAGATCGAGATCTGAAGCCATCATTTGTAAATCAATTTTAAGATCAAGATTTGGAATATTCAACCTGCAAATTCACTTGCCAAAATTATTCTTCAAAATAATAACAATAAAAAAAATTATAATCACCATAACCTGATGTTAATAACAATTAACCTACAATAACATGCTGCATACGTACAATAACAATTTTTTTAAAGTTTGATAAATTAAAAAATAATTGTGAAATTCAATATATACAATAACTTTTTGGATAAATTTAATACAAACCTTTATTTAATAATGAGTTTAGCATTTTAATTAAGTTCTAAATATTAAAAGCTAATCAGTATGACTAAATATCAATCTAGCAATTTTATATATATATATATATATATATATATATATATATATATATATATATATATAGGGTAGGGATCTAGTAAAAAAAAGTTATGGTACTTAATGTAAGGAGAAATCTCAGCCATTCATTTTTCTTGTAACCGCTCCTATAAAATTGGCTTTTTTCTTTTTATTTTAATTAAAAAAAATTACAAAAAGGGTATAATAGTCTTTTAACAATTTGGTTCCCTGATATTTAGGAATAAATTTTAAACATCATCTCTCCAGAATTATTCTGATGCATACCCACTACATTAAATCATCAAAAATAAATTGATGCACAGTTTTGATGAATACAAAACAGATGATACATAACATCAACCATATTATCTAAACAACTTTGAATCTGCTACATACATAACTGATTAATACAGAACCATAAACGTAAGATGCACAATCCTAAAAATCTACTTGTGCACCGAAACACAGAACAAAAACGAATTGTGCATTATACAATCCAACGTTGATGCACAAAAAAAACTTAAACCGTACTTTCAAACTTTCTGAGAAAAAGATGAAATAACTCCAGAAAATATATAATACAAAAACAAGACAAGGAAAGAAAAAAAATAACTCCAGAAATACAGATCATGGAGATGGATGATACATTAAAAACAAGTAATATGTATGTATGTGTGTGTATATATACTTCAACCTTCTGTGCATCAGGCCTGTGAGATGGATGATATATATACTTCAACCTTATGTGTATCAAACACTAATCGAAACCCTAGATCGAGATCCGGTGGCGGAGGAGAACGGGCGCGGCGGCGGCAGAAGCAGGGTTTCGACTTCTGAAACAAAGAGCAACCGGCGGCGACTCATAAGCGCGGTGAACGATTACAAATTCTGGGACACATCACGGCGGCGACTCAAAAAGCGTTGGATGGTTCACGGCGGAGCATCACAAAAACGACGGGGGCGGGGCATCAAAAGAACTATTAGGGTTTGGGTGAGGGATGGAGGAGGTTTGGGAAGAGGGCAGCGGCGATGATGCCTAGGTGGGGACGTGGCAGCGGAGATGATATTAGGTTTTTCGTGGGGAAGAGTCAGTACGGGACTAAACACGATGGAATGTGCATCTGTGGGTAGGGACGGATAAGAAGGGAGGAGTTGGTAGTGGGGACCGATAATGAAGGGAGGAGGGAGAAATTGTGATAAAATGTCATAAGTACCCTTTAACTAATTTAATTTAAAAAGGACACGTGACAGCTCAGGAACTCTCCTTACTCTTTGTACCATAAAACTCTTTTTACTTGAACCTGATTATATATATATATATATATATATATATATATATATAGGAGGGATCTAGAGAGAACATCTCTTATATGGAGAATGGTGAGAACACATCTCCATCAATCATTAAAAAGGGTAAAGTAGGAATTTCAAAGTCACTCCCTCTCTCCTAATAAGCTTTCTACAAATAATATTTTTTACCCCCATTGATTTTTAAATCTATATATCTTACACATATATAATTATTAAATTAAAAAAATTATACCTTTAAATTCATGTTTAAATCCTCTTTAATTTGATATTAGTTTTGATATATTTTAGTATATGCAAATCAGATGCAACATTAGATGCAGTCCTAACTGTTTTGATGCAATCAACTCAATAAAGTCTATGTTATAAAAAAACATGGAGAAGTACAAGTATAGAACACATTGATGCGAGACATAGATAACTTGAATATATACACAAATACAAATCAAAACAGATGCAACACATATATAACTTAAATTTATACACAAATACTAATTAAAACAGATGCAACACACAAATATAAAAATTACTTTATTCAGATGCAATCTTGTCTTTCACTCCCATGAAATTAGTATCTACCTCTTTCAGATGCAAAACAACTTTATGCAGATGCATATACAATCAACAAATGCAATCGCCCCTTTCAAAAAAATTTGGTAACAAGAAAGATATACTAACAAACATAATCTAATTCATTATCATCTTTGCGGTTAAAAAACATATCCAATCTAATTAATCAACCTATTCTCATTATTTATATGCTTCTGATTAAATAAAAAAGCTAAATTAATCCATCAAAAAGGATCAAATTTATTGTACTTGGTAAAAAAAGGATGCATATTTCAATGTAAAAGAAAAAGGAAATCATGATATAACATATATAAGTTCTTGACATATATTTGTAGTGAAAAATTCATTTAAAAAAAATTTAATTCTTATTAAAAATCACATGATAGAGAATTTTGAAACGTACATATGTAATAAAACAAGAAAAAAAAAATATCTAAAGTCTTCTTAGGGCTAAGTCAATGTCTTGCGTTTTTCCATATGTAATTATTATTTAAAATTTAAATCAAGAGTAAATATGGAAACCTCAATAAACATGGGTAGGAAAAAAGGTAGGTTATAAATGTGGAGATGAGAGATAATAATGTTAAAAGACCAAATTAGCCTTTTAAGCCTTTAACATGTAATTAAAAAAATAAAAAAATAGTAAAAAGTAACAACCTTAGATTAGAGTTATCTAAAGGTCAATAATTGTTCTTACCATTCTCACATTAACTAGTCTTCTCATTTTATCCTACCTCTCTCTCTCTCTATATGTATATATATATATATATATAATCAGGATCAAATAAAAAGAGTTTTATGGTAAAAAGGGTAAGAAGAAACGTGGGTCTGACACGTGTCATAAACAACAAAAACTAACTAAAGGGTAAAATAGGAAGTTTAAAAAAAATCTCTCTGTTAATACCCCCACTACCCCACACGTCTCATCATTTACCGTCCCTATCCCCCAATTCGAAAACCCTAATCTGCCCACATCGATAATCTGCTGCCCAGACCTTCCTTCCCGTCTTTATTCGCCGAGCCCTTCATTCCCGTCGCTTCCATCAATGGCCGCCGATAATCGCCACCGCTTCCTTCCCGTCGCGTTCGCGACTTGATCTGTGTAATCGCCGCCATTCATAATCGAGTATATGTTTCTGTTTATCCCACCGGAGGTCACCGGCTGTCGGTTCGTTCGACCCACGCCACCATATCACAACCGCCCTCACACCAAAAACCCTAAACATTCCTAAGCCGCCTCCATGAACTGATTCGTCAAGCCTGTATTTCTGCAACTGGTTCCGGTCGGCGACCTGGTCCCCGAATTCGCTGCTATGAAGTTAAAAGGAAGACCGCCGCCTACCAAAAACCCTACTCATTCTTGTTCTCGTTATCTTGACTGGAGTTAAAAAGAAGACCGCCGCCCATCAACGCCGCTACTACATCACCGTCGGTGCTCCATCACCGCCTATGCACCATCATCACCGCCGCTGCCGTTCATCAACGCCGGAGTCTCCTATGCATCAGATTCACACAAGTTTGCATCTTTTTACTATGTTCATCAACGCCGGAGTCTCCTGTGCATCAGATTCACACAAGTTTGCATCTTGATGATTCTTCATCAGAATGCAAGTTCTTGTTGATTTCTGAAAATATTCTTGTGAATATTCTGTTATTGATTTCAGAAATGCAAGTTCTTGTTGATTTCTGAAAATATTCTGAAAATATTATGAAATTATTTGTTAAATTTGTGCATCGGTTATTGTTGTTGAATCTGTTGGTTGTTGGTGATGAATCTGTGGGTGTTTTAGCGTTTCTCCATTTTGAATCTGTTGTTTATCTGGACAAACAGACATAAGAAACCACAAATCTCGCTGCTCAATTTTTTTGTATTTACTGAATTGCCCTTAACTGACTTTAATCGGCAGTTATGAATTGGAGGTTTATAGATTTTTTTGTTTACTTTTGATGCAAAACGTGTGGCCAGGATTTCTCCTTACTCTTTGTACCCTAATTCTCTTTTTACAATATACTTTCCCTATATATATATATATATATATAGCCAAAAGTTCATGCGAGAACCGTTGTTAGCGCGAGAACTGCGAGAACCAATCTAAGCCGTCCAATTCCCCCTCCTTCAATATCATTGCCCACCCATGAATTCCTCACATGCACCCTACCACACCCTATCTCTCCATGCTCTCCATCCATGATACTTCCCATATCCAAGGAACGGCTGAGATTGGTTCTCGCGGTTCTCTCACTAACAACGGTTCTCGCATGAACCCACCCATATATATATATATATATATATATATATATATATAGTAGGGTTATTGTGAGATGTGAATTATCCTAAGATAGAAAGTTCTCATTTATTAAAATAATTTAATAAAAATGGTAATTAAGGGTATTTTTGACCATTCACCATTCAAACTTCCCTACAAACATGCTAACGTCTTAATATAGAATCCAAAAAAACTGATTAAAAAAATTCACTGATGAGCATATCACGTTCATTTAAATTGATGAAATAGACCAGATTCATCAACTAGTTAAATTAAATCCTTACAGATCAGACAATATAAACAAATCAAAATTGATGAAAATAAATATATAATCTTTACAACAAATAGAAATAAAAAAAATGATGAAATAAACTTTTATACATATAAACAATGTAATTCGATTCATCACCTGCTATGTAAAAAAGAAACTAATACAGAAGAAAATGATGATCAAACCATGCTTTATAATAAAATGATGAAACAAACAACTGATACATATAAAAAAGAACGTGATTCTAAAAAACATGATGAATGAATAACCTTAAAAACAGAACTCACAATAAACTGATGAACTAATATAATCTTCTACACAGCGTTGAACCAATATAATCTTCTGCACAGCAATGACGGTGATGAAACAAAATAACAGATCTCTCATTCTCTCTCTATCGCACATCTGTCGAGGAGGCATGAGGGCTTGGAGAGAGTGATTTAGGGGCTGCCAGTGGTCTCAAGGAAATCTAGAACCCTCCATTGCGCAAATCTGTAACACATCATGAATCTGCGACTGTCTTTAATCCTTGAGTTTTACCTAATCTTTGCCATCCTCGTTGTGGAGGACGAACCCTAACGGTAACCACCATGCCACGTGCGACGGCTAGGCAGGATCGACGGCGGCTTCGGCTGAGGCTGCGTCTGCGGCATATGGCGGTGGTGGTGAGCGACTCATAGATCTGGAACTGCTCCGATGTCGGCGATAATGAATGTCAGGAGGGCGGTGGCGGCGATGATGAACGTCAAGGGGGCTTTTGATGGAAGATCTGGTTGAGGCGTAGAAAGAGAGCGGCGGCGGTGGTTTAGGGCAACAGAGCGGCGGCGTTGTTTAGGGCTACATAGTGGCGGCGGAGGTGGTCAGGGTTTGCTCAGAGGCGGAGGTGGTCAGGGTTTGCTCGGAGGCGGTGGTGGTTGGAGCATAGTCGGCTGTCGACGTAGATCTGAGGTTGTTGGAGCATAGTCGGCCGGCGACATCGCCGCCGTGTAGAAGGGGGTCGGCGGTGGTAAAGGAAAAACACAAAAGGGAGCTGAGATAAAAAATAGGGTTTATGGGGAATATGAGGCTGCCATAAAAGGAGTTTATGAGAGAGAAAAAAAGGAGTTGCTATATTTACGGTTTGAATTTTAAATAAATAAATTAATTATAATGATTAAAAAGACTTTTATACCCTTTTATTAAGATGCCACGTGTCACTCTCTCATTACATCTCTCACATCTCACTTTAATTCACATCTTTTTTGATCTCATATATATATATATATATATATATATATATATATATATATATGAAAAAGTTCATGCGAGAACCATTCTTAGTGCGAGAACCGCAAGAACCAATCTGAGCCGTCCAATTTCCCCTCCTTCAATGTCATTGCCCACCCATGAATTCCTCACATGCACCATGTCACACTCTATCCCTCCACGCTCTCCATCCATTTAACTTCCCATATCCAAGGAACGGCTGAGATTGGTTCTCGCGATTCTCGCACTAACAACGGTTCTCGCATGAACTCTTCCCTATATATATATATATATATATATATATATATATATATATATATATATATATATATATATTCTCCTACTAACAAATTCTCTTACACAAACACAATTATCCACTATATCAATATAATTTTCAAAATCTTACTAACTTCTCTCTTTTTATTTCATAAATATAATTTTTTTTTAACTTTTTTAGAATTTATTTTTAAAATTAATAAAATAGTTGATACAAATATAAGAAAAACTAAAGAAAAAAACGGACATGTTGAAATTTTTTCATGACATTGAATTACGCGTTAAATCCTTGAAAATGAGTTGTTGCAAAACAGAAACTATTTACCGTCGCAGCATTGCGCGGGTACACTGCTAGTATATATGAAAAAGTTCATGCAAGAACCATTCTTAGTGCGAGAACCGCGAGAACCAATCTGAGCCGTCCAATTCCCCATCTTTCAATGTCATTGTCCACCCATGAATTCCTCACATGCACCCTGCTACACTATATCCCTCCACGCTCGCCATCCATGAAACTTCACATATATAAGGAATGGCCGAGATTGGTTCTCGCGATTCTCGCACTAACAACGGTCCTCGCATGAACACTCCCCTATATAGGAAAAAGTCCATGCGAGAACCATTCTTAGTGCGAGAACCGCGGAAACAAATCTGAACAGAGATAAAAGTGTTCAATGAACAATAACCTTCAATGAAAAATAACCTCTTTATTAATTATTATATACTTAAAGATACAAAGTATAACTCTAATTCAGTCTAGCAGAGATGGCAAACATTGCAAGTTGTAAGCTATAAGTCCCATAAATCGTATAGCATCACGGCTATAAAAACAACTCTTTCTAACTAATTGTCTATAGCCTCTGTTTTGCTTATACATATTCTATGATTTATATAATTAAAGTAAAATACGAACTTCGAGATCATAACATTAAAGTTGTAAATGATAAAAGAAAGAATTGAAAGAGAATTGCTTTTGTATTCAGTAGTTGTACTTTACACAGACAATGACACTAATATTTATACACAGCTACAAAAGAACTAAAAAAAGGAAAGAAGTCTATTGCTGGCTGTCATTTAGAAACCGTATATTTGGTCTCCTGATTTTGTGGGAAATGATATGATTGAGAATCAATCTTGCTGATCCATTCTTTTTAACACTCCCCCTCAAGTTGTATTACGGGATTTCTGAAATTCAACTTGCTCAGACATTCGTGTAGATTCTTCTCATTGACAGCTTTAGTTAAGATGTCTGCGAGTTGGTCTTCTAATCGAACAAATGGAAGTGAGATGATCTTTGCTTCTAGTTTTTCTTTGATGAAGTGTCGATCTACTTCTATGTGTTTTGTCCGATCATGCTGGACTGGGTTCTCTGAAATTTGGATGGCTGCCTTGTTGTCACTGAAGATTTTGCTAGGTTCTTGTGGTGGATATCCTATTTCAGTTAAGAGTCTCCGTATCCATAAGACTTCAGTTATCCCTCTTGCAATTCTACGGAATTCTGCTTCAGCACTTGAAAGAGCTACCACCTTTTGTTTCTTGCTTCTCCATGTAACAAGATTTCCTCCAACCAGTGTAAAGTAGCCTGAGGTTGATCTTCGGTCATTCTTGTTTCCTGCCCAATCTGCATCAGTATACAGTTGTGTCTCAAGATGCCCGTTTGATTGAAACAAGACTCCATGTCCAGTTGTTCCCTTCAGATATCGAATGATCCTCAAGACTGCTTCCATGTGGGCCTTTTGAGGTTGATGCATAAACTGACTTACCACTCCCACAGCATACGCTATGTCGGGTCGAGTGTGTGAAAGGTATATCAGTTTTCCTACCATTCGCTGGTACCTTTCTTTTTCAGCCGGCTCTGCTTTCTCTTCCATATACAGTTTCTGGTTCATAATCATTGGAGTGTCAGCTGGTTTACAATCAACCATACCAGTTTCTGCTAGTAAATCAAGAATGTACTTCTTCTGACACATGAAGATCCCTTGTTTAGATCTTAGGACCTCAATTCCAAGGAAGTATTTAAGATTCCCGAGATCTTTCATTTCAAACTCTGTGAACAAGCTTTTCCTGAGTTTGGCTATCTCTTCTTTATCATCTCCTGTAATAATCATATCATCAACATAGATTATTAAGCAGGTTATGAGATTGCCCCTCTGTTTGAGGAACAGTGTATGATCCGAGTTACTTTGCTTGAATCCATATTTGTTCATAGCCAAGGTGAACTTTCCGAACCAAGCCCTCGGGGACTGTTTCAATCCGTAAAGGGATTTTTTAAGAAGGCACACCTTCCTTTCTCCAATTCTGCCAGTAAATCCTTGTGGAGCTTCCATATAAACTTCCTCCTTAAGTTCCCCATGTAAGAAGGCGTTCTTCACATCAAACTGGTGTAAGGGCCACCCTTTATTCGCTGCTACAGAGAATAGAACCCTGATTGTATTGATCTTAGCTACCGGAGAAAAAGTTTCAGAGTAGTCAATACCATAGGTTTGTGTATAGCCTTTAGCTACCAATCTTGCCTTGTATCTTTCAATCGTACCATCTGGTTTGTATTTAATCGTGAACACCCAGCGACACCCGACAATTTTCTTTCCCGGTGGTAAGACACAGTTTTCCCATGTCTTGTTTTTCTCAAGAGCTCTCATTTCATCTTCCATTGCCTCTCTCCATTGTCTTGACTTTAAAGCTTGTTCTGTTGTGGTTGGGACTTCACTGGAATATAGCGAGGAGATAAAGGCCTTAGCTCCTTTGCATAAATTTCCTTTTGCTATGTTTGCCACCGGATATCTGCGCCCACTTGACTCCTTTTCTGGTGAATATCTCTTTGGAGGGACTCCCCGATTTGATCTTGGTGGGAGTACATACCCTTCTGGAGGGGTCTCAGCAGACTCTTGTTCTTCTTCATTTTCTTGTTCCTGTACATTTTCACTCTGACTTGTATGGTTAGAGAAATCAGAAGAGTGATCAGAGTCAGGACTACTTACCTCGGGTATCGGGTCGGAAGCGATTTCTGAGGTGGCACTGATATTCCCTGGTTGTGTGGGAGGAGGTACCTCATTTTGAAGACTCTGATCTTTGTCTTGTTCGGATATAGTGTATCCCAGCCAACTCAAAGTATCCTGGTGCTCAGTATACTCCGTCTCCCCCTGACCACTGTGTTGGGAGGCATAGTAATACTCAGTCTCAAGAAAGTCACAATTCATTGTAGTGAACATATGTCGGGTTTTTGGATTATAACATCGGTAGCCTTTCTGAGTTATTCCGTACCCGACAAAAACACATCTCTCAGCACAGGGGTCAAGTTTGGATCTATTGGCTTTAGGTATATGAACGAATACGGTACAACCAAATATTCGTGGTTCAAGGGTAAGAACTGATGGGAGTGTAGTGTATTCGGTGAGGGTTTGCAAGGGTGTTTTGGTTTTCAGAATTCGGGTAGGAAGTCGGTTGATAAGATATGCTGCGGTAACGAGGGCTTCTGGCCAGAAAAACTTTGGAGCTTGTGATTCTATGAGAAGAGCTCGAGTTATTTCTAACAAGATGCGATTTTTACGTTCTGCAACGCCGTTTTGTTCTGGAGTTTGAGGACATGTGGTTTGATGAATTATACCCTTGTTTTGAAAAAACGACTTCATTTCAGAATTGACAAACTCTCCTCCATTGTCTGACCTAAAAATCTGAATGTTTTTCTGAAACTGTGTTTGGATCATATTGTAAAAGATAGTGAATTTGTTGAGTACTTCGGATTTATTTTTTAATAAATAAACCCAAGTCATACGTGTGCAGTCATCAACAAATATAACAAAAAAACGAACATTTTGTCCTCCTATGATAGGAGCGGGGCCCCACACATCAGAATGAATCAAAGAAAATGGAATGTCAACTCTTGTGTTATTTGGTTTAAAGGATTTTCGGTGACTTTTTGCTAACACGCAAGTTTCACAATGCGACTTATTTTTAGAAGGAAAAAACTTGGGAAATAACATATGCAAATAACCGGTGGATGGGTGTCCCAATCTTCTATGCCATAACCAGGCTTCTCGTTCCTTTGTTCCATGGGATAACATTACAGCACCACTTTGAGCTACCTCATCCACATAATACAACCCTTGCCTCTCAGTGCCACGCCCAATTATCGCTCCCGTCCTGATATCCTGCAAAATACAGAAATTAGGTTGCATCAAAACCGAACAATTTAACTCCTTTGTCACATGACTTATAGATAGGAGCTTATGAGAAAGTGTCGGAACGTAGAGACAGTTAGAGAGTTTAAGGGTTGGCGAGATTTCGATTACTCCTCCACTTTTTACATTCATTTTTTCACCATTTGCTGTCTGGATATAGGATTTGGATGGTTTAGTTGTCATGGAAAAATCAGATTTATCATAAGTCATAGTATCGGTGGCCCCGCAATCAAAGATCCACGACCGATCATATTTTTCCTTTTGATATTGAACCATATTTGCAAAACCATGAACACCAGGGACCTTTTTGCAATTATCAAAAGTTTTAATAATAAAATGTGCAAAAGAGTCACTTGGGGGTTTCGAGAAACCCATTCTCTCACCCCCTGTACCTGTCTCGACGAAAAAAGGGTCTCCCCCTTCATCGATTACTTCTGCCGCCGCTGCAACTCCCCCAAAGCCACCTGCGTTTTTTCGATCGCCGCTGTTATCGGTGGATAGAGGTTTTCTTTTTTCTGATCCGAGACCTTTGGTGCCTTTTTTGTGTCCGTCTGCCCACCACTCGGGATAGCCAACGAGTCGAAAGCATTGGTCTTTGGTATGTCTTGACATACCGCAATGGTCACATTTGAGGTTAGTTTTATCTTCTTTGACAACTTTCTTCTCTTCTGGCCGGCGGTGCCCCTTTGCGGCGAACCCCATCCCCTCGATTTCAATGGTTGCAAGGCCTGAAGCGATGCCCTGTGAGCCGTGATTGGTTGCTCCCAGAATATTCTGGTGAGCGGCCTCTTTTCGTACAGTTGCATATGCCGCCTCTGCCGAGGGTAATGGCTCTAATCGGAGTATTTCTCGTTTGATTGATTCATATTTCTGGTCGAGGGCATTAAGAAATTGAAAAAGTTTTTGCTCTGACCTGATTTTTGCATATGTTTTGATATCATCTGGGCACTTCATAGGGTTGGGATCGATCCGATCGATTTCTCCCCACACACCTTGGAGTGCGATCCAAAACTCTTCAAGAGGGCACCCATTTTGTTTGAAATCGTTAGCTTTGACATGAAGATTGAATGTTTGAAGTTTGTCTCTGCCACTGCTGTATGTGACCACCAAAGCATCCCACAGTAATTTTGCAGTGGGGTATTCGGTCAGGTTGCCTGCCAGGGTAGGTTCAATATTTTGTATAAGCCATGAAAAAACAATCAGATCTTCTTGTTCCCATTGCTCATACGAGTTGTCGTTTTGGTATGGAGGATCGGAAGTCAAGTGAGACAACAGGGCTTTCGATTTTCCGCCGATGGCAACTCGAATCATTCGAGTCCATAAGGCATAATTTTGGCTATTGAGTTTGAGATTTATAAGCAGGTTGTCGGATAACTTCGGGTTTTGGGGTTGAGAATTGATACCATCTTTTAACAATTTGGCTAGTTGCAATGATAAATCTGTTTCTGAGCCGCTGTCTTTGGACATGGTGGCTTGGTTCAGGTCGAGATTTTGAGCAGGCTATATGGTAAATGAAGAGTTAATAACCTGCTCTGATACCATGATAAAAGAAAGAATTGAAAGAGAATTGCTTTTGTATTCAGTAGTTGTACTTTACACAGACAATGACACTAATATTTATACACAGCTACAAAAGAACTAAAAAAAGGAAAGAAGTCTATTGCTGGCTGTCATTTAGAAACCGTATATTTGGTCTCCTGATTTTGTGGGAAATGATATGATTGAGAATCAATCTTGCTGATCCCTTCTTTTTAACAGTAAATCCTCATGCAATTACGTACCTTGTTCAGTCGTGAGTTGAATATTTGGATGCAAATCTCTAGGACAACTATAGAATATTTTGGGTTGGGTTCGTTCCATTGACTAAACCCATAAATTAAATGCGTGGATCTAAATCATGATCCAAGCAATCATCCTTATTCTTTAATTAAACACCGCTTACTTAACCTTCCTAAACCCATGATTAAATATCATGGATGTTTTTCACAATAAATACATATCCCATAAAATAATAAAATCATATTTATATATAAATAACTATAAATAGGATTCATATCAAAATGATTTATACATATCAAAATGATTTATACTATAAATAGGATTCATATAAACTTATTATGAAAAATAGCTAAATATGAGAGAGTATAAAACATATAATTATTATGTATAACAACAGATAATAATTATGTATGATTCATGTTCTTTATGGTTGTGTCGTATAAATGACGCTAGCAACCTCCTGAATAGGAACATAATATAATTAAGCAGACTATGACTATTCAGACTTGCGAGTTTTTGGTTATATTAAAGGTGTTCAACTGACAAAAGAAGGAACTAATTTGTTTCTGTTTTTCATCATTCTTCTAAGTTCTAAGTCATAAAATAAACATTTAGAAGAGTTGGTTTTTGGTTTAGAAGATCAGTTGCTCGTATTGGAGGCTTCCATCATTTATGTTGGATTGCCGGTGGGTTCGAACAAGAGAAAGTCGAAAGGCTAGGAAGATGTGATAAAAAATTTGTCACAACAAGAAAATTAGGCATCAGAAACGGACTTCCCACCAAATTCCGTGGGGAATTTTCAACGGATTTCCCACGGATTTAAGTCAGAAATCTGATTTTCAACGGATTTCCTACGGATTCCGTGGAAATTCCTGGGAAATCCAAGGGAAATGGTTTTCCCACGAAGCTTTTAACCACAGATGATTCTGTGGGAAATCCGAAAGAAACAACCTTTTCCCACGGATTTTTCACAGATTCGTTCGATACAAAAGGGAATGCTGTGTTGTAGTGTGTAAGGTAACTCGCTTAATAGAAAAGTAAGCTTTCACCCAGGACGAACAACTCCAATAAAAGCATTTTT
Organism: Pulicaria dysenterica; assembly: GCA_947179395.2. Taxonomy (NCBI): domain Eukaryota; kingdom Viridiplantae; phylum Streptophyta; class Magnoliopsida; order Asterales; family Asteraceae; genus Pulicaria; species Pulicaria dysenterica. The sequence continues at coordinate 69,099,686 of OX359291.1, read as the reverse complement.
GGGTAATTTCCTCTTGCTTTTCATGGCCCCAAAAGATGTTATATACATGCTAGAATCTATTCGTATGATATTCTTTTGTGGTTTATCAGAAGAGAAATCAAAGGCCACATGGGTAAGTTGGAACAAGTTACTAATAAGCAAAAAATTTGGAAGACTTAGAGTGGGTAGTATAGTATTCTTATAAGGGTGTGTTTGGTAAAGAGAAAAGAAATAGAGAGAATTGGAAATAGAAATGGGGGAGAAATGGAAATGGTGAGAAATGGAAATGAGTAAAAAATGCCCTTGTTTGGTATTAACAAGAAATGAAAATGAGAAATGTGGCTCAGGTCACCGGAAACTCGTAGGCGGCGGCGGTGACACCGCCTTGCCGACGCCAGACTACTCATCATCGCCAAAAACCAGTTTAGGGTTCAATCGTAACGACGACAACGGCTGCGGCGATGGCCACCTCGCCAGAAACTCGTCGCAACTGACAACGACGAATTAGGGTTTTATCGAACGGCAGCGGCGGCGATAGGGTTCAATCGCAACAGACGACGACGATGACGGCTGCGGTGTAGGCCGCCTCGCTAGATACACTTCGCAACAGACAACGATGAATTAGGGTTCAATCGCATAGCGGCGGTGGCGATTAGGGTTTAATCGCGACATACAACAATATCGACGATGACGGCTGCGGCGTTAGCCGCCTCGCCGGAAACACGTCACAACAGACAACATCGTAACAGACAACGAGGATGATGACGACGGCTGCGGCGTTAGCCGCCTCGCCGGAAACACGTCGCCACCTCCGCTCAAGGCAACCAGATAACATTTCTCCCCATTTCTTCACATTTTGTAGAGAAATGAAATTACAAAGAAAGTAGAGAAAGGGAAATGGTTAGAGAAACCATTTCTCTGCCATTTGTGAACCTCATTTCTCCTAAACAAGATAAACCCATTTCTCCCCTTTTCTTTTCTCTCTACCAAACAGCCCCTAAGTGTAAATGGAACTCGAGATTCTTTAAGAAACCAAGTACTCTTTAAATAAGGTGATCAAGGTTTTTTATGACCCACATAAGAGTTTTCAGACACGCAGCCTTTTAAAAAAACATCAATATGTAAACATATTAACATAATCTTCCATATTCATTAGTGTGAATGTATTGATACAATTATTCGCACTTTAAAAAATGAAGACTTTAACAAAAGTATGCACGCTTTTGTTTGTGAACTAATTGACTACGTATATTATCTATTTTTTTTAGAATCGTAAATAATTTTTGCATTTAAATATGTGAGAAAGTTATATTAATTCTTCACGCTTGAAAATATGATAAGATTATCGAACTTTCTCACATCTAAAAATATGGTAAAGTTATATATGTTTATTCACATATTATGGATTATGCAATACAGTTAGATATTTCTCACGCTTAAATGTCGATTTTTTTTTTTTTTACATTTTTTCTATTTGTTCATTCTCGCTTATAAGTGTGTATGTTTTCTTCACAATTATAAATGTGCTTTTATAAAGTTTTTTCGTTTCTTCACGATTATATACGTGCTTTTATAACTTTTTTTATACTTTTATTTTTTTGAAAAACAAAGGAATTCATTTCTCATTAATACAAAAATTTATATATGCAAAATACAATGGAGGGGCTCAAGTCTCCAAGCTGGAGGCAAAACAAAAGAATCATCTAAACATGAGATCCATGGTTAACATAATCTAAGCTTTTCTACAGCACTCTATCGGGTTAGAGGACCAACACGATCAATCATAACTTTGTTGTTTTGATATGTTTTGGAACCATAACTTAGAGAAGTGTTACTAAAGAGTAACAAGTCATTCATGGAGTCAAATCGTTTGTAAGGAATGTCAATCCACCCAAAAAAAATTCTCGGTACATGTTAGACCCTCTCACAATCAAAGAGTACATGTGAGAGATTTTCTTCTTTGAGTGAGCATAGAGGACAGAGAACCGAGATGATTGAAATCCCTCTTGCTAATAGATTACTGAGTGTTGGCAGAGCATTATTAAAAGCTCTCCAACTGAAGATGTTAATCTTCCATGGCAACCAAGATTTCCAGAAGTGTTTTGTGTTCATTGATGATCTCGGTAACAGCTTCTCACGAATTACAGCCCCCAAAGCTTTCACCGAAAGAACTCCATCAGCTGTGATGTTCCACGACCAGCCATCATTTTTTCGAGGCATTTAATTTTGAATCTGTTAATGTGTCGGTGATAAAAGATAGTTCATCAAGGGCTCTACCTCTCGGGTTTCTTGCCCAATTCCATCTTGCCTTCCATGACCCATTTTCAAGCACCCATCTTTCTGCTATGGAGCAATGCCTTTTCTTTTCCAAAACAAAGATTCTTTAAAAGCTCACACAATGCAACATCATTTGCTAACCAGGGATCTAGCCACAACTTTCCAATCCGTTCTCAACTTTTCGTACAAACGAGTTTCTCCTAGTTTAATTATCATTGGTTTTGCGTGCTGGCACTATGTTTCCCCAAGCAGAAGTTCTCATTTTTGGGTGAATATTTGATCGGAACCCTCCTGAACCGCCATAAAGTTCTTCAATAAGAATTTGCCTCAACTCCTCCTTTTCCTTTAGGAATCGCATTTTCCATTTTCCTAAAAGTGCTAGATTTGAGCTTTTGAGACGGCCCATTCCAGTACCCCCATGTGGCTTATCATTTAACAGCATACTCAATTTGACCCAGCTAATTTTATTCTCATCCTCACTTCCGCCACAAAAGACGGATCTTCTACTTTTCTCCAAGGTTTTTATGATGATGGATGGTGTCTTGAATAGAGAGAAGTGGTATAAAGGCAATGCTCCAAGTAATGATTTTGTTAGAACCAATCTCCTTCCTACGGATAGTAGTTTTCCTTTTCACTTTGATAATTTTTCTTAAACCGAATCAGTAATAGGACTCCAACTTGATTTTTCTTCTCTTTAATTTTCCCAAGGGCAACCCAAGATAAGTCGAGGGAAATTCACCAATCTTATAGCCAATTTGAATCACCATTTGTAGTACATTTTCTTTTGGAACACCAACCCGAGCATATTACATTTGTTGAGGTTTAATTTCAGACCTCCAGCTGTTTCAAACCATCGAAGTATGTTGATTAGGGAGTTAATATTGGACTTGGACCACCCACCAAAGAAAATGGCATCATCAATGAAAGATTGATGTTAGTATTCTTTAGTGATAAACCATGATAGATCTTTTTATTACAAGCTTCCATCATAAGCACTTGTTATGCCTCCGATACAATGAGAAAGAGAAAAGGGGATAAAAAGTCTCCTTGTCTAACGCCCCTTTAGACTACCAGCATCCATCATACCTTTTACACAGCCACATCAGCGCCACATCAGCTTCCCACCATTTTCTCATCACATCACACAAACCCCTGCATCCATCACACCCTTCACATCCTTTTTCTTTTTTTTTTCTTTTTTTTAACATTATTTAATTTTTAAAACAATATAATTAAAACATAATAATTATAAAAAACACTAAATAATAATATAAATTCAAATATTAAAAATTAAAAAGTACATAACTTAAAAAAATAAAAATAAAAAGTACATAATTTTTAAAAAAAGAAAAATCTACCACCCGTATTTTTTCTTGATAATTTCCTTTCGTTTGTTGAGAATAATTTTGATGAGAGAAAAGATGATTGTAGAGAATATATGAGATGACTAAAATTTTGTGAAAAAAAAGGGTTTAATATAATGTGTATTTATAGGAGATAAATAGATTAAATAAAAAAAATTGAGGAGAGAAAAGATGATTGTAAAGAATATATGAGATGAGTAAAATTTTATGTGAAAAAAAGGGTTGAATATAATGTGTATTTATAGGAGATAAATAAATTAAATAAATAAAAAATTGAAAACCCACCTCTCTCACATGCGCGACCAGGCTCACACAAGTGAGCGTGAGTGGCCGGTCACACAAGGCCATTATGGTGTTCACCCATGTGAGCAGCCCTCACACACCTCTTCACATAACCGATGCGGATGGTCTTACATGGAGCACTCCTTTGTAGCTGGCCCATTAATTAAAACCAAAACCGAAGCAGACGAGAGACAACTATATATCCACTTCTCTATTTTGATCCAAAACCCATTTGACTCATAATGCATAAAAGGAAATTCCAATTAATGGAGTCAAATGCTATCTCAAAATCCGCTTTGAAAACCAACATTTTAAGTGCCGATTTCTTTGCACATTTCTTAAACTTAAACATGACAATAAATTACACATTTAAAAAGTGTAGAGGTTGTAAAAAATTTACCCCTTTTCGTGAATAGCGAATAATTAGCATTTTTGTTGTAGTGTGCCTAGCGTTCAACTATTGCTTGGTTCGTTGGCATAAAGATAAAATATATCAACTAATTTCAGAACTCACACATTTCTTAAACTTACTTTTAAATATATATCTTGTCTATAATACAAGATTTGGACCTAAGACCTTAAGAGTTACATTAAACACCATATATTGTTTGCCAAACCCCATCTTAACAATGGTAAAATGATTGGTTGATTTTGAATTTAAAAGGTGAAAATTATAATCAACCGTAGCTTCTTCTCCCGTTTTGAACTATGAAAAATTATATTTCCTTCTACTAAATCTTCACACTTCATTCTCATACCCACTAAAAGATGGCAAGTGAAATGTATTAATTATCTTTTCTCGTATAGCCGTATTCTCATTTAATTTTGACACTTCTTTTATTCTAATAAGTAAAAGGATAGGTGGAAAGATTTAGTAGAAAGATATCACTACTAGAAAATCACCATTTACCGACGGACTTTCAGACGGAAACAATCCGTCGGAAATTTTCTAATAGATTAGCGATGGTTTACAGACGGACCCACTTTCCGACGGATTTTCAACGGATTTCCGACAGATTTCCGACGGATAACAGTTAGTCGGAAATCCGGCGGAAACCATCGAAATTACCGATGGATCAGCGACAGATCTGCGATGAAAGAATGTCGTCCGAAATCCGTCGGAAAATTCTGTCGGAAATCCGTCACAAAGTTAATCCGCCAGAAATCCGTCGGAAACTTCCGTCGCAAATCCGTCGGAAAATTCTGTCGCAAATCCGTCGGAAACCATCGAAATTACCGATGGATCAGCGACAGATCTGCGAGGAAAGAATGCTGTCGGAAATCCGTCGGAAAATTCTGTCGGTAATCCTTCGCAAATCCGTTCGGAAATTTCCAACAGATTTTCGACGGATTTCCGACAGACGTTTCTAGTTTTCGTATTTTTAAAGAGTTATGATCGTATTTTGTATATATATACACACATTTAATGATAATAAAAGTGTTTTTTCTTGTAAATGTCAATTTTCGACTCATTATATATATACACGTATACTACGTGCCGCTAGGTTTTATCTATATATATAAGTATACACGTATAGCGATACATATATGTGTGCATGTTTTTAAGTATAAAATTTTGAAACTTAAGTATATATATTATAATGAATGCATATACATGTGTATATGTGCGATTATATAAAAAGAAAAATATTATTATAAATGATTTTAAAAAAGCACTGTCCCAAATCTGTTGCAAGTCCGTCGGAAATTTGTGACGGATTTCCGACGGACAGTTCTAATTTTCGAAGATTTTCAAAGTAATGATCGTTTTTTGCGATATCTTTATACAAATTCTCATAAAAGAAGTGTTTTTACTTATAAGTATCATTTTTCGACTCTGATATGCATATATGTATACCACGTGTCACGAGTTTTTTTGTATATCTATATGTAAACGTATAAAGATACATACATGTTCGTGTGTTTATGAGTATGCAACTTTAGATTTAATCACAAATTTTAAATGTAATACATGTACTTGTGTATATATGTGTATATGTATGATTGTATGTTGCAAATATGTCGCAAATCCATCTGAAAATTCCGACGGATTTCCGACGGACGGTTTTAATTTTCGAAGATTTTCAAAGTTATGATCGTTTTTTGCGATATCATTATACATATTCTTATAAAATAAGTGTGTTTACTTATAAATATCATTTTTCAACTCATTATATGCATATATGTATACCACGTGTCACCATATTTGTCGTCGGAAATCGCCATATTTGTTGTAGTGTATAAAACATCTCTTAAACTCTACATGCCATATATAATTTCATTTTGTCCAACAATTATGTTATTTCTTTTTGTCATTAATAACTATACCCATTCTGTTTAAAAAAACAATAATAACTATACCATTCCATCCTATTGTTAAAGGGCAAATAAGTTATTTATGTAACTATTTTTTAAATTGTACCAATTAATGATATTATCTTTTTTTTAATCAATTCATGCAACCATTTTTTAATTTAATAACAATTTAAATAACATTTTGCCTAAAATTTCTTAAATGTATAGCTGCTTCGATTTTATTATGTTTTTTTTTTGTCATGTTATTATGAAAGTTGTATAGTAAATTCTTAAGAAAACAATTGAATACATGTTACAAAGGTCATAATTGTTAAAGTTGATTCTGACTAGCTCGCATGAGCTTGATTCCTTAAATGTTTTTTTATTTAAACCTTTATTTGCTTTTAATTTAACAACTTAACATATGAAGTGGATAACATATGCACTTAACAAATTACATAATAATTTCTTTTACATACACCAACATCTATCTGTCTATCCATATCATCGACTGGTAAAAAGACTATATCAACTCTTAGCTAGTTGAGGAACAAATCTCATTTAACTTTAAGCGATTTTCATGTGATTCACAGCATATCGGATAGTAGCATTTATATTTGTCTTATTCAGAAGACTGTTTAACTACGTCAAGACATGATGATCCTTATAATTCAAAGCCTACACATATCTCAGTTCAAAAGGATATAAAGACACAATCATTGTTAAGATTCATCCATGAGCTAGACAGATCAATGTGATAACATTGATAGATTTTAGGTCTTATTCAGTATCCACCACCACTAACGTGCGAATTTACCTCTCAACAAGATTCATATCAATGCATCGATCCTACTAACATTCACATTAGTCTTAACTCATGGTTATTTCCTTAACGTAACCAACTATGAAGATTTATAAAAAAATTACTAGCTAAATGAAATATTAAACACGCTAATATAGAACACAACTTTTAAATACATGTGGTTGTAAGTCGTAACCAATACGTGTTTATCCTCGTAACTATAATAATATTAACTAATTTAGCCCACCTCAAAGCAATTAGATGGCCTAAACTAAGTTGCATCCAGTGATAGCTTAAAGTTCTAAGCCATTATCGGTTATATATCAATCGACGGTCACAACTTACAATCTATTAGTTTTTCCATAGATATATACGTAATATGTGTTAAATGGTAAACCTTGGAAGCCTTATCGATCGAGCTTTAGCTATTTTTTATATTTGGCCTTTTGATTAATGTATGCAAATTATATAATTACATATATACAGGTACCGCATAATTATGTCAAGTCAAGCTTGAAAGTATCGATTGATTGGTAGTTTGGTACTATTACAAACTTATAGATTAAGATATCGAAGGAGTTAGGTTGAAGTAATTATTGCAAGCCGTATGGAAAACAGAAAATAATTTTAAAAGTTGTCATGCCTGCAATCGTAAAAATAGTTTAAATATAGATTTTGTTAAAAATAATAAAATACCTTACATTTATAAATTTGTAAAGTTAATATTGAAAGTCCTTTAACTTGAAATGCGTAGATTAATAATAAATAGAATATTACAAAATTTCATACTTAAAAACGTCAACTCTTACAACCTTAGTATTATTTTCAATTTATTCATACTTACCAATTTAAAATTTGATTATTTATTCAAACTAATAAATATGTTATTTTTACTACAATCTGCAAAACCTAATAACTCACATACTACTTCTTTTGACGTTAATCGATTAAGTTAAGAGAAACCATGATTCTCTTATGAAAGAAATTGAAATCAATATCTTTATTATATGAAAAAATCAAATCCATTAAATTCAAGTGTACTAGATGATCCAGCTACCCAAAAACAAAAATCCTACCTGCGTTAAGATGATGATGCTTCAACAATGACGTACGCATATAAGCAACATAATGATGTAGTGAAAAGAGTTAAAGGACTTATCAAAACTAAATTCACATAAAAATATAGAGTAGGATGTATAAGATCTTTAACATAGGATATATGAATTATCACTCTAATTTTTATTGAAATTTTAATTTTGGTATTATTCTACTCACTACATAATTATATATAAAATCCATTGATTTTTTTCTCTTAATTTTAATACTTATTTTAATCTAGTTGATTAATAGAGGATGAGTAGAAAAATTAAATAAAAGATATAGAATATCTCTTTTTTATTTATTTTTTAGTCAATAAATTAATAATAAATTTTTATCACAAGATAATTAATAAAGTGCATGGTTGTAATAAATTAATCTTTTGTAATTAATGTTATTTGTATAACTTTTTATAAGCGTTGAGTTACAGGTAGTATCATTTCACGTTAGAAGTTGCCATCATTCATTTAATTTGATCATTACTTTATTTGGTTTCGATTTTATTATTTATTTGGTTTCTCACACCATGATATATATAAAATGCGAAATTTATTTTTTTACAGCAAAATTCACACTTTATTTATTTTTTAATTCAACTTCTAAATCTACATCTTATATATTCACAACAGACTTGAACAAATTAATATACATTAAAGATCACTTTAAAAATCAGATACAATAATTTAATTTATATTTCTTTTGCAAATATGTCTTTGTGACTTGGAGTTGGTATCATAAACGCATCATCTTTTTGTCTTTGCTTTTAAATATTATGGTCCCAATTAATGATATTTCTTTTTCACTAGGAAAAGAATAGGGAAAATGAGATGTGAGTGAGTGTGTGTGTGTGTGAGAGTTTTCTACATATTTCTACACGTGATGCATGGTTGATAATAATAAAACCTAATAAAAGCGAAAACGAGTAATTAATATGATGATGATGAATTGACGGTAACAAAATGAAGGTGATATTTTCACCATGCACAATGTAGGTCCAAGTGTATCTGGTATCAACTAGTAATTGAAGCAATCAACAGAATGATATGAACTCTCGAAGAATAATACGTACATGAAGAACGAGAGCAAGCTGTTTAATCGTGAATATGAAAGCTTTAATGAATTAGGGTTAATTACAAACTATTTATACCTCAAGGGTATTTATAGAATGTACCCTAAACTATCACTAACGTCAAATGTAGTATTAAACTTCACTAGAATATATTGAACACAATTTAGGACCTAACATTCTCCCCCTTTGTGTTCAATTTACAATTAAGCATAATAAAGAAATTTATCTATTTAAGTACCAAAACAATCTCCTGTCTAGAATATGCAGATATTCTTTTTCTTTCTGCAATAGACATTAGAAGATCGTTCTTTGAAGTTTTGAGTCTTCATGAGATCTTCAAAGACTCTTCATCAGTGATCAAGTTGTTTATCAGAGATTGCAGTAGAAGCTTCACGCTTATCAGAATTTACAACCATGATCATCTCTTTTGTCTTCACGGGAACAGTCTTGAGCATTACACAAGAATAATATTTCTTGATTACGCACAGATGTTACTCGAGGGTAGGATTGGCTGTTTCAACACCTTTGAAATTTTCTTTAAACAAAGTTGCCCCCCCTCGAATTTAGCTCAAGATCTTTAAAATCTGAAATTTTTCCAAAACATTGCTCCCTTTCAAATCTGTAAACAGTTGTCTTCTTTTCTTTAAAACTTTGTCAGCTGTCCTTGTTTTACCTTTTTAGGAAGTAAAGATCTCATCTACCTAAAATGTAGGAAACTACTAAAAAGACACATTGCACTTGATGTATTAGCTCCCCCTTAACTTTCTCAAAATCAACTTTGTCTTCTTTTGTAACACTTTTGTAACTTGATTCTCCCCCACATGATGGTCACGATCCATCATGATCGTTACCATTCGTATTGGTGAAGTGAAAGCACAGTTTGGGTTCAGATTTGACTTGGGAGACCGAAACTGATATGAGAGATCGTTACCATTCGTTGTTTGAGCGCGATGAGATTCCGAGGACGGAATCTTCTTAAGGGGGGAAGATTTTTAACACCCTCCTTACCGGCCTAGTAGAATTAAGGTAATTAATTAATTAATTAATCTGGAAATTTATTTGCTATGTGGATTAATTGTTTTAATTGTTGTTGTGATATTTATTTGTAGAAAAGTGTTAGATGATTTAATTATGTGGTATTATTTTCTTTTAATTATTTAAGGAAAATAATATTATATAAATTAAATCTTTTTTTTCTATGGGAGTGAGTATGGGGGGGTAGCCGGTTGGTGGGGGTGCCCATACCTCCTCCATACTTCTTTGCTTGTGGTAGTATACAAGGTGTTGTGTGTGTGTTTTGTGTGCTACGGCCGAGAGCAAGAAAGAAAGAAAAGCCGAGAACAAAAGAAGAAGAAGAAGAAGAAGAAGGAAATCGAATACTTTGTTCAATCCATTCATCTTGAAGTGTTTAACATTATTAGAAGGTTAGAAATTCAGAACCATTATGTTGATTGTTGTTGATTTTCGGTTTTGAATAGATATATTTATATTTATATGAATACCGATCGATTTGATGATCTTAGAATGAATGCATGTTAGATTTTGATGATAGATTATGATTATTATATGTTTAGAATGACTTCTGGAAACATATATAACTTGCATGCTTAAAATCAGTAGTGATTTAAGTTAGAAATCAATAATGGGGATGAAGTTATGAATCTGTCGGATTTGAGGTATGAATGACTCGGAATCTGACTAAATTATCTGATGCCTTAACAATTCTCTCGGAATTGCCATTTTACTCGGAATCCGATAGAAGTTTAATCGGATTTGGATTTGGTTGTATCGGATTCCGATTGTTTTATGGGATTGTATGTTACTCGGATTTGATATTTTATCGGATTCTAAGACTTGATCGGATTTGGCCTTTTCTCGGATTGTGAAATGTATCGGAATCCGACTCTTAGTCGGAATTGCTTTTTATCGGAATTGGTTGATCGAATTTCATGTTTTGTCGGATTTGAAACAATCGGATTTCCAGTCATACCTATGCTCGGAAATTGTGTGATATGATGTGAAAGATCAATATTAGAACATGAACTTGTTGCCTTGGCTTATTAAAGGAATGAATGATTCGCCTAAGCTAAGAAGTTGGATAAATTCACAAGATTACAGTAAGTAAAGAGTAATAGTGAATTACAACATATTGTTTGAATATACATAAGTTGATATGTACTTGTAGATTATTGGTACCTGTGATATGTAGATGTATGTGCTTGTTGATTTATGTACATGTTAAGTATTGTGCTTATTGTGTGTTTATTAAGCAAATACTGATTGTTAGTTGTTTGTTCAGGTGGAGACAAAACTCAGTAGATAAGTAGAGACTGAGTTACCTGAACTTTTGAAGATATCGGTGAGTGGATATATATCTTGGATGTATAAGATATATCACCTGATTGTTGCTCTTTGAGATGTATTCTCTTGTTAACTGTATATATACATGTAGTTTGGGAGATCAGCTTGGCGGTTGTTTTTCAGCTGGGCCTTAGTTTAGGGATATACAGTACTAGCATTCGTCTTGATAGCATTTGTTGTAATCAAGAGTTGCTAGTATTGTTGTCTGTTGTAACTAGGCTATCGGTAAACCTATGCTTTGGCCGGCATTTGGTTGAAGGTCCCGCAAGACCGCCGGTTCTCTTGTTGTTTGAGCATTGTTGGTTTGGGCTTGATGCCTTGTATGTTTTTTATATCTATTCTCTCACTTAGCTTTGTGCTAATCCCCCACTATTGAACTCTTTTACAGGATATTCCTGGTATGTTGAAGATAGAGGTGAAATTGGAATTATGGACTGATCTAACTCTGATATCTGTTTTGATTTTGTAAAGAGCCTGATTTTGTAGTAACACTGTTGTAGTTTTGTAAAGTTAACCAGAAAAGTTGTATTTACCATATTATATATATGTAATTATGTTATTAGCTTCCGCGCGTATTATAAAGTTGTGTTTTAGAAAATACGGTGTTACAAGTTGGTATCAGAGCCCTGGTTTGAGGATTTGCATTGTTGAGTTGTGCAATACTCGAACCGAGGCTCTGATCAGTCCAATATTTCCAGGGTGGGTAATTAGTAAGGTAGCTATAGAGAATATGATGTGGTACTAACGAATTATAATCTGACAACTGGTGAGATGTTGTGTAGAACAGATTATGGCTGATAACAATGAGATCCCGGTATTTACCCCCAGTCCCCTAGAAGACAGCACAACAACGTGTCCTCTACTGCTGCAAACGAACAACACAGAGCGGGTACCTCTCACAACGGGGAATCTGATAATCAAGATTATGTACTGCAGCTGGAAGATACTTTGCAGACTCAAAGAGATAGAATTCAAGAGCTTGAGCAACAATTGAACCAAACCCAATCTTCACAACCAACCTTTACTGTTTAGATGCCTCATGTAACAGCCACTTTTACTCAGTCTTTACCACCACCTGTTTATACTACAACACCTGCAAGCACGGTGTCAACACCTTATGGATCCTTTCCATTTATCCAAATGCCACAAGGAGTGTCTAACCAGCATCAAACCCCACAACAAAACTTCTTTATTCTGTGGTTTCCGCAACAAGAAACTAGGAACAAATGCCAATTCAAAGATTTTGTGGCGTGTGGAGCACCTGAGTATTCGGGAAGCTCAAACCCGAATGTTACTCTAAACTGGTTGAAGGAAACTGTGAAGGCTTTGGAAGCCTGCAACTGTGAGAAAGCTGAATGGGGCAAGTTTGCAACGAGACGTCTGAAGGATCAAGCTTTGGCGTGGTGGGATTCACTGACCACACACCTGCCGAGGGAAATTGTTAATGCCGTCACCTGGGAGCAATTCAAGGATAAATTCTGTGAGCAGTTCTGCAATGCTTTTGACATGGCGAAGATTCAACGAGAGTTCCTAGATTTGGCACAGACAAGTTATATGTCTGTGGACGAGTTGATCAACAAGTTTCAAGTGACTCTCCGATTTGCAAAACAGTGGGTGCCCGAAGAACGTTCTCAGGTTCAACACTTTGTGAAAGCTTTGTTACCAGAATATCGGGGTAACACTCGTTTGGCGACATCGCTTGTCCAGGCATTCACATTAGCAAGATCTGCAGAATCTGACGCTCAGGATCGGGAAAAGATGAACAAGGGATCGTTTAGCAGGTTTAGTGGAAGTGCCAGTGGGAATCAAAGCAAAGTTAAAGGGCAGAGTCATCATGGAAAGTCCGATAAGAGGTTCAAGGGAGCAGGATTTTTTCAGAATAAACCTTGTTGCCATAATTATAAATCTCGGCACACCGGGCAGTGCACGCCCCAAACTCGCAAATGTTTGAGGTGTGGTGAGTTTGGTCATGATATATGTGCATGTAAGTTCAACACCTTTGTTTGATGGAACTGCAAAGAGGAGGGACATCAAGCTGGAAGTTGTCTAAAGTTGAAGACCGCGGGGACTTGGGCAGGGGTAAGTAATACCGGGGGATCGTCTTCTACAGGTCAGAAGAGAAAGATTGTACCTTCTGCTGAGGGTAGGGCTTTCAAGATGACTGCCAAGGAAGCTACTGGCAGTGATGATGTGATAACCGGTATGTTCATAGTTAACTCTATGCCTGCACGTGTTTTGTTTGACTTTGGTGCAAATAGATCGTTTATATCTATGACTATGTGTGATAAATTGAAATTACATGCTTCTGTGAATACTACTCCTTTAGAAGTAGAAGTAGTTGACGGTAATGTAGTACCTGTGACCACTTCTGTGACTGGAGTTCAGGTTAGTATTGATGGTAATAGTTTCCCTGTAGACTGTTTGGTGATGCCTATGCCTGGATTTGATTTAGTATTAGGCATGGATTGGTTGAGTCACCATAGAGCTAGTATCCAATGTCATAAGAAATTGATAACTATTCCTCTGGTTGACGGGTCGCATGTCGTGGCTCGTGGGGATAGATATCCATCTTCTCTTCCGTTTATTTCGTACATGAAGGCTAGAAAATCTTTAGCCAAAGGGTGTGCATCCTTTCTAGCTTATGCTATTGATGTGAAGAAGGAGAAGCAGCCTGTTCTTGATGTTCGCGTCGTTTCGGAGTATCCGGAGGTATTTCCAGATGATTTGTCAGGGTTGCCGCCAGTACGTGATGTTGAGTATAAGATTGATTTGATACCTGGTAGTACGCCTATTGCGAAAGCTCCGTACCGTTTAGCTCCTTCAGAGATCAGAGAGATGATGACTCAGATACAGGAACTGTTGGATAATGGGTTTATTCGTCCAAGCTCTTCGCCTTGGGGTGCACCGGTGTTGTTTGTTAAGAAGAAAGACGGGACTTTGCGTATGTGTATTGATTACATAGATTTGAATAAGAGGACCGTCAAGAATAAGTATCCGTTGCCGAGGATAGATGATTTGTTCGATCAACTTCAGGGAGCTTCATATTTCTCGAAGATTGATTTGAGGTAGGGCTATCATCAGGTAAGAATAGCTGAAGAGGATATACTTAAGACAGCCTTTCGTACACGGTATGGTCACTATGAGTTTCTTGTGATGCCGTTCGGTCTGACTAACGCTCCTGCAGTGTTTATGGATCTAATGAATCGGGTGTGTCGACCATTTTTGGATAAGTTCGTCATAGTGTTTATTGATGATATCTTGGTGTATTCCAAAACGGAGGATGAGCATGATCGACATCTGCGACAAGTTTTGGATACTTTAAAGCAAAACAAGTTGTATGCCAAATTGTTCAAGTGTGAGTTCTGGTTGCGTGAAGTCAAGTTTCTGGGTCATGTGATTTGTGAAAATGGTGTTAAGGTTGATTCGGCAAAGATAGAGGCTGTGATGAATTTGAATGCTCCTAAGACACCGACAGAGATTAAAAGTTTTCTCGGATTAGCAGGTTATTACAGACGTTTCATTAAAGACTTTTCGAAGCTTGCGGGTCCGTTAACCAAGTTGACCCGAAAGGATGTTCTGTTCCAATGGGGTGAGGCTCAGGAGAAAGCTTTTCAGACTTTAAAGCAACTTCTGTGTCAAGCTCCTGTTCTTGCGTTGCCTGAAGGATCTGAAGATTTTGTGGTATACTGTGATGCTTCACATGCTGGGTTAGGATGTGTATTGATGCAAAGGGGTAAAGTTATAGCTTATGCTTCCAGACAGTTGAAACCCAACGAGAAGAACTATCCGACTCATGATTTGGAGTTAGCAGCAGTGGTGTTTGCTTTAAAACTGTGGAGTCATTATCTGTATGGTACAAAGTGCACGATTTGCACCGATCACAAGAGTCTGCAGTATGTGTTTACACAGAAGGAATTGAATATGAGACAGCACCGATGGTTAGAGCTGATTAAAGATTATGACTGTGAAATTCAGTATCATCCGGGGAAAGCTAACGTGGTAGCTGATGCACTTAGTAGGAAGGGTTCTGCAGAAATAGTGAAGTTTATGCGGTTAGAGATTAAATCTGATTTGATAGATCAGTTACTGGCTGCACAATTAGAAGCTTTGAAAGAAGAAAACCTGAAAGATGAAATAATGGTGAAAAGACAGCATGAAATGATAACTGATTCTCGTGGTTTAAAGATATATCAGAATCGTGTTTGGGTGCCGAAGTTAGGTAACTTGCGGGAATTGATTTTGTCCGAAGCACATAAATCCAGAATGTCTGTTCATCCTGGTAGCACTAAAATGTATCATAGTATGAAGACTTTTTATTGGTGGCCTACTATGAAGTTATATGTTGCACGATTTGTGGAGTCATGTCATATATGTGCTCAAGTGAAAGTTGAACACCAAAAGCCGTATGGATCTCTAAGACAGTTAGCAATACCTGAGTGGAAGTGGGATCACATCATGACGGATTTTGTAACAAAACTTCCGAGGACTCAGAAAGGAAATGATATGATTTGGGTTATTGTGGATAGATTAACTAAGAGTGCACATTTTCTTGCTACTGCCGAGACTGCAAACTTGAGTAAGTTAGCCAAGATGTATATCGATGAGATAGTATCGAGACATGGAGTTCCTTTGTCTATCGTGTCAGATCGGGATTCGAGGTTTGTGTCAAACTTCTGGAACAGACTACAGCAAGAATTGGGGTCCAGGGTTAATTTGAGTACAGCTTATCATCCGCAGACAGATGGGCAATCAGAAAGAACAATTCAGACTTTAGAAGATATGCTTCGGGCATGTGCGTTAGAGTTTGGGGGTTCTTGGGATTCGCATCTACCGTTGGTTGAGTTTGCTTACAACAATTCCTACCACTCTAGCATCGGAATGCCGCCGTATGAAATGTTATATGGGCGATCGTGCAGAACTCCTACTTGTTGGTTAGAGGCAGGAGAGAAACAGTTTGCTGGGCCAGATATTGTTCAGATCACAGCGGATAAAGTTGCAGTGGCTCGGGAAAAGTTGAAAGTTGCAAGAGATCGACAAAAGATGTATGCAGATCCACGTCGTCAACCAGTGACTTTTGTGGAGGGAAAACGAGTCTACTTGAAGGTTTCACCATGGAAGGGCGTGATACGTTTTGGGAAACGTGGAAAGTTAGCTCCTCGATATATTGGTCCGTTCAAAATTCGAAAAGTAATGAATGATCAGACTGTGGTTTTGGATCTTCCTGATGAACTAGTTGGTATCCATGATACATTCAATGTTTGTTATCTAAGAAAGTGTAATGTAGAAGATCAAACTCAGGTGTTACCGATAAAAGATCTGCGTGTGGATTTCAAAAAGAGGTTGATTGAAGAACCTGTTGAGTTGCTGGATCGTAAAGTAACAAAACTGAGAAACAAACAGATACCAATGGTATTGGTGAAGTGAAAGCACAGTTTGGGTTCAGATTTGACTTGGGAGACCGAAACTGATATGAGAGATCGTTACCATTCGTTGTTTTATGGGATTGTATGTTACTCGGATTTGATATTTTATAGGATTCTAAGACGTGATCGGATTTGGCCTTTTCTCGGATTGTGAAATGTATCGGAATCCGACTCTTAGTCGGAATTGCTTTTTATCGGAATTGGTTGATCGAATTTCATGTTTTGTCAGATTTGAAACAATCGGATTTCCAGTCATACCTATGCTCGGAAATTGTGTGATATGATGTGAAAGATCAATATTAGAACATGAACTTGTTGCCTTGGCTTATTAAAGGAATGAATGATTCGCCTAAGCTAAGGAGTTGGATAAATTCACAAGATTACAGTAAGTAAAGAGTAATAGTGAATTACAGCATATTGTTTGAATATACATAAGTTGATCTGTACTTGTAGATTATTGGTACATGTGATATGTAGATGTATGTACTTATTGATTTATGTACATGTTAAGTATTGTGCTTATTGTGTGTTCATTAAGCAAATACTGATTGTTAGTTGTTTGTTCAGGTGGAGACAAAACTCAGTAGATAAGTAGAGACTGAGTTACCTGAACTTTTGAAGATATCGGTGAGTGGATATATATCTTGGATGTATAAGATATATCACCTGATTGTTGCTCTTTGAGATGTATTCTCTTGTTAACTGTATGTATACATGTAGTTTGGGAGATCAGCTTGGCGGTTGTTTTTCAGCTGGGCCTTGGTTTAGGGATATACAGTACTAGCATTCGTCTTGATAGCATTTGTTGTAATCAAGAGTTGCTAGTATTGTTGTCTGTTGTAACTAGGCTATCGGTAAACCTATGCTTTAGCCGGCATTTGGTTGAAGGTCCCGCAAGACCGCCGGTTCTCTTGTTGTTTGAGCATTGTCGGTTTGGGATTGATGCCTTGTATGTTTTTTATATCTATTCTCTCACTTCGTTTTGTGCTAATCCCCCACTGTTGAACTCTTTTACAAGATATTCCTGGTATGTTGAAGATAGAGGTGAAACTGGAATTATGGACTGATCTAACTCTGATATCTGTTTTGATTTTGTAAAGAGCCTGATTTTGTAGTAACACTGTTGTAGTTTTGTAAAGTTAACCAGAAAAGTTGTATTTACCATATTATATATATGTAATTATGTTATTAGCTTCCGCGCATTATAAAGTTGTGTTTTAGAAAATACGGTGTTACAATCATGCACCTCTAAACTGAATTCAGCTTGATTTTGACATGACTCTATCAGAATGATATGAAAATTAACGCATCCATTGTAACACCGGGATCACTTAGATTACCCGTTAACACTACAGTTTAAATAAACTGAGTGACCTACGTTCAGCGTTGGCATGATGTTAGCACTGGTAGGATTTCCATCTATCACTGTAAATATCATAAAGATATTACTCAAGATGTTCCGGCACTGTCACAAAAACAGGCAAATATTCCACTGAATGTCCTAGAAGAGAATAATATTGCAAATGGATATAGACTCAATAAGTGCACAAAAGAAGTCGGGGACCGGAGTAGTTGTCCTCCTATTTTCAATATCAACAATCTCCAAGTGAGATGTCAATAGTGTATGTGAAAAATCTCCGTGTGAAGTTGAAACAATCATCTTTTAAGAGATAATTGAGTAGCTGGGTGGGGTAATTGCATTGCATCACTGGGTCTATGATGTCTTCTTCAATACTAGTATAAAACTAGTAGTAGATGATGCTACCCAGATTGACATTGTTTAGTGAGGATCTTTCTTTTTTTCTTTTGATCCTTTCTCTCACCCTCAACTCTCTGAATAGTTTTTAACTTCTCCCTCAAAATCTCTTTCCAAAATGAATGGACACTCTTTTTCTCACTTCTATAAAATAGGAAGCTCCTTGGGTAGGTCTATCCGGCTCTGGCTAGACCATAGGAGTAAAGAAGCTGCCTAAACACAATACGCACAAAGTGATCGAAATAACAAAATATTTTTGTAATTTTGAACATTTGTAATGTTTTTGGATTTTCATTTTTTAATGTTTTTGGATTTTCATTTTTCAATGTTTTTGGATTTTCTAAGAATGAAAACAGAACAAAAGAAATTTTTTTGTGAACTTTTACTGAATTACCGCCCTACAAGCATGCATAAAAACAATTTTATTGAGAAAAAAATTTGCATACTTGCGGGTCCTGAAGACTTGTGCTCCCCCTGCAAGTAACAATCATTAACACAAAAGTTATATCAAATAATAATAAACTATAAAAAGTAAGCTTCTCATATCATCAGACTCGGGCTGATACTGAACACAATGATGTGTGTGATGAACAGCAGGAAACACTCTTCTTTCTTCAAGCCATGAGATTTGAACTTCTTCACGTATTGAACACACAGTTGTGTTGACTTCACAATATTCTCCAGAGTGTAACTGTGGTGTTCCAGTATGTCTCTAGGCTTAACTGCAAAACAAATTATGCAGATTTTGATACCCATTTGAGTTTGGGTCCAGGTGGATTAGGAGAATTAACTACAGATTTATTTTTAGGCATCCACTTGTAGTTAGAATTCAGTTTCTCCTTTTGAATGTTCTGATTGATCAAAAATGTGTTCACTCTTTGAGGAGATGTACAAATTTTCTCTTTAGATAACCTTATCAAGTGCTTAATAGAATATACTTTAAATGGATATTTCACATCAGGTTTACCAATAGCATCCCAACAAGAATTAACAAAAGTAGAAGATTCATATTTTATAACATTAGCATGTGAATGAACATTGGAATTAAAACCAAACTCATTTGAAACATTTGTCTTTGCACAACGAGAACTATTTTTACCATTTGAAGTTGTTCCATGCACATGATCAAAATTGTTGTTATAACTACCAGAACCAGAATGATTTTTCTCTTGTAAGCGTCTTTTCTTGGCTTCTAGAAAACTCTTTCTTTTCTCAAGCCACAATGCTCTCTTGGCTTGCCTTTTACTTAAAGATTTCTCTGTCATCACTTCCAAATTTTGGTTAGGAAATTTAACGTATTGATTATGCTGAGAGGTGTTACATTGATCATTAACGACTTTTTCTCCAAGATTAGACTCCATTAACTCATCAAAATTCTGTTCAACAACAGATTTTCCTTTGTCTACGAAAGAGTTTGAAACATTTTATGTTTTATTGTTGACAGCGGAAGTGAGTTGGTCTTTTAAAGAATTTATTCTATCAAGTAGAATAACTCTTTCATTAGTGAAATCTGTTGTTTGTTTAACTAACTCATCTTGAAGATCAGAAACTTTCTTTTTCAAAATAGAACATGGAATAAAAAGATCAGAGTATTCGGGTTTTTCAGAAAGATTTTCTGATTTTTGATTAAATTCTTCAGAAGAATAAGTAGTTGGAGATTCAGTTGATGAAGAAGTTTCAAGATTTTCATAACTTTTGTTTAACTCAGTGTAGTCAAACGGAAGTTGCATTTTTTCTTTATTTTCTCTTTTTGGAATTTCCAACTCAACATCTTTTGAAGCCCCTGTGAATTTCATTAAATCGGTAAAACCCAAACCCATAAATTCAAATTCATAAATGTTGGTCCCGAATGGATACTACAACAACAAATGTTTGTAGAAGGGGGGGTTGAATACAAATTTTAGCAAATAAAAATTTAAGTGACACGGTTTACTTTTATATAATTCTTATTGATGTTAATCAAGAATTACATGAACTAGATGTGGAAAATCTAAGTTCAATAAAAGGTGGCAACTAGATTTGTCTAACACATAGACAATGCTAATCTTAAACAACTAATGTCTAAGATGTTCAACACATGAACAAGTTTGTTACACTGAAAGTAAAATGCTAACTATTCTAATTCTCAACTTATGAGATTTCAGTGCTTTTCAACGCATACTTAGCATGTTTCCATGCATGAGTATATATAAGCAAGGTGTGTCCGGGTTGATGAAGAGAGAAGGAGACAAAGGTACTTGGTTTAATAATATTATAATAGATAAAGTTAGTGGGTGAAAAGTAAGTTAACTTTATACACAAAGTGTGTAAAGTGAACATACTTTTCAGTAATGAGTATACCCACTATCTATTATTATATTATTAAAGTACTACCTTTATATCTTGGAAAAGTAAACTTCTCCTTTCATGCTTGTGCTTTAATCAACACCATGATTTCTGAAGATTTGACTTTACCAAGTATGGAGTTGCCAGCCATACTTAACATCATATCTTCGAGATCTTCTTTTCAAGAGTATCTTTCTCCTTTTCCAGGGGATAAAGATCTATCCTTTTTGTTTCTTTGCAGATACAAAAAGTGCTAAGTACTTTTACAAAGAAAGATCTAAGGCATAATAAGAACAACACATGTTCTGCCTTTGA
The DNA here is from genome assembly GCA_947179395.2 of Pulicaria dysenterica. Taxonomy (NCBI): domain Eukaryota; kingdom Viridiplantae; phylum Streptophyta; class Magnoliopsida; order Asterales; family Asteraceae; genus Pulicaria; species Pulicaria dysenterica. The sequence continues at coordinate 69,078,340 of OX359291.1, read as the reverse complement.
CTAAAGAAAATATTACATAGAAAAGCTATTAACTGAGATGTAGAATAAAGACTCAGCTAACAGACACTGAACTGCATATGTAAATTTGCTCAGCTAAGGATAAATGTGAAAGACTCAGCTGACTAGATTTGCTCAGCTGATCAAAATGCTCAGCTGATAATACAAATCAAAGTATAGCTAACAAACTGATCAAACTAAACTGTCAGCTGATCCCAAGGGCTCAGCTAATCGTTTGAGTATGATCAGCTTATGAAGGAAAGATTGGATAAGTAGTAAATACCTTATCTGACAGATGGGAGGCGTCAGCTGATCAATGTGATTGTGTCAGCTGATCCTTGATAACTCAGTTGATCTTGAAATTTTCCTCAGCTGATGATTTTGGACCATCAGCTGATCCATTGTAGATCCTCAGCTGATGCTTCTTGACTTGTCTTTTCTTCTCGGCTGATCTTTCTGAAGCTGGTCCTTTGGCTGATACTCAGTGTTCAGCTGACACTATGATTTGTCAGCTGACATTTCTTACTTAGAAATTCTTTAAGTCTAAAATGAAAAACAACACATGTTTTTCATCAATCTAAGTCCAAAACTGAATATATGGTTTTGTTAACATCAAATCCTATTTTACTTAATAGACAGGTTTGATTTAGGTTTGATATTGCTATCTCCCCAACAATCTCCCCCTATTTGATGATGACAAAACCTTATCTGTTTAAGAAGAATCAGTTTGACTCGAATTTGTAAAGATAAAACTTTTAAGTGCAATTTGGTTACCTAGCTATCTGTTTTTGGTAACTCTTTAAAGTATGTTCCCTGATATTCTGTTTTTGGGAATCTTTTCATTTATGAAGTACCATTGTTCTGTTTTTGTGGTATCTTTTCTATCCTTTTTCTGTTTTTAGGATTTTTGATATTTTCTATATTAACACTATGTGAGCTATCTACTAAGAGTCATCTATACTAACATTTTAGCTGAGTAGTCCATGATCAAAGTTTCAAGCTTGATTACAAAACAAAGTATTTACATCAGAGTTTGTACAATGCAATCTAACTATGAGTTAAACTAAGTACAGAAGTTAAACTATGATAGGAATTGAAAAATACAACTAGTCTAGTTATGAAGTGTCAGTTTTCTTCCCACCAAGGTTCTTCTTTTACATCCAGAAATTTGTCTAGTGGATTTGCAGCCAACAACTCTTCAGCTCTTGCTTGAATCAGACTTTCAAAATGTTCACTTCCTGTCTGTCCCCTTGTTGAAGTTACAGCTTGAAAGATTAACTCTCCAGGGGCTCTTCCTAAGTCAGTTTCTCTTAGGAATCTCCAAACACCATCTCTGTTCTTGAAGAACATCCCTCTTTCAGGTTCAGTTATGTACTTAAACATTTCTGGCTCAATGTTGAAGGGCAGAGCAGTGTTGAGATTTTCATATGCAGACAGGTAAGGATGATCAGGATTAAGTATAATCCGTTCAGCAGGTACAAAAGCTTTGGAGGATTTCTTGAAGGCATCCTCAATCACATCAATGTGTTCCATAAATTTATCATGAGTGCATTTCCTGTGGTAGACAGCCATTCTGATCCAGTATTCGAATTTGTTTATGAACCTTGTGGCAATTTCACTTTTGGATTTAAGGAGGTGGTACAGAGTCTCAATCATCTCAGTGAAGGAAAACAGTTTGTTGTGATGAATATAGGCATTCTCATGTGTTTGTCTTTCATCTCTTCTTACTAATCTGAGATATGGCCCTTCATCTGTTCCCTTATATGGAGTGACTCTGGAAATGAGATTTGGATCCTTTCTTTCTATCAAGTTCTTCTTGTTTTCCAAGACCTCTTTGATCTCCCTTTCAGATTGTTGAGTTGTAACTCCAAAGTTAAACTCATGCAATGCTTGAATGGCTTCTCTGTGAGTTCTTCCTCTTTTAGGAACTTTCTTGACAGTAGGATCATCTTGCTGTGGTGCAACTTGTGTTGGATGTGATTGAGAGGATAGCATGATGATTTCTTCTTCTTGTAATTCTCTCAATTCATCATCAGTGACACCAATGATTGCAGCAAGATCTTCAGGAGTAGTGAAATCCTAGTGTCTCTCCTTAGTTTTCAGAACATCTTCAATGGTTGTACCAAGAGCAGCAGCCAGTTCACTTAGCTCTCTGAGATTCTCATCCTCTTGATTTAACTCTTCCTCTCTTCTTTCTTCTTCTTCAATCTCCTCAGCAGACATTATTTTCTTTCCTTTTCTCCTTGATGTGCTGTTGGGAGTTGGTTGACTTGATTGTACTGGAGAGGAAGCTTGGACTGTTGGAGCTTGAGTTGAGAGGCTCTGCTTTTTCAAGTTGAGCAGAGAGGACAGAGGCATCCTATCTTCATCATCATCATTATCAGAATCTTCTGATGGCACATTGATTGGTGCACAAGATTCATCTTGTCTTGGCTTTTTAGCACTCTTCCTTCTAGCCATTTGTTTGAATCTTCTTTTTGGCCTCTGCTCATCTTGAGCAGGTTGCTCCCCCTCAGATTGATTCTCCCCCTCAACATCTGATTTTCTTTGAGTTTCTATTTCATTAGGGGCAGATGCATCCTTTGCTTACATAGCCTGAACCTCAGCTGTATATGCATCAACAGCTGCTCTGATTGTATCTCGTGAAGGTTCTCTTCTAACTGACTTCTCCCCCTTTTTGTCATCAGCAAATGTAAAAGGAAAGTTATCAGAGGGCTTAACAACAGAAGGAGGGATAAAAGAATAAGGAGATGGAGAAGGAGTGGAGGTATAGGGAGGGATAGGTGAAGTTGAATGAGAGGTAGTGGGGATAGGAGGTTGGGTGAAGAATGGAGGTCTCCTCAGGCTTAGGATAGCATCAGTGATATTGGTGAATTCTTTGAGGGTTTCACTGTGCTTTTTGATGGAGTAGTTGTTAAGGTGTTGGAGGTCAGTAGTTATGGTTTGGAGAAGAGAAGGGACTCTAAGAAGAGAGTCAGGTATGGTTACTGAAATGTTAGGAGGGGAAGGCCTTAAGGTATGGAGTTGGGTTAGAAGGTTAGAAATGGTTTGGTTGAGGTTGGTAATGGTTTGGTGTGAGATAATAGGTGAAGGAATAGGAGTAGGATTAGAAGTTTGGGTAAGAAGTTGATCCAATTTGGTTAGAATTGGTGAAAGATCAACAGGGGCAGGGGTGGGTTGGGGTTGGGAATGTGTAGTCTTTAGTGACTCAACCTCTTGGGTTAAATGAGAGAGTTGAGTTTCTGTTTTAGTTTGGAAGGAGGTGAAGGAGGTGAAGGAGGCTTGAAGACTATCCATCTTTTGAGAGATGGACAGTAGACTTTGAATTATTTGGGGTGAAGGTTCAGAGAAGGTAGAGGGAAGGGATTTGGTAGGAATTGATTGAGTTGAGGTGCCAAGAACAGGAATAGATTGAGGTCCCTCACTTAGACCTTGGTTTATAGGCCTAAGATCACTGGGAACAGAGAGTGTGCCCTGTACCAATGGCTGGTTTATGCCACTAGTATTGACTGGCAGTGCACTAGTATGTGTAAGTATTGAATCAAAAGTAAGTGCAAGTATGTGAGTGTGAGTGAGGGTTGCACTCAATGGGGTATCCCTTATTTCAGTAGCAAGTTGTTGTGAACTTACTAAGGGAAAGGCTTGACTCACAGGGGCTATAGACACAGTGTGACCTTGGGAGGAGGTCTGTCTTTCATTGGTATCACCCTGTTGGGAGGGTGACCCAGATTGCAGCAATCCCATATTTACGAATGTGACCTTTTGTGAGGGCACATCCACTGGCAGTTGGGTTAAAGCAACATCCATAAGCTCCCCCTCAACATAAGAGGTAGCTATAGGAGTTGAGGTCAGAGGTGTGGATAACACTACCTCAGAGACTTGTGGAAAGTGCACAAGCTCTTGTGACCTTAAGTCAGTATGGGTGTAAGAGGGAGTAGAACTAGCAACTATTGGGAGTTTACTAGAGCTTGGCAGTTGTGGGGGTGTTACAACTGGAGGAGAGGATGGGTTCTCATTGGTGGGGTCAACCAAATGAATGTCCTCAGGGAGTGATAAAGGTATACCTGAGATTCGTTTTGCTTTGCTGATATCTATGAGCTCCACCAGCTTATCAGAGATCTCTTCAGCATCAGGAACCTCTTCATCCCCACCACTTGGTGCTCTCTGAACAGAGTCACTCGATCCTTGTTGTTGATCAGGGTTGGGATATGCAATTGTGCCACCAAGAGTCCTACTTGGAGAATCATCATCAGATTCTTCTTCACTGTGTTGAGTTTGTGGTGTGGTAGAGCTGGAACTGACAGGGAATTCAGTGATTGGCATCCCTTTAGGAGAAGATGAGCTAGTTGTAGCTTGAATATTTTCAGTGTGACCATAGCCAGCATCACCTCTTTCATCACCACTATCTGCTTCTTGTACATCCTCAGCAACAGGACTAATAGGCTCATCCTGTGCTGGTTCATCAAACACATCTGCTCTAAACATTATTTCATGATCAGCAGTGTTCATCAACCCTTCATCCATCCTTTCTTCTTCAATCATGGCTTCATCTTGAGCATGAGTCACTGACTCTTCAGAATGCTCAGTGATCATATCAGGAGATTCAGAATCATCAGCCATTTATTCTTCCATGTTTTCAGCAAACACCTCTTCTTCAACCTCAGCTTCATCACCAGCAATATCAATTAGTTCTTGCATCTGGGCAGTAATAGCTGGACCTTGCTCTTCCCTTATTAGATTAAAAATCTTTTGACCCATTTAAGGCATGGGTATTGCATCAAGCACAACAGCTATCCCAGTATATTGTTCCCATTGCATCTGATGAAGGACAAGTAAGCTCAAGTACCTTATGTAGGGAACAATAGTCCTTGTGGACTTCTTTGAAGTAGCAAGAGTAATTTTGTCCACCATATCCGAGAATATGACTTGAGCAAAGTCAATATTCCTCCCTGTGACTAAGGCATGAAGTACCATCAGCTCTGTCTGGTTCATTTGATCTAAGCTTCCAGTTTTGGGACCAAAACAGCGAGTGGTGACACTTGCCAGATACTTCCACGGGTGTCCCAGCACAGACAACTTGTACTGACCATGGGTAATAGGAGCATTGTAGCCAATTAGGGGTAGTACCTCTAAAACTTGATCCATTTGAGCAAATGGTTGATAAGGAGCCAAGTTTGGCAGAGAGATGGCCTGTCGCAGAGTTTCGACAGTGAAATTTATGTTGATGTGGCCATTCAGACAGGTGCAGGTGATGAGGTTTTGATTGGGTTGGTACCTAGCAGTGTACCACATCTCACCAACAATGTGAGGGAAAATGAAGTAAGGATGAGCAGAGAGACAAGGAAACAAGGGATGGGCAGTAATAAACGCAACCATGGGTTCGTATCCATGGTTTGCCTTGTTTGAGGGAATTTCAGTGGTTATTCGAAAGTTATTGGGACGAATGGTGAGTTCAGAGTTGGGTGCAACATTCTCACCAACAATGACAAGAGGAGTGGAAGCAGAGTTGAAAGTTACCATGATTACAGAGTAAAACAGTTTGAGCAACGAAGGTTTAGGGTTTGAAGATTTTAGAGGGAAAGAGTGTTTGGGAATTTTGAAAGCGTAAGAAATGAAGAACCGCTCGAAAACACCTTTATATCTTCCTTGGAAACCTAAACTGTCACCAAAATATATTTCAAAAAGTAACTGTCACTTCTGCAAAAAGGTGATAAACGGAATAGTTAGTAAATACACAGACAACTAACGGACAATTTAAAAGAAATTAAATACCTAGTTAACATATTAAATACAAACGAGAAAATAATAAAATAAGTGTGGGGACACAGAATTTTTGACTTTTGAGAAACATCAGCTGACAAAAGAGAGTGTCAGCTGATCCATGTTGAGATAAATTAAGTGTCAGCTAATGAGTGCACTTAGCTGAGCTTATAAGTCTTAGCTGATGGTTTATCAGCCGAGGTATAGTGTCAGCTGATGGTCGTCAGCTGACATAATTCCATTAGCTGATCTACCATAAGTAAAACATGAAGAAGCTTAGATAAGTACTTCATTTCGCACACAAATAAATTTATTTTCTCACACAAAACTAACTATCTAAGAACAGAATATATTACAGGTTTAACATGCCAAGTTTGGATATTAGGAAGTTGAACCGAGACTCATCCAAAGGTTTTGTACAAATGTCAGCTAATTGAACATTAGTGTTTATATAGTGCATTGAAACTTTCTTTTTCTGCACATTATCTCTAAGAAAATGATGTCTGATTTCAATATGCTTAGTTTTTTAATTCAAAACAGGATTGTTAGAGATGGATATGGCACTTGTGTTGTCACACAGAATTGGGGAGTTTTCAAACTGTATGTCATAATCAAGTAGTTGATTTTGTAGCCATAGCAATTGAGCACAACAGCTTCCAGCAACAATGTATTATGCCTCAGCTGTAGAGGTTGAAACAGAGTTCTGTTTCTTGCTTGACCAGCTGACTAATCTTCCACCTAATAATTGACAACCCCCAGATGTACTCTTTCTGTCTAGTGTGCAACCTGCAAAGTCAGAATCAGTGTATCCAACTAACTCAAAATCAGAGTCTTTGGGGTACCAAAGACCTAGATTAGGAGTTCCTTTGAGATACCTGAAAATCCTTTTAACTGCAGCTAAGTGAGATTCTTTGAGATCTGCTTGGTATCTAGCACAAAGACATGTAGAAAACATAATATCTGGTCTACTTGCAGTGAGGTATAAAAGAGATCCAATCATACCTCTATAAGCTGTAATGTTTACTGATTTACCATCAGTGTCCTTTCCAAGCTTTACGGCAGTGGACATGGGTGTTTTCATTGAAGAACAATTTTCAAACTCAAATTTCTTAAGTAAGTCATTTACATATTTTGTTTGATGAATGAAAATTCCATCAACCTCTTGTTTGATATGAAGACCTAGAAAATAGTTTAATTCACCCATCATGCTCATCTGATAATTATCAGACATGAGTTTTGAAAACTTTTTACAAATATCCAAATTTGTAGACCTAAATATTATATCATCTACATATATTTGTACAAGAATCACATCACCCTTGAATTTCCTTATAAATAAAGTGCTATCTATGTTTCCTCTTATAAAACCTTTGTTAATTAGACCATACAAAGCTTTGTTCAAGAAGTATACATGATCTGGCTTGCTTGCATCCTCAAAACCTGGAGGTTGTTTGACATACACCTCTTCCTTCAATTCTCCATTGAGGAAAGCACTCTTAACATCCATTTGGAAAACTTTGAAGTCTTTGAATACAACATAAGCAAGAAACAATCTTATTGCTTCAAGTCTAGCAACAGGGGCAAAGGTTTCATCAAAATCGATTCCTTCTTCTTGACAATACCCCTGAGCAACTAGTCTTGCTTTGTTTCTGATGATTAGCCCTTGTTCATCCATCTTGTTTCTGAACACCCACTTAGTACCAATGATGGATTTGTCCTTTGGTCTTGGCACCAAAGTCCATACATTGTTCCTAGTAAATTCAGCCAATTCTTCTTGCATGGAATTTATCCAGTAAGGATCATTTAGAGCTTCATCTACCTTCTTTGGTTCAATCATAGAAACAAAACCTGTGTATAAACAAATATTGCAAGCTTTTGATCTCGTTAGTACATGTGCTTCTATATTACCTATGACCTGATCAATTGGATGATTTCTGAGGTCCTTGTAGGCATTTTGGATTCTGGGAGAGTTTGGATTTCTTTGGATTAAGGGAGTTGAAATTCTTTGGTTTGGGTCAGCTGATGAGACTTCTGGTTGGTCAGCTGACATAATTTCAGTAATGTCAGTTGATGAAACTTCTACTGATGAAGGAATGTTTGATATGGAATTAGAATCCATTGATGTTGAAACATGATTCCCATCATTCAGTAAAAGTGTGGGTTGATTTAGGATATGTTGTGTAGAGATGTTTTGTAAGTTTGGAACAGGTTCATCTAACTCATCTATGTCAGCTGACGAGAGTGAATCAGCTGATGGGAGTGGATCAGCTGATACTGGAATGTTATCTTCAGTATGCAGCAAATCATTAAATTCCTCACCTGTAGATGGATTAGAAGAACAGGAAGCAACAAAGTCATTTTCATTAAAACTTACATTGATTGATTCTTCTATGACCTTTGTTCTGATGTTGTAAATTCTGTAAGCTTTGGAGATCACAGAATATCCAACAAAAACACCTTCATCTGCCTTGGGTGCAAACTTTTGCAGTTGATCTCTCTGGTTCAGTATGAAGCACTGACATCCAAAGATGTGAAAGAAACTGATGTTTGACTTCCTTCCCTTAAGCACTTCATAGGGAGTTTTGTTGTGCCTCTTGATCACAAGAGATCTGTTCTGTGTAAAACATGCACAGCTGACAGCTTCAGCCCAGAAGTTAAATCCTAACCCACTCTCACACAGCATGGTTCTTGCAGCTTCAATTAATGTTCTGTTTCTTCTTTCAGCTACACCATTCTGTTATGGAGTCCTTGGAGCAGAGAAGTTTTGAGATATGCCTTTTTCATCACAGAAACCTTCTAGAGTTTGATTTCTAAACTCAGATCCATGATCACTTCTAAGCATCCTTACCAGATTTCCATTTAGCACTTTCATCTTCTTTATGAAGCTTATTATTTCTTCAGCAGCCTCACTCTTTGCTTTTAGGAGGATGACCCAAGTGTATCTTGAGAATTCATCAACCATTACCAATGCATACTTACTTCCACCAATGCTAGCAGTAGCAACAGGACCAAATAGATCCATGTGCAACATGTAGAAAGGTTCAGTAATGGAGAAGGCTTGCTTAGATGGAAAAGATGTCTTGTGCTGCTTTCCCTTCTCACAGGAAGAGCAAGGTTTAGGCTTAATATATGTCAGTGAAGGTAGTCCTGACACTAGTTCACCTTTGCTCAGCTTGTTTATATTTTTGAAGTTTAAATGGGAAAGCCTTTTGTGCCATAACCAGTTTGTGTCAGTTACAGATTTTGTATACAAACAGGTTAACTTTGATGGATCACCAGAGGACATATCAAGAGTATATACATCCTTGGTTCTTTTTGCACAAATTATTGTTTTACCTTCTTGATCTAAAATGGAACCACCTGTCTTTGTAAAGAGGACTTTATGATCACCATCACATAGCTGACTTATGCTGATGAGATTGTACTTAAGCCCTTTAACATATGATACATTGGACAAGGTTAGGTTCCCATTATGAAGTTCTCCGTAGCCTTTTGTTTGCCCACAATTGTTATCACCAAAGGTCACTCTTGGACCTTTTTCCTTCTTGTAGTTACTAAGCAAAGCTTTACAACCTGTCATGGTCCTTGAGCATCCACTGTCAAGATACCGTGTGTTCAGCCCCTGCATAGTTGTGATTGAAAGAAGGTTAGTGACACTTGGGCATCCACATTTAAGTGGACCCCTGTGGATTGCACCTAGCCATCCACTTTATATTAGGTTGTTTATGAATGAGAGAAACAAATGTGTTATCATTATCAGTCCGCTGTCTTGAGTTATCTTCAAGAGAACAATTACTTGCCTTATGTTCTTTGCTCCCACATTTATAACATTTTTTATTTTTGGAGCCTTTAACATATTTAGGTAATTGCCTAAGAGATATCTTAACTGTTTTCTGATGACTAAGGGTCATCAGCTGACAGATTTCACCATTCAGTTGTTGCAACTGATTCTGTAAACTGATAAGGTCTTTGTTTACAGCTACCTTAGGTTGACCCTTAGTTAAAATAAGTTTATGATCAACTTTAGGTATGGCAGACTGAGACTTTTTGTAAACAAAAGGTCTTTTACTCTTAGTTTCTCCTATTAAAAGAGTTTGAAGTGATGTTTGATCAGCTAGACAAACAGAAGAGGATCCATGATCAGCTGACAGGATATCAGCTGAGCAGTTATCATCTACTTTTTGATCAGCTGATGTAATATCATTAGCTAAAGAACTTTCAGTCAGCTGAGTTCCTAAATTTAATGTATCAGCTTTCAAGGTTTGACAACAGAATGTATTTTTGGTCTCAACAAATGATTCCATTCCTTTACTTACTTCCTTTACAATTAAATTTTCAGTACTTTTGCTATCTGTCAAAATAATAGAACTTGAATCAACTTTTGAAGTGGTTGAGTCTTTCAGCTGAGTACTTGTACTTTTAACAAATCTGTTAGTGATAATACTTTTTCCTTTTACAATCTTTTGAAAAGTAAGAGGTAAAATATCAGCTTTTTCTAAGATATTTATGTTCTTGCTAAAATCAACACAGTTAGCAGCTTGGGAATAATTTCCACCAATAATAGCTTGAACTTGTTTTGGAATCTGCTCATTGACACACTGAGTGGTCTTCTCAGCAGATACACACCAAGATCTAACTACATTTTTTAAGGTCATTAAACTTTATTGTTGCTTCATTGGTTTCTTTTACCAAGATCTGATTAAGTATCTTTTGATTAGCTAAATCATCTTCCAGTCTTGTCATTTGTTTCAGTTTCTCATCTTTAAGACTTAATCTCTCTTTTAGTGATTCTATTTCTAATTTTAGCTTCTTTTTTCTTTGAATATTTGACTGAAACTCAACACACAGATAATCAAACATACTGTTCTTTTCATTATCTTCATAGTTAATAAATTTTCCAACCTGATACATAGAAGAGGGATCCCAGTCAGAAGAAGTACAAGCTTTAGCAGCTTTCTTCATGTCCTCATCAAAGGAACTTGTACTTGCTGTGCTAGCCATCAAACTGAACTGAGCTGTGAGGACCTCATCTTCATCACTTGAGAGATCTTCCTCAGCCCAATCTTCTTCTTCAGCTACCAGCACCCTGTTCTGAGCTTTCTTCTTCTTCTTGTCAAGGACAGCAGCAAGAAGCTTCTTATATTTAGCTTCATAATCAATCTTGCTGTCTGAGCTTGAGGAACCCTTGAAGCCTGTGCTTCCTCTGGACTTACATTCACTGGCATAGTGACCAGTCTTGCCACAGGAAAAGCAACCTTCAGAAGCCTTTGTTCTAAACTTGGCTTTTTCTTCCTTGAAAGGTTTCTTCTCAAACCTCTTGACACCCTTTCTTTTCAAGAAAGGTTTGAACCTTTTAACCAACATGGCAGCCTGCTCAACAGCAGCTTCAATGCTGTCCATGTTCTCCAGATCTTCATCCCCATCAGCCACCTGCTCTTCATCAGAAGTTTCCTCTTCTTCTTCCTCATTACTTGATTCATTCACCACTGCTGCAGAACTCCTAGATCTTGTATCCTTAGATACAAGGGCAGTAGTTGGAACTTTTGCAGCCTCCTTCATATCCTTGGTAGAGAGTTTCCTTTGTTTTACTGATTGTTCATGATTCATAAGGTTTCCATATAAACCAACCAGTGTAAGACCCTTGATTTTCTCACCATGTTTAAGCACAGTGATGAAATGATCCTAAGATTCTGGGTGAGAGTCTAGAAATTTGTTTACAAGCTCCTTATTGCTCTTGGGAACATCTGCCCTTCTTAAGTCATTAATAAGGCAGTTGAATCTGGTGTAGGTCTGAGTTAGACTTTCACCTTTATAAGCAAAGAAGAACTCATATTCTCTTACCAGAAGGAGTTTCTTGTTTTCCTGCACTTCTTCAGTACATTCATATGCAACGGTCAAAGTGTCTAGCATCTCTTTTGCAGATTTGCAGTTAAGAACTTTATGATAGACATCATTAGGTAGTGCAGAGACTAAGGTTGTTCTTGCTTTAACATCAAGATTAACAAGCCTTTTGTCTTCATCAGACCATTGATTTATAGGCTTTATAATTAGTCTTTCAACAACAGGAACTTCATCAGTGGCTTCAGTTACTTGGATAGTTGAGGAAGGAACATAAGGACCTTCAGTTACAGTTTTGAGCATCACATCATCTAGGCTTGACATATAGAGAAGAACTCTACTCTTCCAGAGAGAAAAGTTTTCTCCATCGAAAGTTGGACATCTAGTGAGTGAGCCATTATTTGAAGAACCATTTGAAGCAGCAACCGGAGTGGCCATTTAGTAGTATGGGGTAGAAGCAGTTGAAAAATAAGCAAAACAGATCTTAGATATGAGTTATCTAGTCTGCTCTGATACCAGTTGTTGGTCCCGAATGGATACTACAACAAAAAATGTTTGTAGAAGGGGGGGGGGGGGTTGAATACAAACTTTAGAAAATAAAATTTTAAGTGACACGGTTTACTTTTATATAATTCTTATTGATGTTAATCAAGAATTACATGAACTAGATGCGGAAAATCTAAGTTCAATAAAAGGTGGCAACTAGATTTGTCTAACACATAGACAATACTAATCTTAAACAACTAATGTCTAAGATGTTCAACAAATGAACAAGTTTGTTACACTGAAAGTAAAATGCTAACTCTTCTAATTCTCAACTTATGAGATTTCAGTGTTTTTCAACGTATACTTAGCATGTTTCCATGCATGAGTATATATAAGCAAGGTGTGTCCGGGTTGATGAAGAGAGAAGGAGACAAAGGTACTTGGTTTAATAATATTATAATAGATAAAGTTAGTGGGTGAAAAGTAAGTTAACTTTATACACAAAGTGTGTAAAGTGAACATACTTTTCAGTAATGAGTATACCCACTATCTATTATTATATTATTAAAGTACTACCTTTATATTTTGGAAAAGTAAACTTCTCCTTTCATGCTTGTGCTTTAATCAACACCATGCTTTCTGAAGATTTGACTTTACCAAATATGGAGTTGTCAGCCATACTTAACATCATATCTTCGAGATCTTCTTTTCAAGAGTATCTTTCTCCTTTTCCAGGGGATAAAGATCTATCTTTTTTGTTTCTTTGCAGATACAAAAAATGTTAAGTACTTTTACAAAGAAAGATCTAAGGCATAATAAGAACAACACATGTTCTGCCTTTGACTAAAGAAAATATTACATAGAAAAGCTATTAACTGAGATGTAGAATAAAGACTCAGCTAACAGACACTGAACTGCATATGTAAATTTGCTCAGCTAAGGATAAATGTGAAAGACTCAGCTGACTAGATTTGATCAGCTGATCGAAATGCTCAGCTGATAATACAAATCAAAGTATAGCTAACAAACTGATCAAACTAAACTGTCAGCTGATCCCAAGGGCTCATCTAATCGTTTGAGTATGATCAGCTTATGAAGAAAAGATTGGATAAGTAGTAAATACCTTATCTGACAGATGGGAGGCATCAGCTGATCAATGTGATTGTGTCAGCTGATCCTTGATAGCTCAGCTGATCTTGAAATTTTCCTCAGCTGATGATTTTGGACCATCAGCTGATCCATTGTAGATCCTCGGCTGATGCTTCTTGACTTGTCTTTTCTTCTCAGCTGATCTTTCTGAAGCTGGTCCTTTGGTTGATACTCAGTGTTCAGCTGACACTATGATTCGTCAGCTGACATTTCTTACTTAGAAATTCTTTAAGTCTAAAATGAAAAACAACACATGTTTTTCATCAATCTAAGTCCAAAACTGAATATATGGTTTTGTTAACATCAAATCCTATTTTACTTAATAGACAGGTTTGATTTAGGTTTGATATTGCTATCTCCCCAACAATACAATTGAGCACGACAGACTTTAGATAAATTCTTTGGATTTTCAAAACCTAAACCTGCTTTTACATCGTAAAATTTAGTGTCTTTCGGCTTATTCAAATATATAGTCTGTTCTGATTGACCACGTTAATAAAGATTATCTTCCAGTTCTGTAACTTTAGAGTACAGTTGAGTTCTTTCTTTAACATAACGATCAATCTCAGCATCATTATCTTTACATTGAATTTCGCATCCCTTAATTTGATAGTAATTTCAGAGTTGACTTCAGTAAGATATTCAACCTTTTCTTCACAAAGTTTCAACTTACTTTGTACATAAGACAGTTGATCATTTGCTGATGCTAGTTCTCGATTGCACTGAACTAACTCGTTGTAATTATTGTCTAATCTAGCCTCTAAGATCCGACAGTGAGCTTTATCTTTTTCTAATTTTGAAATCTGATTTTGCAAAGTATGAATCATATCGATAAATTGAGAATTAGTAGTGCTAACCACGAAACCGATGCAAGACTGCTGATCTCCATTATTAGCATGTACTTCCTTTGGCATTTTGATACGCAGATATATGATCGTAGATTGAAAACAAAAGTTGGTATGACACGAGAAGTGTGTGTGAGAATTGTGTGATCGAAAAATGACTAAGTGACAGAATTAATCACACTTTGGGTCCGAGCAGAAGTCTAAGCAGACTTCCGAGCAGAGATCGAAATGGAGGAAAAGTCCGAGCAGATGTTCAAGCAAAGATCTGAGCAGACACTTAGCAGAGTATACTGAGCAGATGAGCAAACACCAAGCAGAATTTACGAAGCAGAAGTCATTGAGCAAACACTAAGAAAACACTGAGCGCACACTAAGCATAATTTACTGAGCAAATACTAAGCAGAATTTACTGAGCAGAAGTCTCTGAGCAAAGTTTAGAGCAAAAGTATAAGCAAATGAACCAAGCAGATTTTCGAGCAAACTTCCGAGCAGAGCAGATGAAACGAGCAGACTTCCGAGCAGAAGTCTAAGCAGAGTTCTGAGCAAACTTCTGAGCACTCTTTGGAGCGGTTTACCGAGCAGAAGACGGAGCACAACGATTCCTTTTTTTTTCGAATTTTGACACTGAGTATAAGCAACTAATTTACTCCATATAAGAGGATTAATCCCACAAAAAATTAATAAAACCTTGCGATAACTATACCATTAAACCAATATTAATAATAGTTAGAAGAAATAAACTCAAATTAATAGAAAGAATTCAAAAATGGAGTTGATGAATTCCAGCGACAGTGAAAAACAAATTGAATCCAAGGTTGGTGGCAATGGTAAATAGTAATACCAACTCACAAAAAGTATTATTAAGTTGATGAGGGGAGCAAATTAAAAATGAGTCGGTGGTATTTAAAGAATGGTCATTGCGCAGGTGTTGAGTGCGCATATTGTAGCTGTGCGCAGGATTTGGTATGCGCAGATTTTGATATGCGCAGTCCAAGAACAAGTTTCGACAGTCGAACAACGATAAGAACAAATAATCACACAAAAAACAATCAAACAATCTAAAAACGATTCCTTTCAATTCAAAATCACTGAACTAACAAACCCTTATAATTAATTTCAGATTAACAAGCAAAATTAAAGGAATTAGGGTTCTTGAGGTTTAACGATCGATAACAAAAAGAATTGAGAAATAAGTCGATTATCAAAGAATTACCAACCTGTTTAATCAATCTTTTGCTCTGATACCACTTGTAGGTCCAAGTGTATCTGGTATCAACTAGTAATTGAAGCAATCAACACAATGATATGAACTCTCGAAGAATAATACGTACATGAATAACGAGAGCAAGCAGTTTAATCGTGAATATGAAAGCTTTAATGAATTAGGGCTAATTACAAACTATTTATACCTCAAGGGTATTTATAGAATGTACCCTAAACGATCACTAACGTCAAATGTAGTATTAAACTTCACTAGAATATATTGAACACAATTTAGGACCTAACACACAAACGTACGTAATCCCATGTGTGTATAGAGAGAGAGATTAAAGGAGTTTGTCTTATTATACATTTTAGTTATGTGTATAACACATAAACACATTCCTTCTGGATGTTACCTCCTATAAAAAATTAATATAGCATCTTCTATAACAATTCAATTAAGAATGTAGAATTTATACTTTTTGTTATTTTTGCAACCGTGTAAAGAAGTCTATAATATATTATAATTGTATAAAAAGTAATATATAATAGTGAGTTGTATTCAACATAGTCCTTCTTTTTTGTGTAGTCCTGAGGGACGAATCTCAGCCGTCCAATCAACACATCATTTTCCGGCGATCCCGCCGTCAGATCATCATGATTTTGGTGAGGGTGATCGGTTTTAACTCCTCTACAATACTATGGAGCCTGATCATCCTCACGATCCTCCATTAACGAGAAATCGAGCAAACTCCGACCACCATGGCCGGCGCTGCAAAATCCGACCACCACGGCCGGAGTTAATGGTGGTGGCGCACATGGTTCAACTCGGTTTGATGAGAGGACTCCAGATCTGGTCTCGGATTCGTCGTTGGATGCTTAAAAAAAGATCTCGAGTTTTATGTCTCAGATCGGCGCCGACGAGGCCAAATTCGCCGGCTGCCGGAGTTGTTCAGGGTGGGGATGATGGTGGTTCAACTCGGTTTGATGAGAGGAGTTCAGATCTGGTCTCAAATTCGTCGTTTGATGCTTCAAAAAAAGATCTGGTCGGCGGCGGTGGTGGTGGTGGCCAACAGTGTGCAATCACATGTGATTGCGTCGCCAGAGGAGGTGGCCGGAGGTTATGGTCAGTGGTGGTGGTTAGCGGTGTGCAATCACATGTGATTGTGGCTTCGATCACATGTGATTGCGGCGGCCGGAGGTGGTGATCGGTGGCTGTGGTGGTGGCCGGAGGTGATGGTCGCTGGTGGTGGTTGGCGATGTGCAATCACATGTGATTGTGGCTTCAATCACATGTGATTGGGTCGTCGGAGGTGATGGTCGGTGTTGGTGGTTGGCGGTGTGCAATCACATGTGATTGCGGCGGCCGGAGGTGGTGGTCGGTGGCTGTGATGGTGGACGGAGGTGGTGGTCGGTGGTGGTGGTTGGCCGTAATCACATGTGATTGTGCTCCAATCACATGTGATTGGGGTGGCCGGAGGTGGTGGTCGGTGGCAATGGTGGTGTCCCGAGGTGCTGGTCGGCATTTGCCTTTCTTTTGATCCTGTGGCTGAGATTTGTCCCTCAGGACTACACAAAAACTTTGGACTATATTGAACATTTCACATATAATAGTTAACAAACTTATATATACCGCAAGAACGTACTATTTGTATTTATTAATAGGGACGGATCAAAGATTTTGTTTATCGGTGCCACCATATAATGACGAATATAAATTAATATACATTTGGGTTTTCAGTCAATTGGGTTGGATTAACAAGATTTCGGTTGTTGTTTTGGTATTTTAAGGTCAAAATTAAAGACAAAACACAAATTATATGAAGTCATGTTAATCAAATTGCTATTTTTAAGATAATGTAAAGTATTTTAAAAGTATAAATCGAAGATTGAACTTACATTTTATAATTTTTTAAATTCATTTTCCTTTGATTTTGGTGACATCGAAAAATCACTGGTGGCACCTCAAAATTTGACTAGTGGCACCGGCTCGAAAACGTTGAAATTTTTTACTGTGTCTGCAGTATTGACTGGTGGCCGTGCCACCACCAGTGGACACGTGGATACGCCCCTAATCATTATTAATGACTCTTTAATATGGGTATTTAATTATTTGTATAATTACCCAACCGTAAATTGTGTTCGGATATATGACTCATTATTTAATGAGAATAGGTATTCCCAAAATATATCTAATAACGAGTTAGAGGTGACCCGCGCATTGCAGCGGGAAACAAAAACTAAGGATTTCATGCTTGTGTGATATATATGTTGCTTTTAAAAAATAATAAACATTAATAAAAAAAGTATTAATAATTATAAAAACGAGTTGAATGAGAATTTAAAAATGACGACATACAGAATCAATACTCAGACCCGTCGTGAAAACGGTGATCAGAGGAGAGGGCAAATGTGACGACGGAAACGTAGAATCATAGGTTAAAATTTGTTTATTAAATTTTTTTCTAAATTTAATAGTTAGAAACATTTAATAAATTTTATTGAAGTCATTTTTTATTTATATTCGATAATATCAAAGATGGCATTTAACATTAATAACTTAATAACGGAACATAAAAATAAAAAATAACATAAAAAATGACACAAATAAAAATTATTATTTTAACTAAAACCAAAAATAAAAAATCCCAATAAAAAACAAATGTAAAAAGAAAAAGAAGAAAATCATCTACCTCAAATTAAAAAAAAACAATTCAAAAAATCAAATCTTACAAAGGAGTAAAGTTATGAAAAGTTGGAGGTGTCAGGATTCAGGAACACGTGCTATGTGGGCTTCAAATTTGAAAACTACAAATTTTTGACAAAAAGCTAGAGATCGAACACATGACCTTCTGTCTCTAACTTCTTCTGCTTATCCACTCCAACTAAGAGACCTTTGTTAAATATTTCAACTATAAAATATATAACATTTAGCAAGGAAGTTACTGTTCATAACTTCCTGCTAAATGTTATATATTATAATGAGTCATTAATTAATGCTCATTAGTTAGGGCATTAATGAACCATCTTTATTATTGGCCGTTAATTATTAATCAAAGGTCAAGATAAGTTCTCCCGCTTGTCAAATGAACATTCCCATATACAAATATATGAAAGATGTTCAAAAGATAACTGTTTTTCGTACAAGAACTGCGAGATTCAATCATGGTATTGGTGACATCAATCACTTGTGGCACCTCAAAATTTGACTAGTGGCACCGGCTCGAAAACGTTGAAATTTTTTACTGTGTCTGCAGTATTGACTGGTGGCCCGTGCCACCACCCGTGGACACGTGGATCCGCCCCTAATCATTATTAATGACTCTTTAATATGGTTATTTAATTATTTGTATAATTACCCAACCGTAAATTGTGTTCGGATATATGACTCATTATTTAATGAGAATAGGTATTCCCAAAATATATCTAATAACGAGTTAGAGGTGACCCGCGCGTTGCAGCGGGAAACAAAAACTAAGGATTACATGCTTGTGTGATATATATGTTGCTTTTAAAAAATAATAAACATTAATAAAAAAGTATTAAATAATTATAAAAATGAGTTGAATGAGAATTTAAAAATGACGACATACAGAATCAATACTCAGACCCGTCGTGAAAACGGTGATCAGAGGAGAGGGCAAATGTGATGACGGAAACATAGAATCATAGGTTAAAATTTGTTTATTAAAATTTTTTCTAAATTTAATAAGAAACATTTAATAAATTTTATTGAAGTCATTTTTTATTTATATTCGATAATATCAAAGATGGCATTTAACATTAATAACTTAATAACGGAACATAAAAATAAAAAATAACATAAAAAATAACACAAATAAAAATTATTACTTTAACTAAAACCAAAAATAAAAAATCCCAATAAAAAACAAATGTAAAAAGAAAAAGAAGAAAATCATCTACCTCAAATTAAAAAAAACAATTCAAAAAATCAAATCTTACAAAGTAGTAAAGTTATGAAAAGTTGGAGGTGTCAGGATTCAGGAACACGTGCTATGTGGGCTTCAAATTTGAAAACTACAACTTTTTTACAAAAAGCTAGAGATCGAACACATGACCTTCTGTCTCAAACTCCTTCTGCTTATACACTCCAACTAAGAGCCCCTTTGTTAAATATTTCAACTATAAAATATATAACATTTAGCAAGGAAGTTACTGTTCATAACTTCCTACTAAATGTTATATATTATAATGAGTCATTAATAAATGCTCATTAGTTAGGGCATGAACCATCTTTATTATTGGCCGTTGATTATTAATCAAAGGTCAAGATAAGTTCTCCCGGTTGTCAAATGAACATTCTCATATACAAATATATGAAAGATGTTCAAAAGATAACTTTTTTTCGTACAAGAACTACGAGATTAAATCATGGTATTTAATTAAAATAAATCAAAGGCTAGTAATTGTAATGACTCATTAATGTGTTCATTAATAAATATGTCTTGGTAATTTATATATAATTTAATCGTGAATTGCGTACGGTTAAACCTTTATTAGACTTGATATTTTTTAAAATATTTCTCACTAATGTTTCATTATTACGTAATTAATGAACTCATACAACTATAGATATTAATTTATCTTAATTAAAAGCCAGGTTTAAAAAAAGCATTCAAAACTATAATTATGTGGTCCTATTCTAAACCAGATAAATGCATTTTGCTAAAAACTTAAAACGTTTTCCTTGTGTAACACCGCTATTTTTTTTTATTTTTTTTTTATAAATCACTGCGGAAGCGAATACAGACAATTACAAACCTATTCACATAGGTAGTATAAAAATAAGTAATTAAACCGACACAAAAGACAAACAACCCAAAACCGGCGTTACATAGTTTACAACAAGCTCGACCGACACAAAATATCAGAGTGCAGTTCAAACATTCCCAAAAGCAAACACAACATCCGGCCAACAGTCAAACTTACTGCAACCTGCGAAAGGGAGGGTTTATGTGGGGGATTAGCACAAAGCTAAGTGATGGAGATTTAACAAACGAACAGCAGCAGTTACAACAAGTAACGACATACAATCAGATCACATAATTGTCATCAAACAATTATCACCCAGGTCATGCAATCAGGGATATCCAGAGGACCGGCGGTTCTGCAGAACCTGCAACCAAATGCCGGCCTAGCATAGGTTTGCCGATAACATATTGCTACTCAGCTCAGTTAACCATTTCTGTTGTATCAAAACACATCAGAAACCCTTAACTGAAAGCCAAAAGCAAATAGTGCCCAGCCTACAAAACTGTCGCGGCTGACCTCCTTCAAAACAACTCAAAGTGTCCAACATCAAAGTTGCTCCCGATTACAAAGCACGTATACAGATCAGATCATGTTCTCAAACACAATTCAACGGTTACTATCATATAGCAAGAATAATCAAATTATCATACTAATCAATCTGCTTATACATCAAGCATAAAGTAATTGCAACCGTAACCGTTACAACTAGCAGAATTCGTGAGTTAAAAGTCCACTCACCTGCATCCTTGACCAATCCAAAATCCACACTCAGTTGTCTTATATCACTGAGTCTTTGAGTCTTTGAGCCCCCTGAGAATACAATATAAACAAGTCAATAACTCAAATCATAATTAACTCCAAAAGTCAACCCAATTCACTAACAAGTCAAAGCTTAACCATTAAACTTAATCATGTATAACCAACAAGAATTATACTCAAAATCATTTAGAATATCTTTATATAAGATATTAAACATGTAGTAATCAACAAAGCATTCATAAGCGTCATCTATTTCCAATTAATCCGCAAATGGGTCAAAACCCAACCCGTTAAGCTTAAAACATTAAATCTACTTGAAACATATCAAAAACCATTTAGGATCTCCATATATATCATAAATAACATGGAGTAACCAACGGAACATGTACAATCTAACTAAACATGCTTATAGTTCATCCAAGTCAATTTCATACTTTAAAGTATGCAATTAACACAAATATATACACATATAGCATCAAACATCATAGCCATCTCTTCTATATCATATAATCATTAATTAATCTTTAAGAATGTAAGTGTTCTCCCAAAAATTCTGCTCAAAACAAAAACTATGTACAAAAACCCATTTTTTGCCCGAACGGGTCCAAAACCACAACTTTGGCTCTAACGGATCGACACCAAAATGACATTTTTTGAAAAAACTTTATAAAGACAGCTTGTTCCCCTTATAATGAAGAGTTGATCTGCACTTTTTGAGGTCCTAACTCGGAAAGACGACCAAAGTCAACAAAAGTCAACTTTAGCGAGATTTCGGTAATTTTTAGCAATTCAATTCCAAATCAATTCTAATCATTTTTCAGTGTTTACTAACATCATTTAGAACTTGTAGAAGCTATCTTACATACATTTCACTTATCCAATTAATTCAAACAAAAATCCAACTTAAATTAACTAAGAAATGTCTAATTTGGCAAATTCTTGAAATTCATCAAAACTAGCACTTTTAATGCATAATTTGAGTTTCAATCAATCTATATGTGTTGTAGGAAGTATGTGAAGCATAAAATTCAATCACTTAATGGTCAATTTCGAATTTGACCCATTTAGAATCATTTATTCATAAATTCCTAATTTCAAGTTCACCTCCTACATCCTTTAATGGAGTTTCATGCTCAATCATCATAATCATAACAATTTATCATTCAAATGATATCAAATCAGTTTAGAACTTCATATTTATGCATACTAAACACATGGAAAGCATTAAAACACAATATGGATCATCAAATCATGAACTCACAAATTCAAGTTTACTCCTTGACCTCCATTAATGGGTTCTTGAGATCAACTCTTTAAGTCACAGAATTCAACCACAAATTTCATATCAAATCAGTAAGTAACATCCATTGAACATATAAGAACATGAATACAACATGAATTTGACATAAACCCACTTAATCTCCAACCCTAGAAAGTCAAAATTTGGGTTTCTATGCAAGGATTCTTCAAGAACACAACATGAGATTGACAAGAATATATCAAAATCGCATCTACATACCTTAATTACAGTAAATCAGTAGCAAAAGAGTAGATTAAAGGCTGAAGCAAAGTTTTGTTCTTGGTTTCTTTCTTTTCTCACGTAGCCAAGCACAAACAGGAACAAAAGAGCTAACTTTGACTTCCAAGGAGTCAATTAAAAGGCTAAGTCGGCTGGGAAATTTTTAAAACACACAAGCAGTACAAAATACAGTTATCTGACATACAGGAACCTAAATAAAAAGGTCCTATTTAAATCATTAATAAGCAACGAGGTATTATTTGGGACCCTCGTGTAAAACCGAATCATATGGCATCAATAATACATAGAAATATTAAAACTAATATTTCACCTCATACCTCGCGGTCCAATTAAAATCATCATATAATCATCAAATAAATATCAAACAATTAATCAGTTAACACAAACAATCAAATATAAATTATTATAAATAATAAACAAATAGTTTACCATTAGCGCGTAAACTACCAGGCCCGATAGGAGGATGTTACACCTTGCAACCTACCATTATTCCATTAACTTAATTGCTTCCTTGGTTCAAATACAACACCCATGCACATGCATTTCAAGATACTATGACATAAGTATACCACATAACCTCAAATCTTTTTTTTTTCTTTATATTTATTGCATTTTAACAAACACCTCCAAAGCATCTATTGCACGACCTCTTGTAGCCAAACCTGTACGTAATCCTTGTATTGTCCCCAGACAGAATCTCTACATATCATGCTTTTGAAAAGCCCTAGCTAGCAAGTCATCCAGGGACCTCGATCATCCTTGAGTAAGCTTTTAACATGGCATTGTAAGCAAATATATCTCTTAGTGGAACTTTATCAAAAATGCTTAATTTGTGCATCCAAAAACTTCCCAGTTTTGGTATATACATCAAGGAGACTAACAACCCGTCCCACATGGAAAGATGAAGGGAATTTAAGACACCTTGTAAGTTCAAAGTTATGGCCTACTGATATCAGAGTCATTGCCCCTCGGGTTGTGGTAAACTCATACATCTCCTGGGGTTTGGTTTCTGGGCATGTCGGTCTGACGCCGGGGACGTCGGGTGTTTAAGAGGGAGAATTTGTAACAACCCGTCTCACATGGAAAGATGAAGGGAATTTAAGGTACCTTATAAGTTCAAAGCTATGGCCTACTAATACACCTTCCACCATGGTTTTAAGTTGATTTCGAAGTTATTGGGCTAGCCCGTGACTTGGATTATGGGGTGTTACAACGTGGATAAAAATGAAGGAGAGTTCATACGGGTTTCGGCAATATAAGGATTGTAAGCACTTAATTTGCTTGATGGGAGTCACTCAATCGAACAGAATTGAGGACGAGATGAGTGTATGCTTTAGGGTTGACAAGAGTGTGTTAGTGAAGTGGATCAGCTGTTTCTCCAAGCTTGTACGTACTTTGAAGTTTAGGTACATTTTGGACTTGATTTGGGGAGCTCGAATAGTCTAATCCAATTGTGCAGCTTTCTTCTATATCCATTCCAATTACATTTCTTTAACTAACTTGTAGAAAAAAGACACCATTTTTAGGAAGGATACTATATCTAGCATAATAAACGAGGAAATGATGAGTATAAGATGCAACATATGTATCTTTTTTAACGGCTAAACACACGCTTTTTACAAAATTGCACAAGGCCTCCAACCTTGTTCTTGGTGTCCCATATATAGTTATGGCTTCAAGTCCCATAGTGAACTTCTAATTAAAATATTACTAATAGAATCCTATTTATAAAGCATCTCATAGTATACTGTTAAGATCAAATATCATTCAAATTATCATACAAATGCTTGATGAGTTCTCACTAGATTTGGGAAAAAAAGCATGGCACAACAGGGAAAAAATATAAATTAGGGCACATTAACATTAATGATCTCTAAAAACAAATTAACAATAACACATAAAATCCTATAATGAAATAGAGCAGAGAACGTAAAATACATTATCAATAACACAAAACCAAATACTCAATTAATTTATCAACAAGATTTTAAGAACCTAAAACAAGAAGTCAACTAACTAGTCAAGAACCGCAAAATTTGGGCAAAGTAGGAGGTAAAAATTACTTCCGGGAGTGTCAGCTTAGTAGCTCACCGCCGTCGAAGTGGAGAATCTAAGTAGCAAGGCTCTAAGTGAGAGCGATCGAGAATAGCAAAGTGTAGACTCACGGCTTTGAGTGTTGGTGTTGAAGATTTCGAATTTTCGACGGTGTGTCTCATGTAGACTGTAGAGAATATAGAGAACAAAGCCAAGAATTGTTGAGGTATTGCCGATTGTGAGACGTAAGTGTCAATCTTCGAACAAAGGTCAAAGGGATTCAAATTAGTCTTCAATCCTTTTATCATCGGCTGAGTGTCAAGATGAATATCTTGGAAATCAAAAATCCTTTCTGGAAAACTCCAACAGTCGTAGGCTCTTGCCCCGTTGCTTTATCGTGGAACCGGAAGCGCCAACTGTCAAAGGCGGAAGCGCGCGATGTAAACAAATCCTCACCTGGTTTCATGTTTGGGCCCCTGAAGGTTTGAAGATAAGTAGATAACAAGTTGGTCCGCTGGGAGGTTCAAATGAGAACTTTAAATTAAATGAGAATAAGAGACTCAATCACAGCCGTCCAATTTCACCTCTTTCAATGTCATTGCCTACTCATAAATTCTTCACATGCACCATGCCACACTCTATCCCCTCACGCTCTCCATCCATGAATTCCACTTATGAAATGAACGGCTAAGATTGAGTGTCTCATTCTTATTTAATTTCTCATTCTCATTTGAACCTTCCTCTCTCTCGCTCTCTCTCTCTCTCTCTCTCTCTATATATATATATATATATATATATATATATATATATATATATATATATATAGGGGAATGGTTCATTCGAGAATCGCTGTTTGCGCGATAACCGTGAGAACCAATCCCAGCCGTTCCTTAGATATAGGAAGATCATGAATGGAGAGCGTAGAGGGATAGAGTGTGGCAGGGTGAATGTGAGGAATTATATGGGTTGGCAATGACATCGAATTAGGGGGAATTGAACGGCTCAGATTGGTTCTCGCGCTAACAATGGTTTTCGCATGAACGTCTCTCTCTCTCTCTCTCTCTCTCTCTCTCTCTCTCTCTCTCTATATATATATATATATATATATATATATATATATATATATATCTTCCTATATATATAAAAAAAACTCTATGCCTATCTAATTGACACTTGTCACCCCCAATAGTTTGATACTATTATGTTCTTAAAAGTAGCGTACTTTGCTCTGTATACCCATACCCAAATCACTCTCTATTCACCCAAATCATTTTAAACTGTTTCAGTTTCTCAGTCATTTTTTAATTTTTGGTTGTTCATCATCTTCTTTCAAACCTAATCTACCTACCGATAAAATCCATAATATTTTTCAAAGTGTCTTCTTCCTTCAGACCTGCTCCATCTAAAAACAGAGAATATTATCTTTTTCACCCTTAATCAACCTTTAGACAATTGCTAATCTTATCGAGATCTCACATGATTCTTGTACAATTTGAATCCTTTTGTCTTACCTTCAGGAAAGAACACTTGGTAAACCCTTGAAGCCTTAACTGCCACGTAATCATCTATCTTCCTGTTTAAAAGCAGATGCTTTTCCTTTTCAAAGGAAAAGACATAATGTTTCTCATTTCAGGTAAAAGTCAGTTTTATTAATTTTCTTATTTGCATTCTTATATTTTTCAACCATGAGTGTCTACTTCTCTCGATTATTTAGTCCATAGAGATTCAATTTCTTCCGAATGTATACATTTTATTTCATGTGTGGAATTTATATATGTTGTTTCTCGTTGCTCTACTTGTATATAGCTTCTTCGCTTGTTGTATATTCAATCACTTGGTAGTTGGTAGTCTAATGTTTTTCATGTGTTTATCATTAACAACGCACACCATGTGTTTGATGACATGTTAGAACCAAAATGTTAAATGTATATACATATACTTTGATTGCTTTTCTGTTTTTTTATGTATTGCTTGCAAGTTTCAGTAGGCGGTACCCTTTCTTTATTCAATCCAGGTCATGGTAATGCTTTCATACAGTTTCCAGATTGGCACGACTTGGTTGATCACTATACAAGTCAAGATGATCCACTTATGTAAATTACAAGAACTTTTTCTATTTTGAATGAGGAATTATGCATTTTTTTCATTCTATTAGGTAATGCTACATCGTTCTTTCTTTCTCTACTCAAATTAAGTGTTATACCACTCCTTTAAACTCTCTCTATTTTCTTATTTTTATATTAATAAATTAAATATGTGTGAGTGTATGATTGGTTGAGAGGAGGTGGGGGGTGGAGAGTGGACAGCTTCTCGATCGAGTCTGGGGACCCGAGAGGGTTAATCGATTTCCTTACCCGAATAAGGCGTTTTGGTATTCCTAGCCTTACCCGCTGCTACCCGGCCCCATCGGGTATAACATAACGCTTGGCCTTACTAGCTAACCATGTTGTTTGTCCATTTAAAACTTAATGTTCATATTATTTGATGCAGTTGCAATTTGTATACGTGTATGACATTTGACAAATCAAGCGTCAACGAGAAGTTCTATTACCTTATTGACAATTATATGATGTTCCGACCAGGATGAGTGCAACTTTTTAAATTATCTTTGCTAGAACAATTCGATAATTGTAGAGAAGAGACTAAGGTTGTAATTAAACGGGGTGAATGAGCTGGGTATTGGGTTATAAGTTATAATATGTAATTTTTAGATGTAGCTCAAAACATAATTGGTAAATTTGCAATCACTTTTTTTTATTACCATTTTTTATGTTATTAATAAAATAATATGATAAGTATGATTGTAATAAAATAATGTGACCAGCTTTCCTTTTAGTTAAATACTTTAGGTTAACTAATATGATCTACCACAAGTGATTCCATGAGTCCATAATCAAAGTGGCCTATCATTAGTAAACAAGCCATATGTTAGAACACATTCTATGATTCTAATCAAGTATTAAGTAACTTTAACTTATTTCAACAGACCCAAAACAACCACTCTTATAAGTTATAACAATACACATTCGATGTAAATTTGGGCTCAAGCTATCAAGTTTTCTTTTAGCCACTTATCTACTTTATAATCATTGCACAATACAACTATTGTACCATCACTTTGGGTATGTAAAAGTATAGTTTCGGTCATGTTATGGTATTATCCATTTGGTTATCTTTTTATAAATTTAACGGTTAAATTACAAGTGTCATGCATTTAGTATTGTTTGTATATTAAACTACAAGCGATACAACTTTGGTATTTTTTTTTTTACAAAATCACATCGCAATACGTAGAAATCAACAGAAAACATATGGACATAAAAAAAGGGCCCCTAACATTTGTTGGGCCGTGTGCATGTGCACACTTTGCACATGTATAGGGCCTGGTCTGACAAGAACACCAGATACCGCATGTGAACCTATGTTTAGAGACTTATATGATGTAATAAGTGTTTAGGATCTCTCTCTCTCTCTCTCTCTCTCTCTCTGTGTGTATATATATATATATATATATATATATGTATGTATAAATATAGGGGTTGGTTCAAATGAAAATGACAGATTAAATGAGAATGGGAGACTTGGTCTCAACCGTTCATTTTGTTAGTGGAATTCATGGATGGAGAGCGTGAGGGGATAAAGTGTGGCAGAGTGCATGTGAAGAATTCATAGGTGTGCAATGACACTGAAGGAGGGGAAATTGGACGGCTGAGATTGAGTCTCTCATTCTCATAGGTTCTCATTTGAACCACTCACTATACATATATATACATACATACATACATATATATATATATATATATATATATATATATATATATATATATATATATATGTATGTATGTATATATATATATATGTATGTATGTATATATATATATATATATATATATATATATATATATATATATATATATATATATATATGTATATGTATGTATGTGTGTGTATGTATCTGGATGTATAGGGTACTACTTACGTATGAAAGCAAATGGAATATTAACAGAAATGCCAATCTGTTGTAGTCATCTGTACTATTTTTTGTGTTTCTAAAGTTTTGATCTAACACCCAAGCTCGATCATACTTTGGTTACTTGCTTGTGAACCACTTCAAAATACTCACAAGCTTAGTAATTGTTGATTAAATAAATGACTTATATGTGACATATGTAGTAATGTTATTTGTTTTATGTGTTAAATTAACTGTCTGGATAAGAAAAGAATATAATCATTGACTTAATATAATATCATCTTTATAACTTATTTCGTTAATTCACACTGTCTGGGTTAAGTAAAAAACAAACACTACAATTATGACTATAAATCGTTTAATTCCCTTTTAAATTCATTAAATTAAAATCGAACACCGTCTCTAACTTATAGATCTTAAACGTTTATATATCAACTTACTGACTAAAACATCATTTTAAAATAATATAGTCTTATTTTTTTTTGAATTATAAGATAATTATTTATTTCTAGCTAGAAAATATTATTTTCAAAAAAAATTAACTAAACTAATTGCAAGAAAAAACAACTCACTTACTCACCTATTCATCATTGGGCCTCGATTAATTAACCATTTGAACAAACCCTGCATCTTTAGCCCACAGGAAGCAGCCCATGTTTGCATTTATAGCTCCAATTTAGTCAATATTCTGAATTTCTGATTTTCACTCTTCACCCAAAAGCGAACAAAATCTGTTTCTTGATCACACTAAATTACTTATTTCTCATTCTTTAATTACTCGATCACAACTAATAATTTTAGAAAATAATACATATTAGTAGAGTAATATTACTTAGTTTATTTCATTCTTTTACAACTCAGAAACCTTAAAATAAAAAGTTTACTATTTCTCTTTGTTTCTTTTCAACCTTCAGTTTCCTTTGTTGTTCATTTCTTTAGTGTCTAAAAGTCAGACACACGGCATAAATCTTAATCTCATTTTATAATTTCAAATATTGTTATGAAAAACGTTTAAAGAAAAACGATCCATAAACTTTCTTTGTCTATATTTCGTTATCCGATAAAACCGAATCTAAAATTTGACTTTAACATGAAGTTTAAACTCTAAGCATAAGTTGACTCTCATCATACTATTCTAGACATAAAATGTAACCTTGACATATAA
Source organism: Pulicaria dysenterica (assembly GCA_947179395.2). Lineage (NCBI taxonomy): Eukaryota > Viridiplantae > Streptophyta > Magnoliopsida > Asterales > Asteraceae > Pulicaria > Pulicaria dysenterica. Next base: position 69,048,821 of record OX359291.1, on the reverse strand, counting down.
ATCACTAAAACAAATGGCTGCCTTTTCATTAGCTTATACAAAACTAATGAAAAACTTTAATCATTAAACTTTAAACATTTGTGTGGTCATGGTTTAAATAAAAAGTGGGACAATTGGCAGCCTTTTCATTAGTTTATAAAAAGTCTTTTCAAAATCAATCCTTGAGGCCTTGAGGGTGGCTTTTTTATAATTCAAACACTTTTTTTGAAGGCTTCAAATAATTCAAATTTAATTTATAAAAGAAAAATAAGTTTATTTCACAAGTATTTATGATGCATGAAACGTTCTTTAAAAGAATTGATACCATACTAAAGTTTTGAGACAGTTTAATCTAAATATGTTTGCATGCTTATAACTCCCAAAGCAAAAATATTTCACTCAAAGTAAAAAGCTGAACTTTGTTAAAGAAACTAGGGATGTGGTCCGCATTCCGTCGTGGAGGAGGTGGAACAAGTGATATGATTGTAACAAGGGTTTTATAGCCTCTCGCTTCTGAGGGGAAGATGCAAATATATTAATTAATAACATTAATAATACGAATATTTATATAGTAGATAACAATAGATTTATTTCATTCAAGATAATTAATGAAATATTTTATAATTTTTTTAAAAAAATTAACACATTAGGTCTTTAAATGTATTTATTTTGTTTCTTTAGAGAAATTCCACTTTAAGAATTTGTTGTATCTTATATCATTCATTCATTTCAATAAGATAACTTATAACTTTTAGCTAAAATAATTTTTATTATAAAAGTATTTACCCTAATTAAATTTGATGAATTATTAATGTTAAATGTAAAAAGAAACATCACCTACTAGCCACCCTGATCCTCTTTACTTGTTGCTATGGACTTAATATTTTTGTTATAAAAATATTTAACCTAATTAAATATGAAGGATTATCAATGGTAAATGTAAAAAGAATTCACCTACAAAGCCCGCCTTTGTCCTTTTTACTTGTTGCTGTGGAGCCCACACTCATGGCTACCGAATATCTCATTTGTACGAAAAATATCCGAAACCGGTTATTGAGAAAACCGGATATTTTTTATCCGGCTCGGTTTTTTATCCGGATTTATAACTGGTTATTAAATATTGTGGGTAACCAGTTTTTTACCGGATAAAAAACCGGTTATTATCCGATTGAAAATATCTGGTTGGCTGTTTGAAAACTAGCCGTTGCACTAACTGTTGGAGCCTCTTTGTGACCGTTTTTTCACCAAAAATCACCATTTTGCCACCCCAAACACTTATATATAGTTGGGGTATGTATTGGGTTGAATCAAGTTACATATCTTCCATATTTTCTTCAAGTTTCGTAGTTTTTTCACCAAAATCGCCATTTTCATATTTTCTTCATGGCGGTAGTAGTAGCATTCCCAACATGGTCGAATCTTCCATAGGAGGAAACCTCGAGGTGATGAAGATTATCGAGCACAATCGAAATAAAGAAATTTGGGAACATTTTGATTTGTGCGAAATGTCTAATGGTTCGAAAAGGGCTCGGTGCAAACTTTGCTGCAAGTTTTTCGCACATGAAGGAAACTCTACTTTGAAGAGTCATATTACCAAGTCATGCAAGACGCTAAGATCAAGGTTCGATGCAACTCAAGCCGACATGACGAATCAAGGTGGTGTTGTCATTTATGACAATGACAAATTAAGAGGAGCTTTTACAAAGTTCGTGGTTACGAAAGCTTTGTCGTTTGACCACTACAATGATTAAGATTTCACCGAAACCGTCCAAACTCTTATGCAACCGCGTTACACCGCCATAAGTCATAATACCCTTAGACGAGATGCAATAAATATTTGGCGTGCGGCTAGAGAAAATGATTTTAGGATTCCAAGAATACCGTTATGGTGTGTCACGTACATGTGACATTTGGAGTTCTCCACATAACACCGAAAATTCTTTTTTAGCCGTCACGGCACATTGGCTAGACCAAGAAAATTGGCAGATGATGAAAAGAACAATCGTGTTTGAGTTATTTGGTGAACCACATACCTGTGCGAATTTATTTGCGCTTTTAAAAAGAGTGATTTGTGTTTATAAAATAGAAAATCAAGTTTTTTCTTTTTCGTTTGATAATGAGTCGAATAACACAAACGCGGTTCCAAGATTAAAGTTACTACTTTCACCGATTTTAGACGTTGCGTTTATTAATCTTGCCGTACAAGCCGGTTTGGAGGTTATTGATTCCAAAAGAATAGAACTTAAAGCAATGATAAAATCGGTTCTTTGCTCCAACAACAAAAGATTAAATAATTAAAACAATATTGTAAGTCGGGGAATTTGAAAGCTTTGGGTCCTGATTTGGATTGTCCAACTCGTTGGAACTCTACTTGGATGATGATGCACACCGCCTTAAGGCAAAGAGACACATTGCAAGCTTTTCACAAAAATTTAAAAGATAAGGGGCTTGTAGCAAACTAGTATCCGAATGACAGTTAGGAAATTATAGCCAAACTAACCGATTTGCTTGGGGTTTTTAAAGATGCAACAACTTATTTATCCGGCGTGTATTATCCTACTAGCCCGTTGGTTCTTGATCAAATATTTTTATTGGCTAACAAAATAAACGACTTTGAGTTTGAAGGTGAAGAGTTGAAAAACGTTGGGGAAAAATGAAAGAAAAGCTTTTATAATATTTTAAGGAGATTCCTCCGGTTTTTACTTGTGTCGCCGCTTTGAACCCATGTTTAAACGTTGGTGGAGTTGAAACATTAATCGAACAAATTGCATTCTCTTTTAATCTAACTGAAGATGACCCCGATTTTATAGTTAACCACCGCTTATTTTAACAAAGGTTTTCGAGATATGTTTGATATTTATTTGGGTAGATACGGGACAACTAGTGTCATTCATGATCAAATGAGAGCTCAAGCGGAATCATCCAGTAGACGTCCAGATAATGCGGGTTTATCACTTTTTAACACACTTATGAACTCTCAATCCAAACGAGCACGTACTAGCACCCCAAATAGCGAGTTGGGGTATTACATTGCTAGTAGTTTTCTTTCAAAAATGACATATGAAGACTTTCTTTCTTTTGATATTTTGGCTTTGTGGAAAGATAAGGAGCAACAATTTCCGGTTCTAGCCGTCATGGCCCGTGATCTACTAACCATCCAAGCTTCTACGGTAGCTTTGGAATCTGCTTTTTTTGTGAGTGGCAGGATCGTATTCGCAAGAAGATCAAAGTTAAGCCCCGAATAGGTGGAAGTGTGTATTTGTTTAAAAGATTACTTGGAAGGTGCGGCTAGAAAACAACACATGACCACCCTAGAAGACCCAATTGACGTCGAGTTGGAAGCAAATATACAGAATGAAGAAGTGGAACTTGGAATATCATCTCCCGATGAAAAAGATGATGATGAGGAGGCGTTGGACTATTGAACATGTTGCTAGGTAGGGGTGATGGCGATGTCGAAGCTCCTCTCTAGCTTCCCTTTTGTAATTTGAAGTATTTTAATTTGAAGTTTGGTTGTTCTTAAGTATTTTATGTATTTTGTAATTTGAATATTTTTAATTAGAAGTTTGGACGTATTTTGTAATTTCAATATTGTAATTTGAATGTTGTAATTTTTAAGTATTTTAATTAATCAAAATTTAAATTTTCTTACATATATATGTTTTTTTATATTATATATCATAGGAAATTTAGTTTAAAAAAACTCAAAAAAAATATATTTCAGCAAAATCGGTTATAGTAAAAACCGGTTTTCTTAAAAAATACGGTTATAGTATTATCCTATCCGGTTAGACCGATTATAGTATACTAGACTAAAAACCGGATAATATCCGAACCGGTTATTTTAAAAAACCTGTTATACCATTTCATCCTTCAAGTGATGATGTGATCACAATCATCTTAGTTATTTTTTTAAACCTTATGTATTTGTATTACTACCAAAGGGTGATATAACATACACAAAGAGTCTTGAACGACACGTGGTTGACATTTATCGAACACGAGAAGAAGAAAGATAGTTAAGAGAGAGAGAAAGAAAGAAAAGATAGGAGAGAGAAGAGTGATATAGAGAATATAGGGTGAGATGTGGTGGGGTGGTGAAATGATTGGGTACTTCAACTAGAAATCTCAAAGCAATTAGATAATACAATAACAATACTTAATCTTACTACATAGGGGTAAGTGATAGATTTACTTTAGGAGGATGGGGGAGTTGCCCCGTAATTTTGATCTACACAAAGTAATAATAGCATGTAAATTTTCTTGTAGGCCTCATATGATTTTTATTTTGAACCCTTGAAATTAAATAAAGTGAAAAGGTGCTCTAAATTTTTTTTCAGTGAATACATACTCTCTATTTTAATATTATTGTATCAAATTTCCTTCTTGTAGGCCCCATGTCATTTTATATAAATAAAATTTACATCATTCATTTGGTAAAGAAATGGAGATCGGTTTCAACTATAGTTTCATTTAGATTTAGAAAATTTGTAAATTTATTGTTTGATTTAGATTTATATTTTTAATTTAATCATTTAAGTTTCTCAATTTAGTTTTACTCTTGATAGTCATTTGAATCATTCAAAACATTTAGTTTGTTAGTTGTTTTATGATAAATGTAGAGCTTAATTGGATGTTAGGTTTTAGATTTTCTGCTGGATAATTTTACCAAACAAGTTTGGCTTGATCCGTTTAAAACCGAATTTGTTTTGATTCATAGGCTATTATTGGCATCTATAATATATATTGTCCCCCTACTAAAAGATTCCTGGATCCGTCACTAAGCAGGGTATGGGAGAGATAAAACGTAGACACTCATATCTCTAGCGGTAGATATAGAGATTGTTTTCTGAGATAGACATCCGATAACGAAAGCGATAGAAGAAGAAAGAAAAAAAACATAAATAAAAAAATAATAAGAAAAAATAATAAAAACTAGGGGTAAAATTTAAGAACAAAATAAAAAAATAAAATAAAACAAGTTAAAATAAAATGAAAATAAATAAAATAAAGAGTAGAAAAGGGTTTAATTGCATAATATATAAAGTAGGAAGAAATACAGGTATAGTTAATATTCTATGAATTTATCGTTTAGATATTAAAAGATTATTATAAAATACCGATGTTAAGTAGGGTATTGTTATAAATGTTAGGTTTAATTTTGTGTTTATTTAGTTAGTTAGACAAACTTATAATTCAAACTCATTTCTTATCTTCAACTTACGACTGTTATAAATGTTAGGTTTAATTGTAGTCTTCAATATACAGATGGCTACACGCCTCCAAAGTCCAAACCAATCATATAGAAAGAGGGCGAAATTGAGGTGAGAATTTCCGTTAGCTTCTTCCCTTTATTTTAGCCGATTTTCAACAAGCATCAATATTGGTGGCGGTGGGTCCCGACGTTGAAACCCACAAACAGACGCGTGGACATAATATACATCGACTTCACATTTTCAGATTTCACAACAAAACGAGCCTCTTGCTTCTCACCGCGTTCGGCTTACTCTTTCCAACACTCATCACACACACACACACACACGCCAAAAAGCAAGTAGATTCATACATCATTTTCATTCATTCTTCAAACCAAAGCAAGAATTATTCCCAATTTCCATCTCTACTCCCCTCCCCTATCCCTTTCCTTTCAACTTGTTCTGAATCTTGTTTCATATTCCTCCATACAATTCCATTCACGGTTGCTTCGATTCTTTTAGCTGTTTGCTTTTCACAGATCATCGATTTGGTTGATAGTTACAGGGAATCGAAGAGCCCTCCCTACCATCAGTTCAAGGTTGTTTTGTTCCGGCGTCATGCCAAATGAGAGCACTTCTGGTTATATGATCCCGGTACTGTCCGCCAATGACCTTTCCGACCCCTTTGGCCAACTGGGTTTGGATCTATCTGACTCCGAGCTTCGAGAAACGGCTTATGAGATCTTCGTCGGGGCTTGTCGGAGCTCCGGTGGTGGTAGGCCGTTGACTTATGTGTCTCAGTCGTCCGGGAGGTCGTCCGATAGGGCGTCATCGTTGCCGTCGTTGCAGAGATCTCTGACTTCTACGGCGGCTAGTAAAGTGAAGAAGGCGTTAGGCATCAAGTCCAAAAAGAAGAACAACGGCTCTGAGTCTAACGGTTCGACGGAGAATCGGCCGGCAACAGTAGGTGAGCTGATGAGGGTTCAAATGAGAATCTCTGAACAAATTGATTCTAGGGTGAGGCGTGCGTTACTGCGAATTGCTGCTGGACAGGTAATTAAGTTTAGAATTACAATCCTTTTAAATTGTTTCTTCAAAGATTACTAGGCCTATTTACAGAAATTATTCAAAGATTAGGGTTTCCTAAATGGCTAAATCACAATCTTTTTATTCAAAATCTTATGAAACTTTACTTCAAATCAAGAAGATTGTGCTTTTGAAGATCACTAGGCTCTAATTTCAAACAATTTGCAGCTTGGCAGACGCATTGAGTCAATAGTTCTACCTGTAGAACTTTTACAGCAATTTAAATCTTCTGATTTCCCAACACAAAGAGAATATGAAATATGGCAAAGAAGAAACTTGAAGGTACTTGAAGCTGGATTATTACTACACCCTAAACTACCTCTTGACAGGAAAGACACATCAGCTCAACAACTCCGCCACATCATTCGTGGGGCCTGCGAACAACCAATGGAGACAGGGAAACATAGTGAAGCAGTTCAAAGCCTAAGAACTGTTACAATGCAGCTTGCTAGTCGGTCAATTGACGATTATGACCCTGACACATGTCATTGGGCAGATGGGCCGCCGTTGAATCTTCGGCTCTATCAAATTCTTCTTGAAGCCCTTTTCGATGTGGAAGAGCCAACATCCATGATTGAAGAGGTTGATGAAGTGTTAGAACTTGTAAAAAAGACATGGGGTATTTTGGGAATTGACCAGAGGTTCCATAATCTCTGTTTTTCTTGGGTTCTATTCAAGCATTATGTATCCACAGGTCAAGTTGAGAATGATTTCCTTTTTGCTGCTGATAGCTTATTGTTAGAAGTGAAAAAAGATGCAAAGTCGACTTTGGATTCAGTGTATTCCAAGATTTTGTGTTCCACATTGAAGTCAATGTTGGAGTGGGCTGAAAGAGGGCTTTTAAGTTACCATGAATCGTTTTACAGGGGTAATATTGACTTAATGCAAAGTATTCTTTCTCTTGGGCTATCTGCAGCCACAATATTGGCAGAAGAGAATCCTCGTGACAATGGTCGAAGGAATTTTAGTGATGTTGCAAACACCAAAGTTGACATCTATATCAGATCATCAATGCGCAAGGCTTTTAGTCAGGCAAGTTTTGATCTTTTGCAGTTTTTTCTTACAGTTTGATAAAAAAGATTAAAAACCATTGATTTCATTACGTTTTCAAGACAGTTTATTAGGCTAGGAAATGGAACACTTGAAAGACGTAACAAAGATTATACTCGTTCAAATTTCAAAATTCTAAGTTCATGAACAATGTGATTTGATCTTTAGTTAAAAGGGTTGTCATACGGATTTAGCTTAATATATACCTAAAGCCTTGAGTACACATTCTATATATTATGTCATTCTGCTCACTGTTCTGAGTTATAGAGTTAGTTCATATCTCTTAATCCCAACTTTCAGAATAGCGTGAGTTACCAATAAACGTTCCTTATAAACACTCAAAGGCATGAGTGCCCGTTTGCATAACTTGTCATGATCATGTTCTAAATCACGTAAGAAGTTTTGCTTAAAAAACTCATTTCTGCATTGATTTATTCGATTCAGGAAAACGAGAAAGTCCGCATGAGCAGAAAGTCAGCAAAAAGTCAACTAAACAATCTTCCGGCACTCTGCATGCTTGCCCAAGATGTTACTGACCTAGCTTTTACAGAGAAGGAAATATACAGTCCAATACTGCAAAGATGGCATCCTCTTGCAGTTGGTGTTGCAGTAGCAACTCTCCATTCTTGTTTTGGGCAGGAAGTACAAAAATTTATTTCAGGGATCAAAGAGTTGACTCCTGATGTTATACAAGTGTTGATTGCAGCTGATAAGTTGGAAAAAGATTTAGTGCAGATGGCGGTGGAAGATTCGGTCAACAGTGATGATGGTGGAAAGTCAATTATTCAAGAAATGGCTCCATATGAAGCTGAAGCCGTGATTGTAGATTTGGTCAAATCTTGGATAAAGACCCGAGTTGGTAGACTTGGGGAATGGGTTGATAGATATTTGCAGCAAGAGGTAGGCTTCAACTTTCGATTTAGCCTGTTAGATTGCTTCTATATCATTAGAATGTTATCAATTCATATATTATATGACAAAACACAGTATGTATAATATAAATTTATTAACCTTTTTATATAGTATGGATTTTATATATAGAATCTGACTTGTTAATTATAGGTGTGGAGTGCAAAAGCAAACAGAGAACACTTTGCTCCTTCTGCAGTGGAGGTATTAAGAACCATTGATGAAACTCTGGAAGCCTTCTTTCTATTGCCAATACCAATGCATCCTGATTTGCTGCCTGAATTAATGTGCGGTCTTGATAGATGCCTTCAAGATTACATATTAAAGGCAAGATCCGGTTCTGGTAAGTAAATCATGGGATTTTTGTCAGTAATGGGTTAAATTTGGTCTTTTTTTTTCTCTCAACATCAAAACGGGCCAGATTTACCCGAAACACTTTCTGTTTGAGGCTTTCAAATTCTTTTAAACAACTAGTGTGTCAAATTGTGTTACAGTCTTATTATTTGACAAATAATTTTATGTTTTAAATGATTTAGGAGGTCTTTATGCACTTTTAATGCACTCAAAGCAACTTTTGGCCGGTTTCCTTTTTAGATTTTCTACCCGTTTGACCTGTTAGAGATGGGAATGTAACCGAGGTCGATTCATTTAATAAGTAAATGTGTCAGATTGACCATCTTAAATACTTCTGAATTATGATCATATATATTTCTTGAAAATAATTCAGTATTCTCTTTATATGTCTATATAGGATCTCGAAGCTCTTTTCTTCCAATATTGCCTCCTTTGACCCGATCTAGAGGTGGCTCAAAACTAACTGGTGTATTCAAGAAGAAAGATAGATCACAGATAATCCAAAAGAGGAAACCAAATACTACCGACGGTACTGATTCCTACAGTATACCACAATTGTGTGTTCGTGTCAATACATTTCACTACATCAGAAAAGATCTAGAAGTCTTAGAAAAGAGGACAATTGCCAATTTGAAAAGTATTGGAATTCGTGAGGGTAGTTTCGTAAATGGGTCGAGGAAAAACTTTGACTTGTCTTTGACTACTTGTGTAGAAGCTATTCAACAAGGCTGCGAGGCGATTGCATATAAGCTCATATTTCAAGAATTAAGTCATGTGTTTTCAGATGGTTTATATGTAGGTGAAGTTTCATCTTCAAGAATCGAACCTACTCTACAAGAGTTAGAGCAGCATCTTGAAATTATAGCACAAACAGTACAAGATAACACAGTAAGAACAAGATTGATCACAAACATAATGAGGGCTTCTTTTGAAGGTTTTCTGTTGGTTTTACTTGCTGGTGGGCCTTTTCGTAATTTCACACTTGAAGATTCATCAATCTTGCAAGAAGATTTCCGGTTTCTTATGGATTTATTTTGGTCGAATGGTGATGGATTACCGCGTGAATTGATAGGAAAACATTCAACCACAGTTAAAAATGTACTGCCCCTTTTCTCTCTTGATACAGGTAGCCTTATTGAGAAATTTAAATCCTTGATGAGTGATGGTTATGGTTCATCCACCAAATCAAGACTACCTTTGCCTTCGACAGCTGAACAGTGGGGCCCAACCGAACCTAACACGGTTTTGAGAGTATTGTGTCATCGTAATGACAAAGCGGCTACCACGTTTCTAAAGAAGAATTACAATCTCCCGAAAAAACTTTGAGACCGATCGATGGTGTTTATGGTTCTAACTTTGAGTTTGTACAGAATATGATGCATCATGGTCCACCCAGGCACAGTGTGAAGGATTTTTTTTATTTTTTTTGGTTGAGATTTTTTGTGCCTTCTTCGGTTTGATTATTTGAAGTGGTTTTGGATCATGGGATGAAACCCATATGAAATTGTTAGATTATATGTATAGAGTTGTAATTTTATTTTCTACAAAAACCTCAGAAGAAGTTTGATAATGTGATGTTGGATGGATATATTATAGTATTATGGCTAGTTGTATATGAGTAGAATATTTTGATTTTTAGAGGTTTTGCCAATATTCCTACTTAAACATGTGATTTCTGAGCTGGCATTCTTATTATCATATTCTTCAGTCTCAACTCTCAAAAGGCAAAATCTCAAATAAAAGATATTCTAGCAGTATTTAGTGTTCGTGTTATTTTAACAGGTTGTGGGTTTAAATTCTAAAGTAAATAAAATGTTATAGAATTAGATTTAGAAAGTGTCCTTAGCAGTTAAAAGAATTAAATCGGATTTTCTAGTTGTAATTATTATAATTTATGGTGCCATTTTTCTCATTTGGCCTTAACACTGTTTCCCTTCAAATTTCAATGAGAGGAAAGGGTGAGAGGGTAGTAGGTGTGATGGGCAAACCATTTGGGTGTTGGGTGTAATACCACACCATGAAAGTGTCGTAGGAGAGGGTATGGGTGACTACCGACTACCACAAAATACCATGTGCATCGGTGGGTTTACCCCACAGGTTGGAGGCCTCAACCCTCCATGAACACCAAAACACCCCATAGGGTTGGCTAGGGTTGAGAACCCCACGGTTTGGGTAACCTGATGGCTTGACAACTTTTTTTTCTTTTTTTCCTTTTCTTTTCCCCAATGGTCCTATATATATATATATATATATATATATATATATATATATATATATATATAGGGGAGGGTTCAAACGAGAACTGTTTTTCGTACGAGAACCAATCTTACGAAATTGGACAGGTGATGACATTGAAGGAGGGGGAATTGAACGGCTCGGATTGGTTCTCGCGGTTCTCGTACGAAAAACAGTTCTCGTTTGAACTTTTGTCTTATATATATACATGTATATAGGGTAAGGTTCAACATAGAACCTAAAGAACCTCCTCTGATGATGACACGTGACACATTGTTTAGGTGCAAAAAATAAAAATAAAAAAAAATAAAAAATCACGTAACCCTCCAACGTCCCCTAAAATTTTAAAAAAAACCCCCACTTATTTTAAATGATCATAACTAGTTCGTTTTTAAGAATTTTAACAAAAAAATCATATCATTAGATTCAGTTTTTCATCCTCTTTCAAACAAGACCGGGCTTGATATATTTCTGAAACTTTTTTTTTTGAAACGCAAAGTTTTCTTTTTGAGTTGGTTCATTCAAACCCAAGATGCAAAATCCGTAGATGCTGGGTTCATTCAAACCTAAATGCAAAATGCAAAAAAAAATGAAATCGCAAATAAAAACATGCAGGTCATCTAGATGCGTAGATGCTTTCAAAATGCAAAAATTATTAAATGCAAAATGCAAATCCAACATGATTCAAATGAAAATGCAACCCAAAATGCAAAATTACACATTCAAACCCAAAATGCAAAATCCGTACAGAACACTACGTGCTGCCTAAAATGCAAACAAAATTTTTGTAACATCCTCAAAATGAGCTTAGTAATACTTAGTTGTACTCCATGCTCAGGTGGTTGTACCTTGACTTTAAATATATATTATAGTGATTATTTATGTATTAGTTAGTTAAAGTGGATATATGAGGTGTTATATGAAAGTTAGAGTAAATATGCAAAAGTGATAAAAGATTAAATGGTTTCGCGTTATGGTTCCGTAGATATCTCCGTTAGTTGAAACGGATAACCATAAGTTGTGTTTTAAGTTGAATAGGAGAACAAAATACCCGTGAGGGGTATTAGACCTTAAGTCGTCCTAATTGTTTCTTTCTTATCTTCTGGGTAAGCTAGAAACACACACAACACATACTAAACACATACATACGTACGTTTGAGCACACACACGCATAAACCCTTGTCAAATTGAAGAAGGAAATCGAGTTAGATCAAGTTTAGAAGCTGAAATCAACTGATAATCGATTGCTGTAGCTGTGTTCATCATCTTTCTTGTAAGTTTTCTTGTTTAAACCTAGTTTTGAGTCAAGTGAAGGAAGGGATCCATTTTGATGGATTCCAATGTGTTGTAGTGTTGTTCTTATGTCCAAATGGTGTTAGTGAGTTCATATATATGTTAGAAGTTGAATATAAACACTTGAATACGGATTCAAGTTGGATTTGATGTCAAAAACTAGTAGAACAGCTGCTGTGTTCGAACAGAGCACGAACTTACTGTAAATGTAGTTCCTACGGGCGTAGTAGAGTGTTTCTACGGCCGTAGGAGCTTGTTAATGTTACTACGGTCGTAGTAAATGGTTGCTACGGCCGTAGGGTCATGTCCAAGAGGATTACCACCTCTGGGTGATGGAAACGATACTACGGGCGTAGATACATAACCTGCGGCCGTAGTTACCCAAAGGAGACCTACTACAGGCGTAGGAAGTGGTCCCTACGGCCGTAGGACATGGTTTCTTGGGAACACTTTATGCGGGCGTAGTACGTGTTGGAAAGACATCCTGCGGGCGTAGGAACATGTTCCTACGGCCGTAGGAGGCTGTCAGAAGCCACGTTGACCTTTTGATTGAGACAGTTGTTAGTATAGTCAAATGTATTTTATACTAAGTGGTGTTTAAATCTATACCTAGTGTGTTAGGTGATTCGGACGACTCTAGGGATTCCCAACATTATCTGCCTCCTGTAATCTCGAGGTGAGAACCGGTTTCCCATGAGGCTCAGTAAGTAGTGCTAACCATTGTATGTTTTAGACGGGTATTGGTGATTCTAAGTACGTATGCAAAGGTATGTTATGATGTGATGTACCATGTTTATGATGATTAGAACTGCTGTAAAAGTAAGGGAATACGTATGACAGAAATCATGTGGTAATTGTATGCTATGATAGAGTTGTACTCGCATGTTTGTTTATCAGCATGAAAGATATTAATCGGTGTCATTATATGCGCGCATTAACTGGATCCTAACTGGATCAGCTATTTGTATATGTTATTATGTCCGGACACTCGGGGGGCTGTACAAACAGTTCCCAACACGATTAAGGTCAGTCAGGTAGACTGGTGATAATATCTGGCTGGGTTACCAGGGTCCTTAGGGGCTATGAATTGGGGAACTAACGGTACTCTTGAGTATACGCTTGGGTATGGTTCTGCAGGCCGCCGTTCCTTAATATGAACTGGGTTCTTCGCTTAGGCGGGAACCAGCATGATAGACAGAGTGCACCACGTGGACTGCTCTTCACTCCCGCACTGGTGCAATTGGTTGCGGCTGATTCCCCAGCTAGGGTTGTTGAGCGGGGCTCGCTACCTTGCAAGACACGACTCCTGTTGACATGATTGGCGCGCCGCAATATGATAGGATAGCCTTGTGTGCTTTCCTGAGATTTGACTGCATGCTTATTGATACTTATGTGCAAATCTGTACTCACTAGCTAGTGTAGCTAACCGGTTCATGATTTACTCTTTTCACAGGTAAAGATTAGGCAGCTTGGTGAGGCGGGTACTTGTGGGAAATTGTTTTTAACTCTTTTGGAACACTCTGTTGTTTTATTTATTTGTGATCCGAGGGTCGGTTTTTAGTACGGTAATACTGGTTCGTTTTAATACTTGGTTTTGTGTTTATAATTGCCAAGTCGGTTAACAACCCTTTATATCTATAACCAGTGCTTATTTCCGCTGCACTTATTTGATAAATATACTTAAAAAGTTTAAATTATTCTTGATTTTAAGCTCGTGAAACCCGGTGTTACAATTTTCATGTTCAAAAAAAATTTAGAAAAATATCGGAAGAGAGATCTTGTTTGAAAGAGGATTAAAAAACTAAAAAATTGGTATAATTTTTTTGTTCAAATTCACAAAACTTTAAAAGTTATGACAATTTAAAGTTTTTGAGGGTTTTTTTTTTTTAAATCGTGGTTGTTGGGGAGGGGGGATTTTCCATGTTTACCTTTCTTCCTATATTAATATATGATAATTACAGTTTTGCCATCTTTAATCTCATCCATTGATTTTGATGATCTAATGGTCCAGATTGGTTCTTTAGGTTCTTTGTTTAAACATAGGTTCTTTATTGATGCATTATATATATATATATATATATAGGGGAGGGTTCATTCGAGAACCGTTGTTAGTGCGAGAACCAATCTCAGCCGTTCCTTGGATATGGGAAGTATCATGGATGGAGAGCGTGGAGGGATAGAGTGTGGCAGGGTGCATGTGAGGAATTCATGGGTGGGCAATGACATTGAAGGAGGGGGAATTGGATGGCTTAGATTGGTTCTCGCGGTTCTCGCGCTAACAACGGTTCTCGCATGAACTTTTCTCTCTCTCTCTCTCTCTCTCTCTCTCTATATATATATATATATATATATATATATATATATAGGGGAAGATTCAAATGAGAATAAGAAATTAATTGAGAATGAGAGACTAAATCTCAGCCGTTGATTTTGTAAGTGGAATTCATAGATGGAAAGCGTGGGGGAATCGAGTGTGGCAGGGTGCATGTGAGGAATTCATGGGTGGCCAATGACATTGAAGGAGAGGGAATTGGACGGTTGAGATTGAGTCTCCCATTCTCTAAAATTTATAAGTTCTCATTTGAACCTCCCACTATATATATATAGTAAAGGGATCAATATAGTCCTTATATTTATATGTAGTTCCTGTAGTCCAAATTTCAATCGTTGATTTTAAAGGGTGCAGATTGTAAATTAACATTTTTCTAAATTAAATTAAAGGGGGTAGTTTGTAAGTTAACCTTTTTCAAAATTAAATTAAAGGTGGTAGTTTGTATAATTTAAAATTCTGCGTAACTTTGTTTCCAATCGTGCATAACTGCCCTGCGCAGTGTTTATCGTAGTGTTTTTCTTGCACAGTGTCTTCCCTGCGCAATTATTTTACAGAGTTTATCGCTGTTTAAATTTTTTTTAAATTTATACCATCATACTTGTTTTTTAATTTTCTTTTATTCAAAACCAATCTTGACATGTTTTCGGTAATTTTTCGAAAATGCATGTCTGATATGCATTTTTGAAACTACAGGTGCATTTTAAAAAAAAATAGGATGATGAACGAGAATGCTACCTATTAGCAAGAAAATGCATGTGCGAATCTGTATTTTAAAAATACAAAAATGCATATACATATTCACTAAAAATATTTTAAGAGATAGTAAAAAATAAGTAGAGATGAAATTGTATCAGATGTAACAAGGAATAAAAGATAATATCTGCATTAGAACCACGATTGTAAGATTGTAAACATCTTAACCACGATCTCACGTTTTTTAGAGATTACATTTTTAGTATATTTTGAATGCTACATATTGTAAGATTGTAAATTAATTAAGGAGGTAGTTTGTAAAATTTGCAAATCATGCATTAATTTCTTATTTAAATGAAGGACTAGTTTGTAAAGTTTTCTAACCATGATCCAACGTTCATGGAATATTTGAGTAAAGCGTAGGATACAAATGAAAAGTTACACGTGTTGCACTCATAGAAGGGTCTACGAGAACTATGTTTAAAGAGGGGACTACATTGATCATAACCCTATATATATATATATATATATATATATATATATATATATATATATATATATATATATATATATATATATATATATAGTGGGAGGTTCAAATGAGAACCTTAAATTAATTGAGAATGGGAGATTCAATCCCAGCCGTCTAATTCCCCTCCTTCAATGTCATTGCCCACCCATGAATTCCTCACATGCACTCTGCCACACTCGATTCCCCCACGCTCTCCATCCATTATTCCACTTACAAGATGAACGGCTAAGATTTAGTCACCCATTCTCAATTAATTTATCATTCTCATTTGAACCTTCCCCTCCCCCCCCCCCCCCCCCCCCCCACACACACACACACACATATATATATATATATATAGCGAGAGAGAGAGAGGGAAGTTCCATCGAGAACAAAAAAAAATGCAAGAACTGCGAGAACCAATCTAAACCGTAAAATATCTACCAAACGACAAGATATTAAATTATGAAAATTATACCAAATATGCTCTTTTAATATGACATCCATATTGCTATATTTTTTTCAACAAAAAAATCGTTTTTGCCGGGTTTTTTTATAAGCACTATAAGGTATGTTACATATATGTAATCAGTACTAACATATATGTGATCAGTACTATAAGGTATGTTACATATATGTAACGAATTTTTTTTTGTTGAAAAAAATATAGCAATATGGATGTCATATTATAGAGCATATTTTTGTCGTTAATTTGGTATAATTTTCATAATTTAATATCTTGTCGTTTGATAGATATTTTAGTTTTAAAAAGATGCAGATCGGTTCTCGCAGTTTTCGCAGTTCTCGCATTTTTTTTGTTCTCGATGGAACCCTCCCTATATATATAGGAAAAAGTTCTTGCGAGAACCATTCTTTGTGTGAGAACCGCGAGAACCAATCTGAGCCGTCCAATTCCCCCTCCTTCAATGTCATTGCCCACCCATGAACTCCTCACATGGACCCTGCCACACTCTATCCTTCCACGCTCACCATCCATGAAACTTCTCATATCCAAGGAACGGTCGAGATTGGTTCTCGCAGTTCTCGCACTAACAACGGTTCTCGCATGAACCCTCCCCTATATATATATATATTTGTTGAAATAAAATTAAAAAAGAAAATAGAAAAAATAGAGGGTTGAATAGAGTTGGATGTGAGAGTTGTAGGGTTAGAGAGGGTTGGAGGTCGAGAATGATGTGAATGTTGATGTGACAATGCTTTTGATAGGGTAACTTGGTTGGATGTTATGGTCTAAGTGGTAGTGATGTAGTTTGTGTGTGGGACAATCTATTTATTAATTTTGATTGGTTAGTAGGAAAATATATAAATCCTAAAATTTGGTGTGGCAGGAAGTAATCAATACGAGACTGAGTGGTGGGTTAAGTGATAGAAGAAAAAAACTGATGTAACGGTGTAATAAGTGTGGAAGTCCTTTCTTTGAAGGGTCATATTGAAAAATACCTAAACTTAGGGTGTCAAAGTGTATAATATAAGCTAAATTTATAAATTTAAAATTTCAAGTCCTAAACAAACTCTTCTTCTTCTTCAAGAGGTCTGACAACAGATGATTTCCATTCATCAACTGTTAATTTACATCCCAAGACGTCAAATCCCCAAATACCTCACCATTTCTTCTCATTTCAATCACAATTTATCTTCAAATCTTGCAACACTTAATCCCCAAAACAATGCAAATAATGGCTACGCCACCCAAGATTGGGCCAAAACGATATCAACCCAGATCGCCAACTGTAGAAATATTCAGCAACTAAACCAAATCTATGCTCATGTTGTTAGGATCAATATGCTTTATCTTTACAATGCGCCATTTTATTGGAACACCATCATAAGAGCATACACCAGGTTTGGTTCCCCTTCGAAGGCACTGTATGTAAGCATAGCCATGTCCCGTGCCGGGGTCCACCCGGATACCTACACGCTGCCTGTTGTTCTAAAAGCTGTATCTCAGAAAAACGATAATTCAATCGTCAGACAGCTTCATACGGTTGCTATGAAACATGGGTTGGAGAATAATTTGTTTTGCGAGAGTGGGTTTATTAGTTTGTATGCAAAAGCAGGTGAGTTTGATGATGCACTCAAGGTGTTTGATGAAAATCCTGAGAGAAATCTTGGTTCTTGGAACGCTATTATAGGTGGGTTTTCACAGGGTGGGCGTGCCCGAGAAGCGGTGGGCATGTTCTTGGAGTTAAAGAGAAGTGGGTTTAAACCAGATGACGTGACCATGGTTAGTCTGACGTCAGCCTGTGGGAGTTTAGGCGATTTGAGTTTTGCTCTTCAGCTGCACAAATGTGTCTTTCAGGCTAAAAGCTTGGAGAAATCAGATGTTTTGATGTCCAATTCACTTGTAGACATGTATGGAAAATGTGGCAGAATGGATCTAGCATATACCGTTTTCTCAAGAATGCACGAAAGGAACGTTTCTTCATGGACATCTTTGATTGTCGGGTATGCAACTCACGGGCACGTTAGTGATGCATTAGAATGTTTTCATGGAATGAGAGAAGAATCTGTTACACCTAATGGTGTGACCTTCGTGGGGGTGTTGAGTGCGTGTGTGCATGGCGGGCTTGTACAAGAAGGGAAATATTACTTTGACATGATGAAGAGTGAGTACAAACTCGAGCCGTGGTTGCAGCATTATGGGTGCATGGTGGATTTGTTGGGTCGGTGCGGGTTGCTTGAGGAAGCAAGAGAGATGGTGGAGAAGATGCCAATGGAAGCCAATGTTGTGATATGGGGGTGTCTGATGGGTGCTTGTGAGAAGTATGGGAATGTGAAGATAGGAGAATGGGTAGCCAAGCATTTGCAAGAACTGGAGCCTTGGAATGATGGGGTTTATGTGGTTATGTCAAATATTTATGCTAATAATGGGTTATGGGAAGATGTTGCAAGGATGAGAAGGATTATGAAGGAGAGGAAACTCGAAAAGATGCCTGGTTATAGCTTAGGAGGTTGAACTCCAGCTCATAATAATCATCTCTTAATACCCCAATGATTTAAAATATCATTCAGTCATGTCCTGAATTGACAATAGTACAATCGATTTTTTTGCTAATATTCTTATTAATTCACGTTATGATCAGCAGTATGCTCGATATAAAAAGATGATTTACACTGCTGGTAGGAGGAAAAGTGCAGCATTTTTCGTGATATATAAGATGGTGACTGCTTCACATTATCCTTCTCTAGTCTATCTCCTTAATGTCAACAACTACACCAACTTCGGCTGGTCGTATGATCCGGTCATGCAGTGTGTATCCTGGCTGCAAGATGGGACAAGATGATTTAAATATCTAGCAGCAACAGGAAAAACTAGGAAATATGAATGTAAACTTAAAATCACACCTTATAATCTTATATCACCACAAATAATGGGTTTTATAATAACTGAAATATTTTAACATACTATGGGGCCGTTTGTTAAAGCAGAATAATAATAATTAAGCACTGAATGATTATGTGGTCTGAATTATTCAAATACTCTGAATGAATCTGTCTCTGAATGTGACATGTTGTTTGATTAAGGTTCTGAATGAACAATCTAAATGATGCATATTACCATTTTAACCTTAACAGTGTTATATTATATTATAAGATATGATTGTTTAACAAGGCAACATGTGAAAGGAGTATTATGGTAAAATACATAGTGATTAATGATTCAGAATGAACTTTAAGGCATAATGATTCAGCAGCTTTCTTCTGATTTATTCAGCACAGTTTTCATTCAGAGGTAGTAATCAAACACGCTTAATGCGGAATGTTTCAGTATTCAGCGCTGAATAATTCTATTAAGCAGCAAACAAACAGCTCCTATATATATAATATATCTTCAGTTACATAACAATATGATTGTATCCAAAACTGTTACGTAGGTTTTTAAAACTTGAAAGCAATGCAGATTGGTCCGGCAAACAAATTCCCATCAGATAACCATCTGTTTACCCCAATTAAAAATACCAGATGATATGTTGACAGCCATGTTCAGAAGAAAATAAGAACTCCCATGTCTATTCATGAAACTTGGTACCACATGATTTACACATCTTGCCGGCGCAATCAAAATATTTGACTAATATTAAGGGGGTGTTTGTTTCATTCTTTTGGTGGGATTTGCATTTCAAATCCCTCCAAATACCATGTTTGGTTGTCAAAGTAACAAGGGAATTCAAATTCATGATTTCTCAAGATGGGTTTTAAATCCATGAATGAGGGAATCTCCAATCCTAACCCCCCCCCCCCCCCCCCCCCGCGGGTATTTTAAAATCCCGTAGATGGGGATTTCCTCCGGCAACCCTCCGGCGATTCTCCGGTGACCCTCCGACTTCGCCTTCGTCTTCAGTCGTTGAATGGTGCCTTCGTCTTCAGTCTTCAGTCGTTTAATGGTGCGATTCTCCGGCGACCTCCGACTTTAATGGTGCCTTCGTCTTCAGTCGTCGTCGCCCTAGCCGTCAAGCTTCGCCTTTGTCGTCTCCTTCATTCCAGAAACCCTAGTTCCGTCGAGCTTCGCCTTTGTCGTCGCCGTTCCAGAAACCCTATTTCCTTTGTCACCGTCGCCCCCTTCTCAAACCCTAGTCGTCGCCTTCGCAAACCCTAGCCGCCGCCTGCATTCCCGTCGTCGTTTCTGGTGCTGGTGGCTGGTGGCCTTCTTCAAAGAGACTTCAATGGTGGTGGCTAGTGGTGGCTTAATGGTGGTGGAAATCCCACCTAATAGATATGTACCAAACACAAGCATGGGTTTAAAATCCCAACAAATACAAATCCCACCAAATGCAAACCCCATGGTAATTGCAAATCCCCCCAAAAAAAGAATGAAACAAACACCCCCTAAGTGTCTAGTCAAACATAGAAATTTCCAAGCACAGTAAATGTGAGCCAGCATACCTTCATCACAGCAGCAACAGTATTTGGAGGCTTACATTGATCCGGTACTTGAAATACTGCATTATGCCTATTTGGATCAAATTGCTCATTCACAGGATCATATCTTTCAACTCCAAACTTCTTGAATACCTAATAAGCTCAAGTAGGAAGGAAAAAAAAGGCAATTTTGTTATTTTTTTGGTCACCCTCCCCCCCCCCCCCCCCCCTCCCCTCTTCTTTTTTATCTTTTTTAATGGATAGAAACAGTTACCTCTGCTAGCTGTTTTTCTGTCATCTCAACACCTTCCAGCAATGTTTTTAAAAGTGGTAGAACTCCAGCGGGGTCTTCAGTTGTGTCAATTTTTGTAAATCTTTCTTTCACCACTGATGAAGCCCTGCCAAGATTATCTGCAACGTCCAGCAGGCTCTTTGCAAAAGACTGCAACATCAATTGAATTAAACAAGACAGACTAAGCAAGATGTTTAAAAAGAGAGGAGATGAAGACAGACCTGTATGGCAAACTTCTTTGAGTTTTCTGCTTCTCTTTTTGTCCTCTCAATAACATTATCATTTTCAGCATAAGTCCTCATAGCTTTCTCTTGCATAATCTCCATCTCTGTGTGCTTTTTCTTCAGTAGTTCTTCTTTTTTCGCTATAAGCTTTACTAAATCGTCCCTGGATAGATTGGTTTCAGAATCCGAATCTGAGTCAGAAAATTTAGTTCTTTTAGTACCTCTTCTCCTTCTTTTGGCCGACTGTGGCACACCAGAATCTACGTTCTTATCAGGACATTCTGTTTGAGAAGCACTGCTAGTCTCGTTAGTATCACCATCCTTATTCCCGGATTTGAAGGTTTCCCTTTGAGAAGATTCAAAAGAAAACAATCTACACCATTGAACAGAAGAACCGAAATGATGATTGCAGAACACAGAAGCTTGGCTTGTTACCTCCTGCAACAAGAAGCTGAAATCAGGTTATCTGGAGTGTGAACTGGGATTTGGACAAAAAAGACATAGAAATCAGCTATTCTCCCAAACACCCTCATGGAATCCAGGGAAGTCAGCTTTCAGATATATGTTTGAGCATGATATTGTGTAAAGGAACAACAAAGCATCACAAAGCAGGGCATAAACTTGGCAGCCACAAATCAAACTTCAAATTTCAGCAAACCATCAGCACCAAAGTGTTTGGATGCAAAATTTTACACATTAGCTTAAAACTGTGCAAATAAAGATCAAGGAACCCTATTCCTCCAATTCAGCGCCAACATATCTAATCATTGCACCACTCAATCTACACTGTTTAAGCTTCAAGGTTACAGCTCAATTTCAACATATAATCCACACTTACAATAGTTACAGATTACAGTTCGTAACAAACATTAGCAGAAAAAAAAACAAATACACGCATAGAATTACGTTCGTTAAGGACTGACTGCTACGATTACACTATACACACAGTTGAAATCAAATAATCAATGAATACCTTACTCGACTTAAAAGGCGATTGAACGAAATGAAGCCGGCGAGAATCTTCGTGCCACCTCATGTTCTTGTTAATCTGCATGATCTTCATTGTATTCAAATTCACTTGTTTCTTCCTCCATATCTCCGAAACGACTGCACAAGCTCCTACCAATTCAAAAGAATGCGCATTTCAAATCACTTCAAGAAATTAACAAATGTAAATTTGAATTCTTTAACTGAAAGCAGTGATTACTCATTAGACCGGAGATATGACTCTGCGATCACGTAGAAATGTCAAGAAAACGGATTTTAGGGTTTATGCAAAAAAGAAAAACCCTGTATGTCCCAAATCCCGCAATCAATTCTGGAGTATACGACACGTATAGAAACCAACGAAATTTTATACCCCAACTTTGGCCATTTTCTAAAAGAAGCCCCTGAAAACGTATTGGTCGAGCAACTTTTATCCTTCTTTTTATAAGGCCAAGAATTAATAGGGATGATCTTGGTTACAAAATCGATTTGAAAAAAAACAAATTAAAACTGAAAATGGCCTAAAAGAAAACGGATGACCGGTAGAGGTGAGATCGGTTCAAAAACCGGACCGGACCGGACCGGACCGAAACCCGAAATGTAGAGAAGACTAGGACCAGTGGCGGATCCAGGAATTCCGAGTGTTGGGGGCCTACTTTTTAACTACTAAGGGGGCGTTTGGTTGGTGGGATTTGGGGGGATTTCATGGGAATGGGATTTCAAATCCCCCCAAATGATGTGTTTGGTTTGCAAATTTGAGGAAGGATTCAAAATCCCAGGAATCACCAAAATCCCTCAGCTGAAGGATTTATCATTCCCTCCTACAACCTTGGTATTCTGAAATCCCTCATATGAGGTATTTCCTCCCGCGACCGTCCGGCTAAAATTCCGGCGAACATCACCCTCGCCGTCATCACTTCCGTCAAACATCACCGGTCACCTTCCATCATCGACGTCACCGGTCACCTTCCATCACCGGTCACCGTAACCCTCGCCGTCAACCCTAGCCTTCGAGAAACCGTCGAGAAACCCTAGCCTTCGAGAAACCGTCAACC
This sequence comes from Pulicaria dysenterica, assembly GCA_947179395.2. NCBI lineage: Eukaryota > Viridiplantae > Streptophyta > Magnoliopsida > Asterales > Asteraceae > Pulicaria > Pulicaria dysenterica. The sequence goes on along the minus strand of OX359291.1, from coordinate 69,025,745 downwards.
TTCCATCATCTTTGTCATCCCCTTCGAGAAGTCGTCGCCGCTGCAACTCTTTCGAAACCCTAACCGTCGCCGCTGCTGCAACCTTCGAGAAACCCTAGCCGCTACAACCCTCGAGAAACCCTAGCCGCTACAACCATCGAGAACCCCTAGCCGTCGTTCGAAACCCTAGGGCGGCGGTGTTCGCAGAGCAGCGAGGTGGTAGCCCCGTCGTTCGCAAAGAAGGGAGCAGTAGCTAGGGTTCGAAACAGAGCAGCGAGGTGGTGGCCGGCGGTGTTCGCAGAGCAGCGAAGGGAGAAGTAACGGCGAGGTGGTGGGCGGCGGTGAGGTGGTGGCCGGCGGTTTGGTGATGGTGTTATGGGTTTAGTGGTGTCTTGGATGAGGTGAACCAAACACAAGTGTGGGATTTAAAATCCCACCAAATGAATTCCCCCCAAATGCAATTCCCTTGTATAAATCTCAATCCCCCCAAAATCAATACTTGAACCAAACGCCCCCTAAAAGAACTTAAATGTACAAAAGAAAACGATAAGATATAGCCAACTAAATTTCATTGAGTACTAGCAATAAAGTTACATTCTAAATTTGTCCTTTACGTTTATTCATCTTTTGGAATCGTTCTATTACATCTTGATTTGAAACTTTAGCAAGGATCTCCTTTTCTACGGCGCACGTTAGACAAGAGCTCAGAAAACCATCACCTATTCGATTACGCAAATCCGTCTTCACAAGCTTCATCGCAGAAAAACATCTCTCAACTGTTGCGGTTGTAACAGGCAAAACTAGAGTTAACTTTAATAAGCGATAAACCAAAGGATAAGATAGATGTTTCCTTGTTTCAACCATGAGTCTAGAAAGTTCGGCAATACCATTCAAGTTGGCAAAATCTTTATCATTCCACACATTATGATGGTACATGTCAAGTTGATGTTCAAGAGTAATTATTTCCACGTCATCAAAATCACAAGGATACAACTCACTCAATCTCATTAACTTTGATGCATCAAACTTTGAAAATGAATCACATGGATTCAAAGCCGCCATATTTCGTAGTAATTCGGTGTTTACCTCATTGAAGCGATCACCAAATTCTTGAATTTGCATATCTAGTACCGTGTTGAAACAATCGAACTCATAATAATGTTGATTAGTGATATTGGCCATTTGTCTCCTACTTCTTAGATTAACATAATTTTCCCCCATCTCCAATATTGGAATATTATGTTTTTCACAAAAAGAAAGGACTTTCTTCAAAAGTGCATTAAAACCTCCTCTTCTAAATTCTTGCAAACTTTCTTTTGTTGAATCCACCAATTTCATTGCTTCTAAGATATCTTGATCTTTCCTTTGAAGAACCCGTGATAATGTATCCGTTACACCTAGAATATGCAACATCAAATGCAAATAAAATACAAAGTCAAATGATTCAAGATAATTTAAAAGACCACTTGCTTGATTTTGGTTGGAACCGCTAGTGCCTTCCGCTTCAACATACTCAAGCACCTTAATGACAGATGGAAATAAAGTAACCAAACGCAAGATAGTATTGTAGTGAGAATTCCACCGTGTGTCTCCGGCTCGTTTAAGAGAAAGCTCTTGGTTTAACCCACTTCCAGTTTTAAGTTCATCATTACCAATTTCTTTTTCCACTCTCTCTTTCTCAAGTTCTCGGAGAATATCTTTCCGTTTGCAAGAAGCACACACCACGTTCATCAAGGTAGCTAACATGTCAAAAAAATTCACAACTCCTAAATGTTTTCTTGCAACCGCCACAACTACTAATTGTAGTTGATGAGCAAAACAATGTATATAGTACGCCGAACTATTTTCTTCCAATATTTTTGCTTTTAAACCATTAAACTCGCCACGCATATTGCTTGCTCTATCATAACCTTGACCTCTCACTCGATTCCAACTCAATTTATGTTTAGCAAAAAAAGAGTCGATGGAAGTTTTAAGAGACGAAGAAGATGTATCCATCACATGAACAAGACCAACAAATCCCTCTTTAACAAGTCCACATGCATCTACATACCGAAACACAATAGCCAATTGTTCCTTTTTTGATACATCACTAGACTCATCCACTAACAACGCAAACACATCATTATCCATTTCTTTAAAAATGGATCTAAGTATTTCTTCTTCGAAACAATTAGCAACATCTTTTTGAATACATGGAGCCACCATTTGATGATTGGCTGGTGCATTTCGTAAAGTAACCTTGCGGACATCCTCATTTTGACTAATAATCAAGTCTAATTTTTCCAAGAAATTACCTTTGAAAATTGAATCAACATTTTCACTATGCCCACAAAATGGTAATGCACATTTCAACAAGAATCTACAAGCATCAATTGTAGCATTTAAACGAATCCGGTACTCTTTTTTGACAATATCACTTTGTTTATCAAGAGCAACGTTAATCGATTGTTTTTGTTTCATGAGATCTTCACACCTTTTTAAAGCTCTATTATGAAAACTATTCACATCACCCACATGACTAGCAAGTCTCTCCGTTTTATTCCAACCATTAAAACCTTCCGTCACAAACGCATCATTTCCACATTGATTTGCAATATGATCTCTAAATAGGTAACAACATAAGCAAAAGGCTCTATCCTTCTTTACACTATACTCCAACCAATTACCGTATTGAACAAACCAAACTTCTATAAAACGTCTTGGCTTATTCCCTATGATTGTTTTTGGGAAGTCATGACCCCGTGGTTGACAAGGACCTCTAAGCCAATACGCACGCCTAATTTCATCTCTTTGGTTAGCATTATAATGTAAAATTCTTGGTCTATCAGAGGGGTCCCATGGGAGATCGTTTATGATACTACATTTATAGGCGTTGAAAAAGTAGGGCTACGTTGTTGATTCTTATTAGTACCATTTACCTTTGAAGATTCTCCACTATTACCAACGGATGTTGACAAAGAATTATAGAATCTCTTCATTATATTAACCTAAATCATAAAATAGAATCTCAATTAACAATTAACCTAAATAACACAATTCACAAATTGACAATTAATAACTTTAACTAAATTAACAATTAAATATGTCACAACTTTCAAGATATTCACACTTTTTTATATCACTATCACCACATATTAGCATATATAGATATAATAAACTAATAAAAGCAATGTCTTCAAATAAATATTGTCCACACATTTTGAAGCAGGAGACAACGATATGTATAAATTTCAAAGCAAAAGCAGGAGAAAGGCATAAAGCAAAGCAGGAGAAAGGCATAAAGCAATTAAGTCAAAGGATTACCAACGCCGTCCCGGAGTTTGGACGGTGGTTCTATCGCCGGGTAAAATCACTCTTGGCTGTGGCAGGGAGGCGAGAATGACAGAACGGCGCTAGGTATCAGAAGGCTGAACCAAGGTATGAATTTGTTTTGGGTTTTTACATAGTTGGGGGCCTTATTATTTCTTGATAGGGGGCCTAAAACCCAAGCCCACTAAATCATTAAGAATTTTTTTTAGTCATTGGGGGCCTTTCCCCCCTACCCCAAAGGGCTGGATCCGCCAGTGACTAGGACCGAAGACCGGACCGACTAGTCCCGGTCCGGACGGGTCTAGGTCTAGTTCGGTTCGTTTTGTCGGTTTTTTCGGTCTTTTAGTTGTTTTATACATTGTATCAGATAAAACCGGCCCGGACCGGACCAGACCGAAACCCGAAATCTATAAAAAACAAGGACCAAAGACCGGATCGACCAGGCCCGGTCCTGACCAGTCTCGGTCCGGTGCGGTCCGGTTCGTCGGTTTTTTCTAGTCTACCGGGTCCCATGCTCACCATTGGCAGGACTGTTTGTTTTAATTGGTTCCGGATCTCGTTTAGTTATGAGTAAAAAAACTGAATCCGGTGAAACCGAAACTAAAATAAGAGAAATATAGAAACCGAGAACATAACTAAAAGTATCTGAATCAGTGATTCAGTTCGGTTCCGCTTCCAGTCTGGACTGGTCCGGACCAAACAGGTTTTTTGCTCATTCCTAACACGGAGCATGCTTCTCGCCAAGCAAAACCACTAAGTAGCATGCACGAGTACAAAACTCATTTTAAGAAACAAGTGTCAGCTAATTACGTCTTGTGAGCAATTGTAAGAGCATAAACGAAGTCTCAAATCATCAATTAGAATAGGTTACAATGAACACTAAATAAATAACGATTCTCGTCTCAATTATGTACTTGACCATTTCTGTTTACACATAACACATATCACACATACGTCTAACATATATCCTAAAAGATCTAACAAATTAACTAGGATCATAGTTTGTATGCATAAGTAGGGACTACCCTTGCCCTACTAGTCAAGGATGCATAATCATATTATTAGTCATTCTATTTAGCATGCAAATTACATGTAATTATCATTAGAAAATTCATTCATTTTATTAATCATTCTAGAGTTAATTACATTTTTGGTTCCTGTGGTTTACTCAAAATTACGAAATTGGTCCCTGGGTCGTCATTTTTACGGGTTTGGTCCCTCCCGACCCGGTTTTCTTACGTTTTTGCTCCCTGTCCAATTTAAAATGACTGAAATGCCCTTATCCCTTTACTTTTTTCATTCTTTATTTTTTAATTCATTTAAATATTAGATAATATCCAGAATTATATTAAAAAAATCATTTATCTCTCATCTCTCTACCTTATCTCTCCTCTCTCTACACAATCATTCTCTCCCTGGTCATCATCACCAAAAACCATCTCCACCGCCATCCCATCTTCACCAAAAACAACCTCCATCGCCATTCCATCTTCACCACCCACCACCGCCATCTCTACCACCCATGACCAGCAACTCCATCTTTTCTTTACAACCATGACCATAAAACACATTCATTACCCACCATCAACTTCATCTTCACCACCCAGAACACCCTGGCCGCCATTGATTTTGGGTGAATCAAGCACTGGAGGATCATACACACTGTACAAGCACACTGGATTTAAGGTTCTCTCGTGTAAATCAAGCACACTGGACACCCAAACCTAAAAATCGATGAACCGTGACAAAACCCAAACCACCGCCATCTCCCGTCACCGGTGGCCGACGAATTAGGGTTTCGATTTCGGGGCAAAGGGGGTTTTGAAAGGGGTGTGCGATGAACTTGATTAGGGCAAAGGATCTAATGAATCTCTATTAGGGTTTCGATTTCGGGGAGTGTACATGTGTTCGATGAACATTAGTTGGTTGCAGTTCAGTGTTGTGGTGGTATCGCCGGATGTGAAGGTGGCGGTGAGCCTGCGTGTGTTTCTTTTTCTTTCAAAATTGGGCAAGTCGATTTTGAGACTGTGGCCGGAAACAGTGACCAGAGTGGTCGCGGGAGATGGAGTGGACAGATTATAGAGAGAGAGGTTGGGGTCGTGAGTGGTGGAGACGGCGGTGGTGGGCGGTGAAACCCCTAATTAAAGCACTAGCACCACCGTCGCTTAGGGTTTGATGGGTTTTTTTAAGATGAAGATAGTTGGTGATGGTGGTTAAAGATAAATGAGGTGGTGGTGATTGAGTATAACGATGGCGGTGGTGGTGAAGATGAAGATGCCGATGGTGGTGGTTGAGTACAACGATGGCGGCGGTGGTGGTGGTCTGATCCTACGAAGAAAGATGGGGAGATAAAGAGAGAGGGAGAGTCAGATTATAGAGTGAGAGAGATGGTGGGGTCGTGGCTGGTGGAGATGGCAGTAGAGGCGGTGGAGATGGCAGTGGTGGGCGGTGGAGAGGGAATGGCGGTGGTGGTAGTGGGTGGTGGATATGGGTTTTGTTGATAATGAACAAGGGAGAGAGAGAGAGAGAGAGAGAGAGACGATATAGAGAGATGAGAGATGGCAGAGAGAGAGAAGGAGATGTAATAAATGGTGTTTTCTATTTTTTAAAAAATTATTTAATATTTAAAATGAATTAAAAATAAAGAAAAGAAAAAAAAGTAATATGGATAAGGGCAATTTAGTCATTTTAAGTTGAAGAGGGACCAAATGTGCAAGTAAAACGGGTTGGGAGGGACCAAACCCGTAAAAACTGCGACCCAGTGACCAATTTCGTAATTTTTGGTAAACCACAGGGACCAAAAATGTAATTAACTCATCATTCTATTAAGCATGTAACTTCCATATATGAGTATATACATTCATTTCATTTATACAATTCATTTCATATCAAATTCAGGTCATCTTAAAACGTACAAATCACCAAACAAATTGTGAACACACAAAACATATAAAAAAGTTCATACTCATATAATTATCATATCAGTACATTATAATATCACTTATAATTATACCATATCGTATAATGCATTAAAATAGGCTCGTGATCATTCATGGACACAGATAGTCACATTGGATGCACAAGTACTCCCGTTAAACACTTACTCGCAAATCTTATAAAAACTTGTTTTGTCCATGTATTCAGTTTTAAAAACCTATTGAACTCACCTTGGTTTAGCTAAAGAGTAGCTTCTAGAAGTTGGAGTGCTTAATTAGTTAGACACCCTAAACACATACAATAAATAACGGGTGGATACATATGCTCAAACATAACAAATAGATTTGATTGAGCACAACGTGTCACATTCAACGAATTTACCCTATAACCCATCATGTTCTAGATCGATAACCCATTGTGTTAAGGAAACAAACACGTTGCGTTCACCACAAATACCAAAACTTAAAAGAGTTGACTCTCAAACACTCTAGGCCTAATCTAACCCTCTTCTAGGGTTTATTCATATGATCAAGGTGTGATAGTCTAAGGTTCAAATATAGTGTAAATTTTAAGGTTCAAATCATCAAAAAAACTTTAAACTAAACTAAAATGAAACGCTTTGAGGTTCAAATAAACCTAGGAAATTTGTAATTTATTGAATGTCAATTTGGGTGCTATTTAGGTTTTTTTTTGGTGTCTTGGTAGTTTGGGTCATGTTATTTGATTCTTAGTCTATATCAAGACTAAACATGTATTGTTCCTTGTAAGACAAAATTCTCCATGTCAAGACTAATCATGTATTGTTTCTTGTAATTTTGACACCTATAAATAAAAAGTCATGGGGAACATTTACAATAGGTTGGAAAAACAAAAATGCTGCAAACCTACTATAAACAAGATGCAAAAAATTTTAAAAATTTATGTTTGTTGAACTTGAAAGGTGCAAAGCAGCAAACCCTCCAAACAAGATGCAAACGAACTATGTTTTTGATTATTTTAAGCATTAATCGTTTTGCTAATGTTTTAATTTCTCTTTGTAACGCTCCATAAATTTTTTTTGAATATAAAATAGAAATCAGATTTTCATAAACCGATAGTAAAACATCCAATAATTCAAAAGTCAACGACCGGCCCAACACACGAGACTTACGACATTCAAAATAATAGTTTAACTGTATTGGTTAGAAAACAGAGTTTGAAAACATTGCGGAATTTGCTGTCACAAGGGAGCTTCCCCTTGTCAACACGATATGGTCCTGAAAGAAATAAACAACAACGGGTTAAGTATAAAGCTTAGTGAGCACACAACACTCATACATTATATCAGATCACACATCTACAGATAATGCACACTACATTAAGTATGCCACACAGGCGAGTGACCCTCGGCTAAACGAGCACGACTGCCTAAGACACAACCTTCGTGTCACATAACGAGTACAACTGCTCAAGACACAACCTCCGTGTCAACTAAAGAGCACAACTGATACCTCCGTGTCAAATAAATCACAATATCACATAGACCACGTATCACAACATAATATAAGAGTTAGCAAAACTTACCTAATCAGCAGCGACGACACAATCACAGAAATATTCAAGCACGGGGACGGAATGTTAACGAATTTGATCGTCAGAACCTACAGTACATCATAAGAATAATGCCAAGTACAAGTTATCGAACCTCATCATACGCATAACCCCTAGGTCGATATACCCTAAGACCGGACGTAACAAAATTTCAAACCACTCAAAAGTGCCTGACGCGACGAGTCCCCGTTGCAGGTGGCATACCCTACTTCACTCGTTGGGCTGGTTACGCTTTGGGCACCTTTTGGACCAATCTGAATAAGCTAAGACCTGGCATGGTTAAACCCTCATATAGGTCGTATTCCAACTTGGTTAGATATTTGCATGCCGGATTTTAAGTACCCAAATGGGCCTCAGGCCTGGTAGTTACCATTTTCCAAGTCGGAAATTTGAATGAGGTGTACAAGTCGGATTCTAGACACATGTACCTAAGTCGAATCCTAGGCATGAAACACAAGTCAAAATTGAACAGGCAGTAGCAAGTCGGATTTGTTTCACGTCACCCATGTCCAAATTCTAAATAGGCACTACAAGTCGAATACCTACCTAGTAATCCAAGTCGAATTCCGTTCTAGGAGCACAAGTCGAATTCTTAAATAATACATACCAAGTCGGATTCTTGTTACGTACACAAGTCAGATTCTAATATATATGCGAGTCGAATTAAGCAATGCAAGTCGGATTCTAAATGTATAGCCTAAGTCGAAAGCTACATACATATATAAGTCGAATATGAAGTGGGTGGTAACCTGTAAGTCTGATTTTGAACAGGCCATACAAATCGGATAGCAACATAAATATGTGTAGGTCGGATTTCCACCAGGTTGTACTAACCCCCTAGCTCCTCTCCATCGACTGAAAACCCACCAATGCATGCACCTATTATATATTTTTGAATTCCTTGGCACTTAACCAAAATCACCCATCTTTGATTCCAAGGTTTTCTAACAACATAAAAAGAAATCCTTATCACTTATTCTTTGAAAACATTAACATTTGACAACAGAAAAACCCATTTTTGTTCCTGGTTCTCCATTTTCGAACAAATAGAAGCCATGAAAGACTGAATTCAAGGTTAGTAAATCTAATGATATCTATAGAGAAACTTTTACATGAAGAACAAGAAGATTTACCTGAAGTTTGATGAAGATTCACCCAACTCTTGCTCATTCTTCCTTCCTCTTTCTTGATTCAAAGGTAACACTCACAACACACAATCCTCACTCTTCTCTTGTTTGAAAATGCAAGAAAACGAAACAGTAGCATCAAGTCATCAACATGTAGTTTTAACCTAATATAAAAGTAATATATAACACATATTTTGGGTCTAATGATACCAAAGGTTGGGTTCATCCTTAGCCCACTAACTAAATAAGTTCATGCGTTACAACTTACAATCTAGTAATAAATAAGCCCACGAAATAATAAGTCCAACAGCAATTACTTGTTCATCCACAACACAAGTCCAATATTTAACAGTTCTTGAATTGTCATATACATATATTTTTATATATATATACGCATTACCTAAAACCTCGACTTATAATAATAAATACCATAATACAAACCGTAACTTAAATCACTTTGTCTTAATTAATTACATAAAATATTCGGGTATTAAACTCTTAGACTATAGAATATGTACCTTGAAGTCTTGGAAACACTTCAATTTCTGATTCTTAGTCCTACAATTCCTTCTTGTTCTGGTTTGTAGTCTATGACTCTTTTGTGAAAACCTCATGCGCAGTCCTTGGGGATCGATAATCGCTTTTGCAAAACCCTTATGAAATGCATTTTGACTTTTGAAAAGTCTCCATGTATTGCATTCCTTTAATTTCTTCATTTTATGTACAAGTCACTTTATGTCAGGTGCGATATAATATTAAAACAAAATATGATTATAAGAGTAATAAAATAAAAAATCCGGATTATTTGGTTATTATCGAATTAGATTTATCCAAACCGATAACCGAGCAAGTAAACCGAATTAATCAAATTTAAAACCTCAAGTACCCGAATAAGCTGTATGAACAACCGAAGTCAGTTCGGGTCGGTTGACGGGTTTTGGTTTTTTGGTGTGAATATAGTATCAGGTCCATGGAGGCATGGACCCTCTGCACAGTAAATAACCCCCAAACTCAGCGAATAACTTTCAAGACAACCCTTTTGACGACTGCCTTTGATCAATTTCTCTCGCTGTGACGTCGCTGTTCTTCACCGGTTTGCGTCAAATCCACATCAAATACTTGGTACCAATTACGCATTGAGATCGTATTCCCTTCAGCAATTCATCGTTTGTATAAATCAATCGTTCAATTCGACTTCATTTTGATGGCATTAGTTCTTTCTCATTGATCAATTGCAATGGCTCATTGGCTCAAAGCTGCTGAAGGTATGATTCAATTTCTCCGTGCCATAGTTCATTTTTTCAAGCCATTATTAGCTTAATTTGGAATGTATTGGGCTCGATATGGGGAAATTTTAATTATTTCCGTTCTAGTCAATACGCGATGCAAGTTACTAATGCTGATTTAGTACTATCGACGATGATGTCGCTGTTATATGATGTTTAGCATGCGATTTATCACAGTGATTTGAAAGATCAACATCTGTGGTTAGGGTAATCAGCATAGGTACTTAAGTTAAACATATGGGATCTGGATCCTTCAATTTAGCATGTCAAGTGCACCTGAAGCTGGGTTATTCTGGTATGATAAAAAGGGGGGGGGGGGGGGGGGTGAGGTAGGAACAACTCTTAATCATATCCTTAGTGTGCATGTGGTTTCCCAATACTTTCTTATTTCTTGTAAGGTTCAAAACAAGTTATGATATTGCTGATTTGTAGTTCTGTGTTATACTAAACAGAAAATAAAATGATTACCTAGAGCCAAGTTATAAGCATCAAGTATAGTTATTATATACTAAAATTTTGGCTATTTCAGTTCGTCCAAGTGATTCTAAGTAATTTCCTATTGGACCGTGAAAATAAAAACAACAATTATGAACATGATGATTCAAAGTGGAAATTATTAATCAAATGACTATTAGGGTAAGAGAGAACCACACAACCTGGCAATGTTGATAGCAAAATGGAGTATTCATACCCACTTACTCAACATTCCAATTTTATACCCAAGCAAAGATTGAGATTAAACGGAAAATTGTATGCTTGTTTATAAAACAAATGGCAAGATTATGGTTGAATGATCCGGTCCCTAAGTCTATGAAATTTACCCTAAGCAAGCATTATGTACAGCTTCGCAATTGTATGCTTGTTTATAGAGTGGAACACCATTTAGTACCCTGAAAAGGCTTCAGTGAAAACCCTGGTCACCATATAACTATCTAACTAGGAACTTTAGGAGAGAAGCTATTGTCTCTTTTTGCTGCATGGGTATATATTTATTTACTTAATTTTTGTCTAAAGTCGCATTCCTTCACTTAATGATTAACGATGCTTGTAGTAAACTCAACTGTCCACTCTTGTTGGACTTGTATGACACGTGTTTTTCATCTTGTTTGATAGATGCAATCGTTACACATGAAATGCATTTTATGTTGGTTCTACTGCTGTTATCAAATCTATTGCACCTTGTTTATGATAGCTTTCTGGTCAGCAACATATAACTGTAGTTGTACACTTTACCGGCAATAACTTTTATTATCATTGAGCATGCACACATATTAGTTATATTATACCGAGGTAGCCGGTAGGATGGTAATGTGGTAGGAAACATACATGACTACTTGCCACATATCTGAATCTATGAACTTGAAGTTTTCTGAAGACTCATGAAGCTTATGTATGTGTTGCACAGATCTGTTTGAAGTTGTAGATCGAAGGGCAAAGCTTGTAGTTGGAGATGAGCAACCAAACTCACAGCCACCAGGTTAGCAAGTGTCTATCTCTCTTTTTTTATATCTTGTCTTTATGAAAAAGAAGGTGAACATGGGATCACAACTGTCCCCAGAGCAAAGAAAGTGTTTTTTTGTAGATCGAAGGGAAAATAAAAGTTTTTGTTTGCTGCATTTATTTTTTTATATTATCACAATATTGAGATAGAATATTGAATAGGAGTGATTAGCTTCTACAATGGATGTTATGCACCGATGGTGTCAGTGTTATCCAACAATACAATGGTATTGTGTTAATAAAAATAGATAGATATTCTATACAAAATTTAGTATACTCCACTTTTGATATCTGCATAGTGGTCATCTTTCTGACTTATGTCTTCCTTTTTCATGATTTTTGCATTCCGCCTTATTAAGCTCCCAATGGACAAGGATCTCAATCAAAGAGTAAAAAGTCAAAGGCTAAGGTATCTTGAGGTTTCTTGTGAGATTTTTAATTCTTTTCACATATGATGTTAAATTGTTCTATTTGCAGCCTAACAAGGGAAAATCATCAGACGGAACATCTGCAACAGTTGATAATGCCATGAAGAATACTAGATCTCGTGCATCATCATCATCAAAAGTATCATCTGATAAAGATCTACCTGCTGTTTCAAGCGATAATGATCGGATTATACCTGTTAATTCTTTATCTAAAACTAAAGATGATGAGCAACACAAACTTAACTATGATGTTTCCAAACCAGATGCTCCTAGCGAGTCTTCGTCATCCTTGGATAATCAGCCGAAACTTGACACTGTATATGACGAAAATACAGAAACTGCTACTCGAGATATTCCATCAATCTTCAATGGTGATCTTGTTAACGGAACTTCATCAAAATCTGGCGAGGAGATCTCGTCAGCATCAGTAAATTTGGAAGAGACTGAAGATGAAAAAAATCATCAAACTGATCCTGATCAAAATGTCTTATTGAAAGACAAAGGAAGTGAGACCAAGATCAACAAAGAGGGAGAGAGACCCCAATCTACAATTTCAGATGCACCTAAAATTAGTTCACCAAAAGTTAGTGATCTCAAAGTCGAATCTCATATAGATGAAAAGTATCAAGAACATAAACCTGCAAGCTCCCCAAAGGAAGTACAAGATCAACTTGATTCCGAAAGTAAAATACAAGATGAGCCTGGTTCCCCAAAGAAAGTACAGGATCAGCCTGGTTTCACAAAGAAAGTACAAGATCAGCTTGACGAGGTAACTATAGTTAAAGGGCATTCATATTTTTGGATTCTTTTTTAGCTTTAGAGTTTCTAATGCTTTAGGTACATTGCATAAGAGGTTTTTTATGGAATTTTTTTTAATTCAATAGGCGCAGGGGTTGCTTGAAAGTTCAAAAACCACTGGTCAGTCTAAAGAGGCTAGGTTGGCACGGGTAAGGCTACAAGTCTATTTTCCTTGTTATAATTATGGCTGTTAATCCTTTATGGTGGATGTAGGGTGTTGGTTGCCACACATGCTTATGCACACACACATACTTGGGAATTGGGATCATGGGAGAACAACTCATTTTATTTTCAAATATATGTTTACACATTCGAAACAAATTTTCTTTTCTTTTTCTTCTTTTCATGATTAGTTTTCTTTTAACTTTAAAAAGGTTCTTTAAAAAAGTTTGATTTTTTTCCATCTGGGGTTACCTTCATAGTAGAAAACACTGTGATGGGGACCCTTTGACAAACCCAACAAATTTTTTTTCCTACCGAACACTTTCTTTAGATAAAAAGAAAAGGAATGGTAAAAGAATGAAAAAGATAGTGTTTTGAATGTATATGAAACTTACATAGTGCAAATATATGAATGTGGCTAGTAACCTCCCTCTGCTAGAAAACAAGAGCAATATATATGAAACCTTAAAGACTACGAAGCTCATTATGCTTGTGCTGCTTTCTGTAGGTTTGTGCCGGGCTTTCATCACGACTTCAAGAATACAAATCAGAAAATGCGCAATTAGAGGAGCTTCTTGTGGCAGAGGTACAGTGTAAATGCATGACATCCTTATGGTATGCTTTAAATTGCATTATTTATATGTATCAAAAACGTCATTTACAACTTATTCTTCCTTAACAGAGAGACCTGAGTAAATCATATGAGGCTCGCATACATCAATTGCAAAAAGACTTGTCTTTATCAAAGGAGGAGGTGAACAGAGTGGAGTCAAGTATGTTGGAGGCCTTGGGTGCAAAAAATGCTGAAATTGAGGCACTTGTCAGTTCCATGGAGACATTAAAAAAGCAGGCTGCTTTATCTGAAGGAAATTTTGCATCATTGCAGGTTTTTGCACTCTTATGAAGAATGCAAGTTTTACATCTTACTCTTACTACCTTTTATGATTTTGTTTCTGTAATTGGTACAGTTTCTGCATATATGAGGGTCTAATCTATCTAATTTTCTCATTGATTCTTAACCTGTTATGCACAAGCTAAACCGATCAACTGAGATTCCAAATTTGATGGAAAACAACCTTTTCTTTGAAGAAGGGCTACTTTTTTGTGTGTGTTCATAAACGTAAAATAAATACCAATATCCTATTATGTGACTGTTGCAATGTCGAGCCTCTCATAATTTGATGTGGATTATACATATGAGCATATTATTTTAAAGCTTGCTGGAAGTGAGGTTCTTTGGCTTATTAAGGGGGCTTATCTAAATGCAATATGCTCATCCATACGCTGGTGAAAAAGTGCTTAGGAGCTTATATAAGGATTAAAAAGTGTGTTTTGCAATCACACCTGAGTGATGGCTTTCTGAAATCACATAAGCTATTTCTAATAAGCTAACCCAAGCACCCTCTAATTTCTGAAATAATAAGTTAGAGTTTCTCCTCAAGAGAACCTCTAACAATCACTTTAATTTCCAGTAACCTTCTGCATTATGATAACGTGTTCACTTGTGTTCTACTTAGGTATTTTGGTATTAGTTATTAGTTCCACTATCACAGAAATAAACTGATGATAACTATATCCTGCCTGTGATTGTCGTCTTCAATCAATAATCACCAAATGGCTCAACCTTATATGACTGAGCGTTTACTTTCTTATTACCAGGCAAACATGGAGTCGATAATGAGGAGTAGAGAACTAACTGAAACGAGAATGATGCAAGTAAGAAACTGACTGAAGTCATAAACTGATGCACCAAATGTACTGTTTGGGCCTTGTATCACCCTAATCACTGCATATGGTGTATTTCTAACATTGTTGACTATGTGATGGTGTACAGGCTTTAAAGGAGGAGCTTGCATCTGTAGAACGAAGAGCAGAAGAAGAACGTGCTGCACATAATGCTACCAAGATGGTCTGTATTTATTTAACCTTTTCTTTTGTTAATGTTATTTTATTAATCTTTTATGTTTTCTTATGATTTTTGTAAATAACAGGCAGCAATGGAAAGGGAAGTAGAACTAGAACACCGTGCTCTTGATGCATCGACAGCCTTAGCCAAGATCCAGGTACTCTCAAGAATATGCATCTAATTTACTCACATCAGCTTTTAATAGCAGAATTATTATTGTTGTTGATATTATTTACATAAGCATTTTGCTCCCTGTATTAGAGAACAGCTGATGAGAGGACTGCAAAAGCAGTGGAGCTTGAGCAGAAGGTGGCACTACTTGAGGTAACTACAGAAGCCTTAATATGAAATAATTATATTATATATTTTTTTTGTCAGATTCTAAGTCCATCTATCATCAGGTTGAATGTTCTAGTTTAACTCAAGAACTGCAAGATATGGAAGCTCGTGCTCGCAGAGGCCAAAAGAAGTCCCCAGAAGATGCCAATCAAGCAATTCAGGTAGGATGAACTGCTTTTTATTTTTCTATTATTTTTTGTATCGGCGAAAACAAATTCTGTTAGCAACCGTATTAAAGCAATCCATGGTAATAATAGACGCATAGATTACAAATCACATCAGCAATATATTCAGATAAAAGGCAAACATGGAAACCAAAAAATAGGTAGCTTCTATGGTTATGTATTTGACCCACTCACATGTAGGAGCAATATGGTATACTAATACTTATATTTTGTCAATTACAATTTTAAGAAATAATTCTATAGCTTAATAATACCTATAGGTGGTATATTAGTTTAAAGATCTATTTAATATTATTGCACCAAAAAGGGTTTTATTTTCATGAAATTTTGACTTTTGCCATATCATTTGGAGGGTTCGGGGTACCCCATTTCTGAAGATAAAAATTAGCAGTCTCTTAGTTTCTATGCTGAGATTTTGTTCTACATTTCTGTTGCTGTCCTTTTTTTTGGCTCAAAAGTAGAACAGTAAAACAATGCTTCGGGATTCAATATGCAATCATAGATTTTTTTGAACCTTGTAGAGTGTATTAATGCAGGATTACAAAAACTAAACTAATTATCTGAATGCAGTAACTGTGTATCCTCATGTTAACATCAAGTTGTGAATGTATAGATGCAGGCTTGGCAAGAAGAAGTAGAACGTGCTCGGCAAGGCCAGAGAGATGCTGAGAGAAAGCTATCGTCTATGGAGGCAAGTTTCTCTGGGTTTTTCACTTTTTTGGCTAATAAATGACTAATTAAGAGCTCAATCCCAAATATAAATCAGTATATGATACGTTCTTAAGTGAACGGCGAACCAATTAATGAATGCAGGCTGAAGTACAAAAAATGAGAGTGGAAATGGCTGCCATGAAAAGGGACGCGGAGCATTATTCACGCCAGGTTTTATTATTTCCTAGTTTTTGCTCATTATATTATGTGTTTCATTTGCATCTGCAAATTTAAATGTCCAACATCTTTATTAATGAATGAGGCCATTGTGTTTGTCAGCTTAGGGTAAAGACTGTGAGTAAGTTATTATTATTTTGTATATCTCTGTATACCTGATCTTACCTTAGTAAAATTTTAGTATATGTATGTTAAAATAAAAAAATCGAATAGAGTGTATCTTTATCAAGTTATCACTTGGTTCTTGAATCAACCAACCAGGCACCAGCTATAGTTTTGAATCTAATATGCTCATTATAGATCTTTCCTTGTGCGGCATGATTTTATGCTCGTCTTGTAAGTTCTTAAAGGCTTTTAAATCAACCATGATAGTAGGATGAAGAGAAAGTAATGTATGCTGCAAGAAGTATCATTAAAACTCCAGTTCTGGCTCTTCTAAAGTCTTTCAAGCACAATAAAATCAATGTCTTTTTTTCTGTAACACATTTATAAACTCTGAAATTTAATGTTATCTCCATATAGGGACAACCAAATAAATTAATTAAGAAAAAGAAATTTTCACTTTTTTGGCCTTGTTGTTACATCATTTGGTGCTTTCGTTTCTCTTCTCTAGATATTAGATTTTGCCATTTTTTAACCAAGTATAGTGGGACAGGAGCATATGGAGCTGGAGAAACGGTACAGGGAACTTACAGATTTGTTGGTACGCAAATATCTGAGTCTGTCAGTGATGAATATTCTGTTAATTAATTTATTAGTGACTTGGGTTGACAAAAACATGACACTTTGTGTGATCAGTATTACAAGCAAACACAGTTGGAGGCAATGACCAGTGAAAAAGCTGCTGCAGAGTTCCAATTAGAGAAGGAGATGAAGCGTATTCAAGAAGCTCAGGTCATTATTAGCTACTTTTGCATTTTTTATACAATGTAATGTTGATTACAAAATAAAACTTTCGTGAATGTTGATTACCCATTCTAATTGTCACTTAGTTGTAGTTGTGCATTATGTACTCAATCTGTTTTAGTGACCAGGTAGAAGTAGAAAGGAGCAGAGTTCCTCGTCGTGCATCAACAAGTTGGGAAGAAGACACTGACATGAAATCCCTCGAGTATGTTTGTTACATTCCTATTTATTTTTTTCTTATCAGGATGGGTGAGTCAGATCGGGTGTTGGGTTGACCAGCAAACACTCTTCTGCCCTTTCTTATTTTAAAATAAATAATTAATTAATGTGCATATTTTTTTACTTCACAAAGAGAGTATCATTACAATCATAATCTTGTTTTTGAATAAAATGATTTAAGAGGTTGTATGAAATGAAAATAGACTTTCTACTACTTGGTTTACTTTCAAGTTCAAGCCATTAGACCCATTAGACCTGTTCCACATAAGAGGCTATTCTTTTGCTGCTGAATAAAACCGTTGAATCATTTAGCATTCGGTGCGTTTGATTGCCATCACTAAATGAAGACTGTGTTTAATGAAACAGAAGAACATTGCTGAATCATTCCACCTTAAAATACATTCTGAATCGTTAAGCACCAAATATTTTACTCTAATACCTTTTTTCACATGTTGCCTTGTTAAACAATCATCTTATAATATAATAAAATCACTATTAAGGTTAAAATGGTAATTTGCATCACTTAGATTGTTCATTCAGAACCCTTATCAAACAGCATATCGCATTCAGAGGCAGTTGCATACAATGCCTTTGAATTATTCAGGTCATAAAATATTCCGGTGCTTAATCATTCTGTAAAGAAACAACCCTTAACTTTCTTATTTGTCCCATTTGAAAGAGCAAACAAATATACCCTTTCCATAAATGAATCGGTTGAACTTGTCACCTCTAACCTTTCCTTCCTTTTGCTATAATTTTGCAAGTTTTTTTATTCCTTCTGGTTTTGTAATATCGTAAGGGCAAGCTCCTGCTTGTTGACATCACCATTTGCAGCTAGCATTTGGTGTTGTAAATCAAGTTGTTCCACTAAAATACGCATGTGCCGAGCAACTGAGATTCTTGCAACATATCTGCTTACTGTAAAAAGTAAAAGTCTCCAAGCTTTTTGATGTATTTTTTATTAAGAAGTCACGCCTCAACTGAAAATTAAGTGCGCTCTGGCAATGTGGTTAAGGGACGGCAAATATATTTTCTTTTGCCATTGTGTGTACTCAAGTCTCAAGCAACAAATAGAATCTGAATTTTACATGTGAAAGAACTCCTAGACGGATGAAAATTAATTAAACATTTAAAATCGGGTAGCTTTCACATATATATATATATATATATATATATATATGTATATATATATATATATATGTATGTATAATTGTGTGTGTATCTATATATGTATATATATGTTGATACATGATTTAAATCCAATTTTTCTTTAGATTTACAAAATTCTATTTGTTTGTGCCCAAAGATACAACATAGTTAGAAAACACAGTAACATTTAATTACTATTACTTTCAGGCCTCTCCCCTTTCATCACCGCCACTTGGTTGGGGCAAGCATACAGGTAACATAGTTCCATTGCCATGCCACCGTTTTGTTTTTCTTTTTCCTTTATCAATTCTTCCATATATGTACCAATGCAGCTGCAGAAGGCTGCAAAAATATTAGATTCTGGTGCTGTTAGGGCTATGAGATTTCTCTGGCGATATCCTATTGCTCGACTTATCCTGATATTTTACATGGTAAGGGTACTGTTTGAATAAAAACTTCCCTCTTATGTTTTTTTTTTTCTGTATAATCGTCTCTAGATGCTACTTAAGGATTTTCTGTCCTCTATATGTAATATGAACAAAAAAGTGAGAAAGGAACAAGTCTTTGTATCACAAACTAATCGAGTTTCAGCATTTTTACCAAATTGTGATGGTTTTGAAGCTAACTCGTTATTATGTATCACTGTATCAGGTATTTGTCCACCTCTTTATGATGTATCTGCTGCATCGACTTCAGGTACGAGCTACTCAATTTTTAGGATTTAACAATGATCAAAAGCATGTGATAGAACAAAGAGGGATGTATGAGTTTTTAGCATGGTGGGTGATTGTAACACCACTTTTCTAAAATAGCTTTAAAAATTCGTTTGCTACTAATCAGCACTCTAAAACATCAGAGTTTGCGGAAAACAAGCTTACATCACTTTAGTGCTAATAATTTCAGAAAAAGTAGTGTTAAAAGTACTTTGTTTAAAAGCTTGGAGCTATCCAACTCTGCAAAGCACTGGGGTCTTACCCTTGCTGGAAACTGGTTACCTGCATGCACAACATACTAAAACGTAAGCTTTCGCTTAGTGAGCCTACAAACTGAACAGATAAATACTTAAAACATGAGTAACTCTTCTGGGGATGTCTCACATCCAAGCTGGACACCTGCAAAACTATTCAAACTATTATCTGGTCCAGGGTATGATCACACCTCGCGTGTAATCAAATCCCTGACACTCTGTTTGGGTATAAGGATCTCAATATACCCCTATCTCTGTATTGAATAATATATCTGAGTTCTATTATACCTTGAAACAATAGTCTTGATTCATAACATAAACACATCATAACACGGATAACATACTAATCACCTTGTGCATATAAATGTATGTTGATCATACTAAACACTGCATCATAGTGCTACAGAATCTCACATAATCAAATCATATATCAAGCATAAAATTGATATACTAGCTACTTAAGGCATATACATATGCTAATCTGATTAAAGGTAAGTACACTCACCTTAGCAGCAGTTAAGAAATATACTCCTTTCACAGAAGCGTCAACCTCTTATTGCCTACAAGCAATAAACATGTGCTACATTAACTTCTATACGCTCTATGGCAACTTAAACTGAACATTAAGCAACAAACCACTTGAATTGGTCCTGGCTCTCCCTACGGCCGTAGGGGTTCATCCCTACGTCCGTAGTAGTGTTTCTAGGCTTCCTACGGTTGTAGGCTATATGCACTACGCCCGTAGGCTAGTTTCCTTCGTCCTTAGACGGTAACTCATAAAACACTGTCCTACGCCCGCAGGAACCCTTACCTACGGCCGTAGGACACAAAACAACCAGTAATTCTTGACACCTTCCTACGCCCGTAGGGAATAATCCCTGCGGCCGTAGGAACAGTCGGTACAACAGACTCATCTGCTCTGTTCGAACAGCAGCTGGGTTTCGAGGTTTTACCCTCTAACAGCGATCCAAAACACGATTCTGACCAAATAACAATCTTTAACACATACGACAACCTTTTGGATCATCATACAACATCTAAAACACATTAAATCAAGCTACTAACATGGATTCAATTCTTGAATCCCTTTCTAGACCAAAATACTCAAAAGAATCAAGAAGAACTCATACCTCAAGCTTGTACTTCACTATAGAAAACAAATTCAGCTAACAACTCCTTGATTTCTTGCTCAAAACAGAATCAACTTGTGTCTTGTGTATGTAAACGTGAGTGTAAACATGTTTTCTGATGGTTTGACCACTAATGAGTCAAATAAGACTCATATATATCTAGATTTTTCTGAAATGACACAAACAGTCCCTGAACTTTTCAAGTTTCTGAATTGGCAAAACTAACCCCTTAATTTGAATTAAGAAACTTTTAAACTTTGGGGCGTTACAGTGATGAATTAAATTCTTAAATAAACAAAGAACAAAATTCGTACTTCCGCCAGGTTACAATTGTATAAAAAGTTAAAAGACCGATCATGTGGAGTAATGAATCTTATAAATTGATTAGTTGCAATTATTTCTACAAACTGACACAGTTGCTCCCTTCGTCATAGCAAGTGTCATGTATATGACTTTTGATTATCAAATGAGTTTCCCTTCCAACATAAGAATGCCTTTAACTAATTGGTTTTGGTTTCATTTTTCGTGTGCATAAGTAGTTTGATTAGCTTGGCTTCTTCTTGCTTCTGGAGATTAAAAAAATTTTACCATTAAATTTTACACCATACCGATGCATTACTATAGTAGCACATTTCGAAGCTAAAAGGATTAAACATGACTAGGATTGAAAGTTTTATATCAATCATGTACTTTTTTTGGGGACAGGATGTATGTTAATCCAGATGACATGCATTTTATATTCTATTTATTTATTTATTTATTTTTTGCGTGATTCTAATAAGCAGGAGCAAGCAGATACCATTTCATCAAGAGAAATTGCTGAATCTATGGGACTTGGCAATCATACCTTACCCTGATAAGTTTCTTCAGCCTACACTGCCAATGAATGCATAATTTTAGATTATCAGGGGCAGTATCAGTATCATGTCTCAGCCCGATATAAGAACTGGATTTACATATATTTCCATCATATCGCGCTTAAGTTTTAAATATTGTTTGAAAGGGTGAAATACAAGTGCAGGAATCTGAAAGAAATAGAAAAAAAAAATGTTCTTTTTTCCGAAATGGCAATTGGGAAAGAGGATTCAAACACATGACGGGTTGGATACCATTCAAACTAAGCAGACTGTTGACAATGAGCTCTGCCCGTAATGCACATATGGATTTTTTATATACTTGATTTTAGTTCCCAACCTTAGTAACCATAACTAGCTGTAATCTGTGTGTGAAATGAAATGTTCGCATTAGTTATTCTTTTGTTCTAGTTTTGGGAGAAAGGTGGTGTTTTTTGTGATCCTGAATCGCACTAAAGTCGATAAATGAGCATCTCTTGGCCCGTTTTTTATGTGATGCGTCTTTGTTATAGTGTTAGCTTTACGGATTAAACTTTAAAGTGAAAGGGTAATTGTGTGAAGGACAGTGCGTGAAAATACAACAAATTTTGTCTAAAATACAATTTCATACAATAAACTTCATGTTGTTTTAAATAATACAGTCAATTTCTACAACTTACTATTATATGTAAGTTACCTTTTATAGTTGGTAAGTAACTGATTTTACAAAAAATTGGAAGATGAAGATCTCAATCCTTAGTCTTGAAAGTCATGATGAGACTCTGATATTCTATATGATATGATTTAAGTAATTTTGTATATAAATTATAATGATATATATGCAATAAAAGAATCTCAAATGAGTGACCTGTTTAACTTAAAGAGATGGTCAATACATTCATCGTCATTGATAAAAGAACAACAAAAGAATCTCAATGAGTGACCGATTAAAGTTAAAAAGAGAATCAATATCTTCACGAATTTTTGTGACTTAAAAAATAATAATAAAAGAATCTCAATAATTGACCGATTTAACTTAAAAAGAGGAATCAATACATTCACAAATCTTTTCTCCTGTTTTGAGTTTAAGGAGATGAAAAGAAAGGATTAAGGGAGGGGGAGGAAATCCTTTCCTTCCAAATTCTCTACGAAAAAAGAGAAGATTTTAAGTCTATCATCCCCCTCCTATTCCCTCTCTTTCCTCTTATGTTTTTTTAATGCGTGTTCTTGAGTTATATTTTGAAATGAATGGAGGGGAAGGAAAGGAAACAATTAGTGTCGTGTGTTTTCAAGTTTTTTTAAGCAAGGAAAAGAAATGAAAGGGAGGGGGAATGAGGGACTATTTGGTTCAAAAATCATTCACCCAAATATGGGATGATTGGAAGGAAAGAGTTATTCCTTTCTTTTTTTTCTTTTCCTTCCAACTTAAGAACACAATCTAATCATCTCTTTTCTTTCCCTTTCTTTCCCTCCCCTTTCGTTCCTTAAAAAACTCAAGGATGGGACGTTAGTTTTCTTCCAAATTCTTCTTTTTCCTTCGTACAAAATTCGAGAACAAGGTGTTATAGTGATTCATAAGAAAATAAAAAAAATCTTAATAAGTGACCTATTTAATTTAAAGAGAAAAGCAATACCTTCTAATATTTATTTTTGATTTTTAAGGTTTTGGTTGGTTGATTTTTAAGGTTTTGGTCCATAATTATTATTTTTGGGATTCGTTATGAAAAGTAGTTTCAAACTTAAATATTACCCTATATATTCAAAACTCTTACAATTTTAATACATTGTCAAACTAAAAGAACAATGTTAAATAATGTTTTTATATATAAACCAAGTTTTGTCTTAATTAAGTACTAATCATCCAAACTCCCCTAATATATATTCTTGATAATTTTATATTGTGAAGAATTAAACAAGAAAGTTCTTGATGTTAAAATTAAGATATTTTGACACCTCAGTGTAATTTTTAAACTTGCTGACCGTTCAACTCGTTAAGCCATCAATGACCCACCAAACCTGTATAATTAAATAGGTTACGTGGATCATGTTCGGGTATCATATATATGAGCTCGTGTTTTGATTCGTGACATGAATACGTAAACGAATCATGTTCAGGTCATGTGTTCCAGACACATCAACCCGAGCACGACACGATTGTCTTAGCATAAATGTTTGATTCATGTTAACTTTGGTAGGTTCGAAAGTTAGCTTTCTGTAAGACATCAAATATAACATGGACTATTCTACATTTGATTGTTCTAACACACGCATGAAGGAATTCCACAAATTACAACACCCCTTACTGTCTTAGATCTCAATTCGAGTTTGTTTTCTGATATCTAATAAAAAGAAAATAAAAAGTTCTGTAAATTCAAAGCAATGAAATCAATTAACAACACCCAATATGTAATACCATAGTATCTTAATTTAAAATAATTAAATTATTTGTATTACTTTTATGGAATGAATGTTAACTTAAGAACATAGATATCCAAGCGAATAAGCTTATTTTCTGATTGTGAAACTTCATGTGGCAATGTGAAGATTACATTCCCATTTGGTTCAGGTGAATTCTGATTTCCTAGTAACCTGTAACCGATCATAGGCGTGCCATTCCTTTCTTTAAAGATCAAAGAGCAGGTGATATTGTTAGTTCAAGCATGTCGACGAGCAAGAGTGAGGTTGAGATTCTGATGTTTGTAACCCATGATTACTATAATACTTCCGGTTTGGTCAGAAGAAATCGACCCATGTTGAGGTTGACGAATTTCCGGATTTCTTCCAAGAACATATTTATAGCCATCGGGTGTGACACGAATGCGTACTTAAGGGGACGAATAGGGAACCGGTCATGAAGGTTATGAAGGCAACCTTTATGCTAATGACTGCAAGAGTATGTCTTGATTCCCTTTTTTGGTGTTTCAGTTTTTCTGGATTGAGATCCTCAAAGTTGAGCTCATAATAAAAACCAGTCGGTCCTCCGAAAAGTCTCAAATTACTTCAAACAAGGGTCCACTGATTTTGTTGTGAGGAAACAATAAAACATGATCGGTCATGTCCTCTTCAACTTGAGAGGATCCAAAAATACATTTTGTTTATAGATAATAATAATCGAGCATTTGGTATTCTGTAGATATTAATGAGTGTGAACGAGGACTTCATGATTGCAGACATGAATGCCAGGATATAGATGGAAGTTATATGTGTTCTTGTCGAAAAGGTTATTCAGGAGATGGTCGGAGCGTGGGAACATGCTGCACAGCAGATCAGTTTACTATTATTGAGATCGTTATCATAAGTAAGTAAAGTTACACCCACAGTTGCAAACACAACAAATCCTAAACAGACTTTCATTATAACATAATAATTTACTTTTAATCAACAATTTAGTTTTATGATTTATGTTAACCTTTAATGAGAATCAAAACCTTCAAATCATTAGCATCAATATTTTGAGCCAAAACTATTGTATTTAGAAACCTTTAATCATAGATATGAACCATCCACTTCTCTTGAAAGTTTAGGCAACAAATATCAATACCAAGTCTCCATTTTGTGTTGGTCTTTAATAAGGTATTAGCTTAAGCATGGGTGTATGTTTTCTTATGTCTACCAACTTTGCATTGTACAAATTCATCAAGAAAAGAAAGGAGACAAAGAAAGAGGTTTTTTGAATGAAATGGTGGTTTACTATTAAAACAACAACAAGAAGATGACTCGGCTTTAGTTGATAAAACCATATTTTTCACATCACATGAGTTTGAGAAGGCAACTAATAACTTCAATGAGAACAAGATTCTCGGTCAAGGAGGTCAAGGTACTGTCTATAAAGGAAATATGTGGATGGGAGGATTGTGGTGGTCAAGAAATCAAAAAAAGTTGATAAAAGCCAATCAGAACAATTCATCAACAAGGTGGTTGTTCTTTCTCAAGTCGGTCATAAGAATGTGGTCAAACTATTGGGATGTTGTTAGAGACAAGTTCCTCTTCTAGTTTCTGAATTCATTTCAAATGGTACGTTGTATGATTGTATTCATAATGAGACAAATAGTTCCTAATTTCCTTCAACATGCAATTACAGATAGTCACAGATGTTGCAGGAGCACTTTGCTTACTTGGGTGATAAATACATGGCCAAAATTTCAGACTTTGGAACTTCAAGATTTGTATCGGTAGATCAGACCCACTTGACAACCTTAGTAAAAGGTACATTTGGTTACCTAAACCCTGAGTTTTTTCAATCTAGTCAATTTACTGAAAAGAGTGATTTTTATAGTTTTAGGGTTGCTTTGGTTGAATGTCAACGGGAGAAAAGCCATTTTCCCAAACTCGATTTGGTGAAAATAGAAGTTTAGCAACACACTTTATGTTGGCTATGGAAGAAGGACGTAGTACGTCTATTTTTGATACTATAGTGATAAAAGAGGGTAGTAGAGATGAGTTTCTAGTATTAGCTAACCTTGCAATGCGATGCTTGAATTTGAATGGAAAGTACAGACCGACTATGAAAGAAGTAGCTATGGAGCTAGAAACAATAACAATTCCCACCTTAATAGTCTAAACCATTAATAGTCTAAACCCTTAATAGTCTAAACCATTAACGAACCTTTCATATATGGGGAGGCTGGGAGGAACTATCAATGATAACATACAATGAATCTTCATAAAATTCTTGAGTTTTAATGATAATGCTAGTCAGTGATGAAAAAAAAGGTTGCCGTTATTAATTGTTTATACAGTTTCTGTTGTCATACGGTCACACAGTGTAAATGTAAAATTACTTTAATTATGTAGTCATACATGGGTTAGACGACAACTACAAATTTACTTTCATTATATTTCTTAGAGAAATTTTCACGAATGGTCATGTGGTTTACCACTTATTACACTCATATTCTTTTATGTTCGTTTATTACACTAGAGATCACCATGCTACGTACTTTGTAACACTTATAGTCCTTGGGCCAACTAAAAAGACCAAAATACCCTCATCCTTTCACATGAAATGGGAAACTCTTAATCGAGATCTCTAGAACAGTGATTGTTGCGGTGGGTAACGATTCATTTCGAAATAAATCACTATTCTTGGTGTTCTGATTAATTTGTCAGGGGAAGGGTTCTTGGTGTTTTGTTCAGATTTGTAACTATTTCAATTTGGTGTTTTTGGGTTTTGATTTGGCGGTGGTGGGAGTGGTTCCAGATGGCGGTGTGGGTGGTGGCGGATTTTGGCAGTGGCCGGAGAGGTTGCAGACGGCGGTGTGGGGTGGTCTTTGGGTTTCCGATTCATTTGTCAGGGAAGAGATATTTGTTATTTATTTTAGTGTTTTATTTTTTTAATAATATTAATTAGTAATTAAAGAATAAAAATTAAAGAAATTAAGGAGTAAGGGGTATTATGGTCTTTTCAAGTGCAGATGAGGTGGAGAGGGACTATCAGTGTTACAAAGTACGTACCATGGGGATCTCCAATTTAATAAACGAACATAAAGGACTATGAGTGTAATAAGTGGTAAACCACATGGACCATCCGTTTTTATACACTTTTTATCAATTTTTCCTTAAATGACAACATACTTTCATTTTTGAGAAGTAGATATGCAAGAATTGTTTGGAAAGACCAAAGGGTTTCATACGGAAGACCTTGTGCGGCGACATGTATGTTGTTGTCGAAGGCTTCAATTAATAGTTGCAATTTGTTTAATGACATTAAATAAAACAATAATAACAACTATATATGGTATAACTAGACATGTTAATGCACAAGCTCACTATTTTTTATCGTTAAGACTTTACAAAGGCACTAAAGGGCCTTTGGCCTAGCGGTACCAATAAGTGATTAAGGTGGTTCTTCCTCTTAGAGGTTGAGGGTTCAAGTCCTGTTAAGGACATAAGATGTAAATTAGGTGGGTGTGTGTTTGCTGTTAAAAAAAAAACACTAAAAAGGCGGGTGTTAAAAAGGTAATCATTGTGGAGTTGAGGAAGAAGTCTTAGAAAAAGAAAGAGATTTCCTGTAGTTTTCTGGTGTAATTTTCTTCTTGGTTAAAAAAGTTTGTCGTCTGTGCTTGGTCATGTTTTTCAACAGCGGGCCAATTTCACCGTATAAAATTCATTTTTAGTGGAAAAAAACAGTGTTGTCATTTTCATGGCTTTTGTTCGTTTTTCTTGTAGTGACAAGTTCTATCAGGCTTGTCGGACCACTTACGCTCTTTGAGATGATGATCGGTGAAGTGGTCATGCTTTCACACATTAATTGCATGAATGTCGAGAAAGATTATCAAACTTTTTTCATTTATTTAAAGTAAGTAATCTACTTCTTTACCCTATATATTAAATATTATATTATATTATTACTAAAGTGAATTAACTAGTTATCAACTTTTATAGTTTCCTAAAGTAAGTGCTTTACTACTTTAAATTAAATGTAAATACAAAAATTACGATAACATGAAATTTGAAAAATAATTACGTGGTCCAAATTATTTGACATGTAGTCTCCAAGTATCCTTTGTTCACTTCCTTAATACTACGGTGGAAGTTTCTTATAATATAATAAAAACCGAGTTGCTCTGGCTGGTTTTAACGGAACCGGTTAGGAGAAGGGTCAATAAAGGCATGAAGTTGTCTAGAGAATGAGTATAATCCTGTTGAACGGTGGTCTGGAATCATTACAATTTCTGAATGTATTGTTTTTGTTCAATAACCTTAAAAAAACCCAAATTTGTTGTGACAATTGGTGTTTGAGGTTTATAATATTTTTAGTTTTCTATTAATAGAAATTAGGATATTTGAACTATAATGTTGTGATTTTTAGTTCAAACACCATAATTCTTGCAACTCTAAAAACTGGTTCAAATGTCAAATAATAATTATGAAAACAATTTGTTGATTTAGGGCTTTCGTTTAGTTTAATGTTAAAAACAATAAAATCGGGTTTAGTAACAATTTTGGGTCGTCGATTTTTAAGATACTTAAGAAATTGATCTGAAAAAGTGAAGAACCGGAAATATATGTTGGGAAAAATGGGTATCTAATGACTAATGTCAATTTATGAAGTTTATAGTTATCGTATTTGTTTTACATAAGAAATAATATAAAAGTTTAGGGAAGATATTAAAAAAGTAGCAAATATTATTATAACTAATATATAATTTTAAAAAATAAAGTACTTTGGAGAAAATATAAAGTTAATAACTAGTTGAGTCTTTTTTGTTTCCACTAATATAATACTTAGCATATATGATAAAAAAATATAGTACTTACTTTGAAAAAAATATAAAAGTTAAGAATTAATAAAGTTATTTATCCTTAATCCTTAAGTCTACTAGAAACAAAGGCTTGTCATTTCGCTACGTGTGTCATTCTAGATGAGACCTTATAAGATCATATTCATGATTGTGAATCACGAGCTTTTCTTCCTTGTTCAATAAAGAATAAAAAAATGCAAATTCCTAATACATGCATGAGATCTTTGTGTAGGGGCTGAACTAGGATTTTAGTATAGCGGGGGCTCATTTTACTTTATCCAACGATACACATATATATGAACGACAAATAATGAAAGTTCGTTTAAAACAAGAAATTCACGTGTTAAAACAACACTTAAGTTTTGCCAAAATCGGTCTTCAATGACTAAAGTTTTCTCACAATCGTCGGTTCGATCAGTTGTCATGAATCAATGTGCTACAAATATAATATTAATTAAAGCAATAACTCAAATACTTTATCTTGCTAAAACTTCAATGAAACCAAAAAATAACGATAAGAAATTAGTGTGTTTGTAGTTAGACGCGACTTTGTTTATTTGAATAGAACTCATCTATTATATTGTTTGTAGAGAAAGTATCAACTATTTCTCAATGTAAAGAATCAAACTGTTTTAAAGTTAATCATCACTCATGCTATTACAAAACTTTGTTTTTATAGTTTTCATTGCTGAGAAAGCTATTTCAAATATCGGAATCACCACTTCAAGCCTTCTCCACAACTTTTTTGTTTTGAAAAATACCTGGGTCATTAATTAACTATAATTAGGAGATTAATACATAAGTGATGGATTTAGGGTTATAAAATATTAAGAATTTTGAGCTTATTTGAGAGGGTCAAACACCCTTCAACTCCCTGTCTCCGTCCATGTCTTTATGTATTTATAGTCATAAGCACATATGGCTTGCTTCTAACCCTAGTACCTCTAATTTTGGAAGGATCATGTCCCCATTATAATTTATTCACTGAAAGAAAGTTATTGATGTATGATGATGGGGAGTTGATTTGTGGATGAAAGAAAAGGATCTTAAGGTATTTTATGTAGTTATTTTTATAGTCTGTATAATGATTGTAGTGTTAAAATATTAGTTTTTAGCTTATATATATATATATATATTTCATAAAGTATCTAAAAAATCTATAATATAATATAACTAATGTCAATAGCAATAACAAACATAACTAAAATATAAATGGACATAGTTCTAACTCTAAAGAATAAGTCTGGTTCTCGTATCTCCTTTTTATTGAAAGTTGTAGAATAAGTCTGGTTTTCTTTCAAATCATCCACATGTTTTTTTTCTCTCACCATAATCTACATAAAGAAGAATTGTACTATGTTCTCGTATCTCCTTTTTAATTTATAAGCTTCTTGTGTTGGCACTAAACATGATTGATATTTGATAATAGATCTTTCTTTGGAAAGGTAAAGGTGATATCAATAAGAAAGTTTTTCAAACTTGGCTAGTAGGATTTCGACAAAGGATAATCAATCGTAAGATTAAAAAAAATAAGTCCAGCTAAGTATATATAACACCCTGATGCGTTGATTGAACTCCACGATGAGTTCGCGGGGTTTGAGGTAGCACCCCGAAAAAAATTCAGAGTGAAAGTTGGCGATGCAGAAAGGTTAGTGATTAGGATGGCTTGCGATGCTGATGGTTTTACGATTCGGATGGTTTGGAATTTGTGATTGGTGACTCAATAAAAAATGGATTGAGAATCAAACCAAATATAACGATTGAAGATGGTGATTCATAATGAACTTTGCGATTGTGGAAACTGTCAAAACAAAACTCAATTCAAACACAATTTTCCTTTGTTTATTCTGATAATCAATCCCAATATACTCGAAACAAAAACTAAAAACAGAACAACCCTCAATTTTGATCAAACAACCTTAATTGATAATGAAATTCGAAGGACTAACCTATGAACAAAAACCCAGAATGACGAAGAGAACTTCAAATTTGAAACCAATAAACAAGCTTCGAATTTGATATTTTTCAACCTAACGGAACCAGAAATCACAGAGACACACAAAATTCATCAAACTCACTTTTGATCCATTATTGCGCTCTAATACCAATTGTAGGTCCAATTGTATCAAGTGTCAATTACGAATTAAAGCAAACACACATTGATTATGATATTGATATGGTGAATGTCTCCATACGTGAGAGAAACCAAGAACACTTATGTTTATAATATAATTGCTTAGTTTATTAGGGCTTGTAGACATGTATATATACCATAAGGTATTTAATAAATCTACAATGTACAATGACTAATGCCAATAGCGATATCAAACTTAAATAAAATATAAATAAACACAACTTTGTTCTAACAAAGGCCATATATGTTGCCTTTGGTTTACATTTCTCGGGTCCCCATTAGGTAGCATAGGAACACCGCTACTAACCCCCTTCAAACCAATGATACCTCACCATTTTGGTTCCCACAACCCCATCATTTCTCCCACCCACCTCTCTTCATTTTTATGCATCTCCTACCTCTTCCTCCTCTTTTTTCTCTCTTAAGTAAAATTAGAAAAAGTTATATTTAGTAAGCAAAATGATACAATGCAAAGTTGTGGATCCATCCACATTACCCGAATCAATAGTTTTAAGAAAGATGGTATATCTTCTTACTATTTTTTCTTATTTTTCCTCCTATTAGTAGGATTAACACAATAAAAAAGATATAAAAAAAGAATTAATTGATTTGGTAAAAAGATAAAATAAGAAAAAATAATTAAAAAATATATCATTTTTCTATTTTAAAATAGTACTGAGAAGCGATAATTTAAAAAGTATGTTTGATTGGATATAAAGCCTGATTTACTTTAAAATCGAACAAACAAAATGACTGTTCCTTTAACACTTCAACTATTTCAGTGACAATTATTAAAAAAAAAAGTCGAATTTGTTGAATATTTTTATAAAACAATAATAAATGAGTGACAATATTTATAAAACTTCTCTTAAACGACACAGAAACAATTTTCTTTCACAGCGGGAATTTCACGTGCAGAGCTTTGAAAACCACCACTCTCATCAAACTTTCCGGCAACTATCGACTTCACTGACAACCGTAATCATACCGATATTAAAACCAATATACGCTAGGTTAATGGCGGAAGGAGTAGGAGAAGTTCCACTTCCGTCTTCGGTGGAGCTGTTGATTAACGATATCTGTGTCCAGAAGCTTCTGCAGTTGCCGAACGCCGCTGCTCGGAAGAGTCTTTCAAAGCTCGCCGAAGACTCTGCCATTGATGTCTTGAGAAGAATCAGTTCGACTAGGAAGCGAATTTACGATTTGAATGGATACATCATGTACATGGTGAAAAAGTACGGATCAGTTGCCTCGTTTGGTGAAGCTGAGAGCATTCGTTTATCGTCGCCATTTTCGTCTTCTCCTTCTTCTTCAATCTGTTCTAGTCCTAAAAGTACAACTTCTACTCACGCTTCGCCTTCCATTGAAACTTTATAAAATTAGTAATTTATCCACTCTTTCAATCTCAACAGTTCGCATTTGATTTGGGGTTTTTTTAAAACTACTTCATAACTGACACAATGTTGGTACTTCTGGGAAATTTGGTACTTAAATTCATGTTGAAAAGGATGTACAAATGAGAATAATTCGTGGTATGAAAATTTTAATATGTTCATGTGGTAATAAATATGAAATTAAATATGGGGAGATGATCTGTGTTTAACATGTTTAAATGGTCTGACACACCTAATTATGTTAATTTACCCTGATATTATACTAAGTTCAGTACTTTTAAATAGGCACACTCATCTGGAATTTTTGTTACTAAATCATCAGTAACATTGATTCCTTTGTAGTATTTCTTCTAAAACCATAGCAGTTGTTGGAGCACTTCTAAGTTGCAAAATTATGTCAATTTTGGAGCATCTGTTTATAAGTTGAGCACTTTTAGTTTTTATTTTTGCTATCTACATGCTTTCTAGTTCCTTTTTCCTTTTTTTCTAAGAGACCCTGGTTCAAGGTAAACATTTTGGATGGTTAGCTAAGCATAGCTCGACATCGCAGGGCACATACTAAATTGGGAAATCCCTTTAGAAAGAACAAAAAGAATATTAAGTGTCAGATTCAAGAATGGAGTGATACAATTTATCAATATTTCCATTTTAAGATTTAAAAACTCTAAATTTAGCATCTTATGAGTTTGCAAATACGAATTATTAGAAGAGAGATAGAAAAAAGGACCATATTTTGCAGCAGTTGTAGAATGAAACTGAAGTTGTAATATTTATCTTAAAAGTGAGATACAGGAGTGATCAGTTTTAATTTCCTTTCTTGATCCAGGCAGTGCATCCAATGATTCACCAACTTTAAAGCAGTTTCTGGAATCACCTAACAGCTATGGAACTCCTGTTTTACAACAAACTTCCAGCTTCTTGTTTTCAAGCTTGAGAGATGCAATCCCGACCTACGGCCCTACTGCCAGACATGATGTTTCACCACTCGTAAAGCATATCATTACCTCACCGAGTTCTTGTTCAACAGGCACAAAACCTAACCATTTAGGTCAGCATGTTTCCAGCCCTTTAAATTTGGGCCATTATGGTTCTCCTGTTCAAAAGAAACACTTTACATCAGTTGGTTCACCAACTCCAAACTATAAATTAAGTCAGCAGCCACTGATTCTCTCTGAGCTGGAATTCAGGAAATTATTTATGGTATATAGTTATATTGGAAGGTTAGTAGCCTGTGGTATGTTGCTTCTGATGGACCTTTTTGTGATATTAGATTTGATTTTAATTATTTGGCCAATTTTGCATGCAGCAATAAGCTGGAGGATGTTGTCTCTGAAGATAAGGCAATTGAAATTATTGCAATGAAAAATATGCAAATGTTTGATTTTGAGAATTGGATATGGAGCAAATACGGCTGCCGGTACTGCCAGCCCAGTGATAGAGTAATGGTACGTTGTCCTTTCTTGTTTTCTCTGATCACAAATATGTAATACAGTCATTACTGAATATTTGATAAGAACATATATTTCACATTGAGTTGCTGCCTCTATAATCAAGAAATGATAAATGGACCGTATATAATAGCTATCTTTGTAATAGTTGGCTGAAGCCTAATTGAAGGGAACGTTCTTGAATACTGATAAGTGATAACATGTTTCTCCTGGCGGTTTTTGGTTTTATTTATTTGCAGTATCTTGATTGGGATTCTGGGAAGACACACCTATATACTTGTTATGTGAGTTCTGATGGAGATCTACGGTTCAAGGTTTGTGTTTTTCTTCTCCCTCTTGCTCACAATTACTAGTTAGTAATTAATGATTCATCCTTTACCTCTTTTCATTCCCAGATTTATGGCTGTCTTGTGCGTAGATATATAAAAATACATTATATGTTTTCTAAATAATATTGCTAGTTACAACTATTTCTTTGCATATATATCTAGTAATTCTCAAAGTGTTCCCAAGATTTATGATAGTTGTAACTAATTCAACATCAAACTTAAACTAGGATCATAATCTTTATCATAGCATTCACATAATCTATACATCTGGAATACAATGTAAGACAATTTAATACAATGTAGGATCATAATCTTTTATATATTTGATTGATAGAAGAAGAATTTATGTATTCTTAAGTTTATTCCTTGTTCTTGTTGTGAGGAACTAATTGATAAGGAGATATGGAAGAAAACGTCCCTCATATATACTTCAGTATAAGGGTAAAACCGTCCATCAAGATTGTACCAATTTCTAGGGGACAATTACTTACTACCCATATTCCATAGTTGTCGGTTACAATTATTAATATTACCAAACTGCCTTTAAAATAGTAAAAAAACCTACTACTACTTTTTTTTCTTTAATATCTTATGGACTTATAGTTTTTGTATGTGTTTCTATCCCTTTATGATATATAGGGTCCATACCTTGATAAGAAAAAAACTCACCTACAAAGGGCAATAGGAGACGAAAATGTGTTGATTGTCAAGTTTGCAGAGGTTGCAGGCACATGGGACACGATGACTTATTTAAATTATGAAAAGATTGCAGAAGCAGGGATTCTTGTAGGGTTGAGACGTTATCGCTTTTTTGGTAATTTAAAACTGCACCTTTATCTAGTACAAACTTTGCTATTGATACTTAAATGTATATCGTAATGTATTTCACTATTAGATGAATGAGTTGTATGCTTTTGGATTTGATGTAAATTAAAACCTAATCAAGAAAGTTTGATTGTTTTATGTTTCAGTCTCAAAAGATGGGGGCAGAGAAAGGCAAAAAGATGGAAAAGAGGAGAAAAAACAAGGGTCATCAGGGACTGTGAAATGCTATTTTATTAAAAGAGAATCGATTGCACATTGGGATGATAGTGACACTTTAACAGCAAACTATCAAACAACTCATGATGTACGGTGCCTCTTCATGCATGTGCATACGGTCCCTAGCATGGCCAAGTACATTGCTAGGTGGGTTTCACCTCCAAACATTTTATAAGTAACTTATGCGTTAGTTATGATTATAGAGATGATGCTATTACACTACTAATTTAAATCTTTGATAAATTGATTTAACAAGGTTGTATGCATAATAAATAAATTCTAAGCTCGACCAGTTAGTAAAGGTTTTAGTTTGATGCTTTTGAGATAAAACACAACCCGAATTAACCCATAAATAAGCAAATAAGTCAAAATTGCCATTTGCCACATTTAGCTAAAGGGTTATGTGCACAAAAATGTAATGAAGTATCTCCAATTTAATATTCTGTGTAACAAGCTATACTTTGTTGATAATAATACTAATAATAATAATAAATGACAATAAAATAATAAAAATTTGAATAATATAAGATTACTCAAAGGTGACAGGTAACCTTTGTTTAAAGGTCATATAGCGTTAAATGAACATTTCGGCAATGATAATGTATTAATATCGAAAAAGTATAGTTTGTTACACATAATGTTAAATTGGGAGATACTTCATTACATTTCGGTCCAAATAACCCTTGGGTAAATGTTATATACATAGACACTCATTCTCTTTTTATGTGTAATGTAGGTTTTCCCTTATTCTGTCAACAACTATAAAGCTTGAAGTCGATCTTACTTCAGTGTCGGTAGAAGAAATTGACGACATTCCTTGCATTGTATAATTTGCCGCTTTTTTCCTGAGTATTCAACTATCTTTATTATTCTTTGACTTGTAAGTTTTGGTCAATTCCTCTCATACTGGGAAAGTCAAACTTATAATGATTGCAGGATGAAAATGGGTGTACTGTGTGTGATGAAGATGGTGAACCGCTGATACAAACAGACGGAACTGGATTCATATCTGAAGATCTAGCTGTCTTAGTCCCACCTGACTTTTATGATGCAAAATATATGAAAGATAAAGATTTCGAGGTCAAAGTCGACTTTTCCCTTTTGCATTACTCTTACACAAGTAGCTCTATAATGATAAAACTGTATTACATTTGCTGCTGTTTCGCAGAAGTTTGACCTTGTCAAACATGAGATTGGATCAGCTGACCTTGGAGAAAGCCACTTGCCGATTAAAGAACCGGTAACTATTACTGCTTTCTTTTTTTCTTTAAATTATTTTTATTTTGGGATTTGAGAAATTCTAATAGCATTCAGTTTCCCTCAATTTTACCAGCCTTTGCTGATACAATGTCGTTTGTATCATGAGGGTTCTGCTGTAAAAGGAACTCTTCTTGTTAATAAAAAGGTATGCCCTGATGATGAAGGAACTTATTATAAGAAATCTGAAATCTATGCACATGGGAATAATTTGCTTGATAACATATTTATTAATTAGGTCAACTTTCTTGAGCAGGTAAAAGATCTTGGAATTATAATCCCCAAAATCATTTAGACATAACTATAGGACATAAATACTGAATGTCATACCCAAAACCACTAACATGCTGTTCATTCTTCATGAAATTCGTGGTTTAATCTTTTGCTGTCATTAAGACATAATTCTAGCATATATTTTCAAGTAGATATTAACTGATTTTTTCATCTCTCCTTAGCTTAAACCGAGAACAATTCAGGTTCGACCTTCAATGATCAAAGTTAGGAAAGATCCAAGTTTGTTACACACAAAATCATTCGATTCTTTGGAAGTAAATGCAGTAAGGTACATTTGTTTTTAAAAAAAATTGTTCTTGAATCTTTCACATTACTCATTCTTAATTTGTAAACGAATAAAATGTTCTATATAGCCTTATTCACCTACCATTCATGATACTATAATTACAGTGACACATGCATTTACTCCCTTTTCTTTATGCAGTCATAAACCCAAGACAGCTAAACTATCAAAGTATTTGATTGCACTTTTAAGCGCTGGGGGTGTCCCAAAAAGTTACTTTTTGGAATTACTACAAAATACATTAGAAGATGTTCAAAGAGTATGCTTTGATCCACGTGCAGCATTTCGTGGTATTTACAGTATCTAACAATTACTTCCATTAATGTTTAGTTAATTCTCCTATTGGGCACTCTGATTGATTAACCTTGTTTGTTTCCTCAGTCGCGCATATTTATCAACATATAGATGATTCTGGTATCTGTATGGAAATGCTTGGGGCCTGCATTCCTCTTAGTGAACCATACCTTCGATATCGTTTATCTCAGCTGGCTAAAGAAGAGCGAAAGGGGCTTGGTGAAGGCAGAATACCAATCAGTGACAGCTTTTATCTTATGGGAACAACTGATCCTACTGGAAGCTTAAATAGTGATGAAGTTTGCGTTATTCTGTAAGTGTAGTGTTTGCCTATATTTGATTAAGTTTTGAGAAAAAAGTAAATAAGTACATTAACAGGTAAGATATGGGCTATAAATACAAAAAGGATTTATGTATGATATCTTGAAAAACATTACACTCACAAATTCACATCTATTTAAATATGCAGCGACAATGGTCAGATATCTGGGAAGGTTCTTGTGTACAGGAACCCTGGCCTTCATTTTGGCGACATTCATGTTTTAAATGCCCGTTATGTTGAGGAATTAGAAGATTATATTGGAAATAGTAAATATGCTATATTCTTTTCCACAAAAGGAAAAAGATCAGTGGCAAATGAAATTGCAACCGGTGATTTTGATGGGGATTTGTATTGGGTCTGTAAAAATGATCAGGTTAATATTTAATAAATATATTGCGTGTTGCATTTTCTTTTTCCTTAGAAATGATTAGATTATATGGCTTCCTAATTTGTGGTTTAATCTTTTGTTGTCAGTTATTGAAGCAATTTAAAGCAAGCGAGCCATGGAAACAAAGTTACTCGACACCGAGTGCATTGAGCATCAAACCGAGTGATTTATCATCTGAAGAATTAGAACATGAGTTGTTTAGACTACTTTTTTCTACAAAAACACACAGGTGCCTTCTCTACCTTTTAAATATGTTTAAAGAAGTTCTGGTTATGCTCCCTATTATAATGTTAAATAAAATAGATTGATTTGAAAAAAGTTGTATTACCATAGAGTTAGGATGTCTTTGTGTTATTAATTTGATCGAAGAATATAAAGATTACATGAAGATGAATACAAGAAAGCTAACATATGGAAATTAATAGCACAGTGATATTCTAATTCTATGGTGCATACAGTATTTACAAATCTTCTCTTTTTTTTGGAACAACATCTACTCTTTTATTCTCGATGCAATATTCTCAAATCAATCAATTTTATTCGACAATAAAGACACCACTTTCCATTCCTGTAATAGATGATCGCTTTTCGTTTCTGTGAAGTGTTAAAGGATCCCTTAACTCCAAAAAATTTGCATCACTTCCCCTTTTTGTTGCCCCATAATAAGGGTTTATTTCGTAAATCATAATAAGGTATCAACTTTGGTCATTTCAGGTACCTAACCCTTTTCCCTCAAAAAACCCTTAAACTTTTGAGAAAACCATGTTGGTCCTTTTTTTTTAATCTGCACTAATGGGGTGTTTAAATACTAGCCACTTATTGCCAAGGTTCAAAGTAACCATAAATCAAACTCTTTTTAAAATTTGATGTTATTTTCTGGGGTAAAATAGTTGGTTACATGGAATAAAAATTTGACCATAAGGGCATTTTTTATAAAATTTCACATTAAGGGGAAAAAGAGTTGGTTATGTAAAATATTCTAGTTCACATCGGTGACTTGAGTATACTTGTAGTTTTATGTTCCTATGTTTTAACACCTTCTGTCAATCCAGTAGTGCAGCTGGGACCGCAGCTGATAGCTGGTTGGTATTAATGGATCAATATCTGATGCTGCAAGATGCAGATGCTGATACTAGTGCTCTCCAGGACAGTATCAAGAAAAAGATGTTGAAATTGATCGACTTGTACTATGATGCTTTAGATGCACCTAAGACTGGCAAAAAGGTTTGTTGTCTCTCTTTTTACCTATGTTTTACTCTTTTTGGCTTGCGAGTATCTGAGCACTTTTGGTTACAAATGAGGTACAAACTTTTAGAGTCATCTTACTTGTCTTTCTGTTGCAATTTAGTGTCCACAATTAACCCAAAGTTGTTAAAGTTACTCCTCACAAAGTATAGAGTTCTTTTCGCTTTTTAATTGTATTTTCTCGAGAAAAAATGACATATTTACTATAAAAGGACCAAGTAAGATGATTGTAAAAGCTCACTCGATGGCTGTCAAAAACCTTTTTCTTGGTTATTTTCGAGAATTCTTATTCCTCTTGTGTGGGTTAGATTGAAATTCTTAGACAATGAGACTGGTTTCTATTAGCCAAATATATCACGATGTCCCATGAAAGTTTCTCTATTTTCTTTCTTAAAAGATTTTTATTCTAGAGTTAACTATATATCCATCATTACTGTTGAATATAACCATAGCGCATAGGTGGCAATTTTGACCAATTTGCATATGAAGATTGGATTGGGGTAATGTTTTGTCTCTAATAGGTCAAATGGGTGATGAGGTATCATTAAACAAGAAAAGATAAGACAAACAGTAAATATAAAAAAAAAAGTTAAAAGGAAACGGGTCAAACGGGGTTTAAGTTCACCCATAGTGTTGTTTTATTGCATAAAACCTCCTTAACCAATCTATTCAAAAATATATATATTTTTTAAATAACGAATTCTTATAATCACATTAACACACTAATTATCTACACTAAATTATAAAGCTTTTGGACAAAAAGGGTTTCGTGTCAATCCAATTTAACCCATGCAACTCATTTGGCCCCTCAAGTTACTTTTTCTTTGTCTTTGTTGAAGATCATCGTACAAATTTGGCAAATAGCCACTAATTTTCTTAAGCCGTATATTAAGCCAATCATTGCACCTTTTAACGATACAGACGGAGTGTTGTTGAACAATCTTTACTTCATTCTATTTCATTATATTTTGTCAAAGTCCCATGAAATAGCGACTTCTTTTCTTTAACCGAAAGTTCCATAATAAAATACTAAAATACCAATTTTCTTGTCATTGTCATTACAGATTACTTGATCTTTTTGACTTAGGTCCTCATAATTCCTCAAGTTTAATCCAATGGCACTTTGTAAATCCAATAAACAGTCAAACACTTTCGTTAAACCACGAGCCACTTCAAATGTTTTACTTATTCCGGTATGATATCCATAATATCCTACTTAACATTTGCTCCTTAAACAGGTTGTAATTCCTGGTAGTTTAAAAGCAACAGAGTATCCTCATTATATGGGTCGCAATAAAGAATATCGTTCTACTTCTATTCTTGGATTAATTTATGACAGATTTCAGAGTTGTAAAAACGAAAAGTTACCAGTACAAGGTACAACTCTGCTTTATTATTGCATCCTTGTCGTTCTATATACCATAAGTTGGAAAATAAGTTCTTATTTATACCCTTGTTTGCATAATTTTGTGCAGAGATCTGGAAATTACCTTATTTCAACGTCAGCATACCTGATTCGTGTTTGGACCTGTGGAAGAAAAGATATGATGCCTACAAATATGATATGAATTGTGCTTTGAAAATCAACGATCAAACTAGAAACGATGCAGCAAACAGTGTGATCACCAAGTATAAGCAGGTATGTATTTATCTTTATTTATATTAGCTGGAGGCCTTTCTGGAAGCAGTCTTTTTGCCCACGAGTAGAGATAGAGATAGGACTGTGTACATCTTACCTTCCACATACTCTGCTAAA
The DNA here is from genome assembly GCA_947179395.2 of Pulicaria dysenterica. NCBI lineage: Eukaryota > Viridiplantae > Streptophyta > Magnoliopsida > Asterales > Asteraceae > Pulicaria > Pulicaria dysenterica. The sequence continues at coordinate 68,984,675 of OX359291.1, read as the reverse complement.
GCAGGATTGGTGTATTGCTGTTGTTGTTTATAAGTATAATTTATTTAAGTTTGAAAAATATTTGGATATTGACAATCATATCCAACAGATATTATTTGAATAAACTTATAACAGAGATTATCAATTTCTTAAGATGATTACTAACAGATTATGATTCAGATGTTATACGAAGCGTCTGATTTCAAAGATAGCCCAAGGAATATCGAGGATCTGTACAATGAAGCTCTTGCAATCTACCATGTGAGTTATGACTGGGCGAGAGGCCAAAAAAATGATGTTGGAAAATGTGGGTTTGCATGGAAAGTTGCTGGTTCAGCCCTTTGCTCGTATTATCGGAAGATTCACTGTATGAAGACGGGAGAAAGGGAAATCACATTTTTGCCCTCTTCATTTGATAGTATATTTTAAGAAAAAGTTTTGAAGTTAGTTTAATGTATATATCTCTCTAGGAAGTGTATAATAGTATATTAATGTAAACATAGCACGTCGTAGGGCAACAATAACTGAATAATGTTCACCAGTGTCTTGTTACTGATGTCGATGATCTCCTTTGATCTTTAAAGACCGGTCTAAGTAAACCCGAGTTATCCAAGTTGGGTATCTAATGATGCTAAGTTATCTTGCAATCTACAAGACACCAATGCCTTGCCCTTAAATGAGTATATGCACCATATACATTCTCTAGAGACCAACTCCTAAAACACAGCTTTTAGAGGTTGGGATGCATGATGATGAATATTAGATGATTATATTAACTTTGCACATCAATATGTTGCTTCCCACTTTCGGGTTTCCCTTGTCATTGTGGGCAAACTTGTCGAAGGCAATATTTTATCCTTTTAGGGTTAGATGACACGTGAAATTCATTGATTTTCTTGCTTTATTTTTTTCTTCAATTTTAACACATATATTGATCTTATGAATAGAAGAATAAATAAGAACATAAAGTAGAATGATATAAAACCTCTCTATATATTATAATACAAACTAGTTTATTGCCCCGTGTACGTACGGGTATTTCGAAACTATATTTGAGATAATAAAATTTTTGAATAAAAATAATGCGATAAATGAAATATCACCGAAAACTTACATATGTTAGAATTCTTAACAAAGAGGGTATAACTAAATTTTTTGAAACACTTCTTTATAGATTACATTTGTTGTTTTGTTTGTACAATTGAATATGTGTAAACACAAGTTTTCTGAGGAATAAACTAACTTCTGAAAGTAACTGTCTTTGACTTTTGTTAATCGTCATAGCAAAGTACATATCCACTACTATTAATGGATAACAAAAAATCAAGATATACTAATTTCAAAAAAGTATCTTTTTTGAAACTATATATCCACTATTATTAATCGATAATAAAAAATCAAGATATACTAATTTCAAAAAAGTGTCACATTACAATAAAATTTATACCGAAACGTAGATAAAAATGAGACGGTCGTAAATATATAATTATTTTTTCTCTAAACAAAATATATCACAAGTTATTAAACATAATTTATAAACAACTTATAATTAATTACATCAATATAATATTTTTATAAAACCCCCTCACATTTTCTTAAAAACCCATCATAATTTTCATCAAGCCCCCTCTTGATTTAAAATTGAATTTCAAATTATCGATGAAAATTATTTTTGAGAATTGATTGATTTTACAATTGAAAGTTTCTATTGATGGATTAAGCATCTCTTTTATATATATATATATATGTTATATATATATATGGGAATGTGAACTAATATGTTCCGAAGACAGGATCAAGACAAAGAGAAAAGTTTGTGTTTACTTTCTTGAAAATTGAAATAAGGATGAATCGTTTGAATACTTTTCAGTATTATCCAAAAAATTATTTAAATTACTCTAGAAAAACAGATCTTGTATGAACGATATATTTTTCATAATGCAAAGGGGAAAAAAACTTGAATTTTGTTCAAGACTTTGATTCTCGGTATAAGATAACATAAATAGAAAACTTTGCTAATAAAGTAATGTGTATTTTTTCTTGCGGAGAAAAAATTGTAAACTTTTATATGCTCTAGAAAATAATTGTAAATCTATATTTTGCATAAAGTATTATAATATTAATTTATTTTTTAAAAACATATCATGACATGTAAAGTTTAAATTTAGGTCACGATATCTTTTATTTAAAAAAAATATTGAAATTTACAAAGTTTCTTAATCAAAAGAAGTAGATGTTACCTTTATTAGTAAACTCTAATATTTATCTTACCATTTTTTTAAACATTTTTTTTACCAGTATAACGAGACAAGCATAAAAAATGTACAAAATAAATGATAAACAAAAGATGTTATTAACTTGAAGTGGGTGCTTACTTTTTAAGAAGCGTCCAATCGTTTTTTTCCTATAACATTTAAAAAGGGAGAAAATGCCTAACAAAAGTAAATCGTTTTTATTTATTTTATGTATGTGTGTCTGTAGACATAAGATAAAAAAAAAATAAAGAAATGTTTTCATGAAAAATAAACGCAACCTAACCTGAATTCATTAATGTCTCTTCTTTTGTTGCCGAAGATTTATTTCAGAAAGTAATCTATCTACTTACGAGTAAAGATATAATTGTTTATATTTCCCCATTATCCTACTATAGAGGAATTGAGTATTATTATTGCTGTAACTCGAATTCGTTAATAAGTGGACGTTATTCCATCACATTAACTTCCTAAGACCAATATTAACCATTGATACAAAAATAATTCAAAGTCGTTAACATGAACGGTCCGACCTAATTCTTTTATTAAAAGATCTTTCTATATATGTCTAAACTCATCTTTCCATTTATTATTTTAATATAGATAAAAAAAGTAATAACTTTACAAAAGTCAATACCTTTTTTAATGAAAAATGATGACTGAAATTGGAGAATTTATAGATTTGGTCAATTATGACATTGGTTAATATGAGAATTAGTAAAACGTTGAGTTTGAGTTAGGATGACGGTTTTTTGTGACTTAAATGAGTTTAATACTAATTTTTGAAACCCACAATTTTGTAAGACGTCTAAATACCAGATACCGCTAGGCTATAAGCTCTTTGGTTAATAATAATATATTTGTTTAAACTTATTTAAAAATATACATATTTTTTTTTGAAAGACAAAATGATACATAGGCTAAAGAGCTTCGGCATTGTCATCACCCTTAGCCTATGAACCAAATTTTATTAAGAAGGTACTAGCAAAGTGCTAGACAATAGGAGTACACATGGATGAGATACAACCCTGAACAAAACAGCCCAAATAAGTACAAAACAACCCTAAAAATATACATATTTATTTAAAAATGATATATCCTCCTACTATTTCATTCTACTTTATCCTCCTACTCATTAAAAGATGCAGGGCCGGCCCTGGGCCTGGGCCACAAGGGCAGCCGCCCAGGGCCCACCAGTTTTAAGGGCCCACTACCTGTGTTTAGTCTGTATATACATATATACGTTTTAAGCCCAGAAAGAAAACGATTAGGCCCAAGTCTTGTAGCCTAAACATACACTAAAGTAATAAACTAACACGGAAGCCAGGAAGGGGGTGGGCGACGCTGAACATACGCTCGAGGCAAACAAACCGACGGGAGAAATCAAATGATTCGACGCTTCGTCGGTCTCGAGAAATGGAATCTTCGATCGACAATCCTGTGTTACTCGTAATTGATTGTTTCTTCGTCTGTTCCTCATCGACTATTCTACGATCGACGCCTCACGCTGCAGGCCCTCTGCCCTCGTCGCCTCTGTCGATCGAAAAATACCATTCGTTTGTTTATTGTTCTTGATCGATTGAAGCTGACTATCGATGCTGCGACGCATTTGAAAACCCTAACAACAACTCTAGTACTTTGATCATTTGTCATTAATTCGACCGGTATGAAGACTCGAAGAACGAAGTAATGCTGTAATGTGTTAGTAAGTTTCTTAATAAATCTCAGATCCTCAGTTTGTTAATTTCAGATTGTTAATAATTTCAGTTCAACTTTAATAATACACGCTTGATGAATCCTAATAACTTTAACTCTTTATGTTTCTTAATAATTTCAGTTTGTTAATAATTATAGTTTGTTAATTTGTTTTTGGAATAGGAATACAGTTTATGTTATTATGTGGAGTGTGTAAACTGTGAGATGTAGTGTGGTGGTAGACTGGACAAAATCAGAATAAGAATAAGGGAATTCACACTTGGGGCAAATTCTTCAATTAGATGTATTACTTCCTATTTAAGTCTTAGCTTTAAATCTAGAATCCTTCATTAATGAATATATCATTATTTGTATTTGATTTGAATGTCCAGAATGTGTGAATTGTGATCTGACTCTACCATTACTCGTATTTCATTAGTGACTCTGCCATTAGTCGTATTTGATTTGAATGTCAGAATCTGTGAACTGTGATTTGAATCTCCTAATACTCATATTTTATTAGTGACTCTTCCATACTCGTATATGATTTAACTTTTGTGTTTTAATTTTGTGTGCAAATATGTGATTAAGAGATTTGAGTATTTGAATTCAATCTATTATCCGTAATTTGTGTCTTAGCCTTAAATCATGTATCCTAAAATATATTTATCGAGTAGTCAAAAAAGAAAGAAAAAAAAATCAAATTCTTATGCTTTATGTGGAAAAAATAGTTTAGGGGCCCTTTTAAGTGTAACACCCTTTTTACCGGCCTAGATTAATTAAGGTAATTAATTAATTAATCTTGAGATTTAATTGGTTTATGTGAATTATTTGTGACTATATGTTATTGGCAAGTGTTGGTGTTATTATTGTTTTATTATTTTGAGAATTTTAGTTAAATTATTTTATATTGGGTTGGTGGGGGGGGGGGGGGGGGGGGGTATGGCCGATTTGGTGGGTTTAGCCACCACCCCTCCTTGAGTACTTCTTTACTTGTTGAAGTGAACATAGTGTGTTGTGTGTGTTTTGTTGCTCTCGGCCGAGAAGAAGAAGAGGAAGGAAGAAAAGAAAATCAAACTTCTAGCTTGTTTGCATTTTAAGTTGATATTTGAAATCATCATCTTAAGGTTAGAATTCTGGAATCATATATTATATGTTATGTTATATTGTTTGCGGTTTTGAAGAATTATATGAAAACCGATTGTTCTTGATGATTTGATAATCTAGGATTGAATGCATGATAGATTTCATGATCAATATATGTTGTTTAGTTGTTTAGAATGATTTATGGGAATCTATATATAACTTGTATGCATGAAATCAGTAAGATTTAAGTTAGAAATAGATTTTATGTATGAAGTTATGATTCTGTCGGATTTGAGGTTTGAATCACTCGGAATCCGATAGAAGTACTCGGATTTGGAGTGTATCGGAATCCGATTGAACTATCAGTGATGCCTTAACAATTCTCTCGGAATTGCCATCTCACTCGGAATCCGATAGAAGTACTCGGATTTGGATTTTGTCGGAATCCGATTAAATTATCAGTGACGCCTTAACTCTTTTCTCGGATTTTCATTTAATCGGTATTGGACCTTTATCATATTGTGCCTATGCTCGGATTTGAGTAATGATATGATCGGATTTGGTATAATCGGATTTGGACATTATCGGATTTGATGATTTAAAGATAAACATGAATTGTATATCTGTTTGGGGTTTATGTATGATGAATATATATGTATAAGTGTATATACATGAGTTCATGAATAATTATGATATTTATTATTGGATCAGTATTATGAATTGAATACTGACTTGGGTTACTTCAATCTCAGGAACTGAGAAGACTCGGTGAATTTAGTCATCTGAGTGTGCCAAGGTTTTGAAGACTTTGGTGAGTGGATTTATATCTTCGGATATACAGGATATGATATCCTATTTGGAATGCTCTTGTTTGGATTGTATATACATGTTATTTGGAGACCAGTTTAGTCTGGGCCTTTGCTTGGGGGTGTAACTTATCAGATCTTGTGGTGCATTTATTGTACTCAAGAAGACTGGTATTGTTATCACTGTTAGCTGGGCTATCGGTAAACCTTGGTTTTGGCCGACCTTGGTTGTAGGTGCTTGCAACACCGCCGGTTCTCCTGGGATTCATGAGCTATTTGGTTTGGGCATATTTGCCTTGTGTATGTTTAGATATTTATTCCCTCACTTAGCTTTGTGTTAATTCCCTACTAGATTGTTTTGCAGATCCTCTGAGGTGATCTTGATGCTTTGGGCTGGGAATATGGACAGACCAAACTCTGATGTCAAAGTTTTTGATTAGAGCCTGTTTTGGATTAACACTGTAAAAGTTTTGTTGTGTAAAACAAGTTAAATCTTTTGTATCTATTATGTAATTAAAATAACTATATGTAATTAGCTTCCGCGTGCAGTAAAGTATATGTTTAAAAAGTACAGTGTTACATTAAGTTTTCGCCCATGGCCCATAAAATGGTTGGACCGGCCCTGAAAAGATGACATGTTAAATCTACAAATTCTATTTTCTCATCTTCTTCATTGATTTTGACACGAGTAGAATGATAAGTACGAGAAAATAGTATGAATATATCACCTCTCATATTTACTACTATTATCGTCTCTCTAGTTTTAGATAGACATACAACCGTCTTCATCTTACATATCTCATACTTTGTTTGCCTAGACAGCTCTAATTTAATATCGTTACTTGTAAAAGGGTTATTGTCATTAAAAGCTATCAAAATTATAATAATTTAATTAACGGTTTAACCCTTAAAGATTTTTTCATAATAACATAAGCACTCAAGTTGCAAACATTAGAATCAAAAGGGTAGGGAACAAAATCTTCATTGCCTCAACGTTCATAAGATAATTAAGACAACTACAAAAATGAAACATGTTCAATTGTTCATCAGAACAAATTCAGCCATGCATACATGGTTTATTGGTTTATGGATACATCTCTTTACCTTTGGTTGCCACGTGTCCACATACATGTCTTTTTTTTTCTGTTTTTGCTTTTCTGTATCATGTTTTTGCTTCTTATTTTTTTGTTTCTTTTTTTCTTTTTTCTGTTTTTCTTTTTGTTTTTGTTTTTTCTGTTTTTGCTTTTCATTATCCTGTTTTTGCTTATTGTTTTTTTGTATTTTTGCTTCCTGTTATTTGAATGACACGCAATTTGTTTTTCTGGTTTTTGCTTTCGGTTAATACCACAAAGATGCTTTCTTTTTCCTTGTGTTTACTTGTAACAAATTAATTATTGCCTTCAAACTTGTCTATCATTTACAGACAATAATATTTTTAAAATATGAATACAACATTAACATTTGTTATATAATTTAATATATATAGCTAAAACATAACAATCTGGACTATTACAAGATGATAATGCAAACTTATATAGGACAACCCATAAACATACCTAGTATATATATATCTAGAGAAAAGAATGATCAGTATCTCACCTTTTATAAATCTATCTCATCAATATGTTTAAAGAAAAGAAAATGTAATATGAATAACAAGATGGTATATATATTTTAGTTTATTTTTCCTATTAACATTTTAATAGTTTCAAGTTTTAAATCTGATTATGAACAAAGATACAATGTATTTTATTCTACATCATTCTATGGTATGATTATATACTAAATTACACAAGATATTAATGTTTATAATCAAGACATAACATAGCAAATCAAACTCATGGTGAAATTTACATTGATTCACATTCTTAATTACGATCATTGTATGACGAATGTAAAAACTGACACTATCTTATAAGTTATAACTGTAAGAGTAGAAAGATTACGAGACTTTGCTCTAATGAGGTCCACTAGAAAAAGTGAAAAACAAAACGAATACAAAGACAATTAGAACTTGGACACCCTTATTATAGTCTTTATCTTTTCTTTTTGCACAAAAAAAATGTTTAAATGTTTTATTACTTGATACTCCTAAACTTAAAATATGACAAATCACTCTTCTCATATGTTACATTTTTTAAGATACCCCATTTTTCTTTTGTTTATAAAATCACATAACATTAAGAAAAAATAAATAAAATAAAAGAATGGTGAAACATAGAAAAAATAACCCATTTTTAAATAAGGAGATAATTAATATATAATAAGGATTTGACAAATATAACAATATTTTTGACTTTTTTATTCTTATAAAATTATGAACTAATTCTCTCGTTTACATGTTTAAAGATGATATGGTTAAAACACATCTCTTTTGCGAATAACAAATTTTTGTTTAATATATATCATCTCCCTTTAAGAGAGATTCAATTTATATCTTCATAAAAATTTTCTACTTATCATCGTATATTTTTACAAGATCAAGACAAGTGTCAAAATTAATAGAGAGAGTAAAGACAAATGTAAAAAAATTAATAAACTTCAAATATTATCATCTATGAGTAGAATGATGAAATATAATTTTTTATTTTTCTAGCTTCCCCTTTGAATAGTGGTGTCGATACGTGATTTGATAATTGATTAACAAAAATTATAATTTTTCTTATAACATATTCATATTTTATCTTTTTATTCGCTAACTATACTTTTGATTTTAACACATGATATGATTTTGTAAATAAATATGATAATAGAAAATGTTAGTAAAAGGATACAAGAGTATCAAACCATAGTCGAATACTCGAATGCGTTCATAAACATCACATTCTCTCTTCTTATTTGTCGGCTGACGTGTTGATGATTTCAGTTGTCGATGGTCAAACGTTTACACCTGGTCAACCCAACATTTCAAACTTCAAAAAACTATTCTATCTTCCTTTATTTTTGATTTAATTTCATTAACAAATACTATTTGAAAAGTAATTAATTATTAGAAGCAAAATAAAAAATTATCTGACCTAAGCATTACATGTATAATTAATACCTTTAAAATCTGAAAAGAATATCTTGCTTTGTAATCTTCTAATATATATAAAAGACTAATTGAACTAAAGTCTATTGAACAATCTCAACCCTTTAATTAAAAAAACATATAATCTTGACCATTCATTTATTTGAAATTAAAAATTTAATTTTGATTTTTAAAGGTCAAACTAAACTAATAAAAAATTAAAAACTAATTCTTAAGATTCAAGCAATTTAATTAAAGATTGGTTTCCTTACTTAATCTCATTACAAAAATTACGGCTTCAAGTTCTAGATAATATGCATTTTAATAGCAACCAACTTTGTTGATTAGTATAAAATATTAGGCTTTAAAAATATATACTTTTTATACATATACATTAAAAACAATATTTTAACCTTTTAATTAATTAATTTATTTATAATATCAATAAAAGAGTAACTTAAATAAAATCTATTAGATAATCCTAGCCATTTATTTAGATAAAAAAATTCAATTATGAAATATGACTCGAACATTTTGGTAAAAATTAAAATCTAATTTAACTTTTTTAGTCTATAATCTCAAATACTTAAGCACTCAAACTTGATTTAAAGATATTTTAATCTCTTTAATCTTTATTAAAAGAAAATGAATTATGATGTCATCTTTTTTTTTAATTTTTATTCCACCACAAATCATAACCCTTATTTCCTTAAATAATTTTCAAAGTTTCTATTTGCAATAAAAATGGTAACCTGCAAATAAAACAATAAATATTGACTATAAGTGGTTCTACAAGATAATGATCATTGTATGAATATTTTTATTTATACATAATTACTTTTTTAGACGATCTTATATCTATGTACTGTTTATAATTATTTTACTATATATTTTACTAATCTTTTACAGTGTAAAATATTTAAAATTTATATCCCCGTGATTACTCACGGGGTATTAAACTAGTTTTATAATATATGACAGAGAACAACACTTTGAATTTCCATAATTGTTAAATCAAAGTAATAAGCTTTATTAAAAGTTATGAATTTGGTTCATTGATTTTAAAATTTACGTGTTTAATGACTTAATTTGATTTTATTTACTACTAGTTTATCGTGTACGGGTATTTCGAAAGTGTATTTGAGATATTAAAATTTTTAAATAAAAATAATGCAATAAATGAAATAACACCGTAAACTTACATATGTCATAATGCTTAACAAAAAAATAACTAAATTTTTTGAAGCACTTTTTTGTAGACCGCATTTGTTGTTTTGTTTGTAACATTACCACTGTTATCACAAATTAAAACTTTTAATCTTTTTTCACTTTTAACACGTGAAACGGCAACATACAATTGACCATGTATAAACATAAGTTTCCTGGAGAATAAACCAACATTTGAAAGTGACTATCCTTGACTTTTGTTAATCGTCATAGCAAAACACATCATCAGAAGAAATTGTCTTCTTTAGCTAACTACCTACACTAATAATATAGTTTTATGACCATCAAAACACATATTTTTACATCTCTGAATTAAAATTTTTAAATATATAATATATAATCTTTTAATGATACATCTTATTTTGAACCATATTTATAAAAATTTTCATACATCTTTCTAATAAGATTGAAAATACGTCAAAATCAATAACTAAACACTTTGAATAGGACCACTCAACTCATCACTATAATCCCAACAAATCTACTCAATTCACTACTATTAATGGATACCAAAAAATTAAGATTATACTAATTTAAAAAAAGTGTCATATTACAATAAAATTTATACCAAAACGTAGATAAAAATGAGACTGTCGTAAATATATAATTATTTTTTTCTCTAAACAAGATATATGAAAAGTTACTAACAATAATTTATAAAAAACTTATAATTAATTACATTAATATACAATTTTTATATAACCCACTCATATTTTCTTAAAAACCCCTCACATGATTTATAAAAGTCCCTCATAATTTTCATCCAGGCCCCTGCTAATTGATTTCAATTTTGAATTCGGATACATTAACCCCCTCCTAATTAATTTTTACATGTTTATAAAAGTCTCTCATAATTTTCATCCAACCCCCTCCTAATTGATTTCAATTTTGAATTCCGATCGACATTAACCTTTCTAAAATTGTTTGAGAATTGATTAATTTTGAAATTGAAAGTTGTGATTGGTTGATTGAGACTCAATTTATAGTTATTTTTAGAAAATTTGCATGCCTTATATATATATATATAGACAAAAGTTCATGCGAGAACCGTTGTTAGCGCGAGAACCACGAGAACCAATCTAAGCCGTCCAATTCCCCCTCCTTCAATGTCATTGCCCACCCATGAATTCCTCACATGCACCCTGCCACACCCTATCCCTCCACGCTCTCCATCCATGATACTTCCCATATCCAAGGAACGGCTGAGATTGGTTCTCGCGGTTCTCGCACTAACAACGGTTCTCGCATGAACCCTCCCCTATATATATATATATATATATATATATATATATATATATATATATATATATATAGATTAGATACTCTCTAAATTAAAATGACTAAATTAGCAGGGTAAGAGGTAATTTGGTCATTCCTATTTAAGGAGAGACTGGTAATGAAATGAAGTCAGGTCGACGAAAATAAAAAAAAGTAACTTTTTGAAACCAAAATGAATATCAGTAATGTATAGTAAATGACAATGTATATACTAATCAACGAATCCCAGGGAGAAGACTGGTACATGAAATCTGAACAAAATCTAACACTAAAACGGTGTGAATTACAATACAAAAAAGGAGTTGTTTCACTGCCAAACCATACATACTTGCCTAAATCGAAGATTTAGGGATCATTGTTGAATTTGTGTCTAAGAGAGCGAAGAAGATGAGGACGAAGATAAAATGGAGCCATTGACGTTGTAGGAAAACCAACCAGCTTGTTGAGAGGGGAAAAAGGCATGGTAGAAGGTATACTTTATTAAAAAAGCTTGGTAAAAGCAGTAATAGATAAGATTCGTTTAGTACAGAGATTAGAATCGTATAGAAAAGGAATCAGTGTGAAGAATGCAATTTGATTCTTTTGTTTGGTATCAACAAAATAATTAAAATGAGCAAATGAACTAGATGCCTGAGAACAAGGATCATCGTTGTTCGGAATATCATTTCACACCAAGGCTCGTGCATGAAGTAAAGAAACTGTTTCATACTAAGAGATCTATGATAAAGACAAAAAAGGAAAACAAAAGATAAAGTAATAAGTAAAATAAATAACTAAAATAACTAAATGGAAAAAACTAAAAGAAAAAAACATGCATAAATAAAAAAAGAATAAATAACTAATATACATAAATAATAATATTAAAATTGTAAATAAATTAAGAAATAGGGAAGAGTTCAAACGAGAAATATTTTTCGTACGAGAACTGCGAAAACCAATCTTAGCACTTGATTAAAATTAATCAATGGCTAAAAAATTTTGGCGACTCATTAATGACGCATTAATGAGGGTTATTTTGGAGAAATCAAGTCTTGCAAATTAATGACAGATCACCTGGACACAATTCATGGTTGGGTTACCAAAATATCCCTATTAATGAGTCATTAATAACGTTTAAAACAAGGGTAGTGTTAAATATACAACCCTTTTACTTAAAAAACACCCAAATCTACAAATAGAATCACACTAAATCTTCCATAAATAGATTTATATTCATTTCTAAATTATACAATTGCTCTAAATATATAATTAATACAACTATAGTTTCTAAATTTCTTTTTTTTATAATTAGATTTCTTTTTCCATAAATGTAACAATATTTTTATAATAATTATTGTGTATTATTAGTTTTTGCTTTATGCAAATCGTCTTTGATGTAGAAAATTTCTCATTTCTTCTGCTAAATTTTCATATCTTATCATTCACTAAATAATTAAATATTAATTTAACTAATCTTTTTCTTTATTTTCATAGATATTAACACATATTTTAATATGATTAATAGGAGGGTGTTTAAAAAAATTTGATTTAAGGCTATAAAAAATCTCTTAATATAAATTACCTTAATGGATAAAATAAAAATATATTATTGTTGTATCATTTTTGTCATTTTCAATTTGAACTTTATACGTATTAATTTCACTTAATTTTAATTTTTACAAAATATTGCTGTTAAATTTAACTTTTCATACCATTTTGGTTATCATTATTATATTTTTAAAAATTAAAATTATTATTTTATTTTTATCAGCAGCATTAGAATTGCAGTTATTTTTCTCCATATATTAATCTCAACGCTTCTATAAAATTATTTAACAGTAAAGCCCTAACTGCGACTATTAGAAGGAGATTACTCAATGCTTACAATTTCGGTTTATGGGATCCGTCACAAAGCCCCAACTGCAACTGGATGGCAATTCATGTATATGTCATGTTTAGAATGTTATAGACAACTAAAGCCTAGTGTTCCAAAAACACATCCTATAGATATAGAGGAGTATGCTTGAATAATATTTTTATATAATTTTAATATTATCGGTCATATTAATCAATTATGTTTTTCATTGCTTAAAAAATTTATTGCAAAGTGTTTATTTAATTATTATGAAAATGTTTATTACATTTATGGAAAAAATAATCTAATTATATAAAAAGAAATTTAGAAAGTTTACTTGTATTAATGATCTTATTTAAAACAATAGTTATAATTTGAAAATAAAACAAATCTAATTAAGGAGGGTGTTTTTTAGCAAATTATTGTGATTTCAAACTATTGTGATTTCACACGTATATGATATTCACTATGTGATGGTACAATTAGAAGGAGATTACCTAATGCCTACCATCTCGGCTTATTGGATCCGTCATAGAGCCCCATCTACAACTGGATGGCAGTTCATGTATATGTCACGTTTGAAATGTTATAGGCAACTGAAGCCTAGTGTTGGGGATATACATCCTATAGATATAGAGGATTATGCTTGAATAATGTTTTTTTATAATTTTAATATTAGTGGTCATGTTTTGCATTTATATTAATTAATTATGTTTTTCGATGCTTGAAAAAGTTTATTTAATTATTATAAAAATGTTTATTACATTTATGGAAAAAAGAATCTAATAATAGAGAAGAAATCTAGAAAGTATACTTGTATTAATTATTATATTTAAAACAATAGTTATAATTGGAATTAAATCAAATCTAATTATGGAGGGTTGTTTTTTAGCAAATTAGGGTTGTTTATTTAGACAACCCCTTAAAACAATTCTTACAGTTCTCATAAAAAAAACAGGTCTCGTATGAACTTTTACCTAAAGAATATACATAAGAAAAATATGCTAACAATAATGTATTTTTTTAGAGATGTCAATTCTCTATTTCTTTTCTTTATAAAACAGAAGACAATTCAAAATAAATAAACAAAAACCTATATAATTTTCCAACTTTTTTTTCTCTACCAAACAAAAGAAATACAAATTTTTTCTATTTTTCTGGTTTCATTTCCCTGTAGCAAACTCCTTTAGGTTAAAACATGACCCTTTTATCTTAAAATAATGTTTTAAAAGGTGCGCACGTCATTGTGTCGACAAGGTGCGAGATATGGTTCCAATGTTAAGAAATGACTCTAGATAGGGGAGCCACGTTTTATTTCTTTTCAAATACTTTTCTTAATTTATTTGAAAGATCGAATATGATAATTAATATGGTAAGAAGTAGAATAATGAAAGAAAGATTGGCGAATATTCATTTAATAAATTTGCTTTTGGAAATAATATAATTAAATGATTCATAAAACATGTGGTCAACATTTAATAATATGAAAGATTAATACATAAATATGTGAGTAGATATTGTTTATTTTATAAAGTGTACCATGTCGATCGATAATAAATTAACCTTTTAGAAATAATTGCTATTCTTAGTATATGTAGAGATAATAAATTACTTTGATAATTTTTCAAGGACACTATTTTGAAGTTGTTTTTCTTTCCTTTTCAGGATTGCAAGAAATTAAGTTCGAGATCATTAAAAAAGTTATTTCTCAGACAAATTCGTATATGTTCATATACTTTTTTGAACTGAAAAAGTTATTAAGAAAAGAACGAATAAACAATGTTTCTGCAAGATTACAAACAAGATAAAAACAGTCAAATCTATATAAGAGGAAAAGAACAATATGAAAACGAGTTGCTATCTTGTCCAACTATGTTAGTCGAAGCGTAATGTAATCCAAGAAAAGCTACCAAACCAACAATGCTAACGAAGTTAAGAGCACAAGGAACTAGAACAAACCACCTTGAGTGAAACTTGAAGGGGGTTTCTTTCCCGTAAATCCAGCTGACATGAACTCCTTTGCACCTACTACAAATCCAGTTGAAAATTTTTACTTGAATGTCTAAGAAAATCTTCAGTATGCTACACCTTCTATCTTAAAAAACAAGAAAATTCCTTGCCTTCTAGATATGATATGATATAATGTTATCCAAAGAACCATGACCCAAAGTAAGTTTGATAATAAATGAGTTCCGGTCTTCAAAGTTTAACAACTCCTGAATGCAAGAAAAATTAGGAGTGATTAACCTCCACCAAGAAAATAGATGCAACCACACAATTTTACTTAACTCACTAAATGTATATAATTTATGAATATCTATCCCTTTGGAAATCAGGAGCTCATGAACCGGTAACCTATGAAGGAATATCCTCCACAAAGATTCCAACTTTTTTAGGGACTAATTTGTTTCTTTGCATTTCTTAAACATCATCTTCTAAAAACCAAGCTGCTTCAAGAAGATCTCGAACATCTTTTAACGTGAAACTCTCCGCTATGATTCAAGCTCCACCGCCATTTGTCTTTAATATTCTTCTAGAAAAGTCTTAGATTGTATATAATTTTATATTCTTATTTTTTAAATAGTTGCAAGACCATAGAATAGGATGAAAAAACCCGAAAACACTTCTTTTAAGTCCCTCCCTACAATTATATAAAAAATTAAAATTTTTTTGTACAACATCTTCCTTCTTATCTTCTATTAGCACATATCAATATAAAAATAGTAATAATAATTTTAAGTATATAATTTACTATGGTTGAATACCATCATATAATATCCTAGATGTATTATAGTATTTTAAATTTGATAACTCAATTATTTCAATATCCTGACTTACTAAAAAGTTTAGAGTACTATATTATAACTTTGATACTTTAAAATAGTATATAACCTGATCGTTTTAAGTTCGGAATACTGGACTATTCTTAGGCCTATTTTATAAACATAATCTTCTTCTAATAATAATAATATATATTCTAATAATAATATAATATATATAAAAGACTAATTAGGAAAAAATTATTAGATAATCCGGACCATTCATTCAGTAAAAGATTTAATCTTAACCATTTATTTATTTGATTTCAAAATTTTGATTTTGACTTTTTAGAGTCAAACTAATATGACTAATCAATATAAATTAAGATAAAAATAATCCTTAATTAAATCAATAATAAATATCTAATTTAACAAATGCTTAAAATACATGATAAATTGACCACCTTAATCAATGACTAACTATATATGATATTCAGTGTGTTTATTTTTCAAATTAATGATAAATATCTAATTTAAAATTTTGACTTTTTAACAAATGAAAATCTATTTTATCTACGTATATTTATTGATATATTATATTTATATTTATATTTATTATATAATTTAACATTTAACATTTAACATTTAAATGTATTAAACTTATATTAGTTTTTAACCTTATCTCACATAAATTTAAAATACAGTTTCAATTTTAACTATTCAAAGTTAAATATAGGGCAAATTGCCGAAAAAGATAATGTAATTGTCCATTTTTTTTGCAATCAGGGTAACGTAATTTTTTATTTTCCGAAAAAGGATTACAAATTTCAATTTTTAACAAAAAAGGGGAACCGGTAACCGGAAGTCCAGGTTACCGGTTAACATTCGGTTAAGGTGGCAACTTATTTTCTGATGTGGCATTTTTATTTAATTTCAAAAAAATCTTTAAATATAATAATTATAGTGAAGGGTTTTGAACCTGACCAAACCACCTATGATCCAAACTGGTCAAACCTGGGTTTGATTCCACTGGTTCAATCCTAAAAGCGGAACTGGATTAAACACAACCCTCTAAACCCCAAAAAGGGTTAGGATCTTTTAACTAATATATGATCCACATAGTTTCTTGACAAAACAATCCAACATAAGGTTATAGAATTATACCTGATCAGAAAAACAACGGGATTGCTAAAGATAGTCCACCACTACTGCACCTCCGATTGAACTGGCTGCTAGACCGCTCCTGGATTACCAAACCTTCCAACAATCGATACCTTGATTGTATGTATGTATGCGTGAATCGACACAAGGCTAAAAACCAAGAACACCTTGTGTTCTTGTGACTTGCGATCGTCGAGAGAAAGAGAGCCGAGAGAGAGAGGGGAGAGATGTGGTGGCTAGGGTTTTTCCCTTGTATCATATCTAATCCTTAAGGGTTAAGGATATTATATAGGGATTAATTTGGACCTAAGCCCGTTTAATTAAAAGCCCAACTTGTTTTAATTAAACTTTCATCTCTTCTCATATTGACCTCCTGGACTTTACTAGTTAATTAATTAACTATTAATTAACTTAGTCCGTTAAATATTAAAACTTAATATTTAATTCTCTTTAAATAATAAATAACTATTTATTATTTATTCCTTTCTAATAATTAATCCGAACTGGATAATTATTTATATCTCTCTTTTCAATAATTAACTCTGACTGATTAATTATTTACTTTTCTCTTTAATAATTAATCTAACTGATTAATTATTTCCACACAGATTTATGGTGAAATCCAACTGTTCTGAATTTGGTGTGTAGCAGTGTGACCCTTTAGTCTCTTATAACATTGGATACAATATGCCCGTTAATTATCTCTACACATAATGCAACAGACTCCCACTTGTGCAAGATAAGTAACAGTTACTGCACATTGTTAGCCTAAGGAGGTCCCTAGCCAGACACTTAGGATGACCAGGTTATAAGAACTCTTATACCCCAAAGTAACTTGTGATAAAACTTCATAAGCAACCTGCTTAGAAGTAACCTGTTATAAACTAACTGTTTATAAACTAAACTATCATAAACTCCCTGTTTATGAATGGGTACGTTTTTATATAGGTTTGTCCCTTGCAGCGCGATATTTCAATTTTGAGCATGAGCATGGAAGAAGTCAACTCAGAGACTCACAAATTTATTCATGACATACTTGATTTCAAAACTGCGTGATAACGACAAAGAACAGATCAGTTCGTTTGGGCACGGCCGTGCACTTACCAGTTTCTCTAATCAATCAAGGGCCCCGAAAATATCTCTCCTAAAAAGGAGGTGCAATTACCATCTTGCATATTTGCATTTGGCAACACGGCTCCCACTGAATCTAGACACGCCCCTTATGACCACCCTGTTACGGCGTGGCGTTAGAACGCGCTAAGAAGACAACAGTTACCGCATCCCAAACCAAATACATCAGGCTTGAGGATAACCTATGTGATAAATACTTTTGACACTAATCCACAAAGTATTTTTCATGGTGGGTCAATCCAATATTCGTAACCCTAACGAATATCCGTAAATTTTGGTCCGCAAAAAAAAACGTTCGCAGCTATATTCGATATACTTTCGAATCTACCCCAAAATTACGATGACTTTATAACCCTATCGAGGTTCCCACCAAGATAAGTAGTCACGGATAATGTTTCGAATAAACCTAGTTTATTCCTGGATAAACCAAAAATACAAAATTGTGAAGAACAATGAAACTAATTTCTACATCCTTCCATATTTCACCCTGGAATAAAGATGCATAATTTCTACCATTTCACTGACTCGATTCACGGTGTTTATTTGAATTACTTATTATTTTACATTGTAACTTATCACGAATTACAAAGAAAATAATATGGTTATAAACCCTAAAACACAAGACTAGTACTTTGGAGTACTCCTTCTTGGTTTTGGCTAGAAATCATTCTTGCAACCTAAGAATACTTCTAGGCTTACTTATTTTATAAATTCCTTAAACTTGGAGAACTGGAAATAACTCCTTGTTTCTGATTTATAAAACAACCTCCCTGTAATTAATACTTTAATTACATTTGTAGACGTATTAAATCTTACTAGATTTATATCCTTTTGAAATGATAAAACCTCTTACACCTACTTGTAAGAAACTTGAAACTAGATTCCCGGTGTATACCAAACACTTATCTAATTCCATTACTAAGAATGTTAAAGAACATCCTATTTTATCACTTTTAACGTTAACCGACCAACAACATTATTAAGCTGACTTACTGAACATTTTAGAACGTATATAATTTCTATTTAAGTCATAACTTGACTCAAAAAAACTTGCAATGATATCTTTATCGAGTACCTCTCAATAAATCATGCATCCCTCGGATTAGTTCATTCTCAAGAACTTACTGTTTTAGATAGCTTCTAAAAACATCCGATAATTATATATTCTAAAAAGGTTCGATCTTGTATTTATCACACTGGTTAAAAACCAACCTTTTATTAACTCTGATAAATACATTAGTCAGGTGCTCCCACTATCTTTTATGAAAAAGTGCATTATTTAAAAACATCCTTTTAGGCCTTAGTCAATCATTGACTACCATGCCTAAAACTTGTGTTCCAAACACATGTTTTAAAGAACTTAGTTTTTGTAAGAAATTTGTTTTATGAAACCAAAAACTTGGATCTCCCATATATCCATCTTTCAAATTACGGAAGGTGGTTTCATTAAACTTACCATGATTACAAGTATGAAATACTTATAATGGTATTTTAAATTTCTTTTCTTAAAACATTTAGTATAAAACTCTCCCGACTATAATAATTATTATAATCACTTTTATACTTTCTTAAACGTTTTATCAAAAACTATTTTACCCTGAAATAATGACTATTATTTCCATATGTTCAAGACTTTGAACATTCTCTTTTCATAAAATCTTAAATACTTGTTGAATTAGAAAAAACTATCTAATCTTATAAACAAAACTAGTTTATTTAAGCATTTGAATAGTGAAGCCAACATTTATATAACTTCAACAAATCATAGCATAAGATTATTATGAATCACCAATCAAGTCAAGACTTTGACTTATTGGTACTCTTTTAGTCACAACTAGACTAATCATGATTCATACAATAAGAACACGTGCACGGATATGAACCAAATAATTAAATTTCCATAAACTTAATAACCATAAGTTTTAATAAACCAAACAAGATAAAAAAAGTTCATAAAAACTTTAAAATGAGTTTAATAAACTAGGAAATAGAAATTATTATAATATCTGTAAGCTGCACGTAGGATCTTCTCATGCTGGGCCGTATCACTTTCCATCCCCTCCTGCAATGAACGAGTGCAAGATGTTAGAATACTCGTAAAACTTTACAAGTAGGAAAGTGACAAAGAAGCTGATCACGCAGTACCTGAGGAGCCAGACGTGCCTCCTGCCTCGTGACCTGTCGGACAATCTCATTTCCAATGTCCGGCCTCGCCGCACCTGAAGCACCGATTCTCGGTCCTTGCCTTGTTTGGCTTTGGCTTCTTGCCCTTGTTGTCGTTACTAGTTCTGGGTGCATTCTGGCTGGGCTGGGCCGGGCCTTGCCCTTTCCCTTTCCGTTGCGCCCCTTCCTCTTCTTACGTCCACCATGTCCCTCCATAAGAATGTCCTTAGACTTGGTCCCGATACTCTGCTCAGCAGTCTTGAGCATGGAGTGCAACTCAGTCACAGATTTCTCCATGTTGTTCATGTTGTAGTTGACTATAAAAGGCTTATAGTCATCTGACAACGAGTTGAGTATCGTATCCGTTGCTAGCTGCAACGGTACTAGGTGCCCAAGTCTCTCTAGGTGGTCCATGTAACCTTTCATTTTCATGACATGGTCACTGACCGAGGTCCCCTTAGCCATCTTGCACGAGTTAAATGCCCTAGTGGCATCATAACACTCTGTGCGGGCTTGCTCCTAGAACATGTCCCTCAGCTGGCGGATCATGTCATAGGCAGGAGTTTCCATCATGCTCGACTGCAACTCTGGACTCATAGTTGCGAGCATGAGGCAGCTGACATCTAGAGCGTCATTGGAGCGCTTCTGAAAAGCCTCCCTGACCTCTGCCCTGGCATTGTTGGCTGGGGGATTTCCTAGAGGTTGTTCTAGGACATACCACTTTCTCTCGTGCCTCAGCACGATCAGGAGATTTCTCTCCCAAGTGAGAAAGTTGGAACCTGTGAGCTTATCCTTCTCAAGGATAGTGCGGAGAGAGAGGTTATTAGTATTGGTAACGTTGGTTGCCATCTACAAATTAAAACCCGGTTTAATTAGTAATTTCAAATAAACTTTCCAACATATATCATTAAACCCATAAACGATATATATTAGACCTAGGACCCATATTTCACATACTTGAAGCAAGGTTTGGGCACTTCCCGCCAAGTCATGCTATTTCTGGTAGGTAACACCCTGTACCAATCGTACCTAACTGATACGACACCTAGAACCTCGTAGAGCACTTAGACCCAGTCTAGTATGTTTAACTCTACTCTAGTGCTTTTTGGGCCGGGACTCCCGATTATCACCAAAATAGATCGCACCACCTAAGACAGCATGAATTCTGGCCGGGACTCCCGATTATCGCGGAACCTTTCATGCCCCTTCCCGCAATGGTTTGAACCCGGATGCCCAAGGTTTGGGCACTTCCGACACCCGAGTACCGTTTAACAGTTAGGGTGTACCATTAGGTGGGTAGCACACTGATCTAAGATTTTTTTTGGTTTTAATTAAGTTCAATAAAAACTTAATTTTACAGTTTTTTGAAAAACCATTTTAAAACTAACTGTTTTAAAAATACGATTTATATGTGTAACTAGACTAGGTGCACAAAACGGCCTTTATAAGTTCCAAACTTATAATCTTAACAAAACTTTTAAATTTATAAAAATTTAATTAATACGACTACCCGACTGAAGTCATATTCTAGTTTGTCATAAAGCGCGTGGTTTTTCACTGTTTAATAACAGTCTGTTATTAAATCCTTTTTTTTATTTAGCATCATATAAGTGTCGCAAGAATATATGATAAACAATAAATAAAAGACACAACCACGCAGATACAAGAGTAAGCACATAAAACCCTATAGTTTTGCCAACTAATCCTAAGGTCAAACCTAAGAACAAAATGACTTGGATTCGCCTTTCTTGATGTGATGCTCCCACTGGCCTTGACACCTCCCCGAAGTGTCCGTGCTTCGCATATAGAACACCATTTACGTCGTCATCTTCTTCGAGTCCATTTTGGTTGAGGGATTAAACTAACACTAGTCTATTACAAATACAATATTGAATGAGGTTGTAAGTGGCACGCAGGCCTCCCCTAACCAGTACAATATTACAAATAAGAAAGAGATTGTAATTGGCACGCAGACCTTCCCAAAAACCAAAATAAAAGAAGAATAAGAAAAACGAGTCATAAGTCGGCAAAACTATAGCTATCACAACCACGCAATTATATATAAGCAATATATATATAAAAGTCAACCACGCAGTTATAATAAAAGTAAACAATAAACTGTGCTGTTAAGCACACAACCTGATTTGTTTAAACTATTCTCATTTATCCTTTTGATTAATGCCTATTAACCAAAAACGAGAATTATGATCTTCTAATTTATTTGACCAATATAATTTTTCAATAATCCTTTGAAAAAACTTGGCCTTATTCAAAACTTGAATGAAAGCCTCTACGTCGAGTTCTTTTACCAGTTTTTCCAAAAAACTTAAAACCGACAACTTTGGTCAAATAATACTATCTTATTTGTTTCTCCATTTATAAACTTTATCCCCTTTTAGAATTTATTTAAAACGACTAAATTAGTCATAATAAATAAAAACTAAAAAATATATATTTTAACTTAAACTAATTAAAATATATAACACTAGTTTATATATTATCTTATTAATTTTATAACTTAAAATTAATAATCCTTTCGTATTAATCCGGAAAAACTATCTTGGACCAAACTCTCTTGGATCGACTACCCACCGGGCCGAGAACCCCTTGGGCCGAGGACCCCTTAGGCCGAGGACCCCCTTGGGCCGAGGACCCCTTTGGGCCGAGGACCCCTTAGGCCGAGGACCCCTTGGGCAGAGGACCCCTTGGGCCGAAACCCCTTTGGGCCCGTGTCGTCCTGGATCGAAAAATACTTGAGCCGAAACCCGCTTTGGTCCTTAGCGCCGCTAACTGGCACCCCCGACACGGTGATGTTCTCGGTCCCCGTTTTCCGATTAATACATTTTAAATCCTTTTAACCTATTAAAACTAACTGTTTTAATATACTGATTAAAAACTGGATTTAATTCAAAAACCAAAAAACTATCAATTATTAATTTCAACAAAACTTGTTTTATTAATAATCAATTATCCTAAAACTTGATTTCAACCTTTTTAAACAAAAGTTCAAAAATACTGGTTAAGATAAAGTTTTAGATAAAAGGTTTTATCATTTTTAACCGTTTAAACACAAACCTGGTTTAAACCTAACTGGTCAAAAACAAACCTTTTATGATCTGGATAAAAAACAGAAAACTTGTTTTTATCCTTATGGTTTTCGAAAACTTGTGGAGAAAGAAACAAGATGAAGTAGATCATACATCAATCAAACAAACCAACTAGATTATCTAGGTTTAATACATTTGATCAAAACAATCCTTATCAAAAATCATAAACCTTTTAACCATTCAAACTAACTGTTTGAACATTCTGATTAATAGGATTTAACCTGGTAACAAAAACAAACTGTTTTGTTACCTACTTGATTCTTGAAAATTACCAAGAACAAGTAGAAGATCAAGAACAAACCTTAAACCTAGAACATATAAAACTAGAAACTATGGATCATAGAGCCGAGGCTCTGATACCACTGAAGGGTTTTGAACCTGACCAAACCACCTATGACACAAACTGGTCAAACCTGGGTTTGATTCCACTGGTTCAATCCTAAAAGCGGAACTGGATTAAACACAACCCTCTAAATCCCAAAAAGGGTTAGGATCTTTTAACTAATATATGATCCACATAGTTTCTTGACAAAACAATCCAACATAAGGTTATAGAATTATACCTGATCAGAAAAACAACGGGATTGCTAAAGATAGTCCACCACTACTGCACCTCCGATTGAACTGGCTGCTAGACCGCTCCTGGATTACCAAACCTTCCAACAATCGATACCTTGATTGTATGTATGTATGCGTGAATCGACACAAGGCTAAAAACCAAGAACACCTTGTGTTCTTGTGACTTGCGATCGTCGAGAGAAAGAGAGCCGAGAGAGAGAGGAGTGTGCGACGAGAGAGAGAGGGGAGAGATGTGGTGGCTAGGGTTTTTCCCTTGTATCATATCTAATCCTTAAGGCTTAAGGATATTATATAGGGATTAATTTGGACCTAAGCCCGTTTAATTAAAAGCCCAACTGGTTTTAATTAAACTTTCATCTCTTCTCATATTGACCTCCTGGACTTTACTAGTTAATTAATTAACTATTAATTAACTTAGTCCGTTAAATATTAAAACTTAATATTTAATTCTCTTTAAATAATAAATAACTATTTATTATTTATTCCTTTCTAATAATTAATCCGAACTGGATAATTATTTATATCTCTCTTTTCAATAATTAACTCTGACTGATTAATTATTTACTTTTCTCTTTAATAATTAATCTAACTGATTAATTATTTCCACACAGATTTATGGTGAAATCCAACTGTTCTGAATTTGGTGTGTAGCAGTGTGACCCTTTAGTCTCTTATAACATTGGATACAATATGCCCGTTAATTATCTCTGCACATAATCCAACATATAGTACATATAACTAATCACACACACACACTCTCTCTAAAGCTTTCTTCCTGTCTCTCCTCTCTCTCTCTCAAGACGGTTCCACCGTCGCTCTCTCTCCTCTCTAGGCGGTTCCAACGGCAGCTACCATCACAACCACCACTGATCCACCACCACCATTCTTTGTTCCAGATTTCTCCGGATCTCGAATTCCAGATTTCTCTCTCTCTGTGTGTTCTTCATGTGGACGACTCCGGCAACGGGCGACGACTCATGCAACCGGCGACGATTCCGACAACCACCTTCAACCTCAAGTGTTTCGTAGCAAGTGACCCAGGGTGTGTGCGTATCTAAACAAGATTTAGGGTTCTCCGATAAGGTTTTTTCCCAAATCTTGTTTGGTCCAGATCTATGCAAAGTTTTGAATCGATGGTTGAATCTTGAAGCAAATCTAAATCCTTGTTTGCTGGTGTGTGCATGTATATTGTTCTTCTTTTAGATCTGTGAATGATTTCGGGTTTTCTTTGAGGCTGATTTAAATCCTCGTTTGAATCAAGTTTCAGATCTCTCTCTCTCTCTCTCTGTTCTTCAAGTTCCAGATCTACAGGTTTTAGATGTTCTTGAGTTGTGTTAGAGTGTGTGAGTATTGTGTTCATGTGGATGGTGATGGTTCAATGGTGGTCCGGAAATAGTTCACAGTGGTCCAATGATGGTTCACGGTGGTCCAACAAGAAAGAAAGAGAAAGACGAAAAGATATTAAACATAATTAATTAATAATTTATTAAAAAAATAATAAACCAAACAAAAAAAACAGTAATACTAACCTAAATTAATTAATAATTTATTTAAAAAAATGGTAAGTATGACATGATAATGATGTGGATTAGCATGTCATTAAATATGGTGATGTGGTGTTTACGTGGAGTGCCACATGGATTGCCAAATTAATTGTAACGCTGACTAGGCAGTCAGAGGGTCAATCAGGTCACCATTACCTTTTTTGTTAAAAATTGAAATTTGTAATCCTTTTTCGGCAAAAAGAAAATTACGTTACCTTGATTGAAAAAATGGACAATTACGTTACCTTTTTTGGCAATTTGCCCTTAAATATATTATATAAGTTAAAAATTAATTTTGACTATTCAATTAAATCTTATATCTACGTCTATTCTTATCATGCTATCATAGTTATGCCGTCAATTCTGCCCTGCTGCTCGCTTCGATGTTTCCACAGTTGGTTAGAGTGTTGATATTGTACGTCATTCATCTTTTTAAATCCTTATTTAATTCGCGTTTTATTATTATTTAATAAGTTTTTATTGATATTTAATATTTAATATTTTTAAACCAACACGTGTATTATACGGGTATTTAGTCTAGTTTAATAATACATGATTAAAGATAAGCGAATGAATTATATAAAAATTTGTAAGATGGTTATCCACTTTTTTTTTCTCACTTCTATGTTGATCTCTCTCTATCCCTACGTCTTAGGGCCACCGCGTTTTTCAATCTTTGACATCCCATTTTTATTCATTTACTTTCATTCCGATTTCAAGATAACCACTTCCTAAACATTACATGAATGGTACTTTGTGCATTAAATTATGTACATTTTGCCCCACCACGTATTGCACTCAAAATTAGTGTTTTTTTATTTTATTATATATATATATATATATATATATATATATATATATATATATATATATATATATATATATATATATATATATATATATATATATATTACTAGTTTATTGACCCGTGCACGCACGAGTATTTCAGAAGTGTATTTGCGTTATTAAAAATTTCAAATAAAAATAATGCAGTAAATAAAATATCACCTTTGTAATGAGAATATACTAATTTCAAAAAAGTGTCATATTACAATAAAATTTATACCTAAACGTAGATAAAAATGAGACGGTCGTAAATATATAATTATTTTTTCTATAAACAAAATATATCACAAGTTACTAAACATTATTTATAAACATCTTATAATTAATTACATTAATATATAAGTTTTTAAAAAACCCCTCATATTTTCTTAAAAGCTCTTCACATCTTTTATAAAACCCCCTCTAATTTTTATTTAGCCCCCTCTCATTTAATTTAAAATTGAATTAAATTCGAAAAAATTGAATTTAATTCGATTATCCATATATTTTCAAAATTGTTTTTGAAAATGAAATGATTTTAAAATTGGAGGTTGTGATTGGTTAATTGTGAATCAATTTATGATTATTTTAAAAAAATTTGTATGCCTTTTATTTATAGATATAGATAAATATAAATATAGATATAGATTATAATTATTTAATATACCTGGTCTTAACGTAATAATTAGATATTGCATTATTAGGACGTCGGTCCCAACCTGCCTACCATTTTTATATTTTTTCTCACGGTAAAAAGTCATTTTCACATACAGTTTCAGAAATCATTCGTGTTTATAATCTCTATATATTTCTAAAATTACAATTATTTAATTTAAAAGAATAGGATTTATATGAGGTGTTACTATTTGGCCCCTCTCAACTCACATACCATACATGTTAAATCATTTAATTATAACTTTCAATACATGTCATACACTCTCATATCAAATAAGGTCACCTCGATTATTAAGGCGCTAAATAGAATCATCCTATATATTTTTTCAAAAGTTTATTGTTTAGGTGTTTTTATACTCTCAATTACGCATTAATATCCTAATCTCGAGTTTTTCTTAACGAATAAAAGAAAGTGATTTAGAAAGAAACTTTAAAAGAATGTACTACAAAAAAATGAAGGGGTTTAGTCTTTGAAGAGAAAGTTTAGATTTATTTTGCTGTCAAATCTTTTATTTTAAAATAAATCAATTACCTAAATAAGCAACATACCTTATACAGTCGCGAAAACAAGCTTAAAAATATCAAATTACGAAAATGAGCATCAGTTTCGCCCCTAAAAGCTCAGTTTCGCCCCTTGGTTCGCCCACCAATCAAAGCTCGCCACGTGTCACCAGTTTCGCCCCTTGATGCTCAGTTTCGCCCCTATGGGCATCAGTTTCGCCCCTGGTGGGCCCCACAGCCCAGTTTCGCCCCTCACAGCCCAGTTTCTCCCCCAAGGTGGGCCCCGCATGCCCAGTTTCGCCCCTAGCCTCTAGTTTTGAACCTCAGGCCTCAGTGTCTCCTCTGTATGCCCCACATGTCTTGCACACTCTTAAATTTTATAATTTTACCCTCTTTTATTACTTAAAAAATTTGAAGTAGCCTTTAAGCTAATTTTAAAAAATTTAATCTTACTCCTATATATAATACATTTTCACCATAAAAACTGTTTAATTATAATAAATCACTTATTAATATGTATTAAAAAAATATGGTATCATACTTATATATTATTTTATCATACTCTTATTTTTATTGATTGTTTTTGTTGGTATTTAGTTGCCGAAAAGTTAAATTTGATTGTTACTTTTGAACGTGTATAAACGAAACATTGTTAACGTTGGTGTAGTATTTCATAAATTTAAATTAATGTAATACTACTTTCGTGTCCTTATCAATTTAAATTTATGAAATATTACACCAACGTTAACAATGTTTCGCTTATACACGTTCAAAAGTAACAATCAAATTTAACTTTTCGGCAACTAAATACCAACAAAAACAATCAATAAAAATAAGAGTATGATAAAATAATATATGAGTATGATAAAATATTTTTTTAATACATATTAATAAGTGATTTATTATAATTAAACAGTTTTTATGGTGAAAATTTATTATAAAGGAGTAAGATAAAACTTTTTTAAAATTACCTTAAAAGGTAATTCAAATTTTTTAAGTAATAAAAATGGGTAAAATTATAAAATTTAAGAGTGTGCAGGACATGTGGGGCATACAGAGGAGACACTGAGGCTTGAGGTTCAAAACTAGAGGCTAGGGGCGAAACTGGGCATGCGGGGCCCACCTTGGGGGCGAAACTGGGCTGTGAGGGGCGAAACTGGGCTGTGGGGCCCACCAGGGGCGAAACTGATGCCCATAGGGGCGAAACTGGGCATCAAGGGGCGAAACTGGTGACACGTGGCGAGCTTTGATTGGTGGGCGAACCAAGGGGCGAAACTGAGCTTTTGGGGGGGCGAAACTGATGCTCATTTTCGCAATTTGATATTTTTAAGCTTGTTTTTACGAATGTATAAGGTATGTTGCTTATTTACGCAAAATCCCCTTTTAAAATTAAGATAATTTGGAAAGTCGACCTTCTTCTTTCCTACTCTTGTAAAGCTCTGGAATAACGTAATCATAAATTTTTTTAACTGTACATAACTGTTTTATTTGTTTTAATTAGTTTTTTTTATTTAAATTGAAAATTTACTACCAAATTAGGAAGCGATGACTATTATTCCAGATTCCACTACCAAAACTTTGACTATTATAAAATTATTATAATAATTTTTAACAAAGTCTGCTAGTAATTTGGTATCTGTATATATATATACGTATAGTCTGTATATGAGTTGATCACAGTTTTGGAGGAGTTAAAATAGCGTTTGAAAATTGAAGCATTGAGTTAAATAATGGAGAGCACGTTGAAGCCGATGAAGGATGGAGAGTTGGTGGTTGACCCGAACTCCACCGTTGGCGGTGGCGTTGAGGATGTCTATGGAGAAGATCGTGCCACCGAGGACCAACTCGTCACGCCTTGGACTGTTTCCGTCGCAAGGTGTGTTAGTACTAATCGTTGTGATCGATTGCTTTTTTTCAGTAGTTGTAGTTTGAGCTAATTTCCTAATTTTTATGGCTTATTGTTTGAATCTAAGCTTCGATAGTTCGATGTTTTAAATTTACTGTTTAATGAGCTTGATTTCAATCTGGTTATTCAGATTGATAGTTGATAGGAAGCTCAGGGTTATTTATATTTGTTATTATATATGAGAAATATGCACATTTAATCTGTAGATGTGTAATCTGATCCATTTGATCAGGTTTGAAGTTATTTGTTGATTGTTCTGAACTGAACTTTGATCGGTGACTATTGACAGATTTATGCGTGTTTAATTTACTTTTTGCTCTGCTAAGTTGCTGATTACATCAATTAGTTTGATTATCTTCTCGGATTTTACTGTAACTGCAATAATTTATTGTTTATAGTGGATACACTTTGCTGAGGGATCCACACCATAACAAGGGGCTTGCGTTCACAGAGAGGGAAAGAGATTCTCATTACTTGCGTGGTCTGTTGCCTCCTACTATTGTTACACAGGAGCTTCAGGTTTGCATTCATCCCGAAATCTCCATAGATACTGAAGATCAATTTGCTTAAACATGGCATTTTGTTTATATGAGATATTTTGTGTTTATGACTTACCAGGAAAAGAAATTAATGCAAAGTATTCGCAATTATGAAGTCCCGCTGCACAAATACGTGGCCATGATGGAACTCGAGGTATCATTAGAACTTTGACTTTTTTTACTGTGATTTGCACTAGTCAATATATTTCACAAGTCAAGCTTGTGTTGTTCCTTAAAATGATCCTTGTTAAAAGGAATATTATTACTTTACACATGATCATATCATTAGTACTTCAGATTCCATTTGCTGAAAGTAATCCTAAATAGTCATTCTGTTATGATTTATAGGAACGAAATGAGAGGCTATTCTACAAGCTTCTTATTGATAATGTGGAAGAGCTTCTCCCTGTTGTATATACTCCTACAGTTGGTGAGGCTTGCCAGAAATATGGAAGTATTTTCAAACGTCCTCAGGGTCTCTACATTAGCTTGAAGGAGAAGTATGACAGTTAGAATAATCCGTGTTCATTTGATATACGCTATTTTAAATTAGTATGACTTGACAAACAAGTAACATGAATTTACAGGGGAAAGATTCTCGAGGTGTTAAAGAACTGGCCAGAGAGGACGATTCAAGTTATTGTGGTGACAGATGGCGAGCGTATCTTGGGACTGGGAGATCTTGGGTGTCAGGTAAAAGAAGCTGCTATCCGTAATCCGTTCCTTTATTGTTCGTTTCATGAGGTCCTTGGAGTTCATCAAATATAACAACGTTGTTGTCTAATAATGGAACTATTTAAATTTGTGCAGGGTATGGGAATTCCAGTCGGGAAACTCGCTTTATATACTGCACTTGGAGGTGTTAGGCCTTCTGCGGTAAGCTTCATTGAATGAAGGGAACTTTTTTCTTTTGAGATTATGTACATATTACATCTTTCTGGGAAAACCTCCATCGATGTTGACCCAGAATTTTACTACATGATTCTAGATGCTTATGTATTCAATATAGTAGGTAGACATGCACCACTTCCATTTTAAATTCAGTTCATTGTATACTAAATTACGGTCTTTTATTTATCTATGCAGTGCTTGCCTATTACCATTGATGTGGGGACAAACAATCAGAAGCTACTGGACGATGAGTTCTATATTGGTCTTAGACAAAAGAGGGCCACTGGAAAGGTACATTGGGACTGCTCATACTGACTTAATGTCATTGAAAGTTGTCTAGATTTATTATTACCTTAATCTTTTTTCTTTGATATAATGGCAAACATCTAACATCTATCGTTTTTACAGGAATATTATGACTTACTTGAAGAGTTCATGTCTGCAGTAAAGCAGAACTATGGTGAAAAAGTCCTTGTGCAGGTAAATAACCCATGTGGCTTCCAGAAGTTACATTTGACTGTAAGAGCTCATAAATGCATCTTTTCATATGAACTTATGTTGGTATTGTCTAAAATTTGCAGTTTGAAGACTTTGCAAACCACAACGCATTTGAACTGTTGGCTAAATATAAAACCAGTCATTTGGTGTTCAATGATGATATACAGGTATATATGGTTTATTGATGAATCTCAATTGTGCTTAATCTTTGTATACATGAATAAAATTGTTTATTTGGTTGCACTATTGCAGGGGACTGCATCTGTGGTTCTTGCTGGTCTTGTTGCATCACTGAAATTGCTTGGTGGTAGCTTGGCTGATCACACCTTTTTGTTCCTTGGTGCCGGGGAGGTGAGATTCTTATTTTTTTGGTCCTTTTTTGAACCTAATTTCATCCCTTTATGAACCCTGAAAAGGAGCATGTGGTTTTTGATTAACTGTATTGAAAAGTCTATCTGTTCTTTACATTACAAATTTGTTATTTTGAGAGCAAAATCTGCATACTAGTCTCTCAACACATTTTATCATTTTAATAAACTAAATCATTTTGTAGAGGTGGGCTTTTTGGAAGCATAAATAAATGGGTTGAGTTAAGTAATGTTTTATTCTTGGATAAAGAAAAAAAGATGACTAAAAAGAAAAAATGGTCAATTGGGTCCAGCAGGTCGGAAAGCAACAAAGTGTGTTATCACTTATCAATTCATACTACATTACAACTTACTAAATCGTTCTTTTCATAATGTTAGATTATTATTGTGATAATATATTTTCATTATCATATTAAAGACAAAATACATGCATAAGATGCTTACTTGACCTATTAAATTATAGTTTTGACCTGTTACCCAACCCACCTCCCGCCCGGGGTGTGTGGGGGGGGGGGGGGGGCAAAATTTTGCAGCCTGTGAACATTTGTATCGTTATTTGTTGGAGAATATACCACATATGTATATGTATATGTATATGTATATAGGGGAGGGTTCATGCGAGAACCGTTGTTAGTGCAAGAACCGCGAGAACCAATCTCAGCCGTTCCTTGGATATGGGAAGTATCATGGATGGAGAGTGTGGAGGGATAGGGTGTGGCAGGGTGCATGTGAGGAATTCATGGGTGGGCAATGACATTGAAGGAGGGGGAATTGGACGGCTTAGATTGGTTCTCGCGGTTCTCGCGCTAACAACAGTTCTCGCATGAACTTTTGTATATATATATATATATATAGGGGAGGGTTCATGCGAGAACCGTTGTTAGTGCGAGAACCGCGAGAACCAATCTCAGTCGTTCCTTGGATATGGGAAGTATCATGGATGGAGAACGTGGAGGGATAGAGTGTGGCAGGGTGCATGTGAGGAATTCATGAGTGGGCAATGACATTGAAGGAGGGGAAATTGGACGGCTTAGATTGGTTCTCGCGGTTCTCGCGCTAACAATAGTTCTCGCATGAACTTTTGTCTATATATATATATAGGGGAGTGTTCAAACGAGAACTGTTTTTCGTACGAAAACTGCGAGAACCAATCTCAGCCGTTCCTTGAATATGGGAAGTTCATGGATAGAGAGCGTGGAGGGGATCAAGTGTGGCAGTGTGCATTTGAGGAATTCATGGGTGGGCAATGACATTAAAGGAGGGGGAATTGGACGGCTCAGATTGGTTCTCGCAGTTCTCGTACGAAAAATAGTTCTCGTTTGAACTTTTGCCTATATATATATATATATATATATATATATAGGGGAGGGTTCATGCGAGAACCGTTGTTGGTGCGAGAACCGCGAGAACCAATCTCGGCCGTTCCTTAAATATGGGAAGTATCATGGATGGAGAGCGTGGAGGGATAGAGTGTGGCAGGGTACATGTGAGGAATTCATGGGTAGGCAATGACATTGAAGAAGGGGGAATTGGACGGCTTAGATTGGTTCTCGCGGTTCTCACGCTAACAACGGTTCTCGCATGAACTTTTGTCTATATATATATATATATGGTATATATATATATATATATATATATATATATATAGAATTTCAACCAACACCAACTCTTAATGAATCAGTGGTTTTAACCTACATGACTTTACAGAAATAATTAACTAATAACTACTATTACCAACAGATATAACTTGCACTCGAGTCTGGCTTACTTTCAAAATTAATCACACTAATGGAGTAACCAAGACAATTAGGATTTAGGAGGAATGAACTGCCCGATTTTACTGATATCTTGTACATCTTGTATTTCAGGCGGGGACTGGTATAGCACAGCTCATAGCTCTTGAGATATCAACAAAAGTACCATCTTTATGCTTGAGAATGCTTTTTAGTTGTATAACATGCACTTATAATTCCTGCTTTTCTTATTGTTCTGTTAACTTTTTATAGACAGGTATTCCTATTGAAGAGGCTCGTAAGAAGATATGGCTTGTGGACTCTAAGGTTGGTACACGTGAATCTGTATTTCTTTTTCTTTCTAAAACGTGCTTATGTCCTTACATGATAACTGCTTCTTCAGGGGTTAATTGTTGGCTCCCGTAAAGAATCACTCCAGCACTTCAAACAACCATGGGCTCATGACCACGAGCCTCTTAAAACTCTCTTAGATGCCGTCAAGGTGAGACCATTTTAGTGAATATTGTTTTGTTTTTTTAGCTATTTGTAATAAACTAGGGACCAGTTTCGCTAACTATTAGTTTCATATCCTAATAATCATCAGGCCATCAAACCGTCTGTCCTGATTGGAACATCTGGGGTAGGACAGACATTTACAAAGGAGGTGGTTGAAGCCATGGCAGCTGCCAATGAGGTCTCTCTTTCTCTCTCTCTCTCTCTCTCTCTCTCTCTCTCTCTCTCTCTCTCTCTCTCTCTCTCAAACACACACACACAGAGCAAGGGAACACAAACTGAAGAAATCAATAAATCATTGAATGCAGAGACCACTTATTATGGCCCTCTCCAATCCTACCTCACAAGCCGAGTGCACTGCAGAACAAGCTTACACCTGGACTGAGGTAACTGAAATTAGCAAACTTTTATAGAAACACTCTCATATTAAAGACAAAGTTAACAGTTATTCCATCTTCATTTAGGGCCGTGCAATATTTTCGAGTGGCAGTCCTTTCGATCCTTACGAATACAATGGCAAAGTCTACATACCTGGCCAGGTTCCATAGCACCCATCATACTTTCACTTAAGTTCAAGCTGTATTAATGTACAAAACTGACATTGATTATGCATTCTCATGTTCTCTTTCCAGGCAAATAATGCTTACATTTTCCCTGGACTTGGTTTTGGGTTGGTCATATCTGGTGCCATTCGTGTACACGATGAGATGCTTTTGGCAGCATGTAAGTACCAATTACTGTTCTTAGTTTCTTACCATAAATAATGTATTACATATTTACATAACATTACTGCTGTCAATTTTACACAAATGGAGCATGCATTTCTTTATCACTAAATTAATGGTGTCCTGTTATGTTCAGCGGAAGCATTGGCTAATCAAGTAACACAAGAGCACTATGATAAAGGGATGATTTACCCTCCACTCACTAATATCAGAAAGATTTCTGCTCATATTGCTGCCAATGTTGCTGCTAAAGCATATGAACTTGGTAAGTCTTTTTTTTACCAGTGTGTAAAGTGGAAAATCGGGATGCAGATTGGAGTAGTAGCTCAAAACGGGTTTGGGTCAAAATGAATACTTCTTCATGGGATTCAGATCGGGTTGGGTTTCGGAAAACTTTTTCTCCAGACCTTTTCAGAAATCAATGCAGCTAAAAAGTTGATGTATCAATAATAATCTTTCTTTTTTTATTTTATGCATTAGAAAAGCACCTTTTTTTTTACTTTTGACCCGTTTCTTTATAGATTATTACTCGGTATTTCATATCTTACCTAATGCAGACAAAATGTGACCTCAACCGACCTATTCATAAGTAAACAAGTCAAAATTGCCATCTTTATCTGAGTGACATTCTTTTTTTGTATTACAGGTTTGGCTACTCGTCTTCCCCGCCCTGTAGATCTAGTGAAATATGCAGAGAGCTGCATGTACACCCCCAACTACCGAACCTACAGATAAACCATTAAATGTGGTTCGAGTCGATGTTTCTTCAAGTTCACTATCATCCTGTTCATGTTCTGTTGGTTTATGTTGTAATTGTTATGTCATTTTGTAAGTGGCTTAGTATGAATTTCTGATATAGTTGGTTATCTGAGTGTTGTCTTTAGTCAAATAATCTGCTCTTTAATGTTAACAATTTCATTATTTTGCTCTCCATCCTTATCAACTAATCACTATCAAATTGTTGTTTTTTTTTTGCTCTTTCGTCTTAAATTGACCATTTACGTTTGTCATTTCTGATTTATTAAGCTCACAAGATGTGACATGAAAGTTGGTAAAGATGTAACAATAAATTTACAAAACATGTAGACAGAAAGAAAACTATCAAATTTCTTCAATGACTTGATATAAAATTTGGTATACATGTATATTGCTTATCCTGTAAACATCAACCTTATATGTTGTACAATTTAGTTCAAATGCAGTTACCATCAACAAACTTGATTACACGCGTTTCGATTAGGGTTTGTTGTATGTACTAAGATCAGCATGGGTGTCCCGATATCGTTGAAGAAGGTATGTTTCAGATTTGATGGGAGGATACCTAACAATATCATGATCAAAATGTTAAAAATAAAAAAAAAACTATTAGGCAATTATTTTACGCTATGCGGATCGATTATATTTAGGGTGTAGGGTTTAGGAATAAGTAAAACTTACTTTGGAGGGTTTTGTTTGGATTGGCAAGTAGGTAAGCATTCAACCACACAATCATGACTAGGTTCCACAAAGTATGGAATCTGCTCATACAAAATAAGAAAAAAAAAAGATTAATATGTTTGAGTTCAATCCTAAAAGACAGAATGGGATGAGAATCATTCAAAAGAGTAGTATCAGAAAAGTTCATACAGAATATCGCTCTTGACCATTGCCCAACACTCGATGCAACGTTGACCTGTTTAACCAAAGTCAAACCATGCAGCGCGACATAAAACCAGGGTAATAATACAGTATTTATACCTGAAAATGCCATTGCTCCATCGTTCGAGCATATCACCAAGATTTACCACAAATGCTCTGAAACATGCATATACAGTTATACACGTTAAATATAAGAACCGAAGAACAAAATTATCTGTTACCCTTTATGTTCTAAAGAT
Source organism: Pulicaria dysenterica (assembly GCA_947179395.2). Lineage (NCBI taxonomy): Eukaryota > Viridiplantae > Streptophyta > Magnoliopsida > Asterales > Asteraceae > Pulicaria > Pulicaria dysenterica. The sequence continues at coordinate 68,948,013 of OX359291.1, read as the reverse complement.
TCGACCAACTTACCCTCTTACTGGTTCAACATATTCCCAAACCTGAGGATTCGCGTCTTTATCCTTGCATATCTAAAAGAGTCACAATAGATTTTAAAAAAAAGAAGAGTTAAAAGTACTGATAATATGCATAAGTAGCTAGTATCAAATCTGCATACTTGGAGTCCAGAAACACTGTCAGTAGCCAAGAGAGTAATCAAACCATAATCAGAATGTGCACCAGCTCCATATATTCCCTTTGCAGGATCTGAAACTTGACCTACAACAAAAACCAACACTCTTGATATTTTGTTAAAACACAAACTTGGAAATGTTAATCTTAAGCGTTAAATATTTAATATTTTCACCTCCATAATGCAACAACCGTAAGATTGCAATAGGGTTGCCAAGCATTTCTGGTCGGTCAAAAAAGTTGGCATCGAGATCAAGTGCAAGAGCTATGAGCCTCGCGGTTTTTCTAACTACTTCCCTAAACATTTCAAGCTTGAACATGAAGTACCACAAATATGAAAATCTGCAGTTTATACAAATATTATAAGGGTTGAGAAAACTTACAGAGCCTGTTGATGATATTTTTCCATAGTTTGCCTCCATCCAGGCAAGATATCTATCACCAACATTCAAACAACTTCAAGAATTCAATGAATTAAAACATCAACAAAGTGATGATGCTTATAACAATCGATTACCTGACCCCCGATTGTTTGATATTATGTGTATGTTTGGTGTACCTAGCTGGAAGTTGGAGCTGGAGCTTTTACTAAGAGCTGAAAGCTGGAGTATTATTTGTACGAAAGTGTTTGACAAAGTAACTGTAGCTATAGTTTAAAAATGTAAAAAGACATAAAAGGACACAAAAATAAACATTTAAATAAGAAACAAAACTAATCAAATGTTATTTATGTAGTTTGTATTTTAAAAGCTCCCAGCAGCTCCTAAAAGCTACTTGAAGTAGTTTTTCATTTGGAGCTTTTATGAGCTTATTTTTTAAAATATAAAAGCTCAAGCTCTTGTATCCAAACAGAGCTAGTGAAACTTGTTTTCTCAAAACTAAAAGCTTCGGCTCTTAAAAGCTCTGAAAAGTTCCCGCCAAACATACCCTACATAAAGACCTTCTAAACACACATCCAAACACACCCTTAATCCTATTCAATACCCTCTTCATACCTGGGTCAGGCCACAAATTTGGCCCATAGAATGTCCTTTGAGCTTCAGGATCATCTTCGGGTAATTCGATTCCTATATAAAATCCCTCCTTGTGATCACCTATAATTTGGTGACAATATATCAGATATCTACTGTTGTATCAAATTGGCAGTGACAATGGAAACTTGGAATGAACCGTTGAGTTGATTGATGGGATCAAGAAGTTCATCAAGAAAAGGTGTGTAGCCTCGATGTTTCTCATTTCTAAGAAGCTTCATTTTTTCCTTCAATGGAAGATCAAACAAGTTCTTGCTTTCAGTGAAAACTTGATCCATGAGTTCCTGACTGATCCCATGATTTGTTACATAGAAGAAACCAGAATCCATGCATGCCTATGAAATACAACTTGATAAATAACTAAATAAACATATTAACAGTCATGAATAACATCCAATTTATTCAGATTTTGAAGAAGCTTTTGAAAAATCAATATATGTTTGTTCTGTTATATCCCAAAAACTTATACTTATGCAGAGCCAAATCAATAGAGTTAACAAGTGTCTCCATCATCCTGAAATTTAAATTAACCATTAAATATCCAGAATCAAAATATACCTCCTCCTAAATGCACCAAAAACATAGCATACATGTGTTCACACACACACACAGACACAATTTTTTTTAATTTCCCTACATATACAACAGCAGTTAACATACATACACATATATATATATATATATATATATATATATATATATATATATATATATATATATATATATATATATATATATATATATATATATATACATCCAGAGAGAGAGAGAGAGAGAGAGAGAGGGACTGAAGGAGATGGAGAAACCTGTTTGAGTAAGGATACAGAGGTAGGGATATCTGGGGAAGAGAGATCAATAGAGTTCAAATTTGAAGGTTTTTTAGAATCCGCCATTGGAGAAGTTTGATCCTTTGTTAAAATTGGAATCAAGGAATCACCTTATTCTTGCTTAACGGGTCGAATCTGCAAGTGGCGTTATCACAGTGGGTTTTGTTTTCCATCACATCATCAGCATGTAGAAGAATATGTTTTTTAAATTATCCTTTTATTGTCTAAACTCTAAACCCAATATTCATTTATTAAAATAAATATAAATTCCGAGGCAGTTTATCTGCAAAGAATATACAAGGGACTATTTATTTATTATGTATTAATATTTAACTAGGCCAAAAGATACCGGTTTAGAATGTTCGTGTATTCTACTATTTTTAAAAAAAATATCATAAATAGTTTTTTAAGTAAAAAAAGCAGATACGTATCAGTGTATCACTTGGTCTTGACTTTATTTGAAAATGATATGCAGCATACTCATAATTGAAAATGACATAGTTTAAGAGTAAATTTAGTAGATGTATAAGTTCTACCTAAAAAAAACATACTCACAATTTGGTGTTTTTTGCTCTAGAAAAACTTATTTTAAAGAGACTGGGTTTTAATTAGGAAAAAAATCTGTTATACACAATGTTCAAGACTAGAAAGATGGTATTTTGAAAAAGTCTCTTGAACTTCTTCCATCAGCTTATTTTTCTAATTCTCTCTTATTCTTGAAAACTGATTGAAAAATATAAGTACCTAAACACGTTTTTTACAGCTAAATATGCTTTCTATTTTTCTGAAGTTTCTTTAGAAACTTTCAAGACAACAAATAAAAATCAACTGCCTTTACTTCAAGATTCAAGAGCATGGATTATGTTACCAAAACTATTCCATAATGTAAATTGCAATATAAATTCTCACAATGTTACAAAAACCATAATTTGTTTCTAATTAACAAATCAAATGCATTGAGTTTCTTGATTGGAGACATTTCTATCAACTCTAGATGAGACGAACAAATGCCAAAAGAGAACACAAATTTAACGATGACATGCCCGTATTCAGTCCACATTCGTCAAAGAAAGAATCTCTTCGTGTTTCATATGGATCGTATCAACAGGCGTCGTCCAACTAAAGTAATTTCATATTCATGAAAACAAGTAACAAGTAAAAATGCATCACTTCTCTAGCAGTTCCCCAATGTAGAAGTCATCAATCATATCGAATACTCGGGTCGCATGTTGTGGCCTGCCATACATACATAAGTTGACTAACAAGTATAAGTCAAACCGAATCAAAATGCACACAAGTATTTAGGGGCGGCAAATTGCGTCAGGTTTCGGTTGGCTGGTTGGCATCACAAAACCCAAACCCAAACCCAAACCCGAACCCGAACCCGAACCCATTCCCGTCAAAGAGGTTGGTAGGTTGTAAAAGGTTTGGTAGAATCAAAGAAGAAATCAAAAAATTTGAACAGGTTATGTTGTGTTTGGCCAAAACACTTTTTGTGCAACTTTTTTTATTATATTTTTGTAAGAAGTTAGCTTATCAGCAATATATTTACAGTAATAATCTAAACAAAATATTCTTTTTTTTTTACCGGCAAAGTTAGTTGTTAGTAAGTTAGTAACACCAAGTTAGAATTAAACTCCAATGCCAAGGTTTGAACCCTGGACCTCCTAGAAGGCTTTGCCTCCCCCTCACTCTTAACCACTAGGCTAAGAGATCATTGGTTAAACAAAATATTCTTGATTTAACATTTCCGTTACAGATAAAACATAACCCAAACCAACCCTTCCATAGTAAATGGGTCGTGCTAAACAGTAGCACAACAAGAACCTTCAAAGCTTAGTAGCATAGGATTTGTTGGAACACCGCGGGAAAAAAAGAAAAAAAAAACGATGCTTTAAACTCGGCCATAAGGAAGGCAGAGGCTACTGACAACAATATATCATAGGTGTATTTTGACAATGAGAATTTGTTGTTACACTTTGTGATTGAGTTGGTATGAAAAGTATGCCATTTCAAAGTCGGATACACAATTTACTTCAAATTGTTCTTTTTTATTGTTTAAAAGCACGGGTGGAAAGAGAAGGCACATTAAGATTACCCAAAAAATCCTTCAGTTGAGTCATCACCAGCATGAGCCAGAATTGCATCACCACCAGGATGTTCTTCCACATAAGGAGTTACATCATATACCTATCCTTAAATCAAGAATCAAATATCAACAGATAAAAATAATACAAAACATAGTAAGATGTTGTTATATAACCTAACAGAACCTTCTCTTTGATGATGATCCAACAATCTGTCCTCTTGTTGTGCAATGCAACTTCAGCCTTATTGTATGCTTTTACAGTCTAATGTTCAAAATTATACACCATTACAAAAAGCGCATTCAATCAAGATGGTTTGCACTTTCATTAAACGTGAAAAAGGCTGCACCTCTAACACACGATCAACAAACATATTCTCTTAAGCATATAGTTAAAATCCAAAATATAGATATAAATAAACAAAATATCACAACACATCATAACCTTTTTATGCTAATTAACTGCTTGCTAAATCATGAACAAGCATCAAAACCTTATGCTCTGTTCTGAACTAGAGACTAATAGTTTGACATCCCTATGATAAAAGACAGCAAATTAGTTATTTCCAAATCCATCCCTTTCTTTCCTTCAAAAAAAACTTGAGAACAGTGTAACAAATTGGCACAAACCCAATAACTTGCATTTTAATAGACCACACACATAGTTCTATTGTGAAACAAAAGCAAGATGTGCCCAGTAATCTTGCTTATTCCTACAATTAAAAGATTGTATTACATTTTTTGAAAGAGGTACCTTGAGATTAGCATCAGAATGAACCTTCTTGCTTTGATCTGCATAACACAAATACCATATATTAGAAGGCCACAAACACTTCATATATACAAACATCCACTTGCGATTCAAATAACTATCATAAATGAAGTATATACAATAATGAAATTTGGGCAAAGGATTTGTGCAGCTAGCAGACTCACAAACACTTAAACATTAAGTCTCAACATGACAAACAAACCCTTCATTTAAAGTGTTTGTGATTATGACAGCACTCCTCCTAACTGCACAGATCTTGTACCAAACACAGAAATGTAACAGCAACTGAAGTGATTACCGGATTTGATAAATCGAGGGGCTAAAAACAACAAACTCAACAAGAAACCCATAATCATCGTGACCACAGTTAGCTCCATCTCTTATTTACTTCAACCCTCCCTTAACTGCTGCGGTGTCTCTGAGTGTGTGTATGTTGTAAGAATGAGCTGAATCAAAGAAGAAATGATATGAGATGAGACCAACAAATGTGTCTATAAATTAAATTCAAACTGAGATTAGATGAGATTTGATTTTAGAATATAGGATCCCAATCTTATAGTTGTAATCATATGGACATATGGTGTACACACAACTTGTATCAATAAGGGGAGAACAAGAATTAACCTAGGTATTCATATAGTTGGTGATTATAAACAAAATATCAATTTAAAACTATAAATTAGGAACTTTAAGATGGAACTGAGGGCAAGACAAAGTTCTTGATACAAATTATCTGCTTGCATTTTGAGGGTGGGATTTGGGAAAAATGAACAAAATAACATCAATAATGGCCTATGGGGATCATGATCAACTTGATTAGCGAACTACAATGAAATACCTACCTTTTTCGTCGCTAACACCAAGATTCAGGCATTCAGCTTATATCTCCCAGAAGGTTACATTAACGTACATACAGACATCGATTAATATATAAAGCATTCAAGTGAAAGCTTCATTATATCCATATAAGAAAACTTTGATCATTCAAACATCTATGTAGATGATAATCAAGGAAAGCATATTTCAGCTTATACTAGTAGGATCAGATTTGACAAAACAAGCAATCATCATTCGAATATAGAATATATTCAAAATTTGCAGTTCTTACCGGAAATTTGAACAAAATCGAAGCAGAAAAGGACCATGAACTCGATCGCAGGAAAACCCTAAAACTCAATCACTAGTTCAACTTAGAAAGAGTGAGGACTGAGGAACTCAAAGTGAAAATCGATGTTCGGCAACTCAATCAATGGAAGGAAGCGTATGGGGCAGCCACACAATCTCCGGCGAGAGAGGGCAATAGCCAACTCGTTTGGATCTGTGATTTTGGTTTTGGACAGTCGGAGAATGCTCAGAGCACCGGTTTGTTTTTCAGATTTAAGTATTTAACATGATCCGTTTGAAATTTGTTTGTTTCTTTTTCACACACACGATCCGTTTGTTTTTGTGATTTATTTATTTGTGTTTTTTCTAATTTTATAAATTTTTTTAAATAATATTAATAAAATTTATTTTTTAGATATTCATAAAATTTATTTGAAATGTTATTTCTAGAATGATCTTAACAAAAAAAAATTAAATTTTTTATGCTTAACTGAACAAAAGTAAATATTTAGAAATATATATACATATAAATATAAAAATTTGATAAAGAAAATATTGTTTTCTTTAAATATTTTCTCTTACTCTAAACCCCTTCGGAACACAAATCCACTAGCCGCTAAGGGTGAGGGCCGCTCACCTCCCTGGTAGTATGGGCATTGTGGTCTTGATTTTAAGCTAGTACAACCAATAATTCTGGTATGAATTTGGTAGTCATCTTGACTTCTCTTGTCTAAAAGTCATTAAAAACTTGATCGAAGAACCAGCGTTTATTGAAGAAGCTATAGAGTCGATTACAGATGGAAAAGTTCGACCGATAGGGAGAGTCACGGTTCCAAGCTCCGAGTGAAGCCCCCAAAAGAGGTGTGGGATTCTCTCAAAATCTCTAAAGCGATAGGACAAGTCATGGTGATCAATGGGGAAGACGCATTGCCCTCGAGCTCGATTAATAATGCACCTGAAGAACCACGAAAGGAGGAACATACTTCGGCAGTGGGCAACCATAGTTTACTTTTTTCGTAGTGTTGTTAACGTTGTTGAAAGCTCATTACTTATTTAAGTATGCCTCGCTTTTCGGAGCTGTGTCGTATGTAAAAATTAAATCTAATAAAAATTTTATTATACATAAAGACAGTTTAATTGAACGACTCGTTATATTTCGTATGCAAAACATACATAATAATGAAATGTAATAGATTATTCAATTTCATCACTAATTACATTACCTTGTCAATTTCATTTATTCGTCATTTCATTCTATCCAACCAAAAATACCCTTACTTGAAACCCAAATCAACCTATTTTTTAAGTTTTAGGTCATAATTGCCAGCACTTTATGTAACATGTATCCAAATTATCACTTTTTTTATTCTATATACTAAATTAAAAAAACCGACCATTTAATATATCTAACCTTTCAAATTCCCATTTAATATATCGAGTGACGTATACGTCAAGTAACTGGTAAATTTTTTACATTTTTCATTTATTTTCAATTGTCACATTAGTAAATTATTATTATATCCAAAAAACAAAAAAACTTAGCATTTTGCAGATCGAGAAGAACACTCATCTTCATCATCATGAAGACTTAAACAATCAAGAACCCATATCAAGATCTAAACTTGAACAGTCAAACAATCGAAAGAAAACATGAAAGCATATGAACATGAAATCAAAGCAGAACATTAATTGAAGAATATCTAAATCAAAACATTTAAGAAAACTAAAACAAGAACATTCAATCGATGAAGATGGACCATAAATGAACATGAAATCATATGAACCTTACACTGAACTAACAACAAGAACATTTAATCGAAAACAGAAAGTGAAATCACTATTTCATTTGCAATCGATGAAGATGAAGAAACTTACCGTCGTTGTGCAATCGATGAAGATGAAGGTGAAATCGCTAGCACAAATTACAAGCCCTTTATCATTGGTACGAAATGATGAAATCAAAACCCTTAACAACCTAAATCCAAACTTAACTCGCCCACATGAACCCTAAATTGATGGCAAGAAGCATTAACCCTAAATCGATGGGTTAATGAAATCGCTTAATTGACCAAAATAACAATTTTGAACCTAAATATAAACCTAAATCAACGAGACGAACCTACGATAGACACTCACAAGTCACAAACACTGTATGTTAGTCATTTTGTTGGGAGTGTGAAGTACCTATAGTTACACCCATCATTTTCAAAATAAAGAACATAAAACGCTTTAGTTTCCTAACATGTATTCAAGTTATTATATTTTACTATTGTGTGTATTAAACTTTAAAACTGGATATTTAATGTATTCAACCTTACAAAATTATCATTTACTGTTTCCAACATTTCCATTTGCCACATAATTAATTTTTTCTTATTCAAAAAAACAAAAAAAAAGTTTAATCATTTTGAAGATCCGGAAGAACACTAATCTTCATCATCATGAAGACTTAAAGAATCAAGAACCCATATCAAGATCTAACTCTAGACAATCAAAATCAAAAGAAAACATGAAAGCATATGAACCTGAAATCAAAATAGAATATGAATTGAAGCAGATCTAAATTGAAACATCCAATATAAACTGAAACAACAACATTTAATTGATGAACATGAACCCTAAATGAACATGACATAGTATGAGCCTTACATGATAACTGACAACAAGAACATTTAATCGACAACATAAGGTGAAATTGTTGCTTCTTCTGTAATTGATGAAGATGAAGATCAAACTGAAAGATGAAGATGAAGGAACTTTCCATCTCTTGTGCAATCGATGAAGATGAAGGTGAAATCACTAGTATAATTTGCAAACGCTTTATCGCTGGTACTAATTGATGAAACCAAAACCCTTAACAACCAAAATCTGAACTTAACTCTCCCACATGACCCTAAATTAATGGCAAGAAACATGAACCGATGGGTTGATGAAAAATCGCGAATGAGCCAAAATTACAATTTTGAACCTAAATCACCTATATAAGCCATTATTGATGAAGATCTATAACCATAATCTATAGCTCAACAACATTAAGAATTTATGAAGTATGGACCAAAGTCACCATATGAATCAACGTTGGATGAACATGAACAAGATGAATAGTGAACAGTAAACCTAATATGTTATTGAATTGAAAACCAAGAAACCATGAACCAAATTGAAATACTATGAAATTTAAAAATCTAGAAATATACGAAAGTATTAATATTAATAACAATACTTATCATAATAATATTTTATATATCTTATAAAACAACAATTTTTTTCAAGTCGTATGCGTGTATTTAATTATATAAATATACAAGTATGAGAGAGTACAATAGACTATTTTATACACATGTATTTATTCATTAACAAAAAAATAGAGAAAGGAAACGAGTCCATAAGGGAAACTCGAGGTAGAGACGCTATAAACAAGTAGTACATATCTACCTATATATATAAAAACAACTTCATCCTTCTTTTAGTGACAAGTGTATCTCAATAGTAACATACTATTACCCTTTTCTAATTTGTATTTATTATATATATACTATTAGTTTATTATTTCCAAACAAACTTTGTTATATATATATATATATATATATATATATATATATATATATATATATATATATATTATCAAAGATAACAATCTTATATCTTTTTGAGTTAAATACTAAAACATATAGGTATCTAACAACATACGACAATGTGTGAGAGTTGTTATATCATGTGTCTTTAAGATATTATTTACTTTTTTTAAAAGCTTGTGATAAATAATCTTATTAAATTTTGAAGATATAGTACAATCGATATTATATCATATTATTTTCCCACCTAGTATCATAAAATCTCTTTAACTAATATATAAACATTTATGTGAAATCCTGTAGTATATAAGACCAAGTCTTCTTACCAAAAGATGGTGCATTATGGATGAGGTATGTGTGCACGTGTGTATTGAAACAAATGAAAATGGTGAATGAATATGAATTAAGATTCTCTTAAGTTTTGTTAAACACGAACAATTATATATGTTATCTTATAAAAGTAAGAGTGGATTTCTTGTTTTAAATCAAAACTTGATCCACTTTGTGGATGTCATTCTCATTTCTGTTAGAGATCATAATTGGTTATGTTTCACAAAAAATTGATAGGATCTCAATATGAGAAAGAGACATCATTTTTTACTACAAGCTTTAAAGAATAAGAAATAAGCATGGGACGTGTACCATCATTCAAATGTAGTACACTAAAGCTTTTATTAAATGTGTTCAATTCAATACTCATTTAATATGTTAAATGTTAATTTATAAATTAATATTAACATTGTCGATACTAACATAAAGTTTTTCAATTTTATTATGGTTAACTTCATATCATATGCTAAATATATAATTCTTAAATATAATAATTGATACGACATTAACATTGTATTTATGATGCTTTTTCTACATAAATAAATGTTATTTTGTACGCATTCTTATTCTTTACATATTCTTGTTTTTAAAACATGAAACATTCGTTTTGAAATCTTATTATTCTTTTAGTGATCCTCTTTGTTTGTTCGGAAATACGATATATGAACTATTGTCTCTTTAGTGTGAGATCTTATTCTTGAATTTATATGCGTTACAAATTTGATATTTTGTTTGTATAATTACATATTTGAGAAGAAGTTCATTTGAGAACTACTCTTAATGCGAGTACCATTTGTTATCACCTTTAAGATTCATTAATGGCTCATTATTAGAAGTAATTTGGTCATTTATATATTGATTCAACTGTGAATTGTGTACGGTTGGTTGAGTCGCTATTTAGTGAAACTTGATTTTTCCAAAATACCCCAATTAATGAGCCACTATAGCCATTTGTTTAATTTAATCAAGGGTCAAGACTGATCCTCAGAATACTAATGATTCTCAAATGAATATTTTTCTACCTATTAAGCTCTATGAATTATCATAAAACATCGTGAGTTGTGCGTAGCACAGCCTAAAGACTTTACTAGTATATGCTATATGATTGTCTTGATTAAATGAATAAAGAGTAAGAGAATAATTAGAGTTATACACATTGTATGTGTTGTCATAATTGTGATAACTATAGTTTGTTAAATGTAACTGTGTACGAGATAACAGAACATGTGATATATATATATATACATATAAGATAGATGTTTAAGCCAATACGGCTATATGCAAAATGTGTATACATGATGTTTATTTGATTAAATATATAATTCACCCCGTCGATGTTTTCCATGAGATGCTTGAGTGGCAATTGAGATGTCTGAGTGACAAATGAGATGTCTGAGTAGCAAATGAGACGCCTGAGTGCCAAATGAGATGTCTGAGTGGCAAATGAGACGACCGAGTGGCAATGCAAAGGCCTGACAGGCACAATTTAACGAGACTATATTAATTGTTAATTATTTATCACTAGTTTAGAAACCCGTGTATTACACGGGTTGATTAAAAAGGAGGATAAATAATAAATTATAAACAATATTTTATAACAATAAAGAAATATGTGTAATATATGTTTGTTTTAAAGAAACAATCATCAACGCTAGCAAAAGATTCATATTGCAGTTCTAGACCTAGAAATTGCATGTACAAACACCAACTTCCTTTTGTGGCATTCTTCTCTTCATGGTAAACTTTTTTTAGCTAAATGAATCAGATGTCTAGTTAGGCAGGTTCTTATTGCCTTCACTAACAACTAGGGATATATCTAAAATTTTAGATCTACATATATAGTGCCTATATTTATAAAACACAATAGAAACTTACATATAAAAGAAGCATATATACTTGTACGATTGTATATATGTATCAAAGACTTGGACTAATATGCTAAACAAATTTACTTAATTACTTATATATGCATCAAATTAAACACCATTTTCAACGTCTGATAGTATGCTGGAATTAACTTAATCACATTAACAAAAACAAAAGTGTCTAAAAATTGAAAAATGGAAGTTGACCCCAACCAGTTAGGAGGAGATCGAGGTCTTAGTTACTGTAACTTCATTTAAGAAATTGTCAACATCACATGTAAACTGTTCAAATGCTTCATTTAGAATCAATGTATCATTTATGGAAACTAAGAAACATGCTCCTAGTTAACTTCCGTATGTAGAAGCATGGTAGAAAGGAAGAAAAAGACCGATCACCATGACAAAGAGTTGTATCACATATGACCATACGCCATCATGATTTGTCGAGAACTAATCCTACACGTCCCAGCCTTTTGGGGCAATTATAATGCAGTAGAATCACGTGATTCCTAGCCTTTTTGAGCAAAATCAAACTGACAAGGCTAGGTATCCCTTAATTCCGCCGCACATGCATGCTAATCATACACATACATCAGCTCTATATTCCTTGATAAACAGTTGCCATCTAGCAGATGGAATAGAAGAAAGAAGTTGAACAATTGACTTAAGCATTTCATCAAATACATAGCGAGCATACATGTACGTCAACTGTAAACGCGCGTTACTTTTTATCTTTTTCTGAAAGTGTAGAAATTATCCGTTCTGGTCAACGCCCAGTTTGGTCCAGGTGAAGGTATCCCGAATACGGTCGTCAGCTCATCCCTGGTTATAGATAGAGCACTCGGTCTGTCTCTTTGACTGTGCTGCTTCGAATGATCGGGTTTCAACGGCTTCCCTAGCTGTGCTGATCTATCTGCCAGTTCACTACGCGCCGAATGATTCTTTGTTATTTCCTCTCTCTCTCTCCTCTTGGTCTGCCTGAAAAGAGTTCCCGGGACAGTCAGAACAAGATGAGTATTTTCGGTTTCGGGATCAAAGATTTTGAAATTCGCCGATCATAGGTAAGCGGGTCAAGCAAAGGTTGGTCGAGTTGATTTTAACGATCCCCACCCCCCACCCCCCCAACGGTCAATACAGCGGCTAGTTTTTTTTTTAATTTCTAAATAATTAATTATCTCTATATATATACCATTCATTCCAACACTTTTTTATATCATACACCTTCTTTTCTCTTTATTTTCTATCTATCTCTCTCATTTTTATATTTTTTAAATATGGATTCACCAACTGAGTCAATAAACACTGAAATATTTATGGAGCATCAACGTACGGTTGCAATTGCCCTTGCGACAGAAGCGGCACGCCTAATTATTGGTGACGACGAAGAAACCTCCAGTAGACAAAGGAGAAGGCCGGCGAAAGATAGAAATCGTGTTGAAGGACACGAGATGCTATATCGTGACTACTTTAGTGATACCCCGGTATATGATGAAGAAATGTTTAGACGGCGGTTTCGGATGAGCAGACGACTGTTCACACGTATTGTTGAGGATCTCGAGAATGAGTATGAATTTTTCAAGTTGGCATGGGACGCAAGAGGGCAGAAAGGGTTTTCACCGATTCAAAAGTGTACTTCTACTATCTGACAATTAGTATACGGGACCGCTGCCGATTCTCTTGACGAGTACTTGAGGATGTCGGAGAAAACATCACGGGATTGCATATACACTTTCTGGGAATGTATCGTTCATCTCTATAAAAGAAAATACTTACGCAAACCTACTTATAATGATGTTCATACATTGTATGCCGCCCATGAGGCCAAACACGGCTTTCCCGGCATGCTTGGTAGCATAAACTGTACTCATTGGCCTTGGGCAAATTGCCCGAATGCGTAGAGAGGTCAATATATGAGAGACGACCATGAGCGACCGAAAATTATGCTAGAGGCGGTGGCATCTCACGATTTGTAGATCTGGCATGCATTCTTTGGTGTTGCCGGTTCCAATAACAACATCAAAGTTCTCAACCAGTCGCCAATATTCAACGATGTGTACGACGATAAAGCTCCCGATTGCCCATTTGAGTTGAATGGAGTAGAGTACAAAAACGGATATTATTTTGCTGATGGGATATATCCGGATTGGGCAACATTCGTCAAATCATTTACATTCCCACAAGACGAGAAAACGAAAAAGTTTAAGACCCGGCAAGAATCGGCAAGAAAAGACGTTGAACGGGCTTTTGGTGTGCTTAAACAACGTTGGCATATTATTCACAACCCGGCACGACCATGGACTCCGACACGACCAAGAAATATTATGTACGCATGCATAATATTACACAACATGATTCTCGAAGACAAAGGAACTGCGATTTATGATTTCGATGATGACGACCTTGTAGCGGATGATATTGAAGCACATATCAGTGAGGAACAACAGGCAGAAAACGTTCGACAAGTCAATAACCCGGAGACTCATATCAACCTTCGGTCACACTTGGTCAAACATATTTGGAGTATTCAAGTACCCGAGAACAAAGACTAGTTGTAGTTTATTTATTTTATGTATTGGAATTTAAAATTATGTAATTTTTTTTATTATTATCGTATGGAATTAAAAATTATGTAATTTTTTTATTATCGTATGTAATTTTCTTTTTTTATTAATATTATTAATAAAAAAAATTAGTATAATAATGATTTATTATATATAAAAATAAAATAAAAAATGGGGGGAAAGGAAAGAGGGAAAAGGGAAGGTATAACGCTTGTAGTGGGTAAGGGAAAGGGAATGAAAGGGAAGAAGGGGAGTATAACGGATATCCTTAGGCTATGCGTTGTGGGTTACCTTAAGGTAACCCTTACCCGATGCCACATCAGCGCCACATCATTCCCGCTCCATTACCTTTCTCTTTTACCTAATATCAAGTTATACCTTACCTTCTCTTACCCAATCTTTTTTCACTTATTTTTTTTATTTTAGCAAATAACCAATTATATAAATAATATAATTCATTAATTTAATTAATTTAAAATTCAACCAATACTAAAAATTAAAATTACATAATTTAAACTTAAAAAAAATTTAACTTTTAAAAAAAATATAAATATTTTAAAAACTAAAAACTAGTCATCTCCGTTGTGGATTTCTATTTTTCAGCGGCCTTCTATTTTGTACACTCGATATTTCCTCGTCGTCTTCAAAAATAAGCTCTGACACGGTTTTAAAAACCTCTTGCAGCATCGTGTTATTTCTCGCGTAAAAATAAAACTAGAAGTTAATGTCTCGTTTGGTAAATCCATAAGAAAAAAAATTAGGGATGAAATAGGTAAAGAAAATGGTGTGAAAGAGGTAGAGAGAATGGATGTGAAAGGGTATAAAATTAGGATGAAAATGAGTGTTAAATGGTGAGGTATTCATAATTGAATTATTAAATGAGAAAAAATGAAAAAAAATTAAAAAAAGTTAAATGTGTGTTTAAGTATGATTGGTTGAGAGGGGGGGGGGGGGTTGGGGGGGGGGGAGGTTGGCTTCTCTATCGAGTATTAGAACCCGAAAGCATTACTCGCTGGGTGAACCTAAAATCAAGTTTTGGTGTACCTTTTGGTACCAAATGGAACTCGATTAGATCGAGTCGACCACAATGTGTGGTCTTAGGATTAGAAGATTTGAGTATTTCGTGAGTTAGTCATTGGGCTTTCTAGATCATTCCTTTCGTTGTTTATTCCTTTCAGGTTTTGACAGACGAGGGTTCCATGTGGACATGTTAGAGAATTTGTGTGAAACATCAAAGGAAATGATTTTATATTATCTGAGCCGGTTGTTGTCCTAATTTAACAAATCATCATTATTATCAGAGTTAATTACAAAATTGGTTCTTTTAGATAGGGCCTTTTTGCACGTTTAGTCCTTTAAGCAAAATTCTTGCATACATAGTCCTTTAAATGAGAATTTTTCACATAAAAGGTCCTTTACTCTAACAGAGGTTAAATTTGGCTAACGGTCAAAGGGCAATTCGGTCTTTTTGCAAGGAAAGGACCAATTTGGTCTTTTTGTAATTAACATATCTTAATAACAAAATTGTTTATACTTGTAACCAAACACATCTCTGTCCATCTCTCCCTCACCCTCTCTTTCTCTCTCTCTCTCTCTCTCTCTAAACACATGACCAGAAAAGTGAGTTTCTCTCCCTCACCCTCTCTCTCTCTCTAAACACATGACCAGAACGGCATGCCATCACCACCACCGCCATACTTCTCCAATAACAACACACACACACACACTTTGAAATTACCTTTTGATGGTGGAATGGATTGCTTTTTCTTGAATGATTCAATAAACAGATGAAATCCATACCCAAACAACAATCAGGGTTTTATGGATGAACAAAAACGATCAGGTTGTTCTATCACCACTACCGTACTTTACCACCAGGTTGTTCTATCACCACTACCGTACTTCACCACCAGGTTGTTCTATCACCACCACATAGCCACCGTCTGCCACCATCTCACTTCATTGACCACCACCGTTACAAAAACGACCACCAAAACGCACCTTCGTTGACTACCTTCTCCCCTGACCAAGATCTTAAAACCTAAACCACCATCAAGAACCAGATATGAAAATCCACCACCATCAACAAGAATATGTGAAGTAGAGATAGATTATAGTGGTGAAAAACCCTAATTTGCATGCGGTGGTGGTGATGATGTGGCGGAGGTGATAGGCAACGGATTAGGGTTTTCTTCGGGTTTTCTTCGGTGGTGATGATTGTTAATGGTGGTGCTGTTGGTGGTTAACGGCGAGTTAGGTGGCGATGTGATGGTGGAATGAAAAGGGTGTGGTAGTGGTGGTGGTGGCGGCGGATGGCGGCAGCGGCGGCGGTGGAGTATGTGAGGTGACCGAGTGGGAGAGATGGAGGGATGAAGAGTGAGTGTGTGTCGGTGTTTGTAGTGAGACAGAAAACTAATTAAATACAAAAATGCTAAAATAAAAAAAGATTAATAATTATACAAAAAAGCTCTAACAGAGATGTGTTTGGTTACAAGTATAACAAAGGAAAAGACGAAATTACCCCTAGACTAACAGTCAAAATTAACGTTGTTAGAGCAAAGGACCTTTTATGTGACAAATTCTCATTTAAAAAACTATTTATACAAGAATTTTGCTTAAAGGACTAAACGTGAAAAAGGGCCTTATCTAAAAGGACCAATCTATATCATATATAACTTAGGGTTGTTTATATCCCATGTGGCAATGCCTATTGATTGGTAAAATTTCAAGTATGAGCAATTGCAAATTGTAAAAATGATGATGTGGCACTCAATTAGGTGACTTTCATATCCCACATCGGTAGCTGATGCAAAACAAGGAGATCCCCATATATATTTATATTTTTTATGATCCCACAATGTTTCCAAGAAACAACCGAAGGATGTCCTTGCCTATATTTAGGTCTCCCAACATCTTTTGATTTTAGTTAAAAAACTTTAGTAAAGGTCGGTTCGATGCGGATAGGTTTGTTCTGGTTTTAGTGAAACCGTCCGTTTCACAGTTGCCCGGTTTAGTCGCTACTTTTGAAATGAAATTAATCACGGCTCACGGTTGAACCGGTTCACCCGGCCGGTCCAGCCTATGTGAAAATTCCGAATTAATTTTTTATTTTATTAAAATAAATTCGGTTTATGGGTAGTTAACATGGTTAATCAGTTAACTAACTGTTTTTTTGATTCTTGTGTATATAATAATCTATCTATCTATATTCTATATAACTTAAGAACATTAAAATCCTATGTGGCATGTGTAATTAAGCTTCAAATTTGAAATCCAATGTAATTAGATAAGGTCAAAATATGATGTGACACTCAATTAGGTGATTTCTATATCCCACATCGCTAACTGAGGCAAAACAAGAAGATCTCCATATCTCTCTCTATATATTTTATGATCCCACATTGCTTCTAAGAAACAACCAAAGTATATCCTTTCCTATATTTACATCTCTCAACATCTTTTGATTTTAGTTAAAAAGCTTTAGTAAAGACCGGTTTGATGCGAGTTTCTCCGGTTCATCGGTTTTGTTCCGGTTTTAGTAAAACCGCCAGTTCACAGTTGTCCGGTTTAGTCGCTACTTTTGTACTGGATTTAATCAGGGCTCATGGTTGATGGGTTCAACCGGCCGGTCCGGCCTATGTGAAAATTCTGAATTAATTTTTTATTTTATTAAAATAAATTCGGTTTTTTGGTAGTTAACATGGTTAATCAGTTAACTATATGTTTTCTGATTATTGTGTATATAATAATCTATATCCTATATAACTTAAGAAATTAAAAATCCTATGTGGCATGTGTAATTAAGCTTCAAATTGAAATCCAATGTAATTAGATAAGGTATAAATATGATGTGACATTCAATTAGGTGATTTTCATATCTCACATCTCTAGCTGAGGCAAAACAAGGAGATCTCCATATATATATATATATATATATATATATATATATATATATATATATATATATATATATATATATATATATATATATATATTATGATCCCACATTGCTTCTAAGTAACAACCGAAAATGAAAACCATATCCCACATCGCTAGCAAACAAGGAGATCTCCATATATATATATATATATATATATATATATATATATATAATGATCCCACATTGTTTCTAAGAAACAAACCGAAGGATGTCCTTGCCTATATTTTGGTCTCTTATCATTTTTTGATTTTAGTTAAAAAGCTTTAGTAAAGACCGGTTCGATGCGGGTTACTCCGGTTTAACGGTTTTTTTTCCGGTTTTTAGTGAAATTTCTCGGTTCACAGTTGCCCGGTTTAGTTTCACAAAATTTAGACTTTATTAACAAAAGGAGATACGATGAGCTTATAGCTTAGGTTTTGAATAACTTAGGTACTAACTTATGCATCACTTAATAGGTCAGAATTTCTAAAACTAGACACATTGGGCATCGGTGAAAGCGGCAATAGTTTTAATGTTTGTATGAGGTTTTGTTTTTAATTATTATATTTTGTTGATTAAATCATTGCAGATTTTAGGTGTAATTGCTCAAGTTATTGAGAAAAAATATATTCATAACCGCTAATTGCGCGAATACAATACTAATATATATATATATATATATATATATATATATATATATATATAACTGGAATTAGGTTTAAATACAAAAAAATTTAAGGTAAAAAGGATAGGGAGATATATGAGGATGTGATGTGTCTTTTTAGGTAAAAGGGTAATTTAAGAATTTGATTTTATTTCCTAAAATTATGTAACGTTTTTCTCTCTCCTATAACCCACGTTTCCTCCTTTCTTGTTTATATTCATGCGACAATTTGCACAAAGCCAAAAACCCTAGAAAATGTGTAGCCGCCGTCGACCTGCCAAACCTCCACCGTCGGCATGTTGTACCTTAGCGACGCCAACAACGGTATCCGCATATTGCGTCGCCGTATGCATCCTGCACCGCCCTAATCAACCTCCGCCTCCCTAATGGTTTTTCCCTGCAACCTCCGCTTTCATCGCAAACTGCTTCATATCCGACGCTGGTGCTTGAAGGTGTAGTCGAACGTGAAATTGAAGTCAGAGGTACAATAGAAGTTGAAGGTTCCGATGTGGGATGCAATCGAAGTTGAAGGTTGCGCCTCCCTCGCATTTGTGCGACCACCACCACCATCGAGGCTGAGGCTACCACCCAACGACCTTCATAGGCGTTTCGATCGTGATTCCTGCTTGATTCCAAAGACGGTTGTCGGTGAGTTGTGTGCATCAACGCTGGTGTAATGCAAAATTCGTTTTTGTATTTGTTTTCGGTGCACAATTGGAGTTTTAGGATTGTGCATCTTATGTTTTTGGTATGTATCTGGTGCGATCTGGATTGTGCATCTTATATATTTGGTATGTATTCATCAGTTTTGAATGTATAAGTTATAAATTTGTTCATGAGCTTCCGATTCTCATATTTTTGCTATTGAAAATGGGGGATTATGCTTCAACGTAATATGTATCGGATTGTGTAAAACAATTTAAAACAATAGTTTTATTAATTATTGAATAATTACAAGAGTTTATTGTTCAAATGGTCATTTAACTTATGATTTCTGCCATTTTCGTCCTATAACTTTAAAAGTGGTAAAAACCATCATTTAACAACCATTTCTATGCCACTTTGGTCCTTTCTAACTTTTGCCGTTAGTAACATCCATTAAGTCAAGGGTATTTCGGTCATTTTACCATTTTTTCTATTTTGTTATTAATTAAAATAATATTTAAACCTTTTTTTAATAAAAATATATATTTAAAGTCAAATAGTCTTTTTGACTTCATATCTCTCTCTATACCTATTCTCTCTCTCTCTCTCTCTCTCTCTCTCTACCTCTCTTACTCCCCATTAACCTAACCTGTACCGCAGCCGCCCAACACCACGACCACGACCACCGCCCAACGCCGCCACCACCGCCAGCTCTCTCACTTTCTCCTCTCTCATCTCTCTCTCGCACTCTAGACTCTCTCTCAATCTCTCACTCTCAGTTCACCATTCCTCTCACTCAATAACCAACACCCCCACCACCACCGCCCTACGCTACCACCGGCTCTCTCATTTTATTCAACCACCTCAACACCTCCATCGGTACAAGATAACCCTATAAAACCCTAGACGGCACCACCGTAACCAAGATCCCGCTACCGTAACCAAGATCTGGAATAACCACCACAACCGTAACCAAGATCGAAGCATGACCACCACCGTAACCAAGATCTGGAAGAACCACCGCCACCATTTTTATCGGTTTTTGGGGTTTTTGTTCGAACTTTTTGGGGTTTTGGTAAGATCTAGGGTTTTTGGGGGGTTTTTATTCGAACTTTTTGGGGTTTTGGTCGGTTTTTGAAGCAGATGGTGGTTTTTGGTGGGTTTTAGTCGGTTTTTACTGCAGTTGTGTTCTCGAGAGATGGATGCAGTGGTGGATAACTTGAGGTGTAGTGTGGTGGTAGTGATGGTGGTGGATGTGGTGGTGGTTTCTGGTTCAGGTATGAAAGAGAGAGAAAAACTGATGAGAATGAGAGACAGTAATAATACTATTATTATAAAAACTTTTTAGGTAAAGCATATATTAAACCGCTTTGATGGAGTGATGAGAGACTATTAATTATCAATATGTAATAACAAAAAACTAATGGAGTAACATTTTGGAAAGATAAGGTCGTCGGATGGGTAGAAAACTAATGGAGCGGGTCCCTCGATTATCATATTAGAAAGGAATAAGGAAGTTAGTTTTCAAAAGGTAGAGATTGGTTATTTTCATCCTTTCAAAGCTCAAGTGGATTGAAGGATATGTAGTTATCCATGAGGAGACAGAATGAAAAGAAAATGAATAATATTATTATTATTTAGTTACAATCAGATTGTATGCCACTCCTAAATGATTTTATTAATTGAAGCTCTATTTGCCTTCAATAAATCCGGACATAACCGTGACTAAGTTAATTTGATTCTCATGAGAGGATATAAAATCATATATCAAAAATCTTATATACTGGCCCGTGTTTACACGGGCGTGAAATCTAGTTTTGTAATTAACTCTTATTTCATTATTCCCTTGTTGGATGTTTAGAAAAAACGGGTGCTACACCCTCCCTCCCTCAACAAGGATGATTAGACTAATTTCTATAACTTAAATGTTAAAAACAAACTTGTTGGAATAGGAATACTGTAACACTGTTCTCACTAACACTATTATGAATACGCGCGGAAGCTTAATTAACAAAATATAATAATATATATATATATATTTGATCAAACACAATTAAACAGGTTTGCTTTACAAATCATTTACAGTGTCACTACAAAACAGGCTCTTTACACAACATCAGATATCAGAGTTAGATCAGTTCCAAAATTCCAGTTTAACTCTTTAATCCATCTACCTGGATTCTCCTGAAAATAAATCAACAGTGGGGAATTAGCACAAAGCTAAGTGAGAGAATAGATATCACAAACATACAAGGCATAAAGCCTAAAGCAAACAAGCTCAAGCAAACTAGAGAACCGGCGGTCTTGCGGGACCTTCAACCAAATGGCGGCCAAAGCATAGGTTTACCGATAGCCAAGTTACAATAGATAACAATAGTAGCATTTCTTGATCACAACAAATGCAAATCAAGACAACTACTACTACTGTGTATCTCTAAACATAGGCCTAGCTGAATTGTCTACCGCCAAGATCTCATGACAACATGTATATATACAATAAAAGAGCACATCAGGTGATATATCTTATACATCCAAGATATATATCCACTCACCGATATCTTCAATGTTCAGGGAACTCAGTTTTTGCTTACTACCGAGTCTTGCTACCACCTAAACAAACAACCAACAATCAGTATTTGCTTAATCACCAAACAATAAGCAAAATACTAAAATTAAACATATATGTACATATAAATCCACAAGTACATATCAATTCATGTATATGCAACAATACATCACAATTCACGATTACCCTTTACTTACTGTAATCCTGTGAATTCATCCAACTCCTTAGCTTAGGAAAATTTAATCATTCCTTTCATAAGCCAAGGCCACAATTTCATGTTTATCTTCATATCATCAATGCATTTGATCTTCCATGCAAATCCCATATAAATCGAATGTGATTCCCACCGTGAATCGCATACAAATCAAATACCAAAAATCCTTTGTGAATCGCATGCGATTGATTCATGCGAATCGCATGCGATCAACACTAAGTGTTTCCATGCGATTCAAACATATCAGTCAAATCCAATGCAATCCAATTCAATGCGATTCAACTTCAGCATTTAATGCAATATATCATTACCCTTCCATTCAATCAAATGCGATCCAAGGAGTTAGGGAAATTTAATTCAATTTCATCCATTATTATCAAGTGCGATTCAAACATCCACTATCCAATACGATTCAATCCGAATGCAATTTCAAGTCATACAAATCCAATGCGATTCGGGCCATATGCGATTCAAAGAGTTAGGGAATTTATAGATTATTCAATTCAATCCCATGCTATTCAAACATATGCGATTCATATTCAGCATCGGCATTTTCTAAGTATTTAATGAAATTCGAATCCAAAACAGCTCATGCGATTCAAACCAAAGAACCCGGATTTCATCCAATTCCGATTACTTCATTCTCAAATTCCGAGTCATTCATACTTATCATCCAATTATCCATTTCGATCCAGATTTCTACCATTTCTAACATGCATATTCTAACATCATTTAAAACACAGAAATGGTATATAAATAAATTCATTCTAACATGGATTCTCCTACATGCATCATGTGTTCGTCATGTTCTTTCAAAAATAACATGCGATTCAAGAACCGATTTCAAATAGCAATTAACAACAAGAATCGTATAATTCTAACCTTATGAAGCTTGATTTATTGAACTCTAATCTCAAACAAGTTCTTGAAGATTATAATCGGACCTTCTCTTGTTCTTGTTCTTCCGAGAGTAAACACACATACACACACTCTATATTTGCATGTAAATGAGAATGGAAAGGAGGTTTATTCTCCTAATCGGCCAACACATAATCTCAAATGGAGTTGGTGGCAAGCCTAGGGGTTAGGGTGATGACTAATCACCCCCACTTCGGCCACCTCAATACCACCGCCCCACCCACTCTATTAATTAAATAAATTAATTAATTAACACATTTTCAATTAAAACACATAATTAAATTAATTAAATCACATACTTTAATTAATCAACAATTCAATTAAGAGTAATCCTACTTAATTACCTTAATTCAACTAGGCCGGTAAGGAGGGTGTTACAAATCTTCCCCCCTTAAGAAGATTCCGTCCTCGGAATCTGATCGCGCTCAAACAAGGTTGGGTAACGACTCCTCATGTCATCCTCCGTTTCCCAAGTCAAATCTGAACCTAAACTGTGCTTCCACTTAACTAATACCATTGGTATCTGCTTATTTCTCAACTTAGTTACTTTACGATCCAGCAACTCAACAGGTTCTTCAATCAACCTCTTATTGGAATATACATGCAGATCTTGTATCGGCAAAACCTGTGTCTGATCCTCTACATTGCACTTTCTCAGGTAGCAGATATTGAATGTATCATGAATCCCAACTAACTCATCAGGAAGATCCAAAGCCACTGTCTGGTCATTTACTACCTGTCTGATTCTGAACGGACCAATATATCTAGGAGCCAATTTTCCGCGTTTCCCAAAACGTATCACGCCCTTCCATGGAGAAACCTTTAAATAAACTCGTTCACCCTCAACAAATGTCATTGGTCGACGACGCGGATCAGCATACATCTTCTGTCTATCCCTTGCAGCTTTTAACTTTTCTCGAGCCACTGCAACTTTATCCGCTGTAATTTGAACAATGTCTGGCCCAGCAAACTGTTTCTCTCCTGCCTCTAACCAACAAGTAGGAGTTCTGCACGGTAGATGCGAGTTGTTGTTGTAGGAAAACTCAACCAACAGTAGATGCGAATCCCAAGAACCTCCAAACTCTAACACACATGCCCGTAGCATATCTTCTAAAGTTTGAATCGTTCTTTCTGATTGGCCATCTGTCTGGGGATGGTAAGCTGTACTCAAATGAACTCTTGATCCCAATTCTTGCTGTAATCTATTCCAGAAATTTGACACAAACCTCGAATCCCGATCTGACACAATAGACAAAGGCACTCCATGTCTAGAAACAATTTCATCAATATACAATTTGGCTAACTTACCCAAATTTGCAGTTTCCGCAGTTGCCAGAAAATGTGCACTCTTGGTCAATCTATCAACGATAACCCAAATCATATTATTACCTTTCTGAGTCCTCGGAAGCTTTGTTACAAAATCCATTGTGATGTGATCCCACTTCCATTCAGGTATTTTTAACTGAGTCAAAGTTCCATATGGCTTCTGATGTTCTGCTTTTACTTGTGAACAAATATGACATGATTCCACAAAACGTGCAACATCAACCTTCATAGTGGGCCACCAATAGAAAGCGTCTCCATTAGAAAAATGTTACTAACAACATTCGAGTATCAATTAATAGAAGATGGTTTTTATATAATCTTAAATTTCAGGGTTGCATCATACTCTTTTAAACCTAAATTGGTTGACCATGTGGAGAAAATTAACTTCTTTCAAAATACTATTATTGAAACTGCGGATGATTTTTCAAGTCTTGATAATGATTCTATTTTGTCGGTTAAATACATAATATATTTTATGTATGTTTGACATTTTTATTTTCAACACATGTTAGTACTTTAAAAACCTAAAAAAATTTAAAAGTAACTTTAATCAACTTCCTGTTTATACATAGGGTGTTCTGGTTTAAGGTGGTGTTTGTTTTTTCAGAGGTTAAACATCTGTTGTCTATTTCCATGTCTGCAAAGAATAGATGGACTGAAGTCTTTTTTGATAAAGAAATAGACTGTTTGTTTTGTTTGTTTTGTTGAGTTAGGGTTCTTCACCTAAATTAGAGTTTCAACTTCCAAACCAGAAGAAGGAAGGTCGCCGTCGGTGATGAAGAAGAAAGGCGATGGTGCAATAAAAAACACAATCGAAAAACACAGAAGAAGGAAGCAAGAATCGAGGGTGCAAAGCAGAAACCCTTACCTTAGGTGGTCACCGTCAGTGAGGACGAAGGCGACGTCGATCGAGGAAGAAGGCGGCGGCGGTCGAGGAAGAAGGCGTCGTCAAGGAAGAAGGCGGCGTCGGTGTTAGATTATAAAAAGTGAGGGTGCAATATGTAATAATTATAAAGTTGGGCAAATGCTATAAAAGGCATTTCCCTTCACATTTCAATCGAAGCTTTGCATATTTCTAACTCTTGTGTTTTGTGTTCTCTCTCTCTCAAGCTCTCGGCTTTCACTTTCTAAACCGAACACACACATAAACACATACTAATAATCTAGCATTGCTTCATCCGTAAGAATTACGGGACCATCTATTGGTATCAGAGCCATACTTGTTTTTGGCTCGTGATTGTTTGAAAACATCAAAGGTAATCTCGTGAAGTTCAAGCTCAAAGTGAAGAACAAGCTCTCGGGTTCAACAAAGCATACAAAAACAAGGTTTGTTCAAGAAATGTTCGATTTTGAACATTCCTGAAGATAAAAAACGTTGAAGGTATAAAAACACTATTCTTTCTATCATCCTTTCGGGTTTATTCGAAGACATTCACTGTTTTATAAGGCTTTCTTGAAGAACACTTCAAAACCGAGTGGCATTTTTAAAGGATAAAGTCCAATAGTTCATTAAATGCTTGAGATAAAGAAACAACTGCAGGGTACTAAGCAAGGAGAGTATATCAAGCGTACCCAACTAGTCAACAGTTATCATGACTTCTGTGTAGAGAGAATGAACTTCTTGCTGAAACTTATGGTAGATTTTGAAAGCTGCAGAATGAGATGAGGTCCAATCAAATCATTCGAACAGACCTAGATTTAAACTGTGTTTTTCTGAAGTCACTGGGTCCAGAGTGGAAGGAATATGTTCGACTGTACAAACAAATCAACAAAGATCTCACTACAGTCACATTTCACAACATATTTGAAGACCTCAATCAATACCAAGATGAAATTCTGAAGTTTATCCCTAAACAGCCAACTGCAGATCCTTTAGCTTTAGTGGCAGCTGAAAGAATTCCAAGGGAATCTTCATCCAGATCCATGAAGTTTAAGCAAGTGATTCTTAGTGAATCAGAACCAGAAGATGATGATGAAGACTCAGTTGAAGATGCCATTCATGCCCTCTCAGTTGTTGGTAGAACTTTCAGAAATCGCTTCAATAAAAACAACAGCAGACAAAGGCTTACTTCTGGCTCTCAAAGACCAGAAAGGCTTGCTCCTGTCGACAAGCCTAGATTTCAAAGAGAAGAGAGAAAGGAGGAAAAGAAGAATGACTAGAAGTGCTACAACTGTGGGAGATCTGGCCACATGATAAGGAACTGTCCACAGAAGAAGGTCAAAGATGCTGAGTATTACAGACAAAAGTACCACCTGTCAAAGAAAAAGTAGGTTGGGAATGCCCTTGTGGTGGAGGAAGACCAGTTCCTGGAGGACACAGACTCCGAGAGTGATCTAGATGGTGAAGATCACGCATAGTTCTGTTTCATGGCTAATGGTGAAACACGTGGTAGAGATGAAGATGGCGGTGATCTCTCTGATGCTGAGGAGGAGATCTTTGAAAGCCGAAAGGTACACTCTATCTCTAATTCTAACATGGGTTTTTAATTTTAAACATATACAAACCATACTAAACCGCATGAAACATTTAGAATTTAAGGTGAAAAAACTAACTAAGAAAAATCAAGTGTTAAAAGAGGTCATACACACACAAGACAAAGAAGCTCAAGCCATAATTGAACTGTTAGAGAAAAACATAGATGAATCTAAAGTTCAACTAGCTGTGAAAGAATCTGATTTTCTCGAATTAACCAATACAACCAATGTCATCATCCATGATCTCAAAGCAGAATGTATTGGTGCTGAAAAGGATTTAGAAATTCTTAAAAATGATTAACACATTCTTTGTTTAAAAATTAAAGAATTGGAAGACCTTCTAATTAAAAGAGGTAAAAGTGAACAAACCATCTTTCTGTACAAACAAAATGAACGACCTTTTTCAAGATGGACATTCGATGGACTTGGTTTTGAAAATCCAAATGTCCTGAGTAAGGTGTCTACCAAACAATTATACGATGCTAATCTCTTTGGCGAAGGACTGACTCAACGAATGGTATTTGTTGGTCAAGAGGAAGAACGACTTGAAGAGGACGTCAAACGAACCCTACATCTCAAAAATGAAACTCCCTTCAATTATTCTGATCTCAATGACTCATACTTCACTTACCCATCTCAAACACTGAATTCACCTATCACCGCTCCAATATATACAGATGAGGAATTTTATGCTCCTGAAGTGCCAAAATCCCAATTTCTATACATTCCCCACAAGGAATTACAGCAAAGGTTTCAAACCCTGCAAGAGTTTTGCTTCACACATCTGGTACAAGGAGACCTTACCAAAGCTTTCAACTCTGAAACCATATCTGAAACCATCCCTGTTTCAGAACCACTCTCTGAATCTATTCAACTGGTTTAAGAAAACACCATCCTCCACAAGCGTCTTCAAACAGTACTCAATCTTGATGGAAAGATCATTGATGACTTGTGCAAAGAAAATTTTGCATTGCAAGAACAAATTAAGCAGGTCAAAACTGAAATGCAGCCTCCTACTCCATCTACTCTCCCTCCATATGCTAAATGCATTGAACACTCAAAGCATGCGTCTACATCTTCTCAAGATGTCAAACTCAAAATAAAATCTATTAACAATTCAAACTTGAAATCTCTAAAGCAAAAACATATTTTCAAAGGGACATCCACTCTCACTTCTAATCACATTTCTCATATGAACACTGACATACCTGAATCCTCAAAGGCAGCTTCCAGTCGAACACGACTCAATACTAACCGTTTACATTCTGCTGTAGATGTGAAGAAGCTCGAGAGTGAAGAGCGTATAATAAACATCACTTGGAAGAGAGTCATTCCTAGATCACATAGGAAATGTTCAAACACTAGCCAAACATGTGAACAAATTTTGATGTTTGATTCTGTCTGTAATCATTCAAGTTTACATGATAAAATTACATCTTCAATGTTTTGTATTAGTGATGGTTGTCTCCATGGTCATTGTGAATTTAATTGTGAGTATGATCAATTAAGGAAACAAATAGGAATTAAACCATGTGAGGACTGGACAAACTTTTACGCTAATCAAATCTGTGTTCCATTTATAAACTCAAAAGGATACATTATTCATCAGTGGATCACCACTCGTAAGTCACATGCACTCAAACGTTTAAACAAATCAAAACGATTGCTGACGATCAAAGAACTAGAAGTCCACAAACGGCAAGGCTACAAGCATTCAAAAAGGCATGGATTGCTCACGAACAAGACCTGCATTCTAAAAAATGACCACGTAATCAACCTTCCAAAAATGCCAAATCTTCCAAACCTAAGCCAACACCCAATCAACTAGCAGTACAACCTGCTGCTCCTCAGACTCCAGTTCAGCATAAGCAAGTTGATGTTCCTAGGCCAAAGCAAATTCTTCCGAATTCCTCACAGACATGGATTCGCAAACATAACGCTTCCGCAACTCTATCTAATCCTAAGCCTCCGATTCCATCAATTGTCAAACCAAAGGTGGTAGAAACTTCCAATTAAATCAACTCTTTCTAAATCTGTCTCTTCTCGACAAAAGATTAAACCCACATGGGTACCCAAGGATAGATCAATAGAAGTTTCACCACCAAGAATTGAAATAGTCACAACTGAACCACCTCTAGGAACTAACAATCAAAGACCCATTTTTATATGGGGACCTAAACGTGCTTTACTCTTTTTTTACAGGCGCCTCACTTGTGGTACCTGGACTCCGGTTGTACCAAGCATATGACCGGCAACAAAAGTCTTCTCAAGAATTATGTTCCTAAGTACTCCGGGAATGTATGTTTTGGGAACGACAATGTTGCACCAATAATGGGGTACGGAAACATAGAGAAGAAGCACGCTAAGATCAAGAAAGTCTTCTATGTTGAAGGATTGGGTTACAATTTGTTTAGCATCGGACAGTTTAGTGATAAGGACTTGGTGGTAGTATTTAAGAAGAACAAGTGTTCTGTGATAACTGAAACTGGGGATGAATTACTGTCAGGCTCTAGGAAATCTAACATGTATTCCATTGATTTGGAGAAATACGACTCCCCTACCTCCGTATGTCTACTGTCCGAAGCTTCCACAGATCTTACTTGGCAATGGCACATAAAACTCTCTCATCTGAACTTTCAAAATATTAACAAGCTAGTCACTGGTGACTTGGTGAGAGGCATTCCCAAGTTAAGATTCAAAAAAGATCATCTATGTGCAGACTGTGAGAAAGAAAAGATGAAGAAGGCTTCTCATAAATCAAAACAGGTGTTCAGCACTATCAAGCCTTTGGAACTCCTGCACATGGATCTCTATGGTCCTATGAGAATTTAGTCCAAGAATGGGAAGAAGTATATCCTAGTCATGGTGGATGACTACTCTAGATATACTTGGGTCAAATTTCTGCGATCTAAAGATGAAGCTACTCCCACAATCATTTCCTTTATCAAGAAACAGCAGAATAAGCATAGTCAGAGTGTTGTCTCAATCTGTACATACAATGGAACTGAATTTAAGAACAATACTCTGAAAAGCTTTTGTGACCTAGTTGGGATCAACCATCAGTTCTCTGCTGCATACACTCCACAACAAAACGGTGTAGTGGAAAGACGAAACAGAACTTTGGTTGAAGCTGCCCGCACCATGTTGTCATACTCCGGGCTCCCACGTTCATTCTGGGCTGAAGCCATCAACACTGCCTGCTATACGCAGAATCGCTCTTTTATTAATAAACGCTTTAATAAAACTCCATATGAACTGGCCAATGGCATAGTGCCTAATATCAAATACTTACATGTCTTTGGTAATAGGTGCTTCGTACTGAATGACAAGGATAATCTAGGAAAATTTGCTCCAAAAGCTGATGAAGTTTTTTTTCGAGGTTATTCTACTGAGTCCAAAGCTTATAGAGTTTTAAACAAACAAACAAAGAGCATTGTTGAAAGTATCAATGTGACATTCGATGATGCATTGAATGTTACAAATTTTCCACCTAAATCAACACAAATCGTTTTTGGACATACCAGTTCAGGACCGGCACTTCAAAATAACGAATCAAACAATCCGTCTAGTTCAAACACTAATCTTGACTTTATGTTTGATTTCTTTAGATCTGAATCTTCTCATGTTTTAACTGACAACAGGAATAACACAGAAGTACAAGAAAGTGTTACACTCACGGCTCCGACGGTCACTGAGACGAATCCATTTGCAGATCTCTATGCTGAGGATTCTACATCTGTCTCTGTCACACGTCCGCCTGTGACTACTCAGATTGCTGACCCAGATAGCCCGCCTGTGTTTGATTCAGACCCACATTTCTCCCGTGAAGATGAAGAGGAAACACGACACTTACAAGATGTTATTCCTTCATCTTCTACTTCCCACGAGATAAAGTAGACCAGACATCACTCTGAGGATAACATCATAGGAAACCATTCAGTTGGCGTTCGAACACGAGCAGCAACACCAAACGAATGTCAATTTTCGGGTTTTCTAAGCATCATTGAACCCACCAAGACTTCTGATGCATTAGATGATCCGGATTGGGTATTTGCAATGCAAGAAGAACTACAACAATTCGATCGTCTCAAAGTCTGGAGATTAGTCCCTCTTTCATATGACAAATCTGTTGTCGGAACTAAGTGGGTATTCAAGAACAAAAGGGATTCGGATGGAGTGGTCATTCGTAATAAAGCTAGGTTGGTTGCTAAAGGCTACAATCAACAAGAGGGCTTTGACTATGATGAAACATTTGCCCATGTTGCTCGTATTGAGGCTATAAGGCTCTTTCTTGCATATACAACCTCCAGAAGCTTCCGTGTTTTTCAGATTGATGTGCAGACAGCTTTTCTTAACGGTGTACTCAAAGAAGAAGTCTATGTCTCACAACCTGAGGGGTTCATCAATTCAAAACATCCAAATCATGTCTATATCTTAGATAAGGCCTTGTACGGGTTAACGCAAGCTTCACGTGCATGGTACAATGTCTTATCTGAATATTTGATTGGTGAAGGCTACTCCAAAGGAAAGACTGATATCACTCTGTTCACAAAGACGAAGGGTAGGGACAAGATTTTGGTTCAAATATATGTGGACGATATCATTTTTGGGTCTACAAAACCAAAATACAGTGACGAGTTTGCTAAGATCATGGCAAACATATTTCAAATGAGTATGATGGGGGAGATGTCATTCTTTCTCGGACTCCAGGTGAAGCAGTTAAGTCATGGCAGTTTTATTTGCCAATCCAAGTACATCAAAGATATTCTAACGAAGTATTATATGATTAACTGCATACCCTAAGTGTTGGTGCATAATTGTAAATCCCTAGTTCTTATCAATCCAATACATACATGAAATATTAATTCAAATGTGTTTTGGTTAATTGTTTGCATGTGTATACATTCTTAGTGATTCTATGTGATTATCTTAAGCTTACAAGTACTTAATCATGTGTTGATGTGTGTTTGGAAGTTTAAGTTTAGGTGAAAGATCACCACGTGCGAAGTCAGTCTCACTACGTGCGTAGTGGAGTTCACTACGCGCGTAGTGATTAGGTCGGTTAAAAGTTAATTAATTATTATTAATATAACCAGTACGTGCGTACTGGACTCACATCGTACGAAGTGTGATACATTACGTGCGTAGTGAATTTAAGTACACTATAAATATCTCTTAACCGCATATTAGCGAGAGAGTTCGCGGGTAATCGACTAATTGACTGGTAATCAACCGGGAGCCTTCGTAATCGACCTTATCCGACCTTAAGCCTTAGTAATCGCGACTTTGACCTCATAATTCGTAATCTTAGTGATAAATATGAATACCAAGGGCAGTCTTAAGCATCTCTGTGTGAGTTCTTAGAGTTTGTTCTTGCTTCTACTCTGTGTGTTTCTTAGTGTTATTGTGTGCCGGACACCTAAGCAGATCATAGTATCCTTAGGAGGTTTGGGAAATAGAAATTCCGCACTATTTCTCATCCTAGATCAGTCCTAGCATTAGGGTGTGTTTAGTATTAGAACCCCCCACGGTCCTACAAAGTGGTATCAGAGCCTTGTGCTTTGATTGATCACTTTTCCTTTAGGATTTCGTGATCTAGGTGTCGATTAGGCCTGTGTGTTTGTCCTTTTCGTTGTTTTAAACCGGTTAGTAGGTCGAAAATAGGTCTTTTTGCGTTAAGAAAGGTCGTGTTTACGTTAACTGTTTGAATGTTACCCGTGCGAAGTTATTCCCTGTGCGTGCGTAGTGATCTTAGTGCGTGCGTAGTGTGTCGTTGATCCTCTAGAATCTTCGATAGGCTGTGTGCTTTGTTCGTGCGTAGTAGATTATCAACATGTGCGTAGTGATACTAACTTCGCACGTACTTGAGTCTGTGTGTTAAACATTTTCTTAAAAACTATTTTAAGTACTCCGTGCGTAGTCATTTCAATCCGTGCGTACTAGGTTCTCAGTTCGTGCGTAGTAAAGTCTGTTTGTTTTATTGTCAGTCCGTACGTAGGTCTTCTACTTCGTGCGTTGTGCTGTGTGCTCGTGCGAAGTATTCTACATTCCGTGCGTAGTGTTACGTTTGTGTTAAGTCTCTTTCTAAAATGTCTGACATGAGTGCTATGGCTGCCAAACAAACTATAACTGCATTAAGTAACTTAATAATGGACAACGAACAGGGAGGCATTAATAAAGTACCCCGACTACTAACCATGGAAGACTACCCATTCTGGAAACCAAGGTTTGAAATCTTTATTGATGGAGTGGATCCAAGGTTACATCGTGCCATGAGAAGGGAACATCGAAGTTCCCTATGATCAAATGAGTGACGATCAACGTAAGGCGTATGATGCGGAGAAGAAAGCTTATTCCTATCTCATTCAAGCCATTCCTAATGAGATCTTTCATCAATTCCGACGATACAGAACGTCACGTTCCCTGTGGAACGCCTTACAAAAGAGGAATGAGGGGAATGCATCTCTGAAGGAGCTCAAGGCATCTCAGTTAAGGAAGGAGTTTGATCACTTCACCTCATATGTGAATGAAAAGCTTCCAGACCTGATCAACAGATACAACCATCTTCTTAGTGAAATGGATAGTCTGGGGGTGCAGATTTCCGAACGCCAACAAGTGGAGACTTTGTCTAAGGCACTACCAAAGAGCTGGAGGCCTTTCATCATGATCTTGAGGAATGGTGAGGGATTTGAAGGAATAGATCTAAATGACTTCATCACCAAACTTAAAGAGCATGAACAAGAAGAGCAAAATCTAGACAGACTAAGCAGCTATGTGCAGAATCCATCGCTATACTGTTCTGGACCCATTGCTTCTCCAGCCACCTCATCCAATGCTCCGTTGCAGACAGCTTTTACTTCTAACGTCAGTTCATCAAGCAAGTCTGCTCCTGAAACTTCTAGTGGACCACCTTATTCTGCTCCTTCAAACAAAACGTCAATGCCTGCCTTAAACACTGAGCATTTCAATCATGGCAGCACTGAAGAAGTTAAGGAGTATATGGGGATGCTTAGTGCATTGGTCACTTCATACGATGATCTGCTCAAAGGAAAGATTGGGAACGCCTATCTGACCCAGGAAGACTATGACCAAATTGACAACGATGAGATGGAACGTCAAGATATCTTATGGTCGTATGCCAACCTGGTAAGAAGAGCCAAAGCCTTAGTGAAGAGAACGGGGATGCAGATTACAACAACCAAAGATACAAAGATCGGGTTTGACAAGTTAGATGTAACCTGCTACAATTGTGGTGAAAAGGGTCATTTTGCACGTGAATGTGAAAAACCAAAGAACTCAGGACCCAAGTATCCCTTCAGAACTTCTCCGGGCAAAACGTCAAATACCACCACACCTAAGAAGGCTGAAACATCTCATGAGGGATCATCCAAGGCAATGGTGGTAGTACAAAAGGATGAGGGGATTGACTGGTCAGTACACTTCCAAGATTCGGATGCGTTTGAAGTTGCTGAAACCAACCTGGCAAGTGTTCTAGATCTGAACGACGATTCTCAGTCTGAGGCAGATAGTGTCCACGAGGTCAATGATGAAGAGTCTGTCCTGCCCACTGACGAGCAAAATGTGGCATCAACTTCTGAGCCAGCTGCTGAACCAACGCCAGTGCCTGTTCAACCTGAACCAGTAAATCAAAAGGCGTGCATGACTGGACAAGCTGATGTCAAAGTAAATCCTACACCTGGTCTTCCCTGTGTGTCATGTAATGATTATGTGAAGACCATAGTATCCTTGAAATCACAAGTCACTGAGCTAACCTCTAAATTACACGAGAACTCTATCATTAAGGGTAGAGAAAAGACTCTTAAAGATAAGATTGAGAGTCAAAACAAACAAATCAGAGAATTAGAGGTTTCTTTATTAAACAAGCAGGATGCTATCGTCTTTTACATAAATCAGATAGATACTCTAAAACGGGAACTTGCGAGTTCTAAGGTCGATTATGACACGTTAAATCAGAAGCTAAAAAGTTACTCAACTTCATCATATTTGTTTGAACACATAATCGACCGAAGACCACAAGGTTCTGTTCAGGAGAAAGACACGAAGACCTATTCGAAATGTCCACCACCGGTCTTAAACCAACTGGTGCAAGCTGATGTCTTCGCTGAAGCTGACCAACTTACTCCCAAAGTTGATACACCTTCTACTTCAACTTCAAAATCAAATTTAAAAATGAAGGAGAAAGTTGGTGAGCCTCAGAGAAAAGAGCCTAAACCAGAAGAAAAACCAGAACCAGGTATACGAAAGCTTCTGGGCAGTTCTTCTGGTCAAGGTTCCTTAATGCAAAATGTTCAAGCTGCACTTCGAACCATTGAGAAGGAAGGTGCAAAGTCTCCTGCAAACCGTCCTTATGAAGAAGTCAAAATCTTACCTAAACAAAGTGGTTTAGGAGTGCAGCCCAAAGGTAAAGTTGAACCGAAGGGGCCACATACACCTGCCAAATCTTACTCTAACCGGGTTTGCTATGTGTGCAGGAGACCTGGTCACCTTAGTTACGAGTGTGATCAGCAACCTCAGAGCTCAAGGGGGAAAGCTGATTCACCTGAACAAATTAAAAAACACAAAACTTTTCATCAAGTTAATCAGAAATCAACTGACCCCCCTCAGCTCAAAAGGACAATTGGGGAAACTTCGTGTAAACCCAAGAGTCCTGAGGTAAGTCTGAAAGGGAAGGAGCCAATACATAAAGTCATTAACACGTCAAGTGTTTACCATAAGACTCCTCCCCGTTCAGACTTGAGATGGACAACAAAATCTGAACCTAAACCATCCAGTAATCCAGATACCAAGGAAGAATCCAAACCTCCTGGTATGTGGATTAATGTACAAGTGATGGGAGAAGATGGGAAACCCATGACCATTCAGGCTTGGGTTCCCAATGCTAACTAACCTTTACTTGTTTGTGCAGGGTGCTCATCGGTATAACACGTGGATTGTGGATAGTGGAGCATCTAGGCACATGACAGGCGATCTGGGCCTTCTTTCAAACGTCAAAAAAATAAAAGGAGGGTATGTCAGTTTCGCTGGCGATAAAGGGGGACACATCACCGCTCAGGGTTTCTTGTCCAATGGGAGAGTGAGCTTTGACAAGGTCAACTATGTCGAGCAGCTAGCAAACAACTTGCTGTCAGTTTCCCAAATTTGTGATAAAGAGTTCAAGGTGATGTTCGATGACAAACAGTGCTATGTGCTAAAGAAGGAGTACCAAATTCCCGAAGACATGATCTTAATGTCAACTCCAAGACAAAATGACCTTTATGTCTTGGATATGTCCAATGCTTCGGTGAAAGATGTAGAACACCAATGCTTTCTCACAAAGGCCACTGAGAAGGATTCAGTGTTATGGCATAAGAGGATGTGTCATTTAAGCCTGAGAAAGATGAACCACTTAGTGCATCATGAGCTGGTCACGGGAGTCAACTTGAAGAGTTTCCATCTACCAGACAAGTGCGTATCATGTAAAATGGGGAAGCAGTCGAAGAAGCCCCACAAATTGAAGAAGTATCATTCCATCTCAATTCCTCTTGAATTACTTCACATGGATTTATTTGGTCCTGTGCGGTACAAGAGCATTCATGGAGATAGATACTGTCTGGTAGTGACTAATGACTACTCGCGGTTTTCCTGGGTTTTCTTCTTGAAAGAGAAGTCTGAGACATTCGAGACTTTAGAAGTCCTGATCAACAAGTTAGAGACAATCTACAAGTTGAAGATCAGGAAGCTTCGATCAGATCATGGTACTGAGTTCAAGAACCAGAAGATGGAAAAGCTGTGTAACGAGAAGGGTATCCAACATCAGTTCAGTGCTGCATACACTCCTCAAATGAATGGAGTGGCTGAGAGGAAGAATCGGACCTTAATAGAGGCAGCTCGCACCATGCTTGCTGACTCTGCTTTGCCCGTTAGGTTTTGGAACGAAGCTGTAGCAAATGCTTGTTACACACTTAACCGGGTCTTAGTGGTCAAACGATTAGGAAAAACATGTTATGAGCTGTTGAATAACCGGAAACCAAATCTTAGCCATCTTGAACCGTTTTGCGCTCCGTGCACTATGCTAAAACGGGAAGCAGAGGGAAAGTTCAGTTCCAAGGTAGAAAAAGGGTTCTTCTTGGGATACAGCATTCCGAACAAGAGGGTATACAACTTAACGTCTAACTGTGTGGAAGAGTGGTTTGAAGTGGATGTGCAGAGAAATTCTTCTCCTCCGACAAAAACTGGTGATGCCTGGCTGTTTGATTATGATAATCTATTTGACTCATTCAACCTGCCACCAGTAGCCTTAGAAGAAGATATTGCAATACAAATATTATATGATCTTCACAACTCTTCTGACGGTGCCCCATCAAACCTGCCCTCGAGTATTGCTATACCTATTCTAAGTGATGCTGATTCTGATTCTGAAGATGAGCCGCATAAGGGTGAGGGTTCCTCCAATGATCAAACATTAACACTTGAGGAGACACCTGTGGTCACTAACCTGGAAATAAATGTCGAAGCTCAGTTACAGAGATCAAGTATAGTAGATAGAAACCATCCTCCTGAACAAATTATTGGCGATCCGAATTCTCATGTTCAAACCAGGAGGCAAGTGGCAACGCTATCAGGTTCTCAATCTTCAGAATCCCCGGGATTGAAACAGATGACAGACTTTTCCGATCTAGGTGCCAATTTGGTTCAGTCTGTAGATTTTACACAATGTCTATGTTCGGGTTTTCTCTCACAGATTGAACCAAAAGATCATCTTGAAGCTCTCAAGGATGACTCTTGGATTAATGCTATGCAAGAAGAGTTGCTTCAATTTCAGAAGTTGAATGTATGGCGCTTAGTGAACAAACCCAAGGGAGCTAAATCTTTTGGCTGCAGATGGGTTCTGAAGTGCAAAAGGGATGATCAGGGGGTGATTGTAAGGAACAAGGCAAGGCTCGTTGTTCATGGGTTCAGACAAATTCCTGACATCGACTACACTGATGTGTTTGCTCCAGTCGCTCGGCTGGAAGCGATCCGCTTATTTCTCGCCTTTTCCTCGCACAAACGCTTTAAAGTCTATCAGATGGATGTTAAAAGTGCGTTCCTGTATGGCGAAATTCAAGAAACAGTCTATGTGAACCAACCTCCGGGGTTTGTCGATCCGATCCATCCCGACAAAGTGTACTTGCTGAATAAAGCGTTATATGGTCTTCATCAGGCACCGCGAGCATGGTATGAGACCCTCTCTCAATATCTGACTGATAATGGGTACCGGAGAGGAACCATCGACAAAACATTATTTATCAAGGGTGCTGATAAAGACTTGATCTTGGTGCAAGTATATGTGGATGATATCATTTTCGGTTCTCCCAATCCGATTCTGTGTGAAGATTTTGCAAGGATTATGAAGGAAAAATTCGAAATGAGCTCAATGGGAGAGATGAAGTTCTTCCTTGGCCTTCAAGTGGAGCAGACCGAGACAGGGATTTTTCTACATCAGTCGAAGTATGTTGCTGACATTCTAGCCCGTTTTGAAATGTCTACTGAGAAGACTGCTGCAACACCTCTTCCCATTAACCACGGCATGTCTCCAGACACTGAGGGGGAGTTGGTGAATAAGTCTCTCTACCGAGCGATGATTGGATCTCTAATGTATCTCACTGCATTCAGACCAGACATCATGTTTGCAACATGTCTGATGGCAAGATACCAATCTAAGCCCAATGTCAAGCATCTGATGATTGTCAAGCGGATCTTTCGCTATCTGAAAGATGCTCCTAATCTTGGACGGTGGTATCCATATAATGATAGCTTTGAGTTGACAGCTTACAGTGATTCAGACTATGGTGGATGCAATAAGGATCACAAATCTACCTCTGGGGGTTGCCAATTTCTCGGATCACGTCTTGTCACATGGCAGTGTAAGAAGCAGACTGCAGTTGCGCTCTCTACGTGTGAAGCTGAATACATTTCGGCAGCGAGCTGCTGTTCTCAGGTCATCTGGATTCAACAACAACTGCGGGATTACGGTTTGCAATTCTCTACTACTCCCATTTTTGTTGATAATACTGCTGCCATTGCTATCACTAAAAATCCTGTCCAACATTATAAAACCAAGCACATTGGTATCAAATACCATTTTATACGGGACTGCTGGGAAAAGAAATTAATTGATGTTGTGTCTATCCAAACTGATTTCCAAAAAGCAGACCTGTATACAAAGGCATTTGATAAACCCCGATTTTTGTTCTTAGTGAATGAAAACGGGATGAAAACCAAGTGTGAGGTTGTCTCTGATGATGCGACTTAGTGTCCTTATCCGTATTTGTGACTGTGTGTCTAGTTTCTGTGTGGTTATATCTCGTTTGTCTTTGTGTTTATTTTCTGTGTGTCTTTGTGTTTCTATTTTCTTAGTTTTTAGTTTCTTTAGTATTTTAGGGGGAGATAGTTCAGAAAACATAGAAAATACAAAAAAATCAGAAAACATAGAAAATACAAAAAAAAATCAGAAAACATAGAAAATACAAAAAAATCAGAAAACATAGAAAATATAAAAAAATCAGAAAACATAGAAAATACAAAAAAAATCAGAAGACATAGAAAATACAAAAAAATCAGAAAACATAGAAAATACAAAAAAAAATCAGAAAAACAAAAATGAGAAGTTGATCCAACTCAAATGGAAAATGATGGTACACTGGCTTTCAATACAAAGTATGTCTAGTAAAATTAGGACTGAAGGCATGTACATATTCTTGAGAAAACTGTCTGAAAATTTGAGTCAAATCAGATAAGAAACAGATGGCGTGTAAGACATATGATGAGAGTCTAGGCTGATTTGGTTATGCATGTGGAAATCCATCAAAGATTCAAACTATCGAGACACTCCAAGTCTACAAGTCAATAACAGTTGAGACTAATTTTGTCTGGTGCACACACCTGTTACCATGCCAAATGTGCTTAGATGACAATGAGCAAAATGTAAAAAGAGGGTGAAAAATTGACCCCAATCTGAGATGTCAAAAGAAATAGATACATTGATCTATCAATGTTGAATTGTCAAAGAGCATAAAATGCAGTGACAAAAGCTACATTGATCTATTAGTGTTGAATTGTCAAAGAGCATAAAATGCAGTGACAAAAGCTCAACAGAAATTATCAGAAGAGGTGAAAAATTGACCTCCATGTCAAAGAGCATAAAATGTGTTGACAAAATCAC
Organism: Pulicaria dysenterica; assembly: GCA_947179395.2. Classification (NCBI taxonomy): domain Eukaryota; kingdom Viridiplantae; phylum Streptophyta; class Magnoliopsida; order Asterales; family Asteraceae; genus Pulicaria; species Pulicaria dysenterica. The sequence continues at coordinate 68,907,759 of OX359291.1, read as the reverse complement.
AAAGCACATAAGCATGGTGGTTGGGTATTCAAGTTGTGAGATTTTAAAAGAGATAGTCTTAACCATGTACTCAGTTCTAGATAATCAGAAAATGTTGAAATTAAATCTGTCATTATCTGATGAAAGTTAGATTGACAGACATATATTGAGAGAGTCTGTTTGTGCCTAAGGTTCTGAAATAAATGATGACTAAGTATAGATGTGCTGGTACTGATTCCATCTTGGAACCTTCTCACAAAAAGATTCAATTTCAGTATTTTACTTTTTGCAAATCTTTAGTGTCACCCTACTGAGTGAGTCAAAACACTGTGAGATTTTAAAAGAGATAGTCTTAACCATGTACTCAGTTCTAGATAATCAGAAAATGTTGAAATTAAATCTGTCATTATCTGATGAAAGTTAGATTGACAGACATATATTGAGAGAGTCTGTTTGTGCCTAAGGTTCTGAAATAAATGATGACTAAGTATAGATGTGCTGGTACTGATTCCATCTTGGAACCTTCTCACAAAAAGATTCAATTTCAGTATTTTACTTTTTGCAAATCTTTAGTGTTTTCATTTATGTCTCTTAGGATTTAATTTGTTAACAGTCTGCATTTTCATTTTTTTTAATCAGATATATACAAAAATATTTTTAGTGTGTTATTTCTTATGCTTAGATGTAGATGTTTATTAGTAACCTGGAAGTTACTGACGGTTTATTGCTGAGTGCAGTACTAACAGTATCAAGGTTCACAGATGAGGAACTCACCACATGCAAAATGCATCTACTACGCACGATATATAGCTCACAATGTGCGTAGTGCTGGTAAGTAAAATGAAAGGTAATGGTTTGGTCAGAAGCACCACGTGCGCAGTGCACTCAATACGTACGCACTGCGTTCCATTACGTACGCAGTGAGGGTTGGATAACGGAAAGTCAAAAGTCTCCACCACGCACGTAGAGCACACTACCACGTACGTAGTGGAGACCCCTTATAAGCCCAACTCGTACGCCGAACCCATTACGCAAATAGTCGAACGAACTCATTTGTGATTCTCTCTCGATTTTTTGATTTTCAACCTGTGTGGAAAGAGTGTTTTGGATCCCGTTTCTTGTTCGGTTTTTCATTGCGATCACAGTGGTATGATTCTTATCCTTTTTCGTTAAGTATTTAGCAAGTTATGGCCATTTTTTTCGAATTGAAAACCCTGTTTTTATAAAGCATCGATTAAGGGTGTCTATGTGAATGTTCGATCGATATAAGCCACAAGGGATGTTATTGGGACTTAATCGATCTCATCTATGTGTTTTATGGGATCAAAACAGCAAAGAACAAAGAAATTCGAAAATCTAATTGTTTTTGGTTTGAGTTTTGGCCGCACGTAGTAAAGGTCAATACGTGCGTATTGATCCTCACTACGTGCGCAGTGCAACCTGTTCTTCGTGAAGACGATGATGTTTGCCCGTGCGTAGTGGGAAGCATCATGCACGTATCTTTGTGCCTTACGTGCGTGGTGCAACTGACACAAATCAAATATTTTTATCCTGTTTTCACTACGTGTGAGGCAGTGTCACTCCATGCGTACTGCGTCCAGTACGAACGAAGCATGTTCTTCAAATAAATGGTTATTTACTGAAATGTTTTTCGATCTTTGAATGTTTCTGCTTATCCGTCATTAATTTGTTGCAAATGTGTTTTGCAGATTTGAAAAATGTCTACTTCTCAAAGCCAACCTGAGGTGCACACAACTGGGGTGATGGAGGCTGCATCTGGCAGTCTGGGTCAAAGGGAGCTTCAGTGTGTTGATATCCATAATATCCGAGCTCACCTGGAAAAGGGAAAACTCACAAGGGAGTGTGATGGGATGATAGAGTATCTAAAGAGGTCAAGAATCCACAAGGCCATCTCAACCAGATGCACAGCATACATGTCACATCAGAGAGCATTCTGGAAAACAGCTACTTATGATGCAGAAGCAAATGTAATTACAACTGTGGTGAACGGACAAGAGGTGTGTGTGTCCGAAGCTGTACTAAATGAGCTGCTGGAATTTGGGGACTCATCTGGAGATCCGATTATGCTGAGCAGCTGTCGTGTCAAGAGCTGTATCTTGAGGTGCGGGTACAGTGGGAAGGTGGAGGTTGATACAATAAAGAAGACTTTGTTCTGCCCACCGTACAGATATCTGATGCATGTGCTCTCCCACTGTCTGGGATCGAGGAGATCGGGTCATGACCAAATCAACACGACCTTCTCCCACATGTTCGTCTCTCTGGTGTTGAATGTGCCATTTAATATCTCAAGAGTGATCTTTAAAGCCATGAGAGGAAACATGACCAAGGGCAAGGACCAGTTCTTGTTGTATCCTCGGTTCTTGCAGATGGTGATCGACAGTTAGGTGCCCAATTTGACAAAAGATGATGGTGACAAAGTACCATTGAAGCACATGAGTGCATCCACTGTCGGCCAGATGAGTAGGTACATTGGTGAACACCCACCAAAGAGGAAGCTGATTTGCCATCTGGCCAACCCCCAATACAGAGCTCCAGTGAAACAACATCTTTGGAGGAATGCTGATTCCACCTCTGGAGTGGAAAACATGCAGGTCATCTCTGATGATGACGAGGAGATTGAGAGCACGGAAATAAATCCCACTCAGGGAGAAAACATCCCCAGTGACCTCGGAAACATAATGTACGATGATATTTTGGAAAGGGATGACTTTCTGGGTGCGGAAGAAGTGCAGAGGAAAGGGAAAGAGGTTGAAGAGGAACCTCAAAAGAAAAAGAGGAAGGTCTTCAAGTATAAGCCTCTTCCCCAACCCACAACACAGGCAGCTCCAGTGTCTGGTTTTTCAGCAACAGCGGCAACAGCAGATCTTGCAGGTCCTCAATTGCCTACAGTCACAGCCGTTCAGGAGCTACAGCTTGTCACACGTCACGTGATGACATTGCTTGCAAAGGAGACTAAGAGGGAGGCACGTGAAAAGCAGAAGGATGAGGAGCTTGCAAAGCTGAAAACACTGTTGGAAGAGTCTGCTCGCAGAGATGCTGAGAGAGAACAAGAGCTGAGACAGCTGCAGTTGGAAAATGCAGCGCACAAGCAAGTAATTTTGGAGCTGAGAGAAGAAAATAAATCAATGAGGACAATGGTTCTGGAAAACACCAAACAGATTGAACAGATGAAGGAGGAGATGGTGTTGAAGCTGAAGGGAATAACAGAAGAAGACACCTACTTACTTTCCGATGAAGAAGGAGGTTGATTCTAGATTTCCATTGTTTATTTTTATTGATGTATTCTGTGTGATGATGAACCTTTTGTAATGAAATGTTTGTTCAATTATTATGAAATGAAATGTTTATTTTAACTTACACACATTTATGGTTTCTTATTTCTGTGTGAAGATCCATTAAATGTACAACCATTGAAAGCCGAAATTCCTCAATCCTCTCATCTACTAAGTGTTGAAGGGTGAATTGTTCCTCAGAATGAATACGATGCAGAGGAAGGGGAGATTCTTCCATTCCTGACCAAGGAGCAAATCGCCGAACTTTTACAAATACCAATTGAGGATGTCATTTTGGAAGAGGTGGATGAAAGCTGTGTGCCACCACCTCGGGCTGAACAGGAACCAATGTTTGATACTGATGAAATGGAAGTTGAGGACGAAACAGATCAACACTATCCTAGCCCACAAGAGGAGGATGATTTGCCTGACTTTGCTGAGCTGTTCAGAAATGCTAACGCTGAGGAAGTTGATCGGAGAGCAGAAGCTCGTGAACAGGCAAAGGTGGACTTCGACTTGGAGAAATATCTTGGTGATAGAAAGTCCAAGGAAGAAGAACGGACAGAGAGAAGAAGAAAGTATGAAAGATTTCTGGTTCGTCAAGCTGGGAAAGCCAAGAGATCCGAAAGTTCTCCAGAATATTCAAAGTTCTATCAAACTCTGGGGAAGAAAACGGATGGTGAGATAGTTGGTTGGTGTTTCATGCCTGAGTTTCACATCTATGCAGTCAAGAGAGAAAGGGGAGTTGAGTACTTCCAGAGGGCAAACGACATTCAAACACTGCCGTTCTATGACATTCGTCAACTTGCTCGCCTGCCTCTTTTGGATTGTGATAATAATAGTATGGCAAAATTGTTCGAAACGCTGGTAAAGCGTGAGGCTCAATTCGGATGGAAAAATTTAAAGCTTTACATACCGGGGGTCAAGATCCATCCAACCAAGATTGACCCACTGACAGGGAAGAGACTCAAAGTGCTTAACTGTAAAGCTCCCCGATGTATGAAAAAATTGCCATTAAGGATCATGCGTACTGGGTGGAGCGCAAGGTTCAAGTGGTGGTACTTCAACGAGAAAACAACGGAGGCAGTGATTGTTTTAGACGACAACCTGTCAGGTGGAGAAACTGTAAAGGTATTCGATCCTATGTGGATCAGGAATTTTGGTAAAGACGACATCACTGTTCTATACTACAACCCAATTCTGTACAAGCATCAATATATGGAGTTGGCGTTGCAGTTTCAGAAAGTCGTTAGAATTTGCTTTGCATTCGACATCTACGCTGGATCTGAAGAAGTCAAGTCTACAACTTTGTGTTAGCTAGATTGTCGTTTTGTTTGTTTTGTGCATTTTACTTTGTGTAAATTTTTGCTTAGTGCAATGGTTATTGATAGAACTAGGTCTTAGGGGGAGTTTGTTGGTGCATAATTGTAAATCCCTAGTTCTTATCAATCCAATACATACATGAAATATTAATTCAAATGTGTTTTGGTTAATTGTTTGCATGTGTATACATTCTTAGTGATTCTATGTGATTATCTTAAGCTTACAAGTACTTAATCATTTGTTGATGTGTGTTTGGAAGTTTAAGTTTAGGTGAAAGAACACCACGTGCGAAGTCAGTCTCACTACGTGCGTAGTGGAGTTCACTACGCGCGCAGTGATTAGGTCGGTTAAAAGTTAATTAATTATTATTAATATAACCAGTACGTGCGTACTGGACTCACATCGTACGAAGTGTGATACATTACGTGCGAGTGAATTTAAGTACACTATAAATATCTCTTAACCACATATTAGCGAGAGAGTTCGCGGGTAATCGACTAATTGACAGGTAATCAACCGGGAGCCTTCGTAATCGACCTTATCCGACCTTAAGCCTTAGTAATCGCGACTTTGACCTCATAATTCGTAATCTTAGTGATAAATACGAATACTAAGGGCAGTCTTAAGCATCTCTGTGTGAGTTCTTAGAGTTTGTTCTTGCTTCTACTCTGTGTGTTTCTTAGTGTTACTGTGTGCCGGACACATAAGCAGATCATAGTATCCTTAGGAGGTTTGGGAAATAGAAATTCCGCACTATTTCTCATCCTAGATCAGTCCTAGCATTAGGGTGTGTTTAGTATTAGAACCCCCACGGTCCTACACTAAGGCACAACTATCAGCAGATCTTGATGGTTCTCCAGTAGATCTGAAAACTTACCGTGGGATGATTGGATTGTTACTATATCTCACTGCAAGTCGTCCGGACATCATGTTCTCTACCTGTCTCTGTGCCCGATTCCAGACGAACCCTAAAGAGTCACATCTTCTGGCAGTTAAGCGGATATTCAGATATCTCAAAGGATCTATGGATCTAGGTCTGTGGTATCCCAAAGATTCAAATCTGGATCTCCATGCTTACTCAGATGCTGACTATGCCGGTTGCAAGATTGATAGGAAAAGCACATCTGGTATTGCACACTTCCTGGGGGATCGTTTAGTCTGCTGGGCCTCCAAGAAGCAAAACTGTGTATCCACATCTACAGCTGAAGCTGAGTATGTTGCTGCTGCAATGTGTTGTTCACAAAGTCTCTGGATACGTACATAATTATCAGACTTTGGCCTCAGGTATGATAAAATTCCACTGCTATGCGACTCCCAGTCTGCCATAGCTATCTCCTGCAACCCGGTTCATCACTCTAAAACTAAACACATTGATATCCGTTATCACTTCATAAAAGATAATGTATAGAAAGGTCTTATTGAGCTCCAATATGTTCCTACTGAAAATCAGCTTGCTAACTTGTTTACCAAACCATTAGACGAAATTCGCTTCACTGAGTTGGTATCCAAGTTAGGCATGCTAAACTTGAAAATATAACACACTGTTGCTTCATTTTTCCTTTCTTTTCTTTTTGTAGAGTAGGTGTTACACTGTTTGTTCTTTGTGCAGATTACTGATGCAACACTTAAGTGGGAGTGAATTTCTGGTTATACATATGCTACATATGTGTAGGAGGAGAAAATATATACACATTATGAACATGTGTAGGGGGAGAAGTATACAACTGGCACATTCCCCAAAATTTTGAAATTTTTCATAAACAGATGCAAGAGTCTAGGGGGAGTGTGTCAAAACAAACACTCAAATCAAGATATCTTGGAAAATCAATTTTTTTAACTCTAAAAATCCAGATATCTTGAACTCTCAGAAAATTTCCAAAGTGTTGGGTTTTGTTATAAACAATCGCATTGTCAGTCTATCGCATGGGATTACCACTTGTTAACTATCCCTTAATCGCATGCGATAGACTATCACTTGCCATGAACAAAGCATCAATCACATGCCTTAGGAAAATTCAGCAAAGGTTCAAACTTCAATATGAATCGCATGCGAATTGATAGAATCTGCCTAACTTTAAGGCCCAATCACACGCGATGCATGCGAATTGATAGAATCTGCCTAACTTTAAGGCCTAATCGCACGCGATTAACACACCAAAGGGTGAATCGCATGCAATTGACATTCCTATTAGCCGCATGGTTTTACTTCTATCAGCTGTGTTTTTTTACCGTTGCTTCACCCAATCAACACGCGACACGTATCCCATTCACTTTATAACCGTCCCATCCACCCATCGGTCATTTCACAAGCTCAAAATTCAAAAACTTACAAACTCTCTCGATTTGGTTACTTGAAAACACAAACTCTCTTGTTACTCTGCCAAAATTTACAAATTTTATATCAAAATACTCGTGATCATATAGGTAAAAACTTGTACGGTTTACATTTTGAAAATGTCGAGTTAAAATGATGATTTTGGCCCTAGAGCATCCATTTGCGATAGAGTCATGTGAAACTTTGAATGGACCTTTGGGGCACGAAACAAACTTGTTAGACTAATCCAAGTTTGCGATGGGTAGTTTGAACATATGGGGAACACTTTGTTGCAAAAATATTTCGAAAATCTCAAAAAGTGTTCTTCGTGTTCTTGAGGACTATGAACTTACATCATAAGTTCATATTTTGGCTTTAAAAAGGGTGTTTTGATGATTTTTTGACTATACTCAAGTACTATAAAGTTGTTTATTACTATCTAATTGTCATATTAAAAGTGTCAAAACAACTTGATTATACTTAAAATCATCATATACACAATGGGGCTTCCAGAGTTGGGGTTTTTCACAAAATTTTCATACTTGTTAATTTTTGGTCAACAAGGGTCAACATTCTTTCAATCACTAAAGTTTGACAAAACAAAAGAAATTCAAAGCTGAACGTTGTTTTTCATGCATATCTTTTTATCTTTAACTTACCTGTTTTTATCTATTTGTACAGATAAGATGGCTCAAGTTGTACGCGACCCTGAGGAGATTAAGCCGCAAGCTGAGTTCCTTAACACTAGGACTCATGCAAACAATCACTACATTGACTTGACCAAACTGAAAAACCCTACTTACCCCATTGTCACTGAAATCCTAAAGATACACCCACTAAACCACCTCCTGACTTACAACCCGTCTACAACCGTCACACATGTTCCTGAGCTCTACGTTCAACAATTCTGAAAAACATATGATGTGCGCATCAACAACAGGGGGCATGAGGTCATTCATGCTGAGGTTGACGAATTTCAAGTTAACATGCCTCTCAATCGCCTAAGAACTATCTTTGATCTACCCACAGCAGGCAGCAGACCTCCCGCAACAGAATTTGAGGAAATCCCCGATGAGGATGCATGTCTTGTAGCTATCAGGGAAATGGGTTATGATGGTGAGCTCACCCACAAAAATCAGTTCAAATGCACCGGCTTGCATCCCAAGTACAACAAATTTATGACGGTGCTTAAACGGTGTCTCACCCCCAAGCATTCGGGTTATGAGTTTCCAACGGAGCATCAGCTCAAAATCTTTGTGGCAGCGGCCAATTATTCACATGTGGATTATGCATTTCTTCTCTTCCAAGACATCAATGCTACAATGCTACGGAAGAACTCCCGGTAGAAGAAGGATGCAAACATGTTGCCGTACCACCGCTTCATACCTATGATCATCCAATATGTGATGGATCAGAATGCTGACATCCCTCGCCGGGCAGGTTTACCTTCTATTACTCTTAAGATTTTTATGCATATTAAACCTGCCATTCCGGCCAATCTTCCTATCCCAAGACCATTCCCTGTATCTCTCCTTGATTTATGTGAGCAGAATGATATTCTTGTGAGTTATAGGGCAAGTGTAGGAATACCTCCCATGGTTGTGCCAGAACCGGCCATACCTGCCCAGGGAGGTGTAGTACCTGGTGAGGATTTAGAGAATAGACCTCAGACATCTATGGGAGATGCTGAGAGGGACATGGAGAGAGAAAATGAAGAGAGGGGTGGAGAAGAAGGTGAAGGTGGTGTTATTAGAGAGGGAGGGGATGCATATGATCTCACCACTGTTCAAACAATTATCCAATCTCTTTCTCAAACCACCCACACCCAAGCTGTACTCGAAGAACTTGGTCTTGACGCTTCTGGTCAACCAGTTCCCAATCTTCTCATACCGAGTCTGTTTCTCAGTCAGGTGGTGCTCCTATTCTTGAATCTATTTTATCACCTTTGGGCACCCCTGAACAACCTATTGAACAGCTAGCTGAAAGTACACCTTCCTTCATGAAACTCACTGACCCACATACTACCTCTCCTGACCAAGCCCACACTGTTCAACCTACTCATGTAATATGACAACCTGGTGGTCTGGTCATCTCTTTGAATCCTCTTACCCATCCTACTGAAATTCCTACCTACGGACAGGCAATTGTAGCCCCAGAACATGACATTCCAGTTACTTCTCCAACTCATAGCCTATCTGTTGAATCTGGCTCTGTCACCCCTGATTCTCTACTACAACCTGATCAATATGCGGGGTATGTTGCTGGTAGTGGTGAAGATGAAGATAGTCTTGTAGTTAGGAGTAAGAGTGACAGAGAGGATGTGAGAAAAGGAAAACAGAGTGCTGAGGGTCCTTTAGCCCCAGAAAGCCGGGTAGCCACATCTACTACGGGACCTAACATTGTTAGGTCTCGTATTGAACAAGTCGCGGTTATCCCACCCGTGTAGCTTTCAACCCCACCAAGCTACTACGGTGTCTCTCAACAGGCACCGTCTTCATTGCACAGGGCTATAACACATACACTAGGTCAACCCCAATCGGGTGTTTGACCTATTGAACATAGAGGACTGCCTCCCTCGTCCTCGACTCCTTTCAATGCACAATTTGATATACCGTGGATCTCCGCTTATCTTGACCAACACAGGGTTACAATTGATGCACTGAGCTTGTATGTCCAACAAGTTTCCTCAACTACCAGAGGTGGTACCTCTCAAGGTGCCATTCGAGGATTGGAAGGAAATCCTGCTGGAGCCAACATCCATGTTGCTCCAGTAGGTGATACTACCTCTGTGGTTGGTACTCCAACCGGAAGTCTTCGTGATTCCGGGTTTGTTACACGTGCAGAACTTCAAGATTATATTCAACAAGCCGTGGCACCAATCCACCAACAACTGCAAATGACAAATCAAAAGTTGGATCAGATAGAACAATCCTCCCAGACTCAGGCTCAGCAACTGAACAGGATTGAGGTACTCCTTACCGCTAGACCTCAAGTACCAGAAACTCAGCCACAACCTGATCCAACAACCATGTCAGTGGATGCTTTGAAAAGCTTGCTGTATGTTAAACTTCTGGAACAAAGACCAGAATCTGCACATGATCAAGACCTTCTAACAACTCTTTGCAACGAACAACGTCCACAGGGAATCTCCTTGGATGACTTTCAAGAGTTTCATAAAGATGTCAACAACAAGATCGATGGGGTGACTAGAGGCTTCTACACCTCTTTGGAGAAGGTTACTAAGAGACTGACATTACTTGAACAAACTTGTCAGGCTCAGGCTCAAAGAAGTAAGAGGAGACGGGATGATCAGAATCCTGATGATCAACCCGAGGGGGAGAAAAGGAGAAGATTGTATATGACTTCTCCCTCTGGGGTTGCAAATATACCTGTCGTACCTGTTCCCCGTTTCAGTTCATACTTATCTGCAGATAAAAGTTCAGCTGGGTCTGGGAGTCAACAACATATGAAAACTGCACAACAATTGGCCGATGAAGTTTATGAACAACAACAAAAGGAGAATGCTGACAAACATATTGTACTTTATGTACCTTAGCAACAATCTGAACCGAGGCCAATCGATCTTGAAGAAGGTGAAATACCTTATGAGCTGTCCCATGCCGAGATGTTTAACTTGTTTAGTGACTCAGATGATGAAATGGAGGATTTATATGAGTCTATACACACATCACCTGCAAGGCATATGGGAGATAGCAGTTCTGCTCAACCAGAGGAGGAACCTGAGGATCCTGAAATTCGTGACATGTTCAGAGATATAGATGAATATGTGAAAGACACTACACATCCAGCTTCACCCAAAGTTGTCCACAGATTTGATGATATCATCAGTGAAAGAGAGCTTGCACTTAAAAGAAAAGAATGGGCAACAATCTCTAGAAGGGAAGCTAGAAGGAAACCTAAACAGAAGAAAACCACATTCGACGTGTCCAGGGTTCTCAGTGGAGTAAAGAATGGGCAGCAATCTCTAGAAGGGAAGCTAGAAGGAAACCTAAACAGAAGAAAACCACATTCGACGTGTCCAGGGTTCTCAGTGGAGTAAACATTGAAGTTCATGAAAGCTTCCCTCCTCCTCATGGTCAATTTTAAGAATCAGCTGCTGATGTATTGGAAAGAAACAGACAAAGAGAAGCAGCTGAGAAAATTAGAAAAGAATCAGAATGGCCCTTGCCACCAAACTTCATAGAGCCACCTGCTCCTTCAGTGTATTGTGGAGATCCAGGTCTTGATGCAGGAAACATGTTCACAAGAAGTGCTGGTCAACAACCAATATGGAAACGGTATTTTGTCAATGCTGCCAATCTTGAAGAAAGAATACCAGACATATTCAGCACTGAGCTAATACAGGTTATTTCCCCTGAGTTGCGGAACATGGATGACAAATAGAGAAGAAGATATGAACATATCCTCTCACAGTCCATGACAAAACCAGAAGAGATCAAATCAGAGTATCCAATAGTTGAACTCATCAACATCTATACTCAAACAACCTTCAGGATAAAGTATGTCATCTTTCATGTCAGAAGAGCAAACAACCTGTCATACTTCCTCAATGAAGCAGATGTAAGGTTTGTTAGAATTGAAGACATCATCTTTATCTTTGACACCCTCTCTCAGAAAAGAGGAAAGTGGCCTGAAGAAGAGTTTGGAAGAGTTGCTCTGATGAAATATATGAGAAATCTGATAGAATACTTTGAGGAACATGATCTGCAACTCGGAGCTGAAAACAACTACTTAAAAGTCAATCTCTTAAAGCCTAACCAGAGCCATCCAGACTTAAAAAAGCTTGAAGAGTTGACAGTTATCTATAATGGGCATCCAAACTTCAAAGGTGATCGAGGTGTCGTCTCAATGAATACAAAAGGTGAAAAGATATTCATCAGACTTGATGAACTGATGTCATATTCAGACGGCACTTTGAAAATCCTTCATCATAAGATACATCAGAAAATTTGGGATAACCGTGCAGCCTATACTGATGAAGAACATGCTTAAGCCTATCGTGCTATAGAGAAGATGAGAGCTACACTGGCAAGCAGAAGGAAAATACGCAAGTGGCAAGTGGCTTTCGGGATTCGCAACAAATCAGCTTATGAATAGTTTATGTATTTGTTTGTTGTGAATCGTTGCACACCTCACTTAGGGGGAGAATGTTAGATTATAAAAAGTGAGGGTGCAATATGTAATTATTGTAAAGTTGGGCAAATGCTATAAAAGGCATTTGCCCTTCACATTTCAATCGAAGCTTTGCATATTTCTAACTCTTGTGTTTTGTGTTCTCTCTCTCTCAAGCTCTCGGCTTTCACTTTCTAAACCGAACACACACATAAACACATACTAATCATCTAGCATTGCTTCATCCGTAAGAATTACGGGACCATCAATCGGTCAAGAAAGAAGGCGGCGTTGGTCGAGGAAGAAGGCGTCGTCGAGGAAGAAGGCGGCATCGGTCAAGGAAGAAGGCGGCGTCGAGGAAGAAGGCGTCGATGGAAGGGGTCGATGGCAGGGGTCGATCGAGGGTGAGGAAGTACGTGGTCGATCGAGGTGAGGAAGCAGAGGTTTGGGTTTAGGGTTAGGATGAATGTCTATTTTAAAAAAAGAGGTGAATCCATGTCTGCATAGAACAGACAAAAACAGATCTTTTAAAGTCTATTTTATTATGTGAAACAAACAGTTTATTTCTTAATGTCTGCGCGCCCGCAAACAATAGAGGAAAACATATCTATTTTTAAAAAACAAACACCACCTAAATAATAGAGTTATCATTTATGGTGAAAATTTCATAACCTAACAAAAGCCTTGATCACTTGAGGTCGAAATTTCCCAAAACCGAATAAAGGTTTTTCAGGTTTTTCAAGTTCTTTTGTGACTAATACTTTTCTAATTAACCTGAAAAATAAACTTAAGGCCCTCATTCAAAGTTTTATGAAACCTATTCGCATAAGGATACAACTTCATTTGTTTTCACCTAACGCCCTTATTTAGTGTTTTAATACACCTATTCAAATAAGGATACAACTCCATTTTAATAATAGAGTTATCATCTACTTAAACTTATTTAAATAATCTTATCTTATAATTTTATTAAAAGAAAAGGGTTGATAACATTATATTTCTTAAAATAAGGTGATTTTACCAATTAAAATTTTTTAATTAATCAAAAAGTAACTTTGAAATTATCTTCCTTAAAAAAGGTGATTCCACCAATCAAAACCTTTTAATTAATCAAAAATTGACTTTTTATTATTTGCTTATGGGTAATGATTTATACATAACAACTTTTTGTCATACACAACAAAAGGTTGTGACAAAAAGTTGTTGCTTGGACCATTATGCCCATAAATTTATGGATAAAATTAATAGTTAGTGAGTAGGTAAGGGTAAAAAGGTCCTAATTGTTGTGTATAGCAAAGAGTTGTTGTCTACAAATCATCACTCTTTGCTTATGGATTGATATCATCTTAAATTCCATAATTTAAAGGTGATTTCACCGATCAAAATCTTTTAATTAATCAAGATTTGAATTTTTATTGTTTGATTACGTCAATGCATAACAAAAATTGGGCACGAATCCTACCGTTAATTGCGTAACCCGAATTCTAAATGAAGATACACTTTCAATTTGATTTGTATTGGTCTTTCATATTGTATATGCTTAAAGTTACGTTAAGTGTCTCATTAATTACACATGTAACCTTTCAATAAAAGCGGTTCCATTTGATGCTCTGTTGTCCAATGACTACAAACAAAATCCAATGTCAATCATTATTTAATGTTGGATTTATTATAAATAGTCATATGTTGTGGTTTCTCGAGTAAAAAACAAAAATGGTTTAAAAGTTTTTATTTGTGATGAAAAATGTAAGTGTACAAAAAAATGATGAATGATTTCTATAAAAAGGTTTTACAGAATATATAATGATGATTTTATGTATGAATTCTTTCTGATTTATGAAATTTATCCTTCTTTTAGATGTTTTATATCGGTATGTACTTTCTAGAATTATTTTACTAGACACGTTAGTAGTATTTCACACCGTTAATGTTTAAAATTTATGTAAACTATCCCCGTGTTTTATACACGGTGTATTAAGCTAGTTAAGATAAATCTATTATCCTAATTATATAGAAACCGATTTAATTAACCAAACTCCTTAAAAATTCGGCCACTATTTTAAAGAAATAAAAATCGAATTTTCATTTTAATTAATCCATAAAAACTTAATTATATATTTATTTAATCCTAAATAAATACGCACAATTAATAAAGGATGAAAGTTCTGTGACATATTTATATGTTAGGATCAAGACACTAGCTTACCATTAAGTTTTGGTAAATGTTGTCCTATACCAACAAATCAATTGTAGTATCTGTATGAAAGTACAAAAGCATGAAAGTTCTGGGAAAATCTATTAACGCGTTTTTAGTAATTAGTCAATGAATTAGACTTATGCGAAATCAACCATGATTAAATTTCTATGCCACTTAAATTTCTTTCCAGGCCGGCAAATAATTGACTTGATCAATGACGGGCTCGAACTTCCAATGAAAATAAGATGAAGACATATGCAAAGGAACATCCATATATAATCGAACTACACCAAAAACTAGCTACCAATATATCGATCACCAAGACTGTTCTCTCTTGCATTCAATTAAGAGTCACCACCACCATGATTGATAATGGGCTCAAGATATGGTTGATAATTGTGATCATCTCTATGTTTGTTTTGCTTATGATCAGTTTGGCTTGTAGACGTAGTGGTTATGGTGAAAAAGGTGGTGGAGGCGGTGGTCAAGGTCAACACCATAGAGGAGAAGGGGAAGTTGGTGGTTTAGGTAATGGAGGAGTAGAAGATGGTGGTGGATCAGACTATGCTGGAGGAGGTACTTGTGAAAGTGGAGGAGGTAATAGTGGAAGTGGAGGAGGTGGTTGTGGTACTGGTGGGGGAGTTGGTGGCGGTGGCGGTGGCGGTGGTTATTAATCATAGACAAGAAAATGGAACATATATGTATAAAACAACACTAGCTAGTATGGTATTCGTATAAAGTTATAGTTCCCGTATCGCACAAAAAGGTGGTTATCAAAAGCTCGTCTTCTACGACAGAAAAATAGCAGACGGTAGTGATGGCCTACTATATATACAGCCATTTTCAACACTTAGCAATGTGGAAATCTACTATGATAGTCATTTTTCCTGGTCGCCAAAAAGCTTGTGTCTGTTTCTATTATTAAACAAGGATATTATGTGTAATATTTTTCATGGGTTACTTTTTCTTCTGTTTAAAATTTTTGATTTATATGTTTTGTGTTTAAATTTCGAAGAAAACAAAAGAGGGTATGTTTTATCTTTTACAATATGACCACTTACTCCCCTTGAACTAAAGAGGGTATATTTTATCTTTATAGATCATATACTATGGGGGTGTTTTCCATAGCTTATTTAAGTTTATTAGCTTATTAGCTTATTAGCTTATTTAATTAATTAAGCTAAAACAAGTAAAAGTGTTTTCCATGACTTATTTAAAGAAGACTTATTTATGCTTTAAAATGACAAAAAAGGGCATGTCTAATAAGCTCAAGTGTTTACCATGGCTTATTAACCCTAAAAATCGGAGAAGAAGAAGCAAGGAAGAAGATGAAGCATACAAAATAAAGGGTAAATGATGTAATTTGGATAAATAAGCTCTAATAAGCCTCAAAATATTTGCTTATTTAAAACCCATAAATAAACTAATAAGCTCATCCTTAATAAGCTATGGGAAACACTATTTAAGGTTTATTAGCTTAAATAAGTTAATAAGCTAATAAGCTAATAAGCCAAATAAATAAGTTATGGAAAACACCCCCTAAATTTCGGGTATTACAGGGTTCCATGATCTCCTAGCTATGTGCTTTCCTCATCAATGATCAACAAGGTTAGGATTTGTTTCTTTTTTTTTTTTAACAACAAATTAGTGGGCCGGTTCCGCAGTGACATCCATACGGGCAGTTAGAGGTGCACATCTTCGGATTTTAATCCGATCCGGATTGGATAAAATCCGGACCGGATTTTTTAGGTTTTTTGGGACCGGATTTTCGGATTGTAACCGGATTTTCTCGAACAAAAGTGTAACCGGTTTCGTACGGATTAAAACCGGATTTTCTCGGACAAAAGTGTAACCGGTTTCGGATCGGATTAAAACCGGATCGGATCGGATAAAAACCGGTTAAATCCGCTCCGGTTTGAAAAAATAACCGGTTTTATAAAAAATCGGTTCGGATAGTTTTTGTACAAAATCGGAAATTCGGATTTTTTGTGCACCTCAGCGGGCAGTATGCGAACCCCGAGCCACTCACCATGAGGGATTAAACCCTCCTCCATAATCTACGAAGACTACCACTATGAGGAATAATACATTCACCAATTTTTTAAGGAAACCACAATCCCCAAGGCTTGAACCCAAAGCTTGAGGATTATTCCACTTGATTTGTTAGTGCATTTGTTATTATATAGAGTTAATTCTTTCTTTATATGCTTCAATGACGACCCAATACCATCTTTGTTCCTTTTGATTTGTTATTGGATCCGCTGTTCTCTAAGGTTAATTCAGACAACAATGCCAATGGAATATCTATCCTATTCTATATTAAAATAAAAAATCAAATTCACATTTCTTTAATTATTGCTAATTCAACCAATCATAAGGTTTCCTCATCATAAGGTTTCTTCTTTGGTTGTTTGAAAACTAACATTCCTCACCATCCTCCCGTTCTTGCTTTCATCCTCTCATCAGTTTGACGAACTAATCTCATGAAACATAAAATGCACCCGATTTCATATATTGTTAGTTTCAGATTGAGTATGTAACAACAAATGTTTGTAGAAGAGGGGCTTGAATACAAATTCTAGCTATCTTAGAATTTATGCAGACACAATTACTTTTAATTTAGTTATTATTGATACGAATAAAAAATTACATGTACATGGAAACGTAAATTTCAAATACAATAAAATGTGACAACAATCTACTTAACACATAACTAGCTTCCCTAAGACAACCAATGTCTAAGATGTTTAATACATAAATGATTTCTCAACACTATATTAACTCTGAAACTTGCTTCGGTTAAAAGCTTATGTTTGTTCCTCAAGTATTTTCTAAGTGAAGTGTTCGTGGTTTTGGATCTTGACTTACATGTGCATATATAGAAGTTGAGGGGAAGCCTTGGTTGGAAGCTAGTATAGAAAAATAATATTTTATCATTAAGTTCGTGATGAAAAAGTACTATTATTTTAATTAGTTTCTAACAAAATAATATTATTTTTTAAATAGTACACAAACTAACAATATTTAAATATTATCCTCATTACTTTTTTGCCTTATAATACGAGACTTACCTTTCGATGATTGGTACTTTTATCAACTGTCTCAGATTTTTTATCTTGACTTTCCTAAACATATTGTTGTCCGCCATTCTTTTGTACTTGACAAGATCTTCAAGATCTTATTTCAAAGTAACTTTAACCTTTTTCACATATAATAATTCTATCTCTTTTGTCCTACTTCGCAGAACAAAAGGTGCAAATACTTTTACAAATAGAAGATATTTGTTTGTAAAGAACAACACATGTTCAACCTTTTGACTTAGGAACATTTACATAAGAAAGAAAGTAAACTGAAAAACAAGTCAAAATCGCAATTCGGTTAATCAATTATACTAGGATAACAAAAATTGAGATGCTCAGCCTAACTCTTAAATACACAGCTGATTAGAGGAATGCTCAACTGATCAAAAGTTGTTTAGCTGATCAGTCTTTGCTCAACTAATTAGTAACAAACTTACCAATCTCTATGATTAGCTGACCAATAAATTTATCTGACTATATTGAGTGATTAGCTTATCATAAAAGACTAAAGTATCTAAATATACTTAGGGGGTGTTTGGTTGGCTTATTTTTTTTCAATGGAATTGGAATCCTTCAAGGAATTGGAATGTGAAGGATTTGGAATTTGAGTCTAAATCCTTCCTTATTGTGTTTGGTAGTTTCAGGAATTGGAATTCACTTCCCCACCACAAAAACCTAAACTAGACCTGCCACCACCATCGCCACCTTCACCACCACCTCATGGCTGTCACCGGCGCCGCCCCACTGTTATGCCCACCGTCGTTGAAACGCCGTCACCGTCTAAACCTTAAATCGCCACCACAATCTAAATCCTAAATCGCCGCCACCGTCGAAACCCTAATAGCCTCCACTGTCTAAACCCTAAATCGCCGCCACCGTCGAAACCCTAGCCAGAGGTGAACGTCACCGTCACACGTTAAACTAAACACATGATCCGTCGAAACCCTAGCCAGAGGTCGCCGTCGCACGTTAAACGTCGTTGTCGATAGTCGAACCCTAGCCAGAGGTCGCCGTCGCACGTTAAACGGGTGGTGTCGAACGCCAACAGCTGTTGAACGTCGAACGCCACGAGCTCGCCGTCGCTTGTTAAGATCTCCGCCAGCTCGCCGTCGTCGTTGAAGGTTGCCGCCGGTTGCCCAAAATGGGTGGTGTTTATGGTTAGATGTTGAGCCAAGTGAAGAGAAGAAGGAAGGAGAATGAAGGATTTCAAAATCCATAGGGAAGTGGAAGGATTTCTAAATCCACCAAATGAGGGAATGTTTTCCATCCCCTAAAATCCATTTCCTTCCCTGATGTTAAACCAAACACATGATTTGGTTGGAACTGGATTCCAATTCTCAAGGAATCCAGCCAACCAAGCATTAACTTAGCTGATGTTTCTGATCACTTAGTTGATCTTTTGGTCACTCGGCTGATAGTCTTGGTCACTCAGCTGGTAAGGCAAAATTCATATGCTGATTGTTTTTAACTTGGTTCTTGCTCAATTGATTCTTGTCAAAGGATTTAGCTCATACATTCAACGCACTTAGTTAATCTTAGCTGTTACTTCTTAACTTAGTAAAATTACAAGTCTAATCTTAACAACACATGTTAAGATAATTTTCTAGTTTAACTAAAAGTCGGTTTTATCAACATCAAATCATATTTATTTCAATTGTCATATATGATTAATTAGGTTGAAATGGTTATCCCCATATATTATGCTCAAACGGTTTAAGTAACGAAACTGAGCAATAGACTAGTGGACGTACGCTTATTTTCAGCCGCGGTCTGACGGTCTCCACATTAGTAATTGCTTCCGAAACCTCATAACTTGAGATGAAAACAAGGTCTCGGTCATGATGGCCCTTTCACCCAATTTTTGTTTATAATCGGTGATATTGCTAATTTCATAAATATTTACTTGAAATCTTTCCATAATGTAATTTGTTTTCCCATCAAGACGTGCTTAAAATAATGATAAAAGATTACTAAGATTCGAATGAGAAGGAAAGATGAAAAAGGTTGAAATTAAAAGGCCTTAATTAATCTTGTTGATACTGGGCCCTAATATTCTCGCCGATGCAAGTCAAATCTCTTCGAGGTTAGGTCCCTATATCGATGCAATCTCGGGTTAGTTTAAAGGTGGTTATAATTTGAGATCAATCAAACATAGAGTAATTCTTAAGACCTTTTGCATGTTTAACAATATTCAAGAGTTTAAATGATTGAATCATATGGAAAAAAGGTTCTTCACCCATAATGACTTGAAGGCTAAAGATTGAAAAAAGATAACCGCCTACTGTGTTCGGGTTTGTGTAGAATCTATATTTTATTTGTTGAATCATGGCCATTGCTTTGTTATTAGCATGATTCGTCTTTAGTTTCTTAATTAAACATTAACATTTTTTTATACTAGTTTTATGTTTATTCAATAAAGTCCACTTCAATCTTTAACTTTTGATTTATGTCAAAGCATGTTATTGGGATTAATTTTGTAACGAACTAGGATAAATTGATTAAACTTTACATTTATGGAAGTGACTAGTTTTGTTGGATAATCCAAATGGGTTGGTAGATTATGAAATAGGTTTAATCATGTTAATAACCCGTAAAAAAGTTGTTTGATTAGATGCATAATTTAATAACTACATAATATGGAAGTGGAATGTGGTGAAGTTGAGCTGCGTCAAACCAATTAATATTTCAATTTTCAACACCATAAGTAGATTATTGTTTGAATATTGCAACTAATTTTGATATTCGCGTCAACACATATGTAAATATAACTATACTAGCCTAATGCCCGTGTACTACACGGATAAGATCGAATATTTGACACAAAAATAATAATATATTAATGTTAGTCTTTTATTAATTATAAGAGAAGAGATATATTTATACAACTTTATTGCATAATAATCCCACAATACACATGACATACTTAATTCCTATGTGTAAACAAATAATTTGAAAATAAGTTAATATTACGAATATTTAAAAAGTTTAAGGTTATATAAAATAGGACACTTAGTTAAGAAAATATACAGAAAATGAGTTTAAAGGCAAAAAATGTAGGAAAAAAATTTCTATTTATATCGATTAGATATATTTTATATACTACTTTTATATAAATAAATAAAATTAAGAAGAGTAGCATTATTTAATTAAAATTTTACTTGGTTGATAAATTTGAAGTTTAAGATTTAAAGTCGATGTTAAGATTTTAATTTTGGATATATAAATGGTTGTGATTTAATTCTCACTAAAGAAACGGTTAATAGTATCTAATACAATTGATAAATATTCTTCTGTATTTATTTTAATACAAGATTAGTACTATATGTCAAGAAATTAAAAACAAGTAGTTTTTTATATAAAAATAAAGGTAAATATTCTTAGTACAATAAACATACTAGGAGGGTGTCCGTGCAATACGGCGGCGTATAAATAAAGACGGTAGTGGAATTGTATGGTGAGGGCGTGTTTTTTGTGATGGCTAGTTATGGAGAAAATGGATGAGACAATGATAGTTGCAAATGAACTCTAACAACAATAAATAATAAATTTAAGTAGTATTATTCGATCAATTATAAAATTTTGAATTTAATAGTGTAGTAATGTTATTTATACACATTAACTTAAAACAATATGAGAAAATACAAATAAACGACATTTAAATGTTGAAATTTGAAGATAATAATTATGCAATTGGACAGTTTTGAACTTTCATTTACTATACCAAAATCCTTATTGTTTGGATTTTGTTTCATATACGGTCTATAGTCATTTGAAAAGATAAAACTGCCATTTTTTATTAACTTATTTTTTTATTTCTAGACAGACTCCAACTTTATATATTATACTGAAATCGCTATTTTTAGATTTTGTTTCATATATGTCACCTGAAAAGACAAAACTACCATTTTATTATTAATTTATTCTTTTATTTTAAGTTTTATTTATTGATTACAGATTAAATATAATTATTATTATGTAATTAAAAAATATAACAATACCAACTCACTTTCCTATCAAACCTAATGACTATAATCATTGTCTTCCCAAACCACTATAATACAACCACCATCGTCACCATCTAGATCCTCTCTCTCTCTCTCTCTCTCTCTCTCTCTCTCTATATATATATATATATATATATATATATATATATATATATATATATATATATATATATATATATATTTGTGTGTGTGTCTCCGGCGAATATAAAATAAAAAATCACATTATATGTTTACATTAAAATTAGCGTTATACATCTTAAAAGAAATTTTTAACTTCTCTCTAGTAATTATTAACTTAATTCTCTAAGATGATAATCTAATAATATAATTAAAAGAAAAAGGTTTCTCTCATTTCCTACAAATTCTCCACCAATCATATTCCTTCATCTTTTAAAAAAAATTTAAAAAAATCGGAAATAACCTAATTTTTAGGTCATATACCTCCTCAAATCATTAAGGGAACACCTTAGCTTTTTCTAGGGTTTTTTTACGGGTTTATTTCTTACGATACGCTTCCACAGGGCCCCTTTCTTCCGTATCGCCTTCACAATCGTCGTCTTCACTATCGCCAACTTAACTATCAACGACTTCACTATCCTTCTTCTTTGATCCAGATTGTTTGTCTGCTGGCTTCTAATATTCTTCCGTATCGCCGACTTCACTATCAACGACTTCACTATCCTTCTTCTTTGATCCCGATTGTTTGGCTACTGGCTTCTAATTAGCGGGTTTCGTTGATTCCAAAGAAACCAAGCAAGTCTTCTTATGATTTGAATTTCTAGACCTCACTTTCGGTATAGAATACTTAGTTAATATATGTGCTTCCATCGATTTGCATGTTTGTCGTATAAAAATTAGTCTTTAACAACCAAAAAATCAGAGTAGTTTTGATAGTTTCTGTGGGTTAGGCCTTTAGGTTGATATCTATTAAGGATGCAAGTCTGTGGGATTATTCGGGATTTTAATAAGCACATTTTTTATTCTTGTGTTGATTGTTTTTAATAAATAAACAGTTTAAGGTTTGGAAGATTAAATGAATCAGTAAGATCAAATACGCCATCTTGGATATCACATGATCAAATATTTGAGTGCTAACAATTCCTGGAAAATGAGTATTGTGTATCACAAATCTTGACATCAATGTTTACAGTTTTAAAGAAAGAAAAAAACTTGCTCACCGTTTTAGGGATAAGTGGAAAAAATAATTAAGGTAATCAAAGTTTCATGGACTTGCTTGGGGTAGTAGAGTTGTCAGCGGGAAATATCGAGTGAAATCATGGAGATTGCCACCTAATATCCCATAAGCATCAAATTTGAATAAGCTAAAGCTATTTAGTATAATGCGGGCCGAAATAGTGATTCAGTCTGTATGGGTTAATGATAATACTTATATGTGCTCTGATACATTTTGTTGAGCTTATGATGATATGTGTATGTAACCAAATCGGTAATCTTATTGAATGAGAATACTTAATTAAACATTTGTACTGTCAAAAACTTTTAATGGTGTCTTAATTAGACACCATAATTGTCTTAGGCTGAGTGTTTTACTCACGGGTAAACCATGCGGGTACCCAAAATCTTTCGCGGGTAAGCTAGGAACACCATTTCCGGTGTTTGGGGTAAGTTCATGGGGGTATATTTACCCGAGAGAGTTGAAGCCCACCCCCCCCCCCCCCCCCCCCCCGGAACCTGCAGCCAATCAAATTAAAACATATTTAATATATTTTAGTTTTTCTTTTTTTTAAGTGAAAAGGAAAGGGGAAAGGAAAAAGGGTAGATACAACACTAGTTGTGGGTAAAGAAAGAGAAAGGGGAGAGAAGCTCATGTGACGCTGATGTAACTGTAGATAAGAATAGGAAAAAGGGTGGATATAACACATATCAGAGACACTTGCCTGCAAGATTAGGGTAGTGCTAAATATACAACCTTATTTGCTAAAAAACAACCTTCCATAATTAGATTTAATTTAATTCCAATTATAACTATTGTTTTAAATATGATAATTAATAAAATTTTACTTTATAGATTTCTTCTCTATAATTGGATTCCTTTTTCTATAAATATAATAAACATTTTTATAATAATTCCATAAATATAGTAAATATTTTTATAATAATTAAACAAACTTTTTCAAGCATCGAAAAACATATCTGATTAATATAAATGCAAAACATGAAAATATTAAAATATTAAAATCATTGTAAGTATTATACCTGATTGATCAAAAATAGTGAATTCGCATTAGAGATATTATTGTCATTACTCGACATATTTTATATCAACACTACAAAATAAGATAAACAATAATTACTTATATAAAAATAATAAAACCTAAACTATAAAAAAGTGAAACTTTCTAGAACAACTTTTTTGATTACATATTATTTTTTAGATACTTTTGAAAAAAATGCTTTGTTCTTTTTTCAAAATAAAAACAAATAAAAAATATATATTTAATTAAAGAATTTGAAAAATAAAAACTTATGTAGAAAAAAAGAAAATAAATAAATAAATAAATAATTAAATAAATAAAACTACTACATAAATATACACCACTAATCTCCTCTCTCTCTCTCTACCCTTCCTAGTTCAGACTCCGGTGAGAGAGTGTCGTAGGAGTGAGTCACCGGAGAGAGGGGTGGCCAGAGAGGGTGGCGGATGTGGAGGGGGAGACTTAGGTGGTGTTTGGTTTGATTGATTGTTTTTTGAAGGAATTGGATTGTTGGAAGGAATTGAATTTTAAAGGATTTGGAATTTGAATCTAAATCCTTCCTTGTTGTGTTTGGTAGTTTCAGGAAATAGAATTCACTTCTCCACCCCCAACCACCATCGCCACCTTCACCACCACCACACTGTCGTCGCCACCATCACTACCTCACTGCCGTCACCACCTTCACCACCACCATAGAAAAAAAGAATGAAGAAGAGAAGAAGAGGTTACCTCGTTCGATAGATCGCCGTCGCCCTTTGGTCTTTGTCGAAGCCCTAGATCGCCACCACCTCACTGCCGTCGTATGTCGAAACCGTAGATCGCCGTCGCCCTAGATCTCATGTCACAGAGGTGAACTATTGTCGAAACCCTAGATCGCCGTCGCCCTTTCGCTACCACCTCCCGGTCACCGTATGTCGAAACCCTAGATCGTCGTCGCCCTAGGTCGCCGTCGCCCTTTGGTCGCCGTCGAAGGTCTTTAGCCGTCGCCCTTTGGTCGCCGTCGAAGGGTCACAGTCGACTGCCTTTGCCCTTTGGTCGATGTTTCACGAGTTCTAAGTCGGGAATTTAAAATCCATAGGGTAAGGGAATGATTTTAGAATCCATCAGTGGTGGGAATGTTTTCCATGTTTCAAAATCTTTTTCCTTTCTCATTGTTTAACCAAACACATGATTTGGTTAGAATTGGATTCCAATTCCCAAGGAATCCATCAAACCAAACACCATCTTAGGGTTTTGGTGAAGTGGGAAGGGTAGAGAGAGGGGGTTGGTGGTGTATATTTATGTAGTAGTTTTATTTATTTATTTATTTATTTTATTTCTACCTAAGTTTTTATTTTGCAAATTCTTTAATTAAATATCTATATTTTATTTGTTTTTATTTTTAGAAAAAGAACAAAGCATTTTTTTCAAAAGTATTTAAAAAATAATATGTAATCAAAAAAGTTATTCTAGAAAGTTTCATTTTTTTATAGTTTAAGTTTTATTATTTTTATATAAGTAATGATTGTTTATCTTATTTTGTAGTGTTGATATAAAATATGACGAGTGATGACTATAATATCTCTAATGCGACTTCACCGTTTTTTACCAATCAGGTATAATATTTACAATGATTTTAATATTTTAATATTTTCATGTTTTGCATTTATATTAATCAATTATGTTTTTCGATGCTTCAAAAAGTTTATTTAATTATTATAAAAATATTTACTACATTTATGGAATTATTATAGAAATGTTTATTATATTTATGGAAAAAGGAATCCAATTATAGAGAAAAAATCTAGAAAATATAATTGTATTAATTATCATATTTAAAACAATAGTTATAATTAAAATTAAATTAAATCTAATTATGAAAAGTTATTTTTTAGCAAATAGGGGTTGTAAATTTAGCCAACCCCGCAAGATTAATATATAACCTTACACGTAGTTTATAACCACCGGCCTTACAATTTACAAGTGCATATGATCCTATTCGACTATTCCACAAACCGCCACTTTCTATCGTTGGTTTTAATACCACCTTAAACCCTAAACCCTCCTCCATCTCTCTCATCACCATGGGTACTCCAGAAACCTCCAGAGAACCCTGTCCCGACCGCATCTTAGACGACATCGGTGGCGCCTTCGGCATGGGAGCCGTCGGCGGCTCCGCCTTCCACTTCCTCAAAGGCATCTACAACTCACCCAAAGGCGACCGCTTCAACGGCGGTACGCAAGCAGTACGTATGAACGCTCCACGTGTCGGCGGAAGCTTCGCCGTATGGGGCGGACTGTTCTCCACCTTCGATTGCACCATGGTCTACGTTCGTCAGAAGGAAGATCCATGGAACTCGATCATCGCCGGCGCTGCCACAGGAGGGTTTCTTCAGATGCGTCAGGGTTTAGGCCCCGCCACCCGATCTGCCGTTTTTGGTGGCGTTTTGTTAGCCCTAATTGAAGGCGCAGGGATCATGCTTAACAAGTTTCTTAGCGCTCAACAGCCTAATCCTGTCATGATTGAAGAGGCGCCACAGCCTGCTCCAGGGTTTCAGCTGCCAAATCGATCTCCGCAACCCGACCCGGTTTCTGAATCGTCTTCATCTTCGTCATCATGGTTTGGTGGTTTGTTTAGTGGCAAGCAAGATGAACCAAAGCCAAATGCCAAGACTGAAGTTTTGGAGAGTTTTGACTCACCAATGCCACCAACATTTGAGTTCAAGTAAACTTGATTCTGCTGGAATGAGGTGATGTGATTTTCTCCTAATTAGTTGAAAATTTTATGTTTTGAGGGCTGATTAACTATTATTGACATGGGGTTAATTGTGTTTCTTTACATATTCCTTCTTACTGTTTTGATTCTTGAAATTTATACCAACAGTAATAGTATGTTGTAGAAATCAGTTCTCATTACATGTAGTTTTATAGTTAAGATATATCTAACAAGGCTGGTGTTCTTGTTCTTTGATGCACTCTGGTCTGTAGTTTAGGTAGAATACTCTGTCAACATGTGATGATTGTATCTATATATCAGGTATCATTGTTGTCAATGGTCATGTAACATAAGATGCTTCTTGTAACTTCTGAACCCATGAGGCATTAGCTGGATACAATTTAAGCTAACTACTTGTTGGCAGCTAACTGCATTGACATGGGTTGAAGTTTACATCTTTTGTGTTGATTCTATTTAACTGTGGACACATAAAACAGTGCTTTATGTCAATTTCTGTGATCCTTGTGATTGAATTATGATGATTTATGGATCTTTCGACTGTTTAAGAGATGACACAGTATCGAATTTGACTTGGTTGATCGACAGATGTATGCCTTAATGACTGACTACATTAGAGTATTCATAGTAAGTGAAAGTAGTGCTGGGCTTTTGAACTTTATTTGACTGTTTCTGCTGCATCTAGGAGTTAATTAGGTGTTGCTGGTACCTGATGCACTCAGCAAACACTTTAGACGAGTTTACATTGAAATGACTTAGTTACGTAACAGTGTATGTGGTTGTCCAAATTTTTACTTTTAGTTTGTTGACTTAGAGCATCCACAATGGGCATTGAATGAAGATGGTATGAGAGTGGTATGAAAGTGGTATGGATTGTAACTTGAGTTTAATGGGAAGGGAGTTGAATCTTCATACCACCGTAGCATGGAAGAGGAAGGGTCCTATTTTCTTTTTTTTCATTATAATAGTCAAGGGCCCACATGTTTAATATATATTTATGTTATTTATTTTTTATTTACTTTTTAATATTATGTAGTTAGATTAATATATTTTTATGTTAATTAAGTTTTAATGTACTTACAAAGTCACAAATTTTCATAATTTTTTAAGAGCATCCACAGTCCATACAATCCTTCATGAGTTTAATAGATTGTCACATCAGTATTCCACTATCTATACAACTACATCCTTTAAACTCCACACTCCATTAAACTCCACATAGAGTTTAATGGATTTCCACATTAGCATTATATATATATATATATATATATATATATATATATATATATATACACACACACACACACACACACATAATTTTATAAAATATTTATAGAGCTACAAATACATAAATAATAAATACGAATACGTTCATTAAATAAAAAGTACGAGAATAAAAATACATCGATTAAAAATTACGAAATCTAGAAAATAAAATACTTTTATATAAGATGTTTTTTATATTAAGATGTTTTTTATAAACTCAAAACTCCTTTTATATATATATATATATATATATATATATATTTCAATGTTAGTTCTTTACACTAACTTTTGTCATGTTTGAATATTAGTCAAAAGAGTATTCAGTAAATTTTCTACGTATCCTTGTTGCCAATCACTACGCTTTTCTTAAAATTAAAACTTGACCCTTTTTTTTCAAAATTAAGTAATTAACTAATTATTAATGAATCATTAATAATATAATGCAATACTTCTATACACATTAATTACTTATTATCTTTTTAAATAAATTATTTTTAATTTTTAATTATGTTCTTGATCTTCAAGGTGTTGATCTGTTCTTAGTGTTCATATGAAAAAACACCTTCATTCGTGCTTGACATTTCAATTAACATGGTGTTCGTCCAATACATTTGTTCATCTTCAAGTTAAACAAAACCCTATTTTTCAATTTAAAAAAAAAAAAAATCTCAAATGCACATAGAATCGATCTAAGCTCGGATCTAAACTTGATGGATACAAACGAGAACACAAACTTGAATCTTGAGTTACAACACTAACAAATGGAGAAACCAAATTTGTATTCATTATTCAAGCACAATCAGAATTAACACATGAAAGACCTAAATTTGTAACTTGATGGCAAGTTCAATAATCCAAAATCTCAAATAACCAGATTTGGTCGAACAAGCACAAACACACACGCACATAGCGAAGAATATACTTGCATAGCTGGATTCAAAACACAAACTCTTTAAGTGGGCTCAAACACAATTGCGCACGTGCGCACACACCTGGAACCGTCGAAGAACCCTAGCAAAAAACTGTATATTGGACCTCGTGAAGGTGAAGGTGATGGTGGTAGTGGAGCATCATGGTGGTAGTGGTAGTGGTGGTGTTAAGCATCAGTGTTCATGTAGGGAAATGAACAAAATTCCAAATTCGTTGAGTGACGTATGACGGTGGTGGTTGTTAGCTTCTGGCGGCGGTGATTGTGACACCAAGGGCCATGATGGTGCGTAGATGATGGTGGCATCGTCTGCCAATGTTATTTGTTTTTTCTCTAACCAATTATTCCACTCTTCTTCCGATGGAGAAACCGATTCTGCTTTGACTTCCCAATCTACGATCTCCTTACTTAAAGCCTCCATATCTCCATTCAAAGAATATAAGTTCTCTTTCGACCTCTTTTTAAAGCTTCTTTGACGTTTTATTGAGGAATACCACATCTGGATGAGCTTGCTTAGTTTGCCTAGCCCAAGCTGCATGAATGATTTCTGAGCATGATTTGTTCTCCAACCACACATTGAAAAACTTGAAAGGTTTGGGTCCCGAGTTTTTGTTGTTATCAAAACAAGTAACCAGACAATGGTCTCATCCTTTTACTTATTATATCAAAATCAAGATAGGAGATGAGGAGAGAGAATTAATGGGTTCTATGTTACCACTTGGTGAATGGGAAGATAATGTAGTATCAAGATTTAATAGCACCAAGTAGAATTTTAATCTCGAATTTGGTATTACTTCTAGAGCAGCTTTATTATATGATATTAATCATGAAGGTTAACATGAAATCCAGAAGATAATTGTTATACCCTAAATGCGAAAGTCTAGGTCAATGTACGACCCGATCAAATTGCAATTGATTTTAAGGTGTTTTGATAGATTGGATTGCACACAAAGAAAGTTTTGTATTTTTTTTTTTGTTTTTGTGTGTGTTATTAGAGAATATTTTGACAGCATCAAGTGCCAAACGTAGATTTATGCAGGTTAAACGTTAAGTGATATAGAACTTTGTTAGACTTCGGGTTAAAGGATCTACTTCTTTTTGCACCGGTTAATATTGCGAGACCGACTTGACTTAAAGACTGACTTGAGACCATTGGATGAGGACTGACTGCAGGACTGAACCCAAACCAGTGGTTTAGACGGGCTACGACCGGCCAGCTAGGATGGGTCTAGTCGTGGTACAAAAATTGGGAAAGGTCTAGATATACTTTGTTCACTTATAGACAATTTAAGGTTGTCAACTCACGTTGGGTTATATGGCTTGTGTTTCGTGTAAAATTCATGTTGACTCAATCTTGACGCATTCAATATCGTGTTGGGTTTGAGTTGTGCCATTCTTCTTGTGTCAGATTTGTTGGGTTTTGTATCGACCTATTCCGGCCAAATGTGTTTTACGAGTAATTTCCGATCGCTTTCAATAAATTCCATCTTTATTTCTATCTGAAATTTTTATACTTATATGAACTAATTTTTTTTATAACAAGCATATTAACGAATATAGTACATAATGTGATTACCTATACTTCTAAAAGGTACCAATTTTGGTCCAGATAAAATTTGAATAAAACATCATGAAAGACAATTATAAATGCATAAAGCCATTCCAATGGCACCTCAAAAATTTATTCCCAAATCTCATTTTAATTTTAAAAGTTAATTACAAAGATGGTCCTGTGGTTTGCACTGAATTTCACATCTAGTCCTTTAAACTCAAAAATTACACTAATAGTCTTTATGGTTAACATTTTGTTTCACTTTTAGTCCTTTAGACTAACTGATGTTAAAGTTGACCGTTAGTCAAAGGGTAAATTGATCATTTACCTTATTATCCTTGTTACCAACCAGGATTTACTTATTAACATAATTTCCAAACAACCTTTTCCCTAATTCTTGTTACCAAACACAACTTTCATCATTCTTATATCACCCTTCTCTCTCTCATCTCTCATCTCTAATCTCTAGCCTCTTTCTCTCTAATCTTTAAACAAGAACCAAGAACAGCCTCCAGACTTCCGGCCACCACCACCGCCACCTAGGGCCGCTGGCCACCACCCCCGCTAAACCACCATGCGACCACCACCATGCAACCGCCACCACCATGATACAACCACCACCACCACCATGCGACCACACCCCGACCTTTTTCTTTCTGAAAATTAACCACCGCCGCCACCACTATGCGACCACCACCACCATGATACAACCACCACCACCACCATGCGACCACACCCCCATCTCTATATATGAACCACGCAGTTGCCTCCGCCTCCAGATCTGCACCTCCGCCTCCAGATCTACACCACCGCCTCCAGATCTGCACCTCCGCCTCCAGATCTACACCACCTCCTCCAGATCTGCACCGTCGCCTCCAGATCTGCACCGTCGCATCCACATCGAGGAAGATTAAAAAGTTTTCATGATATTAATATATACGTGAGGGGAGAAGATGACGGCGGTAGAAGATCTTCAATAAACTTTCAGATCTGCAAAATTAATATATATTCTTCCCTCACGGCGGTGGTGGAAGAAGAAGATGAAAATTCATGTATGTATTTTCAGATCTGCTTTGAAGGAAGAAGATGTATATATTAATATATATTCATGACGGTGAGGAAAGAAGATGTATATATTAATGAAGAATATATATATACCAAAATTGATATATTAAACTTTTTCAGATCTGCAAAAACTTTGTTTCAGATCTTCTTTAATATCCATGTATGTTGGTTTTTTTTAATTTAGCTTGAGTTATTTAATTTTCAGATCTCCTTTGAAGATGATAGTTACATAATTTTCAGATCTGCTTTGAAGGATACTGGAAATGAGTGTTTGTGTCTTTTTATTAATTTTTAATTAATGAATAATGAAAATGGGTGTTTGGCAACAAGGATAATATGAAAAATGATCAGAATACCCTTAGTCTATCCTTTAACTAACGGTTAACTTTAACTAGAGTTAGTCTAAAGGACCAAAAGTGAAACAAAACGTTAACCATAAGGACCATCAGTGTAATTTTCGAGTTTAAAGGACTGAATGTGAAATTCAGTGCAAACCACAGGGACCATCTTTGTAATTAACTCTAATTTTAAAGAATTTTAAGATTTTGCCATTTTTGTGTATCTAGGTAACT
This sequence comes from Pulicaria dysenterica, assembly GCA_947179395.2. NCBI lineage: Eukaryota > Viridiplantae > Streptophyta > Magnoliopsida > Asterales > Asteraceae > Pulicaria > Pulicaria dysenterica. The sequence goes on along the minus strand of OX359291.1, from coordinate 68,876,124 downwards.
ATGAAGTTATCAGGTTGATCCTGACGTATCCTATTTTTGATACATTTCGAATTCGTGTTATTCTTTTTTCGTGCCGCATAAAAAATTACATGCCTTATCACAAGTGTACATTGACCTAGGCCTAAATGCTTAATGTATAGTTGAGCTCTCTTTCTACCAAATGACTTGTAACATAGCGGTACAATGATGTTGAAAGTTGTTTCCCGTAATCTATGGACTATGATCATAAGTTCAAGTCTTGCTATTAATAAAAAATGTAGATTTAAAAATAAATTAATATATAGGTGTGTTTGTTTCTTAGAAGTAAAGAAACAATGAGAACAATGTTCACTCTTGAGGAGCGGCTTTCATTAAGTTATGTTTAGCCTACCAGTTTATTATTATTTTGATAGATTCTTAAAGGGTTTAGTTCATAGAAGTGTATATAACTTTACACCTTTTGTTATTGTATATACTAAACTTTCAAACTTACCATTTAATGTATCCAAGTATCAAAACTTTACCTAATAATGCACCCGGTTACCTACACAACAGGTAACCGGTAATTTTTATAAAATTTATTTATTTTTAATATTATAGTATTTTCCACCTCATTATTGTTGACACGTCACTATTTTATGAAAGAATATTCATCATCTTCATCTTTAACATTCATCCTTAACATTCATGAACTTAAATCCAGATCTCCATTCAAACAAAATCAAGAACAAAAGAACAAAAACTTAAATCAAACCTTTGCAAACAAGAACTTAAATCCAGAACATGAACATAAGAACAAGAACATGTTATAAAACAAAATCAAACCTTTGCAAACAAGAACTTAACTCTAGATCTCTATTCCGTTTTGTGGGTTTAGTGTTTTTGAACAAAACCCAAATCATGAACATAAATCAACAACTAAACATGAGTCGAGAACTGAAATTAAAAACCCAAATCTGAAACAAACATAAATCAAATCTGAAACAAAAGAAGATGAGTCGAGAACCCAAATCGAGAACTGAAATCAAAAACCCAAATCGAAGAAGATGAGTCGAGAACTGAAATAAAAAACCCAAATCAAAGAAGATGAGTCGAGAACTGAAATCAAACAAGTACAGATATCTCGATTACAAACACCAAACACAAATCGAACACAACAACAACAACTCGCGGATCTGGGTTTTTGTTTGGTATTGCTTGATTTCAACCAAGATCTGAACAAAACCCCAACTGAAACAAAATCGTAACTCCAGATCGTAACCCTAAATCGATACAGAGGTCTGGAAGCAGTAGAAGCAAGATGAAGATATGAAAGAACCCTAAACCGCAAACCATAAGATTTGGAAGAACCCTAAACCGCCGCCGATGCCTGAACCGCCGCCTATGCCTCTGAAAAGCTTAGATCGGAAACCAGATGCCGTAAAAGTGATAAACGATGAAGATGATAAACGATGAAGAAGATAAACTCAGATGAAGAAATCAGATTCACAAATCAGATGAAGAAATCGGATGAAGAAGATAAAACTTAGATTGCACTGTAAAAGTGAGAAGATGAAAAATCTATAATCATTAATTATAATAATAGTAATAATAATAATAATAATTATTGTTATTACAAACTTATTTAATTTTGAATTATTTTTAAATTTAAAGTTACATGTCATTTGACACATCAGATGCCAAGTCAACAAAACCTACGCCACATCATCATAAAACCTTTTATAGCAGGTTAGATACAAAATTAGGTGAAGTTTTGATACTTGTATATATTAAATAGTAGGTTTGAAAGTTCAGTACATACAATAGCAAAATGAGTAAAGTTGGACAATTTATACCAAGTCAAACAAATTATAATTGAAGTCGATAATTTATACCCAAGGTTTTTAAGGATCTAACCATATTCTATTTAATTAGGTGAGTTATCATGTTAGATACGACTTATGAGACTCGTCAGTAAAAAAACACTTTAAGGTAAGTTACCAAATATAGCTCAATTAATTATAACAAAAATTAGATGCTAGAATGCTATGATATAACATACTGTAATTATTTGTTCGAGAGGTTTCGTATCCTTCACTGGCGGACCCCGACCTTTTGGTCAGGGGTTGCACGATTTTTTTCCTCATACTATATAACAATAATAGAAGTAGATATGTTGCACCAATATTGTTTAGGGGTAGCACTTGTATTTAAAAAAAAAAAAATTTACACTACTCGGGAAATATTGAGGGGTTGCCCGTGCCACCGGGTGCACCACTAAAGGTCCGCCCCTGGTATCCTCTCATTCAGTAGATCATGTTAAAATTAATAAAACAAATAAGAAAATAGAATAAAGAATTCTATAAATGATTATCTAATAGTGGGTGAATAAAATAACGTGACAAAGTAGGAATAAATAGAATTTTACGGTTCTACCTTGTTTGACCCAGATGCAAATGTTATCGGAATGAATATTTTTATATGGACCCCCTCAATAATCTAACTAGCCCCTTGATGTGACATATGTGAGGGTAAAAGTTGAATTGAAAATTATAATTAAATGATGTGACATGTTTGTTTGTAAGAGAAAAGGGGCTAAATAGTATCACCCTATCGGAATATCGGGGCCAAGAAAAGAAGTCCTAATATCGATGCCTACAATGTCTCTAAGCCGGCAGCCAAATGATGGTCCGATTTCAAGGTTACCTAGCATGGTTACATTTTATGTTTGAAAGTAAAATATATTATGGATGACGGACTCAAACATTAAAAAATAATAATAATAATAATAAGCAAATAGAAATAAAAATTCTTGGTTACATTTTATGTTTTGTTAAGTAATACTACTAAACAACTATCTAATGATTACAAACAACTTGCCTTGTAGCTCCTTGTTTGACCCAAAACAATACTTTTCAATGTCCAAATCATATTAATAAATTGTCTTTTGCAAATAACACATACAATGCAAAGTTACCATGCCCAAACAAACATTATTTCTTTACAAATATATATAGACAATTATATAAGTTGAAACCACATTTTTATAATAATAATTATTTGCTAGAAGTTGTATCTCAAACTCTATATTTAGTCTGATATTGGTTGAATAAAAATCTTGTAGTCTAATCACAAAAATAATGGCGCAAATACGCTCTCTCCTCTTGAAATCTGTCTTACTCGTGTTAATATCGGTAACTTATGTGTCAGGAAAAAGTTTCCGAACACACAAGTTAGGTGCGATAAATCGATTAAGACCCTCGAATATTAATGCCGAAAGTTCTTCAATCTCACTAGATTACGAGGTTTATAACTATACACAAACGTTGGACCATTTCAATTTTAAGACAGAAAGTTACACGACTTTTCAACAACGTTATGTTGTGAACCGTAAATACTGGGGTGGCCCCACTAATAGCTCCCCGATCTTTCTTTACACCGGTGAAGAATCGGATGTCATTGGTGACGTGGAATATCTTGGGTTCCCTTTAACTCTTGCTTCGCGATTTAATGCTCTTTTGGTCTATATCGAGGTTTGTCTGCTTAACGTACTACTATGTTCGATAACATTTATGAATATATGATTCTTACATTTTAAAGAAATTTGCAGCATCGATATTATGGTACTTCGATGCCATTTGGATCTGAAGAGGAGGCTTATAAAAACTCTAGCACTCTTGGATTCTTTAGCTCTGAACAAGCTTTAGCAGATTACGCTCAAATCATAGTCGATGTGAAGAAGAACATGTCAGCAGAAAACTGCCCTGTCATAACTTTTGGAGGCTCGTATGGTGGAAGTAAGTTACACTCACACATAATATATATTACTCATTTATATTAACCATTTCTCAATGGCCTAGTGGGTAAGACACTTGTCCCCCATAGGAGAGGTCAAGGGTTTAAGTCCCACCAGGCTTCAATTAGGGAGGTACACGGGGATGCTTCGAAAACGGTCACGGGTAAAACCGGTTAGACCTTGTACATCTAAGCCAAAGGCTCGGCGTCCCGGAAGGAGCCCCAACCGGGAAAACTCCTTTAAAAAAGTTATCACTCATTTATACTGTGAATTTGATGGTTAATGTTTTTTTCTTTGTACTCATTTAGTGCTCGCTTCGTGGTTTCGTTTGAAGTATCCCCACATCGCATATGGAGCATATGCGTCGTCGGCTCCAATCCTTTACTTCATAGGGCTAACTCTTGAAACCGGATATGATTCAGTTGTTTCAAAAGACTTCAACGTAAGTAAATTCCAATGAGTTGCTTTTATCTTCGTCGTTATTGTTGTTCAAAAACATGATTAACGTAAACTGTACACAGATCACAAGTGCGAGTTGCTACAACACTGTAAGAGAATCTTGGTTTGAAATCGATAGAGTTGCTGCTCAACCCAATGGCCTCTGGAACCTTTCCCAAATGTTCAACACATGCATGTACGAAATTATAACGATTCTTCATTCTTCCTTCAACTAATGATCACCCCCTTTTTGAAGTTTTAGGTGTTTTCTATCGATTTAACCATATTTCTTGTTTGTAGGCCATTGAATACAAGTAGCGATCTAAAGGAAAACTTGGAAATACGTTATGATGGTTATGCTCAGTACGATAACCCTACACGCAATGTTTTACAAAGTTTTTGCAACGCGACTGATGGATTAGGAGACGAGACTTACATTCTTAACAAGATCATAGCAGGATTGAAGGCGGTTCGGGGAAATTTATGCTTGGGTATATATGATTTTAACCGCACCAAAGATTATGGATGGGATTGGCAGGTATGAACTAATTACTATGCTACAAATTCTTGCCATGCTTCATCGAGCGTCGTAAATGCTAACAAATACCATCTTTGTAAGGACAGCCTATGTTAAAACTCACTCTCACGTTAATACCAGAACACGAGTTACTCTAGAGAGATGGTCTAGTAGTAGGTAGTCTGAAAGTTTCGTAAAGCTAGCACTCTTTAAAAAGGGTACTTAATTAATTATGTAGTCTAACTTTTTCTTAATCTTATTTTGAAGTCATGTACGGAAATGGTAATGCCGATGGGACGTAAAGAAAACGAGACGATGTTTCAAGCATCTCCTTTCGATTTGAATGAATACACAAAGGAATGCCAACAAGTGTTCGGTGTCACCCCAAGACCTTACTGGATTCCAATTGAATTTGGTGGCTATGTATGTCCAATTATAATCCTTTGATTAATTAATTAACCTCTCATTATATGATCATTCTCATCATGTTTAAGTGTATTATATAAGGTAATTAATTAGTAGCACTCGTTAATTAAGCTTACCAATTATACATACAATTTGTTAATTACATGAAGGGTATAAAAACGGTGCTTGAAAAGTTTGGAAGCAACATTATCTTCTCCAATGGATTACGTGATCCTTATAGTTCTGGAGGGTAAGTTTCATTCAACATGGTTTATACATACAAATATACATGCTTCATTCCTAAACTCTTGGAAATACTTAATTGTTTTTGTTTGTATTGACAGAGTTCTTCAAAATATATCGGATACGGTTGTAGCTGTATACACGGAGGAAGGTAAATATTCATGCATGATTTCTATAGTTTTACGTTGTGTTGGTATTTTATATATAAAAAAAAAAAAAAAAAAAACCTTCTTATCAACCTTAAAATTTGTGTGGCATTTGGTAAGGAGATCACACCAACTTTCATCTATCTATGAATTATAAATACTTTACTAGTTTGTATATTAGTTTTAAGGTTGTTGTAGCTCTGTATATAAATTAATTAATTTCTTGCGTGAAAGGATAATGTTACTTGTTGTTACAATGGGAAAAAAAAGAAAAGTAATACACGTAGTCACATACTTTCTAGTTTTTATATTCATTGATTATATTGGCTAAATTTCATTATATATTCTTTTTATCTATGTTTATTATTTATTTATTTTAAAGGACATCATTGTTTGGATCTTCAAACCCCGTTGGATACGGACCCTGACTGGTTGGTCGCTCAACGAAACACGGAGATCAACATTATACAAGGATGGCTCTCAAAATATATTTCCTAAGTTGAAAAATAACTATATACCCGAACTAATGTATGGGGATTCGATATATGTTTTTTGCAGTATCATTTAAGATGGGTGTTTCTAACTGCACAAACGTGATGAGATTAACGGATCAAAGAATTTGTCTTCTTCTATATTTAATGTGAATGTTTTCCAATTTTTGATTGATTGTTTTCTTTGTATATCATATTGATTAATGGACTTCAATTGTCATGGTTAATTAATTGGTTATCATTTGTAATTTGAACAAATTTTTTTCATATTTAATTCGCTGTTAATCAGAAATTACCATCACTAGATCGACATATGTTAGAGATAAACAAGCGGTAGATTGAAGGATTGCGATATGTAACTATGATAGGTTGAGAGAGAATCTCATTTCACCTTACAAAACACATAGTTATTCATTATGTGACAATCCTTACATTTTCTTGTGTAGCACAAGGGTTATATACCTATAAGGTATATTTACAATAAGCACCCTCAACTATTGTTTGAACTCCTATTCTATTACAATATTACAGTTCTAACAATCTCCCTCTTTGGAATGGAATATGAGTTGTAAAATAAAATGAATAGAAGTCTTGATCTTTTCAGCTTCTTGAGGGTCTTGTGCTAATTGTCTTGAATCGCTCCACTAACCTAAGGCATTGATCGCCTTCGGTTATATTAGCAGTTTAGCATATAGAGGTTTTCAGCATTTGGATCCTTGAGCATTGGTAGCATCAGCGGAAGCATATAAGGATTCATCAACAGGAGAGAATATGTTGTTTACTCCCCCTAGAATCACGAACAGGGAAACCCTCCCCCTACAATGTTGCTCATGATCCTTGAAGATAAAATTGGGGAGAGAATAAATTTTTACTTTCATCCAAGTATACTTTCATCTAAGTACTTCTCCCCCTAGACTGAATACCTCGTACAAAATGTCTCTTGTAGTAACCAACTGAATAAATCTTTATATCTCCTCCTCATGATGTCCAAAGTCTTCATTGGTCATCATGAAAAATGTTCAGTTGTGAAGTATCAGTCTATTAACTTCTACCACTTGTGAGCCAAAATGGATCGTTGATGAGTGAATGTAGATCAGAAGTGAATACATCAACTAAATCGAAAATCTGAGAATTCTCGCACAAGAGTATCAACCTAGTCCGGATCACAACAAGTGACAAAGAGAACGAAAGACAAGTGGATGCAAACGAACTTGGGACAGATAAGGATTCTATAGTAAGAAATAAGCGTTAAGGAACACAGGAGCTGAAATCATATTCAAGCCTTTTCAACTTGTACGACTATAGAAAAGGTGACTTTGAACGCATAACGTGAACAGGGAGTCGGATACATCCTTATTCGAAAGCACACAAAAATCTATCAAACTCTTCGAAAACATGAAGTAAACGGATGTTGGTTAAGATAATCAAGTAACGATACACGAATTGTGAAAGATTAGAATGACAAATAAGAATTCAGAAATGACTGATAAAAGACTACCAAGATTCTAAAGAAACAAGGAATGGATGGCCAAAATCTGGTTTTGAGACCAGATATTGGTGACACTAAGAAAGAAGAACCAAAAATCAGTTAGGAAAGGACAAGATGACTAGACATAGGGTATTAGGAATTAAGTACATGGTAGTAATGACCCAAAGCTAACCCAAATCTAGAAACATCAAAATGATAACTGAAACTTTGAGTAATCCTGCTCAGTCAAAAAATCCAAACACTTGACTTAGAAATCAATGTGACAACATAAATCAGTCAGAACAACGACGGGGGTTTGGGGGCAGCGCCCCTGATAGCGGGGTCCAAGGGGCAGAGCCCCTGGCGCTTGAAATTTTTTGAAATGAAGAATATTGCTATATCAGAAAATGCATTTCGGATGAAAATTTTGAAATTTTGAGTAGAAATTGCAACTCTGAGAAACCTGTTCGATAGACCACAATAGATAGAACAATATAAGAACACGGTCGATAGAGTGTGATTCGGATCGCATGCGATCGGATCAGTGCGATTGAATCTGTGCGATTGAATCGCATTCGATTGGATCCACGCGATTGGATCTGAAATCGAATCGCATGCGATTGGGTCCATGCGATTGGATCTGAAATCGAATCGCATGCGATTGGGTCCATGCGATTGGATCCATGCGATTGGCCAACACTTGGTGAATTTCTTACTAATTGCATAGGAACTTTAAAAGTGCGGCTGATAGCTATCGCACCTGACACAAAAGATGTCAAATCTGCCCACTTTGTACCTGATTTGATCTTGACTTGTGCAAGTTCCACACTCAAACACAAACACCCATACCAGCACTTGATTTCACACACAAACACCAAAATTTTGGTATTTTAATCTTAAGAGATTGAAACCTGCAAACATGACGTTCTTGCTTCTTCTTGAGAAAAATTCTGAAAGCTTCAAATCTCCATTAAAGTGATTAAATCTGAACACATTAACCCCCAAAACCGTATAAAACCCGAAATCGAAAGGTGGCAGGTTGTTTTTGCTCACTTCAATAGTAAATGTATCTTCAAGAAAACTCGATTGAACATTCAAATGCCTTGAAGAACTCGATAAACCCATGAAATGGTGTTGAGATTATACCTTGTTTGTCTTGTACACCTCGTTAATGAAGAACTCAATTGTTCTTCGATGAAACCGTAACCGAGAGATTTATGTTCAGCCCCTTTGATCTTCAATCTTTGATTTGTTGATGATATCACCCGATAGATCTTCACTCCTTTGGCTCTGATACCACTTGTTAGAGATAAACAAGCGGGTAGATTGAAGGATTGCGATATGTAACTATGATAGGTTGAGAGAGAATCTCATTTCACCTTACAAAACACATAGTTAAGCCATTCATTATTTGGCAATCCTTACATTTCCTTGTGTAGCACAAGGGTTATATACATATAAGGTATATTTACAATAAGCACCCTTAACTATTGTTTGAACTCCTATTCTATTACAATAATACAGTTCTAACAACTTACCAACTTGGAAAGGTTTTTATCTTTAGCTACATTTTATTGGCTCCAAATGAATATCTATGGTTTAAAATTGAATGCATGATGTTTTTGTGCGGTAGATTTCTGTGTGTTAGGTTTCGGCTGTCTTAGTCTTTTTGTGTAAGTTTGTGGGGTTAAACTCAAAATTAATTGGTTATAAGAGGAGTAGTTTAAAACCCTTATTAAGTACATTAAAAAATCATTACTTACCAAATCCTCTAACCTTCTAAGTGATTAATGAGACATGAAATGCACTAACTAGTCATTTTTTCTAATCTCTTCTCTTGTTTTTGACACATGTTTTGATTTAGTGAGTATAATGATTGAATAGGTGGATATAAAATCTCGCAGAGTCAAACTACTTATAAATCAAAATTGTAATCTATAGTGAACTAGTGAAGGATAAGGTTAAAGTATCGAATTGATGGCATATGCATTTTAACTGTGGGTTATATGATTTGTCATTTTTTTCCATCATGACACAAGGTGGTGAAACCCTCTAGGATGGGTAACTCGGAAAAAACGGCAATTTATGTAAAAGGAAGGCTAAAATGCCGTGATATAAAACATGAGAACTACAGGTCTTACGTTGTTTGACTAGTTGGTGAAAACCATCTAAGCCGGATTAGTTGAAGAACATGTAACTGTTAAAGAAATGATATGGGATCAGCAAGTTTAAAGGAAATTCACATCATATCCCATGATTCAAGGAAATACACAGAAAAATCAATTGAATACAAAAAACACAATTCTCTTGTTCTTAACATGGTATCAGAGCAGGTTTGCTCCTTATATACCTGTTAACCTGTTCAAAATTCTCGACCTTATCAAGTTGCCATGTCCGAAGACGGTAACTTGGAAACAAACTTATCTCTGCAAATCGCCAATCTGTTAAAGAATGGCATCAATACCCAGCCTCAACACCCAAAGTTATCCAACAACCTTCAAATCAATCTCAAACTTAACAGCCAGAATTATGCATTATAGACTCGAAATTCGAGTTTCCATAGGTGGAAGATCAAAGTCATTACTGGCTCATTTGACATCAAATCCTCCAGCTCCGACCGAAGATACATATGAGCAATGGTAACAAGAAGACTTAATTATCTTCTCATGGCTCATTTAGAACATTGAACCAACTTTTGCCGGAAACCTAACCGAGTACCCCACAGCTAAAACCTTGTGGGATGCCCTGGTGGTCACGTACAGCAGTGGAAGGGACAAGTTACAGACATTTAACCTTCATGTCAAAGCCAACGAATTCAAGCAAAACGACAGTACATTGGAAGAGTTTTGGATCACATTACAAGGGATTTGGGGAGAGATTGATAGGATTGACCCCAATCCCATGAAGTGCCCAGAAGACATAAAAACATATTCCAAACTTAGGTCTGAACATAAACTCTTTCAATTTCTTAATGCCCTTGACAGAAAGTATGAATCAATCAAAAGAGAGATTCTCCGATTAGACCATCTTCCCTCTGCGGAGGCAGCGTATGCTACCGTTCGTAAGGAAGCCGCTCGCTAGAATATTCTGGGAGCAACTAACCATGAATCGCAGAGTATAGCGGCAGGACTTGTTGTCACCGAGGCAGAAGGAACAGGTTTAGCCACGAAGGGTTATCGTCGGCCGGAAAGTAAAAAAACCGGGCAAACTTTCAGAGAATACAAAACTCACTTGAAATGCGATCATTGTGGAATGGCAAATTAAGCATACGAAGGAGCAATGTTTTCGTCTTGTAGGATACCCTGAGTGGTGGACCGATGGCCACAAAAAAACCATCAAAAGTCCTGTACCAGAAAAAAACAAGGCTTCCAACAACGAACCAATCTCTAATCGGAAAAATACCACCGGTTTCGGAGGGGTGGCTGCGGCAATGGAGGATTGAGACGGGGAAGATGACCATTTCTCGATGAGTGAAGGTACAGAGGGTGAGAGACTGCATATCTCGAAACCCCCAATTCTTTTTTCGATAAATGAAGGCACAGGGGTTGAGAGACGACATATCTCGAAACCCCAAATTATTTTTTCAAAAAATTGCAATAAACCCCCTCCTTAATTTGTTTCAGCACATAATGATACTTTCAATTATTTTTTAAATGAGTCTTAAAAATTGCAAAAAGGTCCCTAATATAAGGGGTTGTGCAAATATGGCTCAAAGAAGTAACACAACACGGGAACAATCGTGGATATTTGATTGTGGGGCTACGGACACCATGACCTACGATTTATCTGATTTTGCCACCACAAATAAACCGACAAAAGCCTACATACATACAGAAAATGGGGAAAAAATGAACGTCAAAACCGGAGGAACTATTGAGATCTCTCCAACACTTAAATTGTCAAAATGCCTTTATGTTCCCGATTTGTCACATAAGCTTTTGTCAATAAGTCATGTCACCAAAGGGTTGAATTGTTCCGTACTTATGCAACCCACTTTCTGTATTCTACAGGATATTAGGACGGGAGCGATAATTGGGCGTGGCACTGAAAGACGGGGGTTGTACTACGTAGATGAGGTTGCTCAGAATGGAAATGTGATGCACTCCCATGGAACGATGGAACGGGAGGCATGACTCTGGCATAGGAGACTTGGGCATCCATTTACGGGTTATTTACACATTTTGTTTCCTAAAATTTTCCCTTCAAATTGTAAAACACATTGTGTGACATGCATTTTAGCCAAAAGTCACCGGAAAACTTTTCGACCAAATAATACTAGGGTTGGCACACCTTTTTCGTTAATCCATTCAGATGTGTGGGGTCCTGCCCCGATCCCGGGGGGCAAGGTTATCGTTTTTTCTTTATGTATGTTGATGATTGCACCCGTATGATATGGATATATTTATTAAAAAATAAATCCGAAGTCCTTGAAAAGTTTATCATTTTCTACACCATGATTAAAACCCAATATCCGACAATGGTGGGGAATTTGTTAATTCAGATATGAAACTATTTTTCCAAGCTAAAGGTATAATCCATCAAACCACTTGTCCTCACACCCCAGAACAAAATGGTGTCACTGAACGGAAAAATAGGATCATATTAGAAATAACTCGGGCACTTCTAATAGAATCCAAAGTCCCACAGTCATTCTGGCCAGAAGCCTTGGTTACTGCTGTTTATCTCATAAACCGCCTTCCAACTCAAATTCTAAAGTCTAAAACCCCATTACAAGTCCTTACTGAATACACCAAACCTCCCTCCGTTCTCACACTAGAACCACGAATCTTTGGATGCACCATTTTTGTCCATATACCAAGATCGAATAGATCTAAAATCGATCCTTGTGCTGAGAAATGTGTCTTTATTGGATATGGAATAAACCAGAAAGGGTACCGATGTTACAATCCAAAAACTAGACACATGTTCACAACAATGAATTGTGACTTTCTTGAAACCGAGTATTATTATACCTCCCACCACAGTGGTCAGGGGGAGAGGGAAAATGACACACTAAGGTGGTTGCGAACCCCCTTTCATGAAGAGACAAGAAGTCACAAGCCCCAAGAAGAAGACCCTCAAGTCAGTGCCCCCCAAGATACTGCTCCTGAACTGATATCCGAGGTAAGTGATACTCACCCGTCTCCTATTGATACTACTAATAACTTGTCAGAGCAAGAAGAAACTGTACAGGAACAGGGAAGGCATACAACTAAAGTTGAAACAGGTAGACTTGAGGAAGAGCAAGAACCTCCAACACATGAAGACATGTTAGAGAAATATGTCCTACCTTCAAGAACAAACCAAGGTGTTCCATCAAAAAGATATTCTCCCAAGAAGGAAACCAGAAGGAGCAGATATCCAATGGCTAATATAGCTAAAGGTAACCTATCCAATCAAGCCAAGACCTTTGCTTCATCCTTATACTCTGAGGAAATTCCGACGAGTACGGAACAAGCCTTGAAATCAAGAGAATGGAAAAAAGCAATGGAAGAAGAAATAAGGACCCTCATAAAAAACAACACTTGGGAGAAGAAAGTTCTGCCACCAGGGAAGAAAGTTGTCGGGTGTAGATGGGTATTTACGATTAAATACAAACCAGATGGAACAATTGATAGATACAAAGCAAGGTTGGTGGCTAAGGGCTACACACAGCCATACGGAATTGATTACTCTGAAACCATCTCCCCAGTTGCAAAGATTAACACCATCAGAGTTCTGTGTTCTATAGCTGCAAACAAAGGTTGGTCTTTGCATCAGTTTGACGTAAAAAATGCTTTCCTGCATGGTGATCTGCAGGAGGAGGTTTACATGGAAGCCCCACACGGATTCACCGATAGATTCGGAGAAAAAGAAATGTGTCTTCTTAAAAAATCTCTCTATGGACTAAAGCAGTCCCTAAGAGCTTGGTTCGGAAGATTCACTTCAACTATGAGGAATTATGGCTTCAAACAAAGTAACTCAGACCATACGTTGTTCCTCAAGAGGAGAGGAAATCTCACAACCTGTCTAATAATTTATGTTGATGATATGATCATTATAGGTGACGACAATGAGGAAATAACCAAACTCAAGAAAAGTCGATTTGCAGAATTCAAAATGAAGGACTTGGGCAACCTCAAATACTTCCTTGGGATTGAAGTCCTAAAGTCCAAGCAAGGGATCTTCATGTGTCAGAAAAAGTACGTTCTTGATCTATTAGCAGAAACTGGTATGATGGATTGTAAACCAGCGAAGACACCTATGATTGTGAACCAGAAGCTCCTCAGTGAAGAAAAAGCCGATCTAGCCGATAAAGAAAGATACCAGCGATTGGTAGGCAAGCTCATATATCTTTCACATACTCGACCCGACATAGCATACGCTGTGGGAGTTGTGAGTCAGTTCATGCATCAACCTCAGCAATCACACATGGAGGATGTCCTCAGAATTGTGAGATATCTCAAGGGAACAGCAGGGCACGAAATCGTATTCAAACCGAATGGGCATCTAGAGACCTACTTATCTACTGACACAAACTGGGATGGAGATAGAACTAATAGAAGATCCACCTCAGGGTACTTTACCCTAGTTGGTAGGAACTTGGTTACATGGCGAAGCAAGAAACAAAAAGTGGTAGCATTTCAAGCGCAGAGGCTGAGTTTCGAGGAATTGCTCGTGGAATAACTGAAGTATTGTGGGTACGCAAGTTATTAACTGAGATAGGATACCCACCACAAGGGCCTAGCAAGGTGTTAAGTGACAATAAAGCAGCTATTCAGATCTCTGAGAATGCAATAGAACTTGATTGAACGAAACATATAGAGGTTGATCGACACTTCATCAAAGAAAAATTGGAAGCCGAGGCTATCCTTCCGTTTGTCCGATCAGAAGAACAACTTGCTGATATTCTAACAAAAGCCGTTAGTGAAAGATCCTTGCATGAATGTCTGGGAAAGTTGAATTTTGGAAATCCCACTATTCAACTTGAGGGGGAGTGTTAAAGAAATGATATGGGATCAGCAAGTTTAAAGAAACTCACATCATATCCCATGATTCAAGGAGTCGATTGATGCAAATCAATTGTTCCTCAATTAAAGCAGTTTCCTTCTTAGACCATTATAACTTCATGTATAAATAGTGTTGCTTTCAGTCTTTGTAAATACACAGAAAAATCAATTGAATACAAAAAACACAATTCTCTTGTTCTTAACAGTATAAATAGCAGATTCACATTTCTTTGACAAATTTTTTTTCGTTTTGTTTATTTATTTGATCATGCTTGATTCAATTAATGTTTTAGCATATACTATACATAATCACATATCATGTAAATGCAAACCTACTTGTTATATTGATGAACTTTAGATCGAGTGGTTCGTTCACCAATATCACCAATAACTTGGTTTATAGGATGATCCTTTACCTCCTTTATGTGAGGAGTTGAATCATTTGATCCTTTGGTTGGTGATGAATAACAATCATCCTTACCTGATTGTATGTCATCATTTAGTTTGTTTGATTGAATCAAGATTTGTTCTTGTTCATTAAGTTCATCATCAATTAGAGGTATAGACTTGTTTGTAGGAGTCTCATCAAATGTAACATTCAATGATTCTTCAATAGCCATGGTGTATTTTTTTAACACTCTATATGCCCTTTTTGTAGATGAATATCCAAGAAAAATACTTTCAAATACGTTTGACCCAGATTGATCTAAATGGTTTTGGGTGTGTGTAATGAAGCATTTACTACCAAAAACTTTAAAATGTTTGAGAGTAGGTTTTCTTCCTTTATAAATTTCATAAGGAGTTTTGTTTACAAATGGCCTAATCAAAACTTTATTTAAAATATATGTGGATGTTGCAACTGCATCACACCAAAACTTTTGTGGAATTGATTGTTCATTCAGCATGGTTCTACTCATTTCTTGAAGTGTTCGGTTTTTCCTTTCTACTATCCCATTTGATTGAGGAGTTCTAGGAGCCGAAAAGTTATGAGTAATTCCATCTTTGTCACAAAACATTCCAAATTGAAAATCATTATCAAATTCCTTTCCATGATCAGTTCGAATAGATAAGATCAAATGACCTTGCTGATTTTGAATTTGATTCCTTAATATTTTGAATTTTTCAAAAGCTTCAAATTTTGTTTTAAAAAACAATGTCCAGGTATATCTTGAAAAGTCATCTACAATAACAAGTGTATAGAAGTTTCCACCATAGCTTTGTATTGAAGATGGACAAAATAAATCCATGTGTAATAATTCAAGTGTTTTCTTTATCGAAATCATGTTTTTAGGTTGATGAGAAGCATGAACTTGTTTTCCTAATTTACATGCATCACAAAAAATTTTATCAAATTTTAATTTTGGTAAATCATTCACAAGTTCTTGGTTGCTAATCTTTTGAATTAGCCTCATATTAGCATGTCCTAATCTTCTATGCCATAATGTATAATCATCATTTAGACTAGTAAGACACACTTGAATGGATGGATTATCAGTTAGTCTACATGTATATAATCCACTTCTTCTTTTTCCTTTAATTATATTTTGATCAAATTTGGTGACAACACATTGGTGTTTAGTGAAAGTGACATCTAAATCATTGTCACACAATTGACCCAGACTTATGAGATTGAAACTTAAGTTATCAACATGATCAACATTTTTAAAAGTAATTTGATCTAAGGAGATGGTACCTTTACCGACGATTTTTCCTTTTAAATTACTTCCAAATATAACATGACCTCCGTCATATTCTTTGTATGTTAAGAAGAGATCCCTGTTGCCCGTCATATGCTTTGAACATCCGCTATCAAGTATCCATTCATGTAAATGCAAATGCCCATTTGAAGTTTCCTAAAGATTTAAACATGTGATAAATTTGGTACTGACATTTCCGGATTTAACTAGGTTTTCATCCGCAAATATTATAAGTTTTACACTCTATTTTATGTGAAAATGAGCAAAATATACACTAATATATGTTTTGGGATGCTTGCAGGTTGAATATGGTGGAATACTCGAAGAAAGGGCGGAAAAAGAGCTAAAAATGAAGAAAATAAGAAAAGCTGTCAACTCCGACACACCTCCACTGTTTTGATCATATCTCAGTCATACAAACTCGGATTGAGGTGATTCAAGCGGCCACGGAAACTAGACTCAGAGGGCTACAAATTTAATTTGATGGCCATCTCTCACAGATAAGGCTGGAAATTTGGGTCGGGTTCGTGTTATTGGGTTTGTGTCGTTAGGGTTCAGGTCAGTTTCGTGTCGACCCAATTTCGACCCTTTTATTTTCGTGTCGGGTTCGAGTCGTGTCACTTTTTTTCGTGTCGGGTTCGGGTCGTGTTTCGTGTCAACCCATTTCGGTCTAAAGTATTTTTTTACTTTCGATTATGGTTTTCGAATACGGGTTTCGAGTATGGTTTTCAATTACGGTTTTCGATTATGGGTTTCAAATAAGGTTTTCGATTACGGTTTTCAAATTCGGTTTTGGAGTACGGTTTTCGTCATAAAATTTTCGAATTCCTTGTCTATTTTCAATTTGCTATACTAACTAGTTATTAAAATATTGAATATTAATACAATTTAATAGCTTTAATACAAAAGTGGTAACTAGTGAACAAACCATGAACTAAAAATAACCTAAAGGAAATTATCCAATTTCAAATAGCAAGTCGTTTTTCTTATTTACCGTTGTATTCTTAGAAGGAATATCGGGTTGGGTGGGTTCCAAAAGGTCTTGATTTAAATCATCATCACTATGATATTGTTTAGGTCTAAATCTTACCAAGTTGACAAACGTCAAAGTACCAAAAGTCCAAAACAATATAGTTAAAATAACAAATAGCAAAATGATGTAATATTGTTTAGGTTTAACTCTTTTATTGTTTATTTATGTTTTTAGCTTTTCAAGGTTTTATACTTTTGTTTATTGAATTTTATTGCCTAAGATGTCATTCCCTCATTTAAATTCACAATCTCCTTTTTGAAATTTTAATTTTAAGTATTAAAGAAAATTTTACACTTTTTAGTTTTACCCTTATACGGGTCACTTTCGGGTTTTTGGGTTGACCCTAACCCAACCCATTTATTTTCGTGTCAACTTCGTGTCGACCTAGTTTTGACCCATTTCGGGTTCGTGTCACTTTTTTCGTGTCAGGTTCGGGTCGTGTTTCGTGTCGGGTCAGGAATTGTCAGCCTTACTCACAGACAAAGTCTCGCGCCGCGAGCCCATGTTCTTCGCGCCGCGAGCTCGTGTCGGCCAGACATTATCTTCATTTAAATTCAAATTTTGAATTGCTTTTCAATATAATTACCCATTGGCCGGCCCTAGGACTGGAGGGACACGAATTTTAACCACTTTTGGAGCATCAAAACACCATTGGAGGGCAAGGATTGAAGATCAAACATCAAGATTCATCAAAGTCAATTCGGTTTGTCTAGATCTATGTTTATTTTTGGATTAATCATGTGTTTCTTGGGATTCTTGTTTGTTCTAAACCCATTTATGGGCTGATGTTCTTATGTATTCATCTTATGATTGAACCCTAGTTGGGATATGCTTTGATTTCCTTGTTTACTTATGGATTGATACTAGTTGCATGTTTATTCAATTAAAGTTTGGATTTTTATGGTTTTCATCTTCGTTTCTGGATTTATGGTTCATATTGAGTATGAATATGAAGTTTATATGATGTATGTTCCTCTTTAAATGGTTTATCTATGAATCGTTTAAGGGTTTACTAGGAAAAGTAATCAGAATCCAGATTCCATAACCTAAACCTAATATCTAGGGCTTTGCAATCGAGGAAACGGTTGGTTTATATTAAACTTGTTTTAATATGCTTGTTGAATTATGCACTAGGTTGGGTGGATTTAGATGATCAATAGGAAGTTGTTATTCTTTATCCGTCTCACAATAGTTGCATGAAATAGGAAGTGGAATATGGCTAAGTCAATCCAGGTAATCAATTAAACTAATCTTGAAATATATCACACTAGGGGGAGAGATTAAGGTGAGTACTTGTCCTTTATTTGGTTGTTTTGCTTCATTAGTTTAGTTATTTGTTATTTATTTAGTCTTGCTAGTTCTTTTCTCCTCTTAGACCTGAAACCCCCATATTTAGGTTAACTATTAGTTTATCATTCTTCTTGGTGTTGCACTGATCTCCGTGGATACGATACCCATTACTTACCTTTGCAATGCTATTTTAAGGACCCAATATCTCATGGGTCCAGGATTGTTAGCATCAAAATATCCTATTTTATTCCATATGTAAGGACCAAAGTGTTGTTCATATTGGTGAGTCCTAAATTGTGGTTGAAAATACTGAGAGTGGTTTCAGTTCAGCCTTGGGAGTAAGTTCTTCCTACTTTGAGAATGATGGTTGTTTATCTATCTTTGGTCATGATGGTGTATCCTGCTTTGATCCAGGTGGTTTATCTTGGTTCTATTTATGTGGTTATTATAACTGGTGTGGTGAGATTTCTTATTGGGTCGCATGTTGTAATTCCAGTTATAATTTTTCTTGGTCACATTGGTTTGTTGTTTGTAATGTGTGTTGGAAGGTTGAGTAGGATTGTATCCTAAGCCATTTCTTCTAGGTTCATAAAATTTGCTCATTTGTTGAGGTGTTGCAACTGGAATAGAATTAGATATGGGAGTTTTAACAGTTTGAGATGTGCTAGGCTGTGACAAGTTGTTAAATGGTTTTATCTTACTATTTGGTCTCATGGTCGACCATGGTCGCGGTCAGCAACCTTGGTAACTTTTCCTATGGTTTCAGGTAAAAAGTGTACGGTCAACCGTACATGTTCACTGGCAGGTCCTTTTCCTTTTTCTTTTACAAAGGTGATTTTCTTGTTGGGATCAAGTAATGAACGGTTTTCATTATGATAAAATCAAAGTCCCGATTTATCATTTGAGTGTTTTTGGGCTTTCAACATTTCGTTCAACATTGAACTACTTTTCTCAAATTTTTGCTTAGTTTCATCAAAATCATTTTTACACTTGTGAATTTTCAAATTCTCATTTTGTTTTTCAAGATTAGCATTTTGTAGTTTCAAATCCATAATCAGATCTTTTAGTAAATCATTTTCACAGGTTGTGGTATCTTTTTCAAGTGTGATATTGGATAAGATCTCATTTAACAGTTCTATCTTATCAATTGCCTTTATAAGCAACTTTCCACAGTTATAATATTCTTATTCTATATCATTGCCAAATGATATGTCACTGTTAAATGATGAATCAGAATGTACCTCTTTCGCATCCTTTGTCATAAGGCACACTTCTTCTTCTTTGCTTGGTTCTTCTTCACTTTCATTCCATGCACCGCTAATGAAGACTTTGTAGTGTTCATTCTTCTTGTAGTTTTTAGGACATTCATTCATGAAGTGGGATGGGTCACCACATTTGAAGCAAACATTCTGCTTCCTTTCACTTTTGAATTGATCTCATTTCTTTTCCCAGGGCTTTGTTTCCTTTGTATCCCTTTTTGGACACCTTACAAATTTTCCTTTTCTTTTGAAGAATCTACTCAGATTTCTAACTGCCAATGCAAACTCATCATCATATTTCTCATTGGGTGATGACTTCTTCTCTTCAACTTCATCTTCTTCACTTGAGCTTTCCTTGACAATTTTTGCCTTGAGAGCTAAAGATTTTACTTTTTCAGGTTTACTTTTGGTGATTTCATTATCTTTTTCTATCACCATTCCATAGACTTTTAAGTTGCCTATGAGTTCATCAAGTTGAAATACGTTTAGATCCTTTGATTCCTCAATGACTGTTACTTTGGGTCTCCACTTTGGATGTAGCGCCCTAAGAAATTTTCTTACATAGTGTTTGTTGGTATAATTTACTCCTAATGATTTTAGTCTTGTTACAATGTTGTTAAACTTTGTGTATCCTTCTTCAATGGATTAATTTTCGGACATAGAAAATTTTTCATATTTTTGGACTAGGAAATCAATTTTGCAATCCATAACTTGAGGATTGCCTTGGTGAGTTGTGATAAGATTTTTCCAAATTTCATTTGCAGTTTTACACATAACCACTCTTTCAAATTATGTTCATGGTAGTGCATTGTACAAAATGAGTTTGGCTTCAAAATTTTTCTTTATTTGTAACTTGTCCTCGGGGGTTAAATTTTTTTCATCGTCAGGTTTAAAATCCCCTTTTTCAATAATATTCCATAGATCACTATCTTTAGCTTGGACATAAATTTCAAATCGTTGTTTCCAGTAACAAAAACCGTCCGTTTCAAGTAGTGGTGGTCTAGACATAGAGCAACCCTCCATATAGTTTACTTGTGTCATGGATCAACTCAAAATTTGAAAAGTTTTGTTGTTTAAAAAAAAATTCTTAAAACTTTTGAGCAAATTATTGAGCAACTTGCTCTGATACCAATTGTAGAAACTAGAAGAGTGATTGAATAGATTCTATGACCACCTTTTCAATTTATTTAATTAAATAATTAAATATGGGACACAAGAGAAACAAACGTTAGTAGATATTGTAACACTGTTCTTACTATCACTATTTCAAACACGCGCGGAAGCTTAATTAACAAAATATAATATAATATATATTTGATCAAACACAACTAAACAAGTTTTACTTTACAAATCATTTACAGTGTTACTACAAAACAGGCTCTTTCCAAAAACATCAGATATCAGAGTTAGATCAGTCCCAAAATCCCAGTTTAGCTCTTTAATCCATCTACCTGGATTCTCCTGAAAAGAAATCAACAGTGGGGAATTAGCACAAAGCTAAGTGAGAGAATAGATACCACAAACATACAAGGCATCAAGCCCAAACCAACAATGCTCAAACAAACAAGAGAACCGGCGGTGTTGCAACACCTACAACCAAATGCCTGCCAAAGCATAGGTTTACCGATAGACAAGTTACAACAGACAACAATAATAGTACTTCTTGATTACAACAAATGCTTATCAAGACAAATACTAATACTGTATATCTCTAAACATAGGCCCAGCTGAATAACAACCGCCAAGCTGATCTCACAACAACATGTATATATACAGAAAGGAGCAACAATCAGGTGATATATCTTATACATCCAAGATATATATCCACTCACCAATATCTTCAATGCTCAGGGAACTCAGTTTTTGCTTACTACTGAGTCTTGCTACCACCTGAACAAACAACCAACAATCAGTATTTGCTTAATCATCAAACAATAAGCAAAATACTAAAATTAAACATATATGTACATATAAATCCACAAGTACATATCAATTCATGTATATGCAACAATACACCATAATTCACGATTACCCTTTACTTACTGTAATCCTGTGAATTCATCCAACTCCTTAGCTTAGGCACTTCATACAACGTTCCATAAGCAAAGGCTACAAGTTCATGTTCATCTTCAAGTCATCCATAAATTGATCTTTCATAATATGATGTTGACATCCAATGCAATTGATCTTCCATGCAATTCATCTCATTCGAATCGAATTCAATTTTCCCATTGCGAATCGCATGCGATTGATTCTATGTGAATCGCATGCGATTGAGCCGAATCGAGTTCCACGTGAACCATTCCATTCCATTCCATTCGCATGCGATTGATACTATATATATCGCATGCGATTCAATCACGAAATACAACTAAGTCAAATCCAATGCGATTCGATTCAATGCAATTCATATCCATGCGATTCAAATCAACTATAATCCAATGCGATTCAAGTCATATGTAATCCAATGCGATCCAATCATATGCGATTCATATTTAATCGAATGCGAATCAAATCCAGCAAAGGCATTTCTAAGTACAATCATTCAGTGCAATTCAAATCCAACACAGTCCATGCGATTCAAACCAAAGAATCCGGATTTCCTCAAATACCGATTGCTCCATTCTCGAATTCCGATTCATTCATACTTATTATCCAATCATTCATTTCAATCCAGATTTCTACCATTTTTAGCATGCATGTTCTAACATCATTTAAAACACAGAAATGGCATATAAACATATTCATTCTAACATGGATTCTTCTACATGCATCCTATGTTCAACAAATTCTCATCAAAGTAGCATGCAATACAAAGAATCGATTTAAACAACAATTTAATCATGCAAGGATCATAAGATCTAACCTTGTGATGCTTGATTAATAATCTCTAAACTCAAACGAGTTCTTGAAGAATAATCGGTTCTTCTTTGTTCTTCTACTTCCGAGAGTAAACACACACAACACACACAAACACTCTCAACTTTTGCATGCAAGAATGAGAGTGTTGGATACTCTCATTCGGTTATCACACACACAAATGGGGTTAGTGGCACACCTAGAGACTAGGGTGATGACTAACCATCCTTCTCTCGGCCACCTAAACCCCCCACCGCCCCACTAATAATTAAATATAAATTAATTAATTAATTACCACATTAAACAATTAATTCCCAAATAATAGAATTAAATCGCATAATTTAATAAATCAACAAATCAATTAAGGATAATCCTACTTAATTACCTTAATTCAATTAGACCGGTAAGGAGGGTGTTACAAATCTTCCCCCCTTAAGAAGATTCCGTCCTCGGAATCTGATCACGCTCAAACAAGGTTGGATAACGACTCCTCATGTCATCCTCCATTTCCCAAGTCAAATTTGAACCTAAACTGTGCTTCTACTTTACTAGCACCATCGGTATCTGCTTGTTTCTCAACTTGGTTACTTTACGATCCAATAACTCAACAGGTTCCTCAATCAACCTCTTGTTCAAATCTACTCGTAGATCCTGTACTGGTAACACTTGAGTTTGATCCTCTACATTACACTTTCTCAAATAGCAGATATTAAACGTATCATGTATCCCAGCTAACTCATCAGGAAGATCCAAAGCCACAGTCTGATCATTTACTACTTTTCTGATTCTGAACGGACCAATATATCTAGGAGCTAACTTTCCACGCTTCCCAAAGCGTATCACGCCCTTCCACGGAGAAACTTTCAAATAAACTCGTTCTCCCTCAACAAAAGTCATTGGTCGACGACGTGGATCAGCATACATCTTCTGTCTATCCCTTGCAGCTTTTAACTTTTCTCGAGCCACTGCAACTTTATCCGCTGTAATTTGAACAATGTCTGGCCCAGCAAACTGTTTCTCTCCTGCCTCTAACCAACAAGTAGGAGTTCTGCACGGTCGTCCATATAACATCTCATACGGCGGCATTCCAATACTGGAGTGATAAGAGTTGTTGTAAGCAAACTCAACTAGTGGTAGATGTGAATCCCAAGAACCTCCAAATTCTAACACACATGCCCGTAGCATATCTTCTAAAGTTTGAATCGTTCTTTCTGATTGGCCATCTGTCTGGGGATGGTAAGCTGTACTCAAATGAACTCTTGATCCCAATTCTTGCTGCAGTTTATTCCAGAAATTTGACACAAACCTCGAATCTCGATCTGATACAATCGACAAAGGCACTCCGTATCTAGAAACAATTTCATCAATATACAGCTTAGCTAACTTACTCAAATTTGCAGTTTCCGCAATTGCCAGAAAATGTGCGCTCTTGCTCAATCTATCAACGATAACCCAAATCATATCATTACCTTTTTGAGTCCTTGGAAGTTTTGTTACAAACTCCATTGTGATGTGATCCCACTTCCATTCAGGTATTTTCAACTGAGTCAAAGTTCCATACGGCTTCTGATGTTCGGCTTTCACTTGTGAACATATATGACACGATCCTACAAAACGTGCAACATCAACCTTCATAGTAGGCCACCAATAGAAAGCTTTCAAATTGTGATACATTTTGGTGCTACCCAGGTGAACAGACATTTTAGACTTGTGTGCTTCATTCAAAATCAAGTCCCGCAAATTTCCAAACTTCGGCACCCAAACACGGTTCTGATACATCTTTAATCCACGAGAATCAGTAGTCAACTCATGCTGTCTCATAACCATCAATTCATCTTTCAAGTTCTCGGTATCGAGTGCTGTCAACTGAGCAGCCATCAATTGATCAATCAAATCTGACTTAATCTCTAACCTCATAAACTTTACTGTATCTACAGAACCTTTTCTGCTAAGTGCATCAGCAACCACATTAGCTTTCCCGGGATGATACTGAATATCGCAATCATAGTCTTTAATCAGCTCTAACCATCGACGCTGTCTCATATTCAATTCCTTCTGTGTAAATACATACTGCAGACTCTTGTGATCAGTGCAAATCGTGCACTTTGTACCATACAGATAATGCCTCCACAGCTTCAAGGCAAAAACCACTGCTGCTAACTCCAAATCATGAGTAGGATAGTTCTTCTCATTGGGTTTCAATTGTCTGGAAGCATAAGCTATAACTTTACCTCTCTGCATCAGTACACATCCTAACCCAGCATGAGAGGCATCACAATAAACCACGAAATCTTCAGGTCCTTCAGGTAGCGCAAGAACAGGAGCCTGACACAGAAGTTGCTTTAAAATCTGGAAAGCAGTCTCCTGAGCCTCACTCCACTGAAACTGAACATCTTTTCTGGTTAGTTTAGTCAATGGACCAGCAAGCTTCGAAAAGTCTTTTATGAACCTTCTGTAATAACCTGCCAAACCAAGAAAACTCTTGATCTCTGTCGGTGTCTTAGGAGCATCCCAATTCATTACATCCTCTATCTTTGATGGATCCACTTTCACTCCATCTTCACAAATCACATGACCCAGAAACTTGACTTCACGTAACCAAAATTCGCACTTAGACAACTTGGCATACAGCTTGTGTTGCTTGAGAATCTCCAAAACTTGACGCAGATGCTGATCATGTTCATTCTCCGATTTAGAATACACTAAAATATCATCTATAAACACAATAACAAATTTATCCAGAAAAGGTCGGCAAACCCGATTCATCAGATCCATAAACACTGCTGGAGCGTTAGTCAGACCGAACGGCATTACAAGAAACTCATAGTGACCATACCGTGTACGAAAAGCTGTCTTCGGAATATCTTCTTCAGCTACTCTTACCTGATGGTAACCCGACCTCAAATCAATTTTCGAGAAGTACGAAGCTCCCTGAAGTTGATCAAACAAATCATCTATCCTTGGCAACGGATACTTATTCTTGACAGTTCTCTTATTCAGATCTCTGTAATCAATGCACATACGCATAGTCCCGTCTTTCTTTTTCACAAACAATACTGGTGCACCCCAAGGCGAAGAGCTTGGACGAATAAACCCCTTGTCTAACAGTTCCTGTATCTGAGTCATCATCTCTCTGATTTCTGAAGGAGCTAATCGATACGGAGCTTTTGCAATCGGTGTACTACCAGGTATCAGATCAATCTTATATTCGACATCTCGAACAGGTGGAAACCCTGGCAGATCATCGGGAAATACTTCCGGGTACTCCGAAACAACACGAACATCAAGAACAGGCCGCTTTTCCTTCTTCACATCAATAGCATAAGCTAGAAACGACGCACACCCTTTGGCTAAAGATTTTCTAGTCTTCATGTACGAGATTAACGGAAAGGAAGACGAAGATCTATCCCCACGAGCCACGACATGCGACCCGTCAGCCAGATGAATAGTTATCAGTTTCTTATGACATTGAATACTAGCCCTATGAAGACTCAACCAATCCATGCCTAATACTAAATCGAAACCAGGTATAGGCATCACCAAACAGTCTACAGGGAAACTAGTACCATCAATACTAACCTGAACTCCAGTCACAGAAGTGGTAACAGGTACTACACTACCATCAGCTACTTCTACTTCTAAAGGAGTAGTATTAACAGAAACAGGCAATTTCAACTTTTCACATAGAGTCAAAGATATAAATGACCTATTTGCACCAGAATCAAACAAAACACGTGCAGGCATAGAGTTAACTATGAACATACCGGTTATCACATCATCACTGCCAGTAGCTTCCTTGGCAGTCATCTTAAATGCCCTACCTTCAGCAGAAGGTACAATCTTTCTCTTCTGACCTGCAGAAGACGATCCCCCGGTGATATTTACCCCTGCCCCAGTCCCTGCGGTCTTCAACTTAGGACACGTACCAGCCCTGTGCCCCTCTTCTTTACAATTCCAGCAGACAAAGGTGTTGAACTTACATGCACCGATTTCATGACCTGTTTCACCACACCTCAAACATCTCCGTGTTTGCGGTGAACACTGCCCCGTGTGACGAGCTTTGCAACTATGGCACCACGGCTTATTCTGAGGATACCCTGATCCCTTTGGTCTCTGATCTGACTTTCCGTGATGACTCTGTCCTTTGCCCTTACCTTGATTCCTACTGGAGCCTCCACCAAACTTATTAAACGACCCTCTGTTCATCTTCTCACGGTCCTGAACATCTGATTCTGCAGATCTGGCTAGAGTGAAAGCCTGAACAAGTGAAGTTGCCATACGGGTGTTACCCCGATATTCAGGCAATAAAGCCTTCACGAAATGTTGTATTTGTGAATGCTCACTGGGCACCCACTGCCTTGCAAACCTCAAAGTCTCCTGAAATTTGGTAATCAATTCCTCAACAGACATCTTATCTGTCTGTGCAAGATCCAGAAATTCCCTCTGAATTTTCTCCATATTAAAAGCGTTGCAAAATTGCTCACAGAACTTATCCTGAAATTGCTCCCAGGTAATGGCATTCACAATCTCTCTCGGTAAATGTGCCGTCAACGAATCCCACCAAGTTAAAGCCTGATCCTTAAAACGTCTAGTTGCGAACTTGACCCAATCTGACTTCTCACAATTACTTGCCTCCAAAGTCTTCACTGTCTCTCTCAACCAGTTTAATGTAACATTCGGGTTCGAACTTCCCGAATATTCAGGTGCTCCGCACGCCACGAAATGCTTATACTGACATTTGTTCCTATTCTCTTGTTGAGGAAACCAAGGAATAAAAACATTTTGCGGTTGGGGTTGGCTTGACACTCCCTGAGGTATCTGGAAAAATGGAAAAGATCCATATGGGGTCGACATCGTGCTCACAGGTGCAGTAGTATATACAGGGGGTGGTACCGGTTGAGTAACAGGGGCTGTTATTGATGGCATCTGTACAGTGGTGGTTGGTTGGGAAGACTGGGTTTGGTTTAACTGTTGCTCCATTTCAAGTACAATCTTTCTCTTCTGACCTGCAGAAGACGATCCCCCGGTGATATTTACCCCTGCCCCAGTCCCTGCGGTCTTCAACTTAGGACACGTACCAGCCCTGTGCCCCTCTTCTTTACAATTCCAGCAGACAAAGATGTTGAACTTACATGCACCGATTTCATGACCTGTTTCACCACACCTCAAACATCTCCGTGTTTGCGGTGAACACTGCCCCGTGTGACGAGCTTTGCAACTATGGCACCACGGCTTATTCTGAGGATACCCTGATCCCTTTGGTCTCTGATCTGACTTTCCGTGATGACTCTGTCCTTTGCCCTTACCTTGATTCCCACTGGAGCCTCCACCAAACTTATTAAACGACCCTCTGTTCATCTTCTCACGGTCCTGAACATCTGATTCTGCAGATCTGGCTAGAGTGAAAGCCTGAACAAGTGAAGTTGCCATACGGGTGTTACCCCGATATTCAGGCAATAAAGCCTTCACGAAATGTTGTATTTGTGAATGCTCACTGGGCACACACTGCCTTGCAAACCTCAAAGTCTCCTGAAATTTGGTAATCAATTCCTCAACAGACATCTTATCTGTCTGTGCAAGATCCAGAAATTCCCTCTGAATTTTCTCCATATTAAAAGCGTTGCAAAATTGCTCACAGAACTTATCCTGAAATTGCTCCCAGGTAATGGCATTCACAATCTCTCTCGGTAAATGTGCCGTCAACGAATCCCACCAAGTTAAAGCCTGATCCTTAAAACGTCTAGTTGCGAACTTGACCCAATCTGACTTCTCACAATTACTTGCCTCCAAAGTCTTCACTGTCTCTCTCAACCAGTTTAATGTAACATTCGGGTTCGAACTTCCCGAATATTCAGGTGCTCCGCACGCCACGAAATGCTTATACTGACATTTGTTCCTATTCTCTTGTTGAGGAAACCAAGGAATAAAAACATTTTGCGGTTGGGGTTGGCTTGACACTCCCTGAGGTATCTGGAAAAATGGAAAAGATCCATATGGGGTCGACATCGTGCTCACAGGTGCAGTAGTATATACAGGGGGTGGTACCGGTTGAGTAACAGGGGCTGTTATTGATGGCATCTGTACAGTGGTGGTTGGTTGGGAAGACTGGGTTTGGTTTAACTGTTGCTCCATTTCAAGAATCCGATCCCTCTGAGTCTGTAAAGTGTCTTCCAACTGTAACACATAATCTGGGTTGTCTGACTCCCCATGATGAGAAGTACCTGCTCCGTGTTGTTCATTCACAGCAGTAGATGAAACATTGTTATGCTGTCTCCTTGGGGACTGTGGGGTAAATACCGGGATCTCGTTGTTATCAGCCATAAACCAGGGCTCTGATACCAAATTTGTAACACTGTTCTTACTATCACTATTTCAAACACGCGCGGAAGCTTAATTAACAAAATATAATATAATATATATTTGATCAAACACAACTAAACAAGTTTTACTTTACAAATCATTTACAGTGTTACTACAAAACAGGCTCTTTCCAAAAACATCAGATATCAGAGTTAGATCAGTCCCAAAATCCCAGTTTAGCTCTTTAATCCATCTACCTGGATTCTCCTGAAAAGAAATCAACAGTGGGGAATTAGCACAAAGCTAAGTGAGAGAATAGATACCACAAACATACAAGGCATCAAGCCCAAACCAACAATGCTCAAACAAACAAGAGAACCGGCGGTGTTGCAACACCTACAACCAAATGCCTGCCAAAGCATAGGTTTACCGATAGCCAAGTTACAACAGACAACAATAATAGTACTTCTTGATTACAACAAATGCTTATCAAGATAAATACTAATACTGTATATCTCTAAACATAGGCCCAGCTGAATAACAACCGCCAAGCTGATCTCACAACAACATGTATATATACAGAAAGGAGCAACAATCAGGTGATATATCTTATACATCCAAGATATATATCCACTCACCAATATCTTCAATGCTCAGGGAACTCAGTTTTTGCTTACTACTGAGTCTTGCTACCACCTGAACAAACAACCAACAATCAGTATTTGCTTAATCATCAAACAATAAGCAAAATACTAAAATTAAACATATATGTACATATAAATCCACAAGTACATATCAATTCATGTATATGCAACAATACACCATAATTCACGATTACCCTTTACTTACTGTAATCCTGTGAATTCATCCAACTCCTTAGCTTAGGCACTTCATACAACGTTCCATAAGCAAAGGCTACAAGTTCATGTTCATCTTCAAGTCATCCATAAATTGATCTTTCATAATATGATGTTGACATCCAATGCAATTGATCTTCCATGCAATTCATCTCATTCGAATCGAATTCAATTTTCCCATTGCGAATCGCATGCGATTGATTCTATGTGAATCGCATGCGATTGAGCCGAATCGAGTTCCACGTGAACCATTCCATTCCATTCCATTCGCATGCGATTGATACTATATATATCGCATGCGATTCAATCACGAAATACAACTAAGTCAAATCCAATGCGATTCGATTCAATGCAATTCATATCCATGCGATTCAAATCAACTATAATCCAATGCGATTCAAGTCATATGTAATCCAATGCGATCCAATCATATGCGATTCATATTTAATCGAATGCGAATCAAATCCAGCAAAGGCATTTCTAAGTACAATCATTCAGTGCAATTCAAATCCAAAGAATCCGGATTTCCTCAAATACCGATTGCTCCATTCTCGAATTCCGATTCATTCATACTTATTATCCAATCATTCATTTCAATCCAGATTTCTACCATTTTTAGCATGCATGTTCTAACATCATTTAAAACACAGAAATGGCATATAAACATATTCATTCTAACATGGATTCTTCTACATGCATCCTATGTTCAACAAATTCTCATCAAAGTAGCATGCAATACAAAGAATCGATTTAAACAACAATTTAATCATGCAAGGATCATAAGATCTAACCTTGTGATGCTTGATTAATAATCTCTAAACTCAAACGAGTTCTTGAAGAATAATCGGTTCTTCTTTGTTCTTCTACTTCCGAGAGTAAACACACACAACACACACAAACACTCTCAACTTTTGCATGCAAGAATGAGAGTGTTGGATACTCTCATTCGGTTATCACACACACAAATGGGGTTAGTGGCACACCTAGAGACTAGGGTGATGACTAACCATCCTTCTCTCGGCCACCTAAACCCCCCACCGCCCCACTAATAATTAAATATAAATTAATTAATTAATTACCACATTAAACAATTAATTCCCAAATAATAGAATTAAATCGCATAATTTAATAAATCAACAAATCAATTAAGGATAATCCTACTTAATTACCTTAATTCAATTAGACCGGTAAGGAGGGTGTTACAGATATAAAATAATAGATATATGACTTGAAGGTAAATATACAGAAATAAAAAGATGCTTAAAATATATAAATATATATATTAGTGCTTATATATATATATATATATCTTGATGAATGTACCAGATATATATATATATAAGATGTTTGAAATGTAAATTGTGAAAAGTATATAAATATAAATATATATATATATATATATATATATATATATATATTAATCTTGATGGATGTACCATATATATATATATATATATATATATATATATATATATATATATTAATATATATAATAAGACGA
Source organism: Pulicaria dysenterica (assembly GCA_947179395.2). Taxonomy (NCBI): domain Eukaryota; kingdom Viridiplantae; phylum Streptophyta; class Magnoliopsida; order Asterales; family Asteraceae; genus Pulicaria; species Pulicaria dysenterica. The sequence goes on along the minus strand of OX359291.1, from coordinate 68,844,877 downwards.
AAATTTAAATGACAGAAATAAATAAATAAAAGAAATAAGAAATAAAGTGCAGGAATATAAAATGCAAGAAATGTAAATATGCTAGCGAAAAATATGCAAATGCAAGTGCGGAAATTTAAAGAGTTAAGGGTTTAGAAGGAAGACACCAAGATTTTTACGTGGTTCGGTTGAACTCCAACCTACATCCACGTCTTAACCTCCGTCAAGGTTTCCACTAGCAACACTTGCAACAATCTCTTAACCCGGAAGAGTTCACCGTAGTACAATCACCTTTACGGGTAGATGATAACCACCAAAGATCCACACTAGATCCAACACCTTGTTCTTCACCAAGAACACTATCTTCTTCAACAAGAAGATTCAACTAGTTCTACACCAAGAACTATCACCACTAAACTTATAAACTATGTGGGGAATAGTCAAACTCACTAAAAACACTCAAAGTGTTCTTCACTCAAGAACACCAAAAACACCAACAATGGTGTATGAACAATAATCTCTCAATACAAGAAAAATCGATTCACTCAAAGTGTATATCACTCTATGTATATTTCCTGCTTCCCTTTTGCTTGATCTTGAAGTATTATATAAATCTTACAAATAAAGAAAACAACTTCAAGAATCAACACACTCAAAAGTATATATATTTGAAAATGAAAGATCAAGATATGAATGTGTGTAGAGGAGAAAATTTTCAAATTGCAAAAGGTGAAAATTGTGTTTATGTGGGGTGATATTTATAGAGGAAGAGAGAGGAGAGGTGGGGACATCTGCTGGCCGGACGGTCGATGCCCACGGTCGACCGTGGTGCTCGGCCGTGGCCACATATGTCACCATCTTGAGTCGTTTAAAAATGTTTTATATATTTTACGACTTCCTCTTTTAAACTGGTATTTTAGAATGAATAAATACCAAAATAAATATCGTTACACTGTGTGTTTGGACTGACTTTTAAAAGGATTAAACACATGTTGAATATTAGAGGGTGACACCTATGTACTTGCATGTACTTTGCAAGATCTCCCAAGATATCCTTTCACCAATCATTTGTAAACACAGTATAATAATACCTCTTAAAGATATTTATCTTGTATTCTAAAATACATATTTTCACTAGTGCCAACTTATAAATTTATGTCTATGTAGATATGTTGGCAAATGATTATAAAAACTTTATTCCATATACATATATCATTTGACGCAGTATGGAATAATTTTTATAAGTAAAATTTTATTTTTATAAAAATGACAATTTTAAAACGTATTTTTTTAAAATATATTGTCATTTTTTATTACAACCCACTAGTTACTTTTTACGAAACACACAAGTATATATTTTTATACTTTGATCTTTCATCAACATATATATATATATATATATATATATATATATATATATATATATATATATATATATATATATTATCATTTTTCCAAACTTATTATTTTCATATTAACTTGGATATGTATGTTTTTCATTTTAATATCATTATTTAAAATTGCATCATCAAAACAGATATATTTAAATATTAATCTTTTGATTGCACTAACAAAAAGGTTACCATGCACATCCGTCACGCCAAGACCTATGTGAGAGAGGCTCACTAACGTGAACACCATCGCCGGTCACAATGGTGACCACCATCGCGCATGTGAATGCTTTGAACATTAAATATTAAAAAAAAATTCTTTTCTTCATCCCATCCTATAAATACAACCATTACCTATTCATTTTTTTTTCACACCTATTTTCTATTCTCCTCTCAAACTTTAAATATTTACATACATACAAATATGTCATCTGATTCTAGTTCGTTTAATTCGTCGGATTACTATGACGAGTATTTGAGATTAATCAAACGGATCTAATCGAGCACACATTAATCGGCTTTCAAGATGGAACGACGACGATAACTAGTAGTTTTTATTTAACTTAATGTAGTTAGGTTTTTTTATGTAAGTTGAAATAATTGTTTGATTTATAAAATATAATATTTTATGTTATATTTGTCTTGCAATTTATTTTTAATAATATTTATAAGAAATTAAATTATTTTTATTAAAACAAATATAAAAAAAGTAAAAATATAAAATATAAAAAAGGATGTGAAGCATGTGATGGATATAAGGGTTTGTGTGATGTGATGGGAAAATGGTGAGGAAATGATGTGACGCTGATGTGACAGACAAAAAGATGTGTGAAGCATGTGATAGATGCTGGTGGTCTTATAAGTAGTTTGTTATAAAATAATAATAATAAGGTTGTTGCGTTTTTTAATTAGCCGGCAGCCAAACGGTGATCCGTTTAGATTAACTAATGTAACTTCTGTTTATGTTAACCGCACTTTTTTTCATTAAAGTTATATGTAGAAACTAGAGGGGTGAATATGTTTTTGGAAGATCTTCGTATTTTCTTTGATTAATTTTAAGACAATTAAAATGCAAATAATAAAATATAAGAGATATAAATTATAATACCGTATGTTTAGGTTCGAGCTTGAGCCCGCTTAATAGTATACTAGGCTCGTGCTCGAGTTCGCTTAATAAATGAGCCTTAATATAGGTTCGAGCTCGTTTAGGTTCGACTCGTTAGGAGCTTTTAACTATTCGAGCTCGAGTTGCTCGGCCCATTTACATCTCTATGCAATTGATTAAAAGGTGTTTTGATACATTGGATTGCAATTGATTTAGTATTAAATATTTTGGCAGCATCAAGTGCAAAACGTAGATTTATGCAGGTTGAACATTCAGTGATATGAAACTTTGTTAGACTTCGGGTTAAAGGAACTATTTCTTTTTGGACCAGTTTATATTGTGAAACCGACTAGGCTTAAGACCGACTGAAGACCGTCAGATGAGGACTGACTGTAGGACCGAACCCAAACCAGCGGTTTAGACGGGTTAGGACTGGCTAGTCTAAGATTGGTTTGGTTATGGTACGAAAACCGGGAAAGGTCTAGATATACTTTGCTCGCCAATAGACAATTTAAGGTTGACAATTCAACTTGGGTTATAGGGCTTGTGTTGTTTGTGTTTCGTTTAATATTTATGTTGGCTCATTTTTGACACATTCAATATTATGTCCACTTTGAGTCATGCCATTTTCTTGTGTCAGATTCATGGCGCTATTCCAGCCAAATGTGTTTCACGAGTAATTTTTGATTTTTAAATACGGTTTTCGTTTTCAATAAATTCCATCATTATTTCCATCTGAAAATTAGATACACCTTTTGTTTCGATTCAAACTTTAAATTTGATGTCTGCTTTAATATGATTCGAATGTCAATTATATTTTTTGTTCGACTAATACAAACTAATTGTTTTTTATGACAAGAATATTAACGAATATCGTAGAAAATGTATCACCTATACTTCTACAAGGTATCAATTTTTGATCCAAAGTAAAATTTGAATAAAGCATCATAAAATACAATTATAAATGCAGCCAATCTAACGGCACCTTAAAAGGTTATTCCCGGCTCATTTTAATTTTATAGAATCATAAGATTTTGCCGTTTTTTGGTATCTAGATAAGTATTAAATTATCAGGTTGATCCGGATCTGTTCTGTTTATTTAAATTCGTGTTGCTCTCTTTTCGTGCCGCATAAAAAATTGTCTGCCTTACCACAAGTATATAGAGTGAGCTAGGCCTAAATGTCTAATGTATAGTTGGGATCTCTCCCTACCAAAGGGTTTGTAGTCCCATTATTGGTACCAAGATGTTGAAAGCTATTTCCCATGATCTATAGTCATGAATTTAAGTTCAACTATTGATAAAAAGTGTAGATTTAAAAGTAGATTAATATATATGTGTGTTTGCCGTCTAGAAAAAAGTTGAGATCCCTACGAAGCTGTCAAGCTGGCCGCCGAGAGAGTTGTAATATATATTCTTGTAAGTAAAAAACAATGGGAACGATGTTCACTCTTGAGGAGCAGATTGAGTTATTTTTTAGCCTACTGGTTTATTCTTATTTTGATAGATTCTTTAACAAGCCGTTTAGAAAAGTTGAGATCCCTACGAAGTTGTCAAGCTGGCGGGTGCTGAGAGAGTTGTAATATATATTCTTGTAAGTAAAAAACAATAGAAACGATGTTCACTCTTGAGGAGCGGCTTTCATTGAGTTATTTTTTAGCCTACCGGTTTATTCTTATTTTGATAGATTTTTAACAAAGTTATCAATTTAAGCATATGACTTATTTAAGTTTATTAGCTTGATAACTTAATAAATCAGTAAATTTTTTATTTATGAGCTTATTTAATATTATAATAAGTTTATACGTTTAAAAATAAGTTAATTTAAACATCTAACATATGCTTTTATTCTGGGAAAAAAATATTTATAAAATTGTTTAAAACTCTAATAAGCTCGTAAATCGAAAATAAGTTCATATAAACAATCATTGACAAATGAAAAACACCAAAACGATTTTTAAAAAAATACTATTGATCTCTTAAAAGAAAATTTTATTAAGGGGTTAATATCAAAAAGTGTACTGAATTTGTCACTTTTTATTATTATGTATACCCAACTTTCAAAACTATATTTAGTATATCCAAATTTCTAAAAGCTACCATTTGATATACTTGGTTACCTGCTGAACAGGTAACATGTAACCGGTAATTTCGTTAATTTTTAATTTTTTTAAATCAAAACATGTGACACCTCATTTCCACCTCATTAATTTTGTCACCTAACATCTTCATCTTATTGTTCTTCCTTCAACAATATCTTCATCTTCAACATTCAAGAACATATGAAGATCTTTAAACACAAAAACTTTAATCAAAACAAAGTGTGAAGATCTTCAAACACAAATAGAAACAGATCTGTGAATTCAAATGAAGATCTTCAAACACAAACATTCAAGAACATATGAAGATCTTCAATATTTAACATTCAAAATCAATCTTGTAACCAATAATTAGTAGATGAATAAAATCGTAAGAACAAAACCCAGATATCTAAACAATCAAAACCCTAAAAATCGAATCTTGTAACCAATAATTAGCACATTAAATCATAGATGAATCAATTTTGGGGAGAAGATCAATTAGCAGATGAAATTGCAGAAACATGATTTGAAACAAAGAAACATCGATTAACAGATGAAACCCAGAAACATGAAACGAGCAAACCATGATTAAAACCCTAAATCGAACAAAAACCCAAAACGAACAAAAACTCCAAATCTCGTATGAACAACAACCCTAAATCGAATAAAAACCCTAAACTTACCTCATTCGAAGATGCAGTCCATGGAGTCGATCGACGAAGATGAAGATGAAGCAGATCGATACAGGCGATGTCGATGAAGATGAAGCAGATCGATGAAGATGAAAATGTAGGTGATAGCGATGGTGGCTGCCATGGTGTAGTCGATTCAAGTGGTGGTAATGGTTCGTCGTTGATGAAGTAAAGGAGACCAGCGCCCTTCAAACGATGATGAAGTAGATCGATGATATTAGTGTTATTATTATTAGACTTAATTACAAAATTGGTCCTTTTAGAATATGCCATATTGCATGTTTGGTCCTTTAAGGAATCTTGTTGCATAAATAGTCCTTTAAATGCGAATTTGTCACACAGTTAGTACTTTATGCTAACAGAGGTTCAATTTGACTAACGGTCAAAGGGCAATTTGGTCTTTTTGCAAGAAAAAGACCAATTTTGTAATTAAATAGTTAAATTAATATTTTTTTACCATTTTTAATTATTAATTTATTGGTTTTATCATCATTAATTAGTTTTAGAGTTAATTACATAATTAATGATTTCTCTCTCTCTCCATGTCTCCCTCTTTCACTCTCTTCTTTCCTTCTCTCTCTCGGTCGATTAACAGCACCTCCACCACCTCCGACCACTACCGCCGACAACCACCTCCGTTCCGCGTCAACACCAACACCGACCACCGCACAGCCCACCACCATCGCCTCACCATCGTCTCTCTGTCTTTCTCCAATTTTCCCTTCAAATTAGGGTTTTCTGCGATTTGAAATTAGGGTCTTCTCATGCAACGGTGGTGGGAGGTTTTGACGGTTTTAATGCTTCTGATTTGGTGCTTCCGATTTGGGTTTTGATGCTTCTGATTTTGGTGCTTCCGATTTGGGTTTTAATGCTTCCAAATCTGGGTTTTGACCACCTTCAAATCGTCTCTTTGTCTCTCTCTCTCTCTCTCTCTCTTTCTCCCTTTAAATGGTGCTTCTGATTATGGTTTTAATGGTGGTACTGATAGGTTTTGACGGTTTCTTGTAACGGTGGTGGAGGTTTTTGACGGTGGTTTGCAATTTTTAAATAGGATAAACCTGGCACGGTGATGGTCCCCGTTTTTCCACTACCCGGCACGAGGCCCATCTGGCCTTAGCGCCGCTAACAACCACTACCCGGCACGGTGATGGTCCCCGTTTTTCCGATTAATACATTTTAAATCCTTTTAACCTATTAAAACTAACTGTTTTAATATACTGATTAAAAACTCTATTTAATTCAAAAACCAAAAAAACATTAATTATTAATATTAACAAAAACTTGTTTTATTAATAACTAATTACCCTAAAACTTAATTTCAACCTTTTTAAACAAAAAGTTCAAAACTGGTTCAAGTCTAGTTTTAGATAAAAGGTTTTATCCTTTTTAACCGTTTAAACGCAAACCTGGTTTAAACCTAACTGGTTAAAATCAAACATTTTATGAACTGGATAAAAACATAAAACTTGTTTTTATCCTTTATGGTTTTCGAAAACTTGTGGAGAAAGAAACAAGATGAAGTAGATCATATAACCATTAAACAAACCAACAAATTAGATTAACTAGGTTTAACCGATTAAACAAACTGTTTAATTTAATCTTAATTCAATCTTATTCTTATTTCAAAAATGATCCTTTTAACCATTCAAACTAACTGTTTGAATTTTCCGATTAATAGGATAAACCTGATAACAAAATAAACTATTTTGCTACCTTCTTGATTTTCGAAATTTCCAAGAACAAAAAGAGAATCAAGAATAAAACCTTAATCTAAAAACAGATAAAAACTAGAAACTATGGATCATAGAGCCGATGCTCTGATACCACTGAAGGGTTTTGAACCTGACCAAACCACCATATGACTCAGACTGGTCAATCCTGGGTTTGATTCCACTGATTCAATCCTAAAAGCAGAACTGGATTGAACACAACCCTCTAAACCCCAAAAAGGGTTAGGATCTTTAAAACTTTAAATGATCAACATAGTTTCTTAACAAAACAATCCATAGATAAGGTTACAAGAAATATACCTGATCAGACTTGGGATTGCTAAAGTAAGTCCACCACTACTGCACCTCCGATTGAACTGGCTGCTAGACCGCTCCTGGATCACCAAGCCTTCAACACTCAAAATCGAGAGTGTGTGTGTGTCCTTTTGCGTCGACCTCGACTTCGCAAAACACCCTTGGTGTTTTGCTCCTTCGGTTTCGTTGACAGGAAAGAGAGCCGAGAGAGAGATAGAGTGCGACGGTCGATGGTAAGGTCGACCGAGAGAGGGAGTTGCGACAAGGGAAAGGGGAGAGTGGCGGCTAGGGTTTTAATCCTTATCTTATGTTATCTTATATTTAATCCTTAAGCTTAAGGATATATATATATAAGGATTAGATGGACCTAAGCCCGTTTAATTAAAAGCCCAACTGGTTTTAATTAAACTTTCATCTCTTCTCATATTGACCCCCTGGACTTTACTAGTTAACTATTTAATTAACTTAGTCCCTTAAATATTAAAACTTAATATTTAATTCCCTTTAAATAATAAATAACTATTTATTATTTATTCCTTTCTAATAATTAATACAAACTGGATAATTATTTATATCTCTCAATAATTAATACTACTGATTAATTATTCGTTTATCTCTTTAATAATTAATCTAACAGATTAATTATTTCCTCTTTCTCTTTAATAATTAATCTAACTGATTAATTATTTCCACACAGATTTATGGTGAAATCCAACTGTTCTGAATTGGGTGTGTAGCAGTGTGACCCTTTAGTCTCTTATAACATTGGATACAATATGCCCGTTAATTATCTCTGCACATAATCCAACAGTCTTGTATAACCCAATGGTGTGTGGTGGTGGGCGATGGTGATGGTAGAGGTGGGCGGTGGTGTTGGTGGACGGTAGGCGGTGGTAGAGGGAGAGATGAGGAGATGAAGAGTGAGTGTGTGTTAGTGTTTGTAGTGAGAGTGAGAAAAGTAATTAAATACAAAAACCCTAAAATAAAAAAAGATTAATAATTATACAAAAATGTTCTAACAGAGAGGTGTTTGTTTACAAGTATAACAAAAGAAAAGACGAAATTACCCCTAGACTAATAGTCTAAATTAACGTTGTTAGAGTAAAGGACCAATTGTGTGACAAATTCTCATTAGAGAACTATTTATGCAACAAAATTCCTTAAAGGATCAAACGTGCAATATGGCATATTCTAAAAGGACCAATTTTGTAATTAACTCTTATTATTATTATTATTATTTTCAATTACTTTAAAACAAAGAAATAACATGTCACAATCCAAGTCACGTCATCAAAACCGGTTCTACGTCAGCGAGTGACCTGATATAGCAGGTTAGATACATTAATTGGTAGATTTTTAGAGTACGGTACACTAACTTGTAATTTTGAAAAATTGGTATACACAATAGCAAAAAACTTTATTGTGTATTTCAAACCATAAATTTTTTTATTATGTATATCTAAGATTTAATTTATGCCTATTATGTATAATATATTTATAACTATTTTATATAATATAAAATATATATAATAATAATAAATTAAATTTTTGATATATGAGGAAGGATCTTTGAGAACAGATTTTAGTGTGAGTACCGCGAAAACAAATCTTAAACGTTAATTTGATAGGTGAAATTTATGAATGTAGAGTGTGGAGAGATCAAGTGTGACAGAGTGCATGTCATAAATTCATTTATAAGTGATGACATTGAAAAAAAGGAATTAAACAGATCAAATTAGTTCTCGTGATTCTCGTACTAAAATATTCTCAAATAAAGTATTAATACTTATACTCTCACTTGATACTTATATGTTGATATACTTACAAATTATTAAAGGTTCTAGAAGGTTTTAGTTTCTACTTTCCCACATATATTCACTTTCTGACACTACTACAAAAAATGCATTCAAACCCCACACATTCAGACCAGGTTTTGTTAAAAAAAAAACACCTAAAACCGGGCTTAAAAAGGCTTTTGCGCGTTTGTATAGGTTTTAGGCCCGGTTGTTTGATAAAAAACCGGGTCCAAATGTTTAAAAACATTTAGGTCCAGTTTTTATGAAAAAACAGGGTCTAAAACCTTGACTCTACCCCCTCCAAAAATAGGCCAACACATTCAAGCCCTGTTAATTATCATACAAACCGGGTCTAAAAGTTTTAGTTATTCAGACCCTATTCTCTTATTAAAAACCAGGTCTATATGTGAAAATTTTATGTACTCCCCCCAAATATTTCCCGTTCCCGCCTCACCCTAAAATTAAATCCCTCTAATTTTTTCAGGTTTACCACTCTTTAGTTCTTCACATATTCATTCGGTGTACTCAGGGGCGAAGGTATGGTCTAACGGGAGGGTTCCGGAGCATCCGCTCAAATTTCAAAAAAGTGCAGATGTATGTGTAAAATTCCTAGCTTTGAGCACTATTTTGTTAAGCTGAGCCCCTAACCTTTCGATGACGAACCCTCAGTTTGGTGATGGGAACAAACGTATGGAAATTCTTGAGATTCGCCATATCTGATGGATATTTGGTAAGAGTTTTGTTGAATTTGATCATTATTTTAGTGATTCACACTATTAAGTCATTGATTTCATGTATATCTTCTTGTAGATAATATGAAGTTTTGCCCTAATTCCATGCTTTCTTCCTATTTTAGGTTTAGGTTTCTTTGATACCAAATAGTCAGAAAACTTCCGTTTGGCATACAAGTGGTAATTTCTAACTTATTTGAGTGATTATGTCATTTAAATTTCAACGGATTGATTGCTTTATGTGAATCGTGAATTGTTTTGCATTCTATTTCAATTTTATATTACATTATTATGTTGCTTGTTAATTTTTATGTGAATTCCAAACACCGATAGTTTGCTTTCTTTATATTTTTATGTAGTTAACTTGTGGAGAAGTTCTTTAAAAGAACACCTAAACATGAATAACAAGAGCTATGAAGAGCAAACAGCTTAAAGAGTGATGAATGTCAGTGTCCGCATATAAGAAGCAAGCTAGGTTTGAATGCAAAAAAGAGACCAATATGTTGTGCAAATTCAATTTTAATTTTCCACTTCTACTGTATTTCAGACTTTTAGTGCCACTGAGTTTGTTCCTTGAGTGGTTATATATTCATAATATCATTACGTTTCTGTTTGTGAATTTCATTACTTTATTATGTTATGTGTTTTTAATTATTAGTGAGTAGTTTTGTATGATACAATTGTTATGTTGTTAATTGGTTGAGTATTGTTAGTTAAAGATAATAAGAAACGTCAAAAAATTATAATATTTTTTTAAATAAAAAGATTCAGGCCCGGTTTTTTAACCAAATAACAGGGCTTAAAAGTCAATATTTGGATCTAATATGGAACATACAGACCTGGTTTTTTTATATAAAAAACCTTTTTTATATAAAAAACCGGGCTTAAATGTAACTTTCAGACCCGGTTTTTTAACCGGGCTTGAATCTCTGACTTTCAAGCTCCCCCCCTTTCAGACCCCCTATCAAAACCGGGTCTAAAGGCCCTAAAAAACCGGGTCTAAATGTCATTTTTATAGTAGTGTGACCAAAATTAATATAAAATACCATATATTAAATACTTGTATTTAACTTGTTTAAATAGTTGAAACTACGAGTGAAAGCAAGTCCAACAAATTATAATTCAACTCGATAATTTATAGCCAAGATTTTTAGGGATCTAACCATATGCTATTTAGGTGTGTATCATGTTAGCTGTAAGACTAGTAAAAAAAATTACGTGAGTTACCAAATACAGCTCAATTAAATATGACAAAAGAAAATGCTAAAAAGCTATGATACATCGAACTATTATTATAGGTTCGAGAGGTTTCATATCCTTAATTTCGCTCATTAAATCATAATAAGTCATAAAATGAATCGGAGAGATAAGAAAAAAATAAATGAATTCTACATATCATCATCTAGTAAGTAGAAGGATAAAGTAAACTAATAAATAAAATTTTACGCTGCTACGTTGTTTGTCCCAAGATGCAAATGTTATAGGGGGCGCCGGGAAAAGAAATCCTAATCTCGATGCCTACAATGTTTCTAAGCTAGCCGGCACCCGGATGGTGATTCGATCTAATTAAGGTTATCTTACTTGGTTACATTTTTGTTTTGTTAAGTATAATACTAGTAAACAACTATCTAATGATTGCAAACAACTTGCCTTGTAGCTTCTTGTTGACACCAAAAGAATACTTGTCAATGACCAAGTCAAATCAATAAAGTTGTCTTTTGCAAATAACACATACAATGCTAAGTTATTAAGCCAAAACAAACACAATTTCTTTACTAATATTGACAATTATATAAGTCAAAATCACATTTTTGATAATTATTATTTGCTAGAAGTTGTAAATCTCAATTCTATATATAGAACAATATCGGTTGAATGAAAATCTTGTACTCTGATCACAAAAATAATGACGCAAATACACTTTCTCCTCTTGAAATCGGTCTTACTTGTGTTAATATCGGTAACTTATGTGTCAGGAAAAAGTTACCGAACAAACAAGTTAGGTGCGATAAATCGATTAAGACCCTCGAGTGTTAATGCCAAAAGTTCTTCAAACTCACTAGATTACGAGGTTTATAACTACACACAAACGCTGGATCATTTCAATTTTAAGATAGAAAGTTACACGACTTTTCAACAACGTTATGTTGTGAACCGTAAATATTGGGGTGGGCCCACTAATAGTTCCCCGATCTTTCTTTACACCGGTGAAGAATCGGATGTCATCGGTGATGTGGAATATCTTGGGTTCCCTTTATCGCTTGCTTCACGATTTAATGCTCTTTTGGTCTATATCGAGGTTTGTCATCTTAACACACTACTATTTTTATAGGAATTATATGTAGGCGCGGAGCTAAGATTTTAGTATAGCGGGGGCCGGTCTTACTTTATTTAACGATACACATATATATGAATGACATTGAAAAGTTACATTATCTGTCTAGATAAACAAATAATGAAAGGTCCTTTATAACAATAAATTCACGTGTTAAAACAACACTTAAGGCTTAAGCTTTGCCAAAATCGGTCTTCAATTACCAAAGTTTTCTCACAATTGCCAGTTCGGTTGTCATGAATTAATGTGCTATAAGCATAATATTAATTAAAATAATATCTTGAATATTTTATCTTGATAAAACTTTAATTAAACCAAAAAATAACGATGAGAAATCATACTTCATGTACGTATTTGTAGTTGGGCGTTGCTTTGTTTATTTGAATAGAAGTATAGAACCCATCTATTATATTGTCTGTAAAAAAAGTATAAACAATCTCTCAATGTAAAGAATCAAACTGTTTTATAGATAATCATCACTCATGCTATTATGAAACCTTATTTTCAAATTTTTCATTGCTTAGAAAGCTCTTTCAAATATCATAATAGTCACTTCAAGTCTTCTCTACACCTTTTATGTTTTGAAAAATACTTAGGGCTCTAAATTATAATTAGGGTATATATGTATTGGATTTATACTTATAAAAAAACTAAAGATATTGGGCTCATTGGAGGGGGCCAAACACCCTTCCGCTCCTTTGTCTCCGCCTTTGCATGCATTTATGCATCTATGATTCTTACACTTTAAAGGAATTTGCAGCATCGATATTATGGGACCTCGATGCCATTTGGATCTGCAGAGGAGGCCTATGGAAACTCTAGCACTCTTGGATTCTTTAGCTCTGAACAAGCTTTAGCAGATTACGCTCAGATCATAGTCGATGTGAAGAAGAACATGTCGGCAGAAAACTGCCCTGTCATAACTATTGGAGCCTCGTATGGTGGAAGTAAGTTACATTCACAGGGGCGAATGCAAGAAGAGTCAAGGGGGGTGTTTGGACCCCACATAAAAAGGAATTTTTTTAATTAGTATATATATAGCTAATTTTTGGACCACCCTTAAAAAATTAAAAGGACCCCCTTTGTATTGGACTTGACTCGTGAGAAGAACAAATATTAAGAAAAAATATATAAAGTATGATAGTCTAGAAGAAAGTTAGTGATTCATACACCCTATGCTAAAAATATGTTAGTCTATGTTTTTATTACTTCTAATTGGTTATGAGGTATTCTTTTTATATTTCCTAAGTGATTTTAATATTATTAAATTATAAAAAGAGGTGTCTTAAATTAGATACTTGGGTGCATGTCTAAAAGTAAGGTAACATTAAGTTATACTATATTAGGTATTAGGGTAAGAGGGAGAAAATAAAAAAAGTGATGTAACGCTTATGTGACAAGAGAGAGGTAAAACGTAGGCTATATGAATATGTTAGGTTTTAGCTTTTGGTTAGGTTACGATATCAGATTATATTAAATCACGTTTGGTATTATTTTTAATGTTTTATATTGATAATTTGTATTGATTATGTTAAATATGTTTAATTTTGTATATGTATTTACAATGTCTTTAATAATATAAATACCCGACCCGTAATTAAAAAATTATTTTTATTCATTATCTACTATTTTAACCGACTCGTCTTGTTACATGTTGGACCCCCCTGTGCATAAATCCTAGATTCGCCACTGTACATTCATACATATATATATATATATATATATATCACTCATTTATACTGTGAGTTTGATGGTTAATGCTTTTTTCTTTGTAATCATTTAGTGCTCGCTTCGTGGTTTCGTTTGAAGTATCCCCACATCGCATACGGAGCATATGCGTCGTCGGCTCCAATCCTTTACTTCATAGGGCTAACTCCTGAAACCGGATATGATTCAGTTGTTTCAAAAGACTTCAACGTAAGCAAATGCTAATGAGTTGTTTTTATTGTCGTTGCTTAAAAACATGATTAACGTACTTATGCTATGCACAGATCACAAGTGCGAGTTGCTACAACACCGTAAGAGAATCTTGGTTCGAAATCGATAGAGTTGCTGCTCAACCCAATGGCCTCTGGAACCTTTCCCAAATATTCAACACATGCATGTACGAAATTATAATGATTCTTCATTCTTCCATCAACTAATCACCCCCATTAATTAGACGTCTTAGATGTTTTCTATCAGTTTAACCATATTTCTTGTTTGTAGGCCGTTGAACACAAGTAGAAATCTAAAGGAAACCCTGGAAGGACGTTATGATGTTTTTGCTCAGTACGATAACCCTACACGCAACGTTTTACAGAGTTTTTGCAACGCGACTGATGGATTAGGAGACAAGACTTACATTCTTAACAAGATCGTAGCAGGATTGAAGGCAGTTCGGGGAAATAGATGCTTTGATATATATGATTTTCACCGCAGCAAAGATTATGGATGGGATTGGCAGGTATGAACTAATTAATTACTGCCTACAAAATCTTGTCACGCGTCGTAAATGCTAACAAACTCACACTCATATCAATACTAGAACACGAGTAATTAGTCTGGATGTCTAGTAGTAGGTAGTCTGGAAAGTTTCGTAAGAGACGTTTATTTCTTTCTGGGTAAACATTTTGGATGATAAACCCTACTCGATCAAATATTCCTTTTTAAAAAGGGTACTTAATTATGCGGTCTAATTAACTGGTTTTTTTTGTTTGATAATCTTATTTTAAAGTCATGTACGGAAATGGTAATGCCGATGGGACGTAAAGAAAATGAGACGATGTTTCAAGCATCTCCTTTCGATTTGAATGAATACACAAAGGAATGCCAACAAGTGTTCGGTGCACCCCAAGACCTTATTGGATTCCGATTGAATTTGGTGGCTATGTATGTCCTAATTATAATCTTTTGATTAATTATATGATCATTTTAATTAATCATGTTTAAGTGTATTATATATATAAGGAAATTAGTAGCACTCGATCATTAATCTTACCCAATTATTCTAATTTCATTGTGTTAATTACATGAAGGGTATAAAAACGGTGCTTGAAAAGTTTGGAAGCAACATTATCTTCTCCAATGGATTACGTGATCCTTATAGTTCTGGAGGGTAAGTTTCCTTCAACATGCATGGTTTACATACATACATACACACACACATATATATATATACACACAGATACTAAATGTTTTTGTTTGCGTTAGCAGAGTTCTTCAAAATATATCAGATACGGTTGTAGCTGTATACACCGAAGAAGGTAAAGATTCATCACTTCTATATATAGTCTTACGTTGTGTTTGTATTTTAGTAAAAAAAGAAAAATCTTCTTCTCAACCTTAAAAATTGTGTGGTATTTGGTAAGGAGAGGGCATCAACTTTCATCTTAAACCATTGTAGTTACGAAGGTAATTTTTATATTGATGAAATTGATTTATCTACAAAACATAAATATTTTACTAACTTGTATGTTAGCTAGTTTATTAGTGTTGTACCTATATAAATGAATCAGTTTTGTGTACGAAAGAATCATGTCACTTGTTACAACGGGAAAAAAGGAATAATTATACACATTCACATACTTTCTATATTCATTGATTATATTGGCTGAAATTCATTAATATTATTATTAATTATTTTTATGTTAATTATATATTTATTTTGAAGGACATCATTGTTTGGATATTCAAACAGCGTTGGATACGGACCCTGACTGGTTGGTCGCACAACGAAATACGGTGATCAACATTATACAAGGATGGCTCTCTAAATATATTTCTTAAATTAAGTTGAAAAAATATATATATACGGGAAATATCATATTGTATACGATATATATGCTTCTAGTAGCATTTATGATAAGAGTCTTAATCTTACAAACAATTAAAATGAAAGGTATGTTTATCATTTCATCATTAATTCATTTAAGTGTTTATGAGTGTAGCATTACCTAAAAATAAGTGCTTCTATCTGCACTAATTCATTTCCCCTAACGTATATCGACTACCTGATGATATTAACAGATCGAACAATTTGTCTTCTTATATATTATGCAAATTGTTGGAACCTAGAGGGGGGGTGAATAGGTTATATGTCCAATTTTTGAAGTTTTTACAAGTTCTTGCAAGAAAATAAAAGATATAGAGTTAGAGAGATATCACCAATCACAAGTTGAACACAATGATTTATAGTGGTTCATGCAAGTGTTAACAAACTTGCACTACATCCACTCCTTGGTCTCACCCACCAAGAATTTGATCCACTAGCTTCTCTCTTTGAAGGTAGAGATAAACATTTTACACTTCTCTTTTTATACTTGCAAGAATTAATCTTCAAACTTGCAAATAAGGTAAAGATAACTTTTTCTTCACTCTAATTCTCAAGGCTAGAGTTGATCATCACTTCACTCTAATTTGGTAGGATAGAGTTGATCCTTACACTATTACAAATAATATGAAAGTATGGAGTAGTGTTTAAGCTTTGATGGCTTTGACTCTTGCTTGAATCTTGAACTTGAAAGATGAAATAATATTCAAAGATATGAGCTCAAGTATTATAGAGTATTCTGAATGTTTTGTGTTTGCAAGAGGTGAGTAATGAATGAGGTTTGAGTTGGTTTAAATAAGGAAAAAGGTGAAAGTCCAAAAGCTGTCCAGTACCCTCACGGTCGATCCACGGTCGACCGTGGATAAAACCGTGAGGTACCTGAACTTTCTTGTTATTTACAATATAGACGTTGGACTTTATTTAAAACCACACTCAACTCATTTTTACCATAAAAATCAACTGAAAAGTATATGTTCAAAAGGTTGGTTGATCACATACTCTTAAAGTTTGAATTTAAACACATATATGGAAGTTTGGAAACCTATACACAAAGCATGTTGGAATTTTACCCCTTTGGGAGATTTTTTTGCTAATTATGGTGGTGTATTGTTTAAAAGTAGGATTGTGTTTGTTATTTGCTTAAAATAGGAAGTCTTAGATTTAATCAACCAACACAATTGAGTTTTATAAAATCTTTGTCATTTTTATAAAGTTTTTATAAAAATAATTTTATAAAAGCTTAAACTTATTTTAATTATTTTATTTTTATGCTCATATCAATTTAATATATTCTTGTAGGTATCTTCGGCGAAAACTTCATCTTGAATGTTGATGGCGCTTTATCTTGGACGATTTGGATTTTGACGATTTATATAAACAAACTTTGTAACAAATAAATATAACTATTTATTTGTTTGACTATATATATATAGATGTATATATGCACATATGTTAATGTTAATGGATACAATTATATAGACATATTGTATATTTTTGAATTAACAAAAGAGGATATAAATTATATTCCTATTTTTCCAACACAAATGTTTACCGATTTTTGCCTGATTGTTTTCTTTGCATCATATCATATTGATTCATATGGACTTCGATTGTTATGGTTAATTAATTGGTTATTATTTGTAATTTGAACAAATTTTTTATATTTACTTTCATTGTTAATGAGAAATTAAAATCATTAAACATACCGACTTGGAAATGTTTTTATCTTGAGATACATTTTATGGGCTCCAAATGAATATCTATGGTTTAAAAATGAATCCATGATGTTTTTGGCGGTGAATTTCTGTGTGTTAGGTTTAGATTGTCTTATCGTGTGTCTAGCGAAATTTACTCTGACTGATTAATTGATAATTTCAAATTCGGGGACCATAAACTATTTGAAAAAGCTTTTATTTTAGGGACTTATGATTTTAATAATCATCTAAAAATTAACATCAAATGAGACTAAAGAATTAAGGATTATAATTATTTCAATAACCAATCATACATAACACAAACATTTATTCTGGTAAATAATATATATTGTAGAAGATGTTAATATTATAGCATCAATTCCTTGCTACTTGTTTTTTTTAAGAGTTAATTACTGATTTGGTCTTTGTGGTTTACACTTTTCTACTGTTTCAGTCCATAACTTTAAAAAAGTACATGAATGGTCACTACTTTTTTTTTAACAGCCACATGAATGATCACTACTGTAGCAAACTTGTTACCTAAATGGTCCTTCAACCATTAAAACTTTTGAAAATGACCATTTTGCCCTTTTGAACATTACAAGCTAAGTCTATGTGGTTTTCAAATAGTTTCATATTTAATTCTTTAACCTTTTTCATAAATACTTTACTATATTAACCTAAACATTTATTATTATATTTTATAAGATTTTTTTAATAATTTACTATATATATTTATGTAATAGTAATTATTATATTTATTTTTACTATTATTATCATTATATTATTTTAGTATCTTTAATATGGATAATCACCCTGTTATTGAGCGTCAACTTTTCGTAATTAGTGTTATAAAACACTATTATATATTATGTTAAAAATTTTTTTATCATTTTTTAACAATCAACATTAGTTTTATTTTTTATTGAAATAAAATCTTATATAGTAAAGTTTATAAGATTTTTTCAGTAATTTAGTATATATATTGTTTAATAATTATTATTATATTTATTTAAACTGATATTATCATTATTTTATTTTAGTATCTTTATAATGAATTGTTATACCCTGTTATTGTACATTAACATTTCATAAATTAGTGTTATAATACACTATTATATATTACGCTTAATTTTTTTTGTTACCATTTTTAACGATCAACATTATTTTTATGTTTTATTGATATAAATACCTCTTTAATCTTAAACTTTATTAATACACCTTGTCTTTTTTTAATCCATCTTATATTATCTTTCACATAATATAATATATCATTTCTGAAATATTTTTTTTTTAAACTCGCGTGTTCCAGTTATTGTTCTTATACCCTGATCGAGTCTCTAATCAAGTAGTTAACCAGATCAAATAAAATCTATAGAAATTACCGCGTGCATGCATAATTTTAGAAATTACAGTTAGTTTTATAGCTAAGATATGTCTAACAAGGTTGGTGTTCTTGTTCTTTGATGCACTCTGCTCTGGAGTTTAGGTAGGATACTTTGTGAACATGTGATGATTGTATTTATATATCAGATATCATTGCTGTCAATGGTCATGTAATATAAGATGTTTCTTGCAATATTTGAATCCATGAGGCATTAGCTGGATATATACCAGTTAAGCTAACTACTTGTTGGCAGCTAACTGAGGATTTACGGTTGCCATGGGTTGAAGTTTACATATTTTTGTGTTGATTCTCTTTAACCGTGGACACATCCAACAGGGCTTCATGTCAATTTCTATGATCCTTGTGATTCAGTTATGCTGATTTATGAATCTTTTGATTGTTTAAGAGATGACACAGTATCGAATTTTTAAGTTCAAAAAATCAAATCTTGAAAGACGTGTAGAAGTGATTTTAACTTGGATCTGGACATAAACTACTCGATGGATACAAACAGCACAAACACATCGAGAAACCCAAATTTGGATTCAAGCACAATCAACATACACAGGACTGACCCGAATGATGGCAGGTTCGAAAATTAATATATATTTTGGCATGGAGATTATATCATACTGTTTCTAATCTACATAAAAGAGGAGTTTCTATTCCTTCCACTGTTTGTGCGATGTGCAGACTAGAGAAATAATTGAAAAGGAGGAGCACTTATTCTTCTTCTGTGATGCTGCAACAAATCTTTTAAAGGAAATCACAAAATGGTGGGGATTGGTAGCTGATGCAGCCCACTTTAATCCAAGTCGTCCTATAATGGACCTCTAAATTGCAATTAAAAGGAGAGCTTTTCTTTCGGTCATTTACTCGTACATTTGGGTCCTTTGGAAAGGCAGAAATGCACATATCTTCTCGGCGAGCTCCTCTGATAAGAAGCAATTGTTTGATCAGGTGCAGGCATTTTCATTCTTCTGGATTAAACAATGATCAGGCGATTCTTTTTTCAAATTTAAATGGTTTGATTGGTGTAATTTTCTCTTTTGTTGTTTCTAATTGTTCTCTTGTTTTTGTTCTCACTTTGTACCTTTTCTAGCGCCTTGCTAGTATTAATATTACATGCATGTTTGCCGTTCAAAAAAAAATCAAAATCATTTTTCTTAAATGAAATCATGTCATTAGGAAGTAGGAACCTATAAATCTACATATTAGAAACATCATATAGTTATATATCCACCTATTAATTGTTCCTATTTATTATTTAACTTCTTGAATCAAAATCAAGAGAGAAGATAAGAAAAAAAATTAATGAGATTCATATGTTATCATATAGTGAGTAAGATGACGAAGTAGAAAAATTTAATAGGAAAAATAGAATATTTAATCTCGAATTTGGTATCACTTGTTTCTGGCTACTTCCGTAGCAGCTTTATTATTACGATATTAAACGTGAAGGTTAACATGAAATTCACGAGATAATTGCTATACCCTATATGCGAAAGTCCAAGGTCAATGTACGACCCGGTCAAATTGCAATTGATTAAAAGGTGTTTTAATAGATTGAATTGCACACAAAGAAGATGTTGTATCTTTTGTCTGTGTGTGTGTTGTTAGAGAATATTTTGACAGCATCAAGTGCAAAAGGTAGATTTATGCAAGTTGAACGTAAAGTGATGTAGAACTTTGTTAGACTTCAAGTTTAAGGATCTACTTTTTGGACCGGTTTAAATTGGGAGACCTTCTTGAGACCATCGGATGATGATTGACTGCAGGATTAAACCCAAACCAGTGGTTTAGACGGGCCACGACCGGCCAATCAAAGTCGGTCCGGTCACGGTGCAAAAACTTCGTTCGCTAATAGACAATATAAGGCTGACAATTCACGTTTGGTTATAGGGATTGTGTTGTTTGTGTTTCTTGTAAAATTCGTGTTGACTCAATTTTGACACATTCAATATCGTGTCGGATTTGAGTCGTGACATTCTTCTTGTGTCAGATTCATTGGGTTTTGTGTCGACCTATTCCGGCCAAATGTGTTTCACGAGTAATTTTTTATCGTTTTCAATAAATTTTGTAGGTCCACGGTACGAAGTATCAATTAAAAATTAACGAAACAATTAACACAATTATCAAACTCTCGATGAATGTATGTATGAATTTGATGAACGAGAGGTATAGGAACGGCTGAATAAATTGCTTAATTAGATTAGGGTTAGTTACAATTTTATATACTCAAAGGTATTTACTAAATTTACCTATACTTCTAGGAAATACAACTAGAAGCAAAACTATTCTAAAATAGTAAAATGAACACAAGTAGAACTAACAATCTCCCCCTTTGTGTTCATTGTACAAATAAAGCATGTAAACGAAAAATATATTATTCGGTGGAATAGTTGATCTTGAGCATAAACATAGAAAGGTTATTGAGGAGATCTTCAATTTCGGGCTTCTTGTAATTATTTTTCAAGCAAAAATATACTCTCTCTCGAATGTAGCTCATAATCTTCAACAATGAATTGGAACCTTTTTATTACCTTGCTCCCCGTCGATCTTCCGAACATATATCTTCTTATGGTAGACAATGGTGAAGAGTGATGTCATTTTATGCAAATCTTCTCTTTAGAAAGTCTTAACAGATGTTTGACGGAGTGAACCACAAATAGATTTTTAAGCTCGGGCAAGATAGGAAGATGTGCATTCGTGTTAGCAAATGAGAATGTCTTGTTTGACTAACACGCACATATGGACGAGTAGAGTTATGATTCATGAAGTTACGAGCCTTGTTTCATTCCTTCATAATTATATTTACTTTCGAGTAGAGTTATGAACCTCATATCACGACGAGCAACACAATTCTTGTAGGCATGATGAGTAAAACAAGAAACAAAGCCATAATGATTTTGAGGAAGACTTTGTTGTTTCATTCCTTCAGAATTATATTTACTTTTGTTCCAAAGCTTTTTTCGAAGTGTGACCATTTTATGAATTTCTCTGTGTAAGACTTGAATATGGTATGATCTGTTAGATCGTGTGCAGAGATAGATAACATGTATCATCGTGTCCAATACTATGTGACACTAAAGGATCACACTGCTACACACTCATTTAGAACCTCTTTGGATTTTACCAAATTATGTGTAAGAATAATTAATTAGTCAATTAATTATTGAGAAGGAAAATAATAATTATTTATAATTTTAAAGAGAGAAATTAATATTTAAGTTTAAATATTAATTGGACCAATTAATTAATAGTCATTAATTAAATAGAAAGGTTAAAGGGTGTTTTCTGTAATTATCTAATAGTTTAATTAAAGCTGAGCTTTAATTAAACGGGCTTAGGCTTTACTAAGGTTTATTATATAAATACCTTATTAATCCTTAGAATCACATAAGAGATAATTAAAAGATAGAAAACAACCCTACTCTATCCCTCTCCCTCTCTAGTTGACGCAAGAGCCGAGGACACCCCTAGGGGTCGGCGGCGCAACACACACACACACACACACACACATACGGGCATCATTTGATCATTGGTGAAATTCTTAGACTGTCTAGCAGCCTGTTCGTGGTGGTGCAGTAGCGGTGTTCTACCTTTAGCTATCTGGATTAAGGTTTCAAGGTTACTGCTGAAAGGTATAATTTTTTATTCCCTACTAGTTTTTAGTTTCTGTACCGAGTTATATGAGATCACTGGAGGGGGTTTTGTTTTTATTCCGCTGTGCATGTTCTTGATATGTTTTTATACCCTACAAAACCCTTCATGATCATCCTTAAAATAAGTGGTTTTCGGGTAAACGACACTAGTTGATTATTCACCAGCATGAATTGTTATAGAAATTAGCTTGATTTCTTTACATTTGAATCATTTTTAAACTTTTTCATAAATTGGAAGATGTCTTAACCTTTTCTTCTACATAATTTTGTAAATCTTATTCTAATTTCTGAATTTTAAGCACAAACTTATTCCTTTCAGTCTCAAATTTCATGCTTTCTGAACATGAATTGCTTTGAATATCCAACAATTGTTGCTCGATCAAGATTTCTTATCTTGACATCTTCTTCAATTTCAAACTCGTGATACTTGTTTTTTGACATTTGAAGTTCTTTAGTCAATTCAGAAAGTTATAGAGTGAGTTTGACATTTTCTTGTTCTAAATCATCTGTTATCTTTTTCTGTTGTTGTCCAAAAGTTACATGAAGATGGTGGTTTTCACTTATTGCTACTGCTTTCATCTTTAATTCATCAAGTTCTTTTTCTTTGGCACCAAGTCTAGATTCTATGCTGACACCAAATATGATTGATATTTGGCAATAGATCTTTGAGTGAATGATAAGAGTGTAAATTTAGAAGCTTGGGGTTTTCAATAGAAGTTTTGAGTTAAAAAGTTTTCAATTGAAATTTTGGATGAAAAAGTTTTAAATTGTGGTGATGTAATGTAAGGTTTTCAATTGGGAGCGAACTATGGGGAGATTTTCTATTACTTTTTTCAATTAAGTCAGTTTCAATTAAAATGGTTTCCAGTTGTAGTTTTCAATTCTTACTCACTTGGACTTTTCAATCAACCTTATGAATGTCTACAATTCAAAAGATCAATCCAATCACCAATTTCAATTAATTTCCTCAAAAGTATGTGTAAAATTCAAAACCCACTTAACGTTCTTCACCTCCAAGGCAAAGATCAATATTGTATATACTATCAATTCATAAACTATCTAGTCAAAATATCATGATATTTTAAGCAGCATTTTAGTCACTAACCTATCAAACTTGAGACGTAATCATCTCATAAGATATTCAATATCACATGATATTTTAACACCTACACTACACCATCTATTTTTCTCAATCTCTCCTCTCCAAAATTCTATTTTATTTCTTAATAATGGTTCTACTTAATTTTGCTTTCTTATGTTATTTCTATGAAAAAAGAAAACCCATGTTACCCACCACAAAAAAATAAAGAGATTGTTGTTATTAATTTTATTAATTTTTTTTAATTTTATTATTAAATTGAATAATATAATTTAAATTTGAAATTAATCAAGGGGTTTATTATTTTAAAATGTATTAAACTATATCATAAATGTTTAATGTGTGTATCCACCTTTCAAAAATGTTATTATGTGTATAACTTTTTATTTGTTGTTATTGTATGTATTTTGATTACATAAAAAAACAAAAAAAAGTATAAGTTTGATACATACAATAGGAAGTTTAATACAGACAATATAACATTTTATGAAAGTTTGATACACACCAATGTTATCAAAATCGCGATGCTGATCGTAGGATCGTACGATCTTACGACCCTACCAACTAAAAATGCGTCGGATCGTAATTAGGATCGTAAAAAGGTAGGATCGTAAGATCGTAGTAAGATCGTAGGATCGTTATACGATCTTACGATCCCACGATCCTACTTTTTTTTTTACATTTTTTTATTATTACTATTATTTTAAATTTTTTTTACATTTTTATTATCACTTTATTTTATTTTATTATTTTTAAAATTTTTAAGTGGTCAATCTTGTGCTAAAAACAATTGTTCGCAGTTTACTACTTTATACACATGTCACATTTTTTTATTTTTTTTTTTGTTATAGCAGATAGATGTTTACAAGAATAAGATTTTATTTATAAAATAAAGAATTAATGTTGTATACAATACGCTTTAAAATTATTGATTTTTGTTATGAGTCACATATTAAATTTTATTATAACATGTAAACCAATGAATTGTGGCGAGTTGTTATCTATGCTCTTAATATTTAAAATTTGAACGATTTAATGTATGTTATTTTAAATTTAATGTTTCATTTTCCTTTAAAAATATTATATAATTGGTTTTTGATAAAAATTATAGCATATAAAAAAACTAAAAAAACTTTAGTGAAATGTGGTAGAATCTTAAGATCTCGATCTCGATCTTACGACCCGATCTTGCAAAGATGAAAACGATCCTAGGTAAGATCCCGATCTTGAAAACTTTGATACACACAATAATATTTTTGAAATATGAATATGCATATTAACATTTGAGGTATAATTTTAAAAAAATAAACCCTTAAAATAACTTAACCCGTCACGGAGCACGTGTTATATAAATGCTCGTTCAAATCAAAATCCTATAATCATAAATCATTGTTGATTTGCGTACAAAAATTCCTATACGCTTGAAAACAGTATGTAATCACAATCCAGCAACCAATTTTAAATTTTTAATTACCACACCTTTGATTGATGAAAAAACTTGAAGAACCGCGCTATCATATAAAACTCAAAAAAGATGAACTACAACTCATATATGATCAATTTTCTTACCTTTTAATTAACTCTATGCTCTGATATTAATTGTAGGTCTACGGTATCAAGTATCAATTAACAATTAACAAAGTAAAATTTTTTTTGAAAAGCAAGTAAGAATTATTTCATTAAACAAGGTCTCAAAGACTGAGACTAGAATTTACATTGAATAGGAGCTCAAATTACATCAAAGAAACCAAAATATATCACTTAGTCCCAATTTTATCCTATCCAATCTATTCCAAAGCTCCCACCGGGTTACAACACCAAAAACTATCATTTAGCTTCAAATCCTTTTTCCTATTTAGCACCCAAAAAGCTACAAGTCTCTGAATCTTGGAGAAAATATTAATGTGTTTGAGTTGCATGAAGGATGCTATTTCTCCAATACCAAATGGACCACAAGACCATGGCACAAACAGACGAAAAGACCAAATAAGAGTTTCTTCTTTCCATACAGGATGACAAAATAACTCTAAGAGAATACAAACATATTGGTCTGTTAGATGTCACATTCCTCCAAGCTCAAATTTTCCACCAAAGAATATCAATAACCGGACAAACAAAGAAACAATGATCCACATCTTCATAACCACACCCACAGAACACACAATTAAAATCTATCATATCCACACAATTACCATCATTCATAAGTCTCTAATTAAATATGTGGAACAAGTGGGGAGCAGTTCAAATTTGCTTTAACCATTCCTTCTGAAAGTTTTTTATATAATATACCTGGTAGTTTCTTCACAGAGAAAACTCCTTTGTGGTCCCATGGCCATTTCCACAATTAATTATACTATCTAACATTTATGAGGAAGTGATGTGACTAATGAACAGTAACATTATTAATATTATATTTATATATCTTTAACCTGCTGATTTTCCATAATGCTTACAGCTTGAGTGGTAAGGCTATTTTTATGCATAGGCTACATCATGTTCGAATCTTATTATACGTTTTACTTTTTCTTGGGCAGCTAGGCGTTACTTTTCATTTTCCGTAATTCCCCTTTAATTTTTACTATACTACCTTTAACTAATTAATTTTTTATATTTTTTTGTTTTGATGTAACCATTTTGCTTTTATTTACTAGACGTTGTTTATAAATACTTCTAAATATAATTTTTATATTTTCAAAAAAACTTGAATTAGTTCTATAATGGTTTCTTATGTTAGTAAATATATTTTTGTATATATTAGTTTTTAGCTTAGTTTTATATTTTTAGATAATTAGAGTAATTCTACAAAAGGTTTCTCTTTTTACTTATTGAATATATTTCTTTAAGTTGTAAAGAATAAGAACACTGGATGTTAAATGTTATGTTGGAAGTAACAAAAAGAAAGTTGAAATAAAATCTCACAACCTATCAATCCTAAATGTTAAATTCATTTCCCATTTTATTTAAAATTATGTGTCTAATTGTTATTTTTTATATGTTGAATATCCTTGTTTTCGTTTTCCGCTGCAACGCGCTGGATCTTCGTACCTCGTTAACACAATTATCTAAGTCTCGATGAATGTATGTATGAATTATTAAATGCGATGAACGAGAGGTATAGGAACGGCTGAATAAATTACTTAATTATATTAGGATTAATTGCAATGTTTATATACCCAAAGGTATTTACTAAATTTACCATATACTTCTAGGAAATATAACTAGAAGCAAAACTATTCTAAGATAGTACTAACAAATTCCATCTTTATTTATATCTAAAAATCGTATACGTCTTTTGTTTCAATTTAAACTTCGATTTGATGTTTACTTTCAACATGGTTCGTATTTCCATATTAGTTTTTGTTCGACTTATATAAATTAATTTTTTATGACAAACATATTAACGAATATAGTAGATAATGTGATTACCTTTACTTCTACAAGGTATCAACTTTGATCCAAATAAAATTAGAATAAAACATCATAAAAAACAATTATAAATTTATACCCAAATCTCATTTTAATAATAAAAAATCTTAAAATTTTACCTTTTTTTGGGTGTCTAGGTAACTATCAAGTTATCAGGGTGATCGTTTTTGATACACTTCGAATGTGTTATTCCTTTTTCGTGCCGCGTAAAAAATTGTCTGTCTTACCGCAAGTATATAGAGTGAGTTAGGCCTAAATGTCTAATGTATAGTTGGGATCATATATGTCCCTATCAAAGCGTAAAGGGTTTGTAGGCTAGCGCTATCAATGTATAGAAAGTTGTTTTCCATGATCTATGGTCATGAATTTAAGTTAATCTACAAAATATAATTTTTTTTAAGTTAATCAATGAGTTAATATAATTTTTAAAATCTTATTAACTCATCTCTCCTTATTTCATAAATATAATTTTTTTTTAATTTTTAATATTTTATAGAATTTATTTATAAAAATAATATAATAGTTGATACAAATATAAGAAAAGTTGAAGAAAGAAATGGACATGTTGCTAAAAAAAATTGTAACATTGAATTACGTGTTACATCCTTGAAAACGACATATTGCAAAACAAAAACTATTTACCGTCGTACCATTGCGCGTACACATTGCTAGTAGTTAAAAAAACAATAGGAACAATGTTCACTCTTGAGGAGCGGCTTATTTTTTAGCCTACCAGTTTATTATCATTTTGATAGATTCTTAAACAAGGTTGTCAATTTAAGCATATGACTTGTTTAAGCTTAATAGCTTAGCTTAATAAGTTAATACGTCAGTAAAATTTTAATTTATGAGCTTATTTGAAGTTATAATAAATTTATACGTTAAAAAATAAGTTAATTTAAACATCTAACAAATGCTTTTAACCTTGAAAAAAATGATTTATAAAATTGTTTAAAACTCTAATAAGCTCGTAAATTGAAAATAAAGTTAATTTAATCAATCATCGACAAATGACAAACACCAAGACAACTATTTTAAAAAAGATACAAATCACATTAAAAGAAAAGTAATTAGTTTATTAAAATATATACAACTTTTTACTGTATGTATCGATCTATAGAAGAAATTATAATAAGTATATACGTTTAAAAAAAATTAGTTTAAACATCTAACAAATGCTTTTAACCTTGAGAAAAATAATTTATAATATTGTTTAAAACTCTAGTAAGTTCGTAAATCGAAAATAAAGTTAATTTAAACAACCATTGACAAATTAATGACAAACACCAAGACAACGATTTTTTAAAAATACAAATCACATCGTAAAAGAAAAGTGTCTAGTTTATTAAAAAGTATCTAACTTTTTATTGTGTTTGATATAAAAAAATTATTGTATGTATCTAACATTTATTTTATAACTATTGATGTATAGTAGTATATTTACATATCTTTTTTTATATAATTAAAAAATATATATCAATAATAAATTAAAAGTTTGATAGAGATAAGTTGATACTTATATATTAGTAGAGGCTTTCGTTAATATACTTATAAAAGGGTGTTCAGTTCATGTTTATGTAATAGTTATAAGGGAGTAATTAATTTTAGCCTTCGGATCAATAAAATTAATGGTCCAGATTATATTTTAAAATTTTGGGAGATGATGTATTTTCGTAATTTACATGTGATTGTAAACTAATCACTTGTGATTGCATTTTAGAATTTTAGTACTATGTTTTTTGTATAGAATACATTGCACTTTAATTTATATGTGATTCACTTTCTGACTAAAATTATAATATTATACAATTGACAATGGCTTATCTAGTGACATTCTAACTTGCGTCATATCTAATATACAGACAATGTCAACCAGTGAGAACAAGTTTTACTCTAGCTTGAGTGGCAGACACCATCTCCTATATCCAAATGGTCTTGGGTTGTATTCTTATGTCCAACTTTTTTTTTATTTTCCTCTCTATTTTTTCCCTTAGAGAGCTCGGAGTGGACAAGGGGGTGAGCCGGGGTCACACCACCGCGCCGTCGTCACGTGGCCGTTCACACCATCACGCCGTGGTGGAGGCTTTCGGGGGTGAAAACCGCGCCGTGTTACGAGACTGGGGGTTGGGTCCATGGCGAAAAGAGGAAGAAGAAATACATGTCGCCTCCAAAAATGCATGCTCCCTTCGAAAGAATATGCATTAACGTATACAAGTTGCAAAGTGGAAGAAGAAATCTGGTCACTAGGTGAGGGTTTCTTCAATTCTTGGGTGCGATGGTGAAAAGAGAAGAGGCGGCGAGGAGCTGAGGAGTTCTTTTAGAAAATTAGGTTTGATATGTATTGGGCATTTTTAAGGGTTATTTTGATTAATTGGAAGATTAATTATCAATTTCGTTAGCGAGGGGTTCCATTTTCTGTCTCCCAATATCTACTATTTTTCTTATGGAATTTTTATTTTAGTTTTATAGTAATATTAACTATTTTAATTAGATTTATTTATTTAATTTTACTTTTATATTTTTATTGAGAATTATTAGATGTAAAATTAATAAAAAAAATGTGAGTCCTATAATTTGGTGTGGTGGGGAGTAACCACTACGGGCTCGTGTGATGAGTTAAGTGGTGAGAGTGAAAAGCTGACGTGACAGTTTAGAGGGTACGATGGAAGGTAACCAATCCCACAACTCTTATCAACTTTTGTTATCTTAATTCACCCGGAATCTTCCTTTTCCTTCTTTTTTTTTCCTTTTTTATATTTTCTTTTTAATATAATAACAATAACAATCATTATTAAATGTTTTCTCTAGCATTCTTTTTATGTTTTTCTCTATCTTTTTTTTATTAATTATAATTATAATTCTATCCATTCTTATTTTTTTCGTTTCTTAATAACTATTACTAACTTTTCTCTATTACTTTTTTCTTTATTAATAACCGTAACACATAATCTCATTTATAGTTTTTTGCCTCT
The DNA here is from genome assembly GCA_947179395.2 of Pulicaria dysenterica. NCBI lineage: Eukaryota > Viridiplantae > Streptophyta > Magnoliopsida > Asterales > Asteraceae > Pulicaria > Pulicaria dysenterica. Next base: position 68,814,690 of record OX359291.1, on the reverse strand, counting down.
TTTAGTCAAAATTATTTATTTATATAATTGTTTATATAAATCAAATTACCATTCCTTTTAAATAATTTGTTTTTTTATTCTAATTTCACACTTTATTTTCTTATCCCCTTTTCAGTTAAAAAATAGTTTATTATTTTAGATAAATATATTACTTATTTATTTGTTTATGTATATGACATTAATGAGGTAAAGTGAATCCAAATGATCTCAGGTAATCATATATCTATTATGATGTTTATGAGCTTAAGTTATGACCTATGTTTTGTCAAGCAAAAATTTTATTATGTTTTAATACATACTTTTAATTTGGATAGCTAATATACTAATATAAAAAATAAATATTATTGCAATAACAAGTTAATAGTATAAGGCTAAGTAGTGTAAAACTTTCTGTTACATTATACCGCAACGAAGTGCGATCGGTTAAAGCTTGTTAATATAAAATTTTCATAAAGTTAAATACTTGTATTGAACTTGTTTAAATAGGTGAAAATACGAGTGAAAGCAAGTCCAAAAATTACAATTCAACTCGATAGTTAATAGCCATGATTTTTAAAAGATCTAACTATATGCTATTTAGGTGTGTTATCATGTTACCTATTAAGACTTGTATGTAAAGAACACTTACGTGAGTTACCAAATATAGCTTAATTAAATATGACAAAAAGAAAATGCTAAAATGCTATGATACAACATACCATAAGTAATTATAGGTTTGAGAGGTTTTATATTCTCCCACCCAGTAAATCATAACAAGTGTTAAAATAAAAAGAAGAGATAAGAACAAAGAAGAAATGAATTTTACATGTCACCCGTAGAAGGGTAAAGTAATATAATAAAGTAGAAAGAAATAGCATTTTACAGTTCTACGTTGCTTGACCCATTTGCAAATGTTATAGGGGACGCCGGAGAAAAGAAATCCTAATGTCGATGCCTACATGGGCGGATCTAATGTGTAGCCCGGGGTAGCCCGGGCAACCCCTCAAAATTTTCCGAGTAGTGTTAAATTTTTATAAATTATTTTTTTCTAATGAGAGTGATACCCCTAACCAAAAATTTGTGCAACCCTTGCTAATTGTGCAACCCCTAATATTTTTTTCTGGGTCCGCCTCTGGATGCCTACAATGTTTCTAAGCTGCCGGCACCCGAATGGTGATTCGATTTGATTAAGGTTATCTTACTTGGTTACATTTTACGTTTTGTTAAGTACTAGCATGATATCCGCGCAATGCGGAAGTATCGAATAATTTTTATTTTGCAACATATCGCTTTCAAGAATATAGTGATATCACAAAAAGTTTATTTCAGAAACATATCCGTTCTTTTTAAATTTTCCTTTTTGCATTAGCTCTTTTATTAATTTTAAAAATAAATTCTAAAATACATTAAAATAAGAAAAATATCTATATTATGAGATAAGAAAAGAAAGATTTATAAGATTTTGGAAATTGTGTTGATATGAGTGGATGTGAGAGTATATTTAAAATAAATAAAAAGTTAAATTAAATTAAATTAAGAGAGAGATAGAGTTAAGTGGTTAAAGATTAGATGAATGAGATTAATCTAAATAAAATGAAAGGTTAAGATGTTACTATTATTAAATTTTAAAAACTCTTAAAATTAATAAGAAGAGAAAATGATAAATAATTTATATAATAGTATAGATAATACTACTAAACAACTATCTAATGATTACAAACAACTTTCCTTGTAGCTTCATGTTTGACACCAAAACAATACTTGTCAATGACCAAGTCAAATTAATATATTGTCTTTTGCAAATAACTCACAATGCTAAGTTACCATGCCCAAACAAACACAATTCCTTTACACATATTGACAATATAAGTCGAAATCGCATTTTTGGTAATTATTATTTGCTAGAAATTATAAATCTCAACTCTATATATAGACTGATATCGGTTGAACGAAAATCTTGTACTCTAATCATAAATAATGACGCAAACACACTTTCTCCTCTTGAAATCGATCTTACTCGTGTTAATATCGGTAACTTATGTGTCTGGAAAAAGTTCCCGAACACACAAGTTAGGTGCGATAAATCGATTAAAACCCTCGAATATTAATGCCGACAGTTCTTCAATCTCACTAGATTACGAGGTGTATAACTACACACAAACGTTGGATCATTTCAATTTTAAGACAGAAAGTTACACGACTTTTCAACAACGTTATGTTGTGAACCGGAAATACTGGGGTGGGCCCACTAATAGCTCCCCGATCTTTGTTTACACCGGTGAAGAATCAGATGTCATCGGTGACGTGATTGATCTTGGGTTCCCTCTAACGCTTGCTTCGCGATTTAATGCTCTTTTGGTCTATATCGAGGTTTGTCTGCTTCAAATACTACTATTTTTTATAGGAATTATTGCACCTTTATGCATATATGATTCTTACATATTAAAGGAATTTGTAGCATCGATATTATGGGACTTCGATGCCATTTGGATCTCAAGAGGAGGCATATAAAAACTCTAGCACTCTTGGATTCTTTAGCTCAGAACAAGCTTTAGCAGATTACGCTCAAATCATAGTTGATGTGAAGAAGAACATGTCAGCAGAAAACTGCCCTGTCATAACTATTGGAGCCTCATATGGTGGAAGTAAGTTACAGTCATATGTAAGAAAAAGTTCATTTGAGAACCTTTATTAGTGCGAGAACCAATTTGAGCCGTCCAATTCTCCATCCTTCAATGTCATTGTTACCCATGAATTTCTTACATGCACCTGCCACACTCTATCCTTTCACGCTCTCAATCCATGAACTTCCGATATCCAAGGAACAGCTGAGATTGGTTCTTACGGTACTCGCACTAAAAACGCTTCTCAAATGAACTCTCCCATATATATAGGTAAATGTTCAAATGAGAACCTAAATATTTGTGAGAATGAGAGACTCAATCTCAGACGTTCAATTCCCCCTCTTTATATGTCATTGCCCACCCATGAATTCTTCACATGCACCATGCCATACTCAATCCCTCCACGCTCTCCATTCATGAATTCCACTTACAAAATGAACGGCTGAGATTGAGTCTACCATTCTCACTTAATTTATTATTCTCATTTGAACCTTCCCGTATATATATATATATATATATATATATATATATATATATATATATATATATATAATAACAATTATCAGGAAAGTGAATAGTAACTTTCCTGATAATTAATATTATATATAACTTAAGGTTGCTGTCTATAACACAAAGTCGTCCGTAGCACAGTGGTAAGCTGCGAAATATGCACAGCAGGGGGTCCTTAGTTCGAGCCTCGGCTAATGTAATTGCATGTTTTTTTTTCTTTGACTATGTGGTTTATGCAATTTATTGCAATGCCTTTTTCCTTTCTTTTTTTTTTACATTCAAGCTTTTATATATAGTTTCTAAAATTTATTATAATTATATTCAGATAATTAATTTTATATTTTTTTGTTTATCTTTTACAAGTCATAATATATAATGTCTAATATAAATATAAATATATATATATGATAGTCTTATTTCAATCTACATTTTTATACATCCAATCTTAATATAAGATATGTTTTTGATATTCAACACTAAAAATTTATAGTCTGTCGATAGCTATCATATTTCGTCATTATTTATATCGGCATGTAGATAAAACTTAAAAGTTAGATCCGATTCTTGCTCCAAAAATTATGAAAGACTTGCCAAAATTTGTTAGTTAGCTTGGTCCGACCAAAAATGTATGGGACTCAACATTTTTAATATTTAATACCAAATAAATATTTTCAACAAAAAACTCTTTAAGAACAATTCAATTTTTTTTCATCTTAAACATTAAAAAATCAAACTTTAAAGTAAGAATATGGATAAAATTATCTTTATATATAAAAACAACAACAATATCTAATTGCTCATAATTCATGAACAAGGAATTGAGATTATATTATATAAAAATATGCTTAAATTGTGTCTCTATAAAAGAAAGATTTAACATGATATTTCTTAAATTAAAAGGACTTAAAAAATTGACTTGAAAAGAAACATTAATATTTAATTTTTATCAGTTTGATATAAATTACCGTAATATGACATTTATCTAAAAATTATATTTTTAAAATCGTAGTAAAAATATATTTTGTTAGATAAATATATTTTGTTGTATCCCGCTGCAACGCGCGGTTTCATTAACTCGTTTATATCATGTTTGATGGTTAATGCTTTTTTCTTTGTACTCATTTAGTGCTCGCGTCGTGGTTTCGTTTGAAGTATCCCCACATTGCGTACGGAGCATACGCGTCGTCGGCTCCGATCCTTTACTTCATAGGGCTAACTCCTGAAAGCGGATACGATTCAGTTGTTTCAAATGACTTCAACGTAAGCAAATTAATGCCAATGAGTTGTTTTTATCGTTGTGGTTGTTATTGTTGTTGTTTAAAAACATGATTAATTAACGTACATATGCTATGCGCAGATCACAAGTGCGAGTTGCTACAACACCGTAAGAGAATCTTGGTTCGAAATCGATAGAGTTGCTGCTCAACCCAATGGCCTCTGGAACCTTTCCCAAATGTTCAACACGTGCATGTACTAGATTTCAATTATTCTTCGCTCATTTAGACGTTTTAATTGTTTTCTAGCAATTTAACCATATTTCTTGTTTGTAGGCCATTGAACACAAGTAGAGATCTAAAGGAAAACTTGGAACGAAGCTATGATTATTTTGCTCAGTACGATAACCCTACGCTCAACTTTTTACAGAGTTTTTGCAACGCGACTGATGGATTAGGAGACACGACTTACATTCTTAACAAGATCGTAGCAGGATTGAAGGCGATTTGGGGAAATATATGCTTGGGTATATATGATTTTAACCGCAGCAAAGATTATGGATGGGATTGGCAGGTACGAACTAATTAATTATAATTACAGCCTACAAAATCTTGTAGCCGTAACTCGTAAATGCTAACAAACTCACTCTCATATCAATACTAGAACACGAGTAATTAGTCTGGAGATGGTCTAGTAGTAGGTAGTCTGAAAAGTTTCGTAAGAGACGTTGAATTCTTTCTGATAAACCTACTTGATTTGAATGATAAACCTACTCGATCAAATTCCTTTTTAAAAAGGGTACTTTATTATGCGGTCTAACTAGTTTTTTTTTTTTTTTTTTTTTTGTTTGATAATCTTATTTTGAAGTCATGTACGGAAATGGTAATGCCGATGGGACGTAAAGAAAATGAGACGATGTTTCAAGCATCTCCTTTCGATTTGAATGAATATACAAAGGAATGCCAACAAGTGTTCGGTGTTACCCCAAGACCTTATTGGATTCCCATTGAGTTTGGTGGCTATGTATGTCCTAATTATATATAATCCTTTCATTGATTATATGATCATTTAATTAATCATGTTTAAGTGTATTATATATATAAGGAAATTAGTAGCACTCGATCATTAATCTTACCCAATTATTCTAATTTCATTGTGTTAATTACATGAAGGGTATAAAAACGGTGCTTGAAAAGTTTGGAAGCAACATTATCTTCTCCAATGGATTACGTGATCCTTATAGTTCTGGAGGGTAAGTTTCCTTCAACATATATATGCACGGTTTATATACATACATACGTACATGCATACATACATACACACATCTATATATATATATATATATATATATATATATATATATATATATATATATATATATATATATATATATATATATAGGCAGGATCAAATGAGAACATTTTTTATTTGGAGAACCGTAAGAACACTTCGTAGCCTTTGGATCTCCCAATCAATGACTCCTATTAATTCCCTATTTTGTCATTTTCTTAAATTAATTTATAGGGTTAAAAGGGCATTTTACGAAGGAGAAATAAATTTCTCTTTCATATTTATTTCTCTCTCATATTTATTTCTCTCTTACATTCATTCATCATTCATGTTTTTAATAAAAAAGAATAATTAATTTTACAACTTAACACATACGTTAGGATAATAATAAAAAATATTTGATGGATTTCTTCAAAAAAGAATTATACATCCAATTTCTAAGGAGCATTCCACGTGCAACAATTTCCACTTTATTTTTTTCCTATGAACTTGCATATTTTCTTTTACGTGGGTACTTAATATCGTAGCCAAAATTACGATTTATATATTGATTTTTGTGTTTATACATTTGGACACTACACCCGCATCTAGGTTTGATGAAGACGAAAACAAGAATATTTGTCGCATCTAGATGTTTGCATCTCACTAGTTGTCTCTGTACAAAATTTGATGTATGCAAAAATACATGTTTAGTGTGTATTGCATCTATGTTTTTATTTGCATTTGTGTACATATTAAAATTATCTTGTGTTGCATTTGTTTTGATTTTCAAGTTATCTATGTTTAGCATCAAAGTGTACTACTTGTATATTTTTTATAACGGAGACCTTTTGGGTTTATTGCATCAAAACGATTGGGATTGCATCTAAATTAAGTTGTAGTGAAATATATTGAAATTTATATCATATTAAAGAGGATTTAAACATGAATTTAATGGTATAATTTTTTTAATTTAATAAATATATATGTGAAAGATATATAGATTATAAAATCAATGATATAAAACAATGTTATTTAAAGAAAGCTTAATAGAAGAGAGAGAAATTGTTTGAAATTACTACTTTGTCCTTTTTGTTGATTGGTAGAGAAGTGTTTTCACCATTCTTTATTTAAGAGGTGTTCTCTCTAGCTCCCTCCTCTATATATATATATATATATGGGACGGTTCAAACGAGAACCGTTTTTCGTACCAGAACTGCAAGAACCAATTACAACCATTGATCTAGTAGATGAAGGGTTGAGATTAAAGAGTTGTTAATGGATAACCTTAAACTAATCAAACTTATCTTTAATTAACTAAGGGTAGTTTAGACATTTTTACATTACCCCCACATATTTTAAACTAATATATACATCAAACGAAAAGGTTTTACATTATGAAAATTATACTAAATTAACGAGAAAAATATGCTCTTTAATTTTAGCCCGGTCTTGATATATTTTTTTCAACTTTTTTTTTTGTGTTTGCTGGGTTTTTTTTCAATACAGCTCGACATTTGCACTAGTGCAAAATCTGCAAATTTTGCACTAGTGCAAATTTTACACAGATTCACCCTTGGTTTAAAAAAGCGCACCTGAGGCGTTCTGATGCGTGAAGCGTTGCGAGGCGTTGCCTCAAACGCATCCCGTATGTGATGCGATGCGTTTTCCATGATGCGGTGTGAGGCGTTGAGATGCGCTGTGATACGTTGCGATGCGTGAGGCGTACGCTTTTTGCGCATCATGTAGTTTGGGCTTTCTTTTTAATTCTAGCTACTTTAAAGGGCTGTTTTAAAGGACAATTGAGTTTAATTTTTATGTGGAGTGAGCCAATTATAAAGAAAAATGTTTTTTAATCATAACTTAATCTCCTAAAGTCGACCTCAATTTCTTCCTACCATAGTTATTGTCTCCTACAATGGTCAAAGTTGCCTTCTAAACCTGAATTAAATTAATTCATCAAGTATGTTATGTGGAATTAAATTACAAGTATTTTCTTAGTACCGGACGCCTCGGGTACATGATGCGAGCGCATCATGCATCACGCATCACGCCTCTGCTTCCAAACCCTTAACGCCTCAGAGCGCTTCACGCTTTTTCAAACCAAGGATTCACCTACTTTTTTCAGCACAGATATAAATATGTTTTGCACAAGTGCAATTTTTGCACATGATGCACATTCACCTAGTTTTTCAGCACAGATGTAAATATGCACAAGTGCAAAATGTAAAATTTGCATAAGTGCAAAATTTTGCACTTGTGCACAGTCGAGCTGTACTGGGAAAAAAACCCAGCAAAAACGACTTTTTTTTCTTTCAAATTAAAGAGCATAATTTTGTAGTTAATTTGATATATTTTTCGTAATTTAACACATTCTCATTTGATAGATATATTTTGTAGTTAATTTTATATATATACACTAAATGTTTTTGTTTGCGTTAGCAGAGTTCTTCAAAATATATCAGATACGATTGTAGCTGTATACACCGAGGAAGGTAAATATTCATGCATCCCTTCTATAGTTTTACGTTGTGTTTGTAAATATTCATGCATGCCTTCTATAGTTTGTGTGACTTGGTAAGGAGATCATATATATCCACTTTCATCTAGTTAGGAAGGTAAATTAATACCGATAGAAATTGATTTATTTATGAAACATAAATATCTTATTAAGTTGTATGTTAGCTTTAAGGGTGTTGTATCTATATAATTTTTTTAAACAACAGAACACACGTATATACTAATATAATTCTAAATCTATATAAATATAATCAATAACTAATCAATTCTTTTAATGAAACAATAACTCACTTGTTACAATGGGAAAAAAAAGAAAAATAATACACATAGTCACATATTTTCTATATTCATTGATTATATTAAATGGCTGAATTTCATTAATATTATTCTTTTTTTTATGTTTATTTATTCTTTATTTTGAAGGACATCATTGTTTGGATATTCAAACCCCGTTGGATACGGACCCTGAGTGGTTGGTCGCTCAACGAAACACGGAGATCAACATCATACAAGGATGGCTTTCTAAATACATTTCGTAAAATTGAAAAAATAACATATACGGAATTACGGAAAGTAATATATGAGTATACGATATATATTCTAAGTGATTTTATACTCAGGAACAATTAAATTAAAGAGTATATTGTTCATTTCATCATTAATACATTTAAGTGTTGGTTATTAGTAAAATATATAATTAGAATTTTATAATAGTTGGGTTGGACCCATTAGATTTTTATATTAAGGTTTTCACCTTACCTTTATACTCAGTAAATAGTGTTCAATGTAATACAATATCTCTACGTTGTTTGAGTTGGAACCCCACAAACTTACATGGTATCAGAGCCTTACAGTTCTGGTCATATTTTCTCCCCTCTCCCTTCTGGCCTTCTGTTGCCTCTCTTCCGCCGCCACCGAACAACGGTTGGCCGCCGCCGCCTCCCTTCTCTACGTCGTCCCCCTTGTGTAACGACTTTCTTTTTTTTCCTTACCCTCTTGTCCTTCCCCGGGGAAGAATTGTACATAAATTTCTCTCTACTTTGGCCGCCGCCGCACCTCCTCCCTTCTCGCCGCAGTAGTCGTAGCTCGTAGCTCCTACCGCCGCCGCACCTCTTGCCGCCGCCGCCGCACTCCCTCATGAAGCCGCCGCACCTCCAACCGCCGCTGCTGCATCTCCTCTTCCTCCGCCGCCGCGCCTCCTGCCGTAGCCGCCGCTCCCCCTCACGCCGCTGCGCCTCCTGCTGCAGCCGCACCTCCTCTCCCAGCCATGCCTCCTGTCGCCACCGCTATTTCTCTTGCCGTTGCGCCTCCTGCCGCAACCGCGTCTCCTGCCGTCGTCGCGCCTTCTCTTGTCATTTTTTATCTTATGTATTTAATTTCCTTTATCTCTTTAATTGTATTTTTTGCTCAAGTGTGAGCGTCCGATCTCCTACCGTTCTTACTACGAGGGAGTATTAGAGAAATATGTAATTAGGGTTCTAGTAAAGTTGGGCTTGGGCCCATTAGTGTTTCATATTATGGTTTTCATTGTACCCTTATACTCTACAAATAATGTTCAATGTAATACAATATGCCTATGAGGTTTTCTTATTCTACATTGGTGAGCTGCACGAATTCTTTTCTTCAAACATATACTACCTGATGAGATTAACGGATCAAACAATTTGTTATTTAACGTGAATATTTTCCCATTATGTTTGATTGTTTTCTTTGTATTATGTCACATTTGATTAATGGAATTCGATTGTCATGGTTAATTAATTGGTTATTGTTTGTAATTTGAACAGTTTTTTTCATATTTAGTTTCATTGTTAACCAGAAATTAGGAGGGTTCAAACGAGAACTGTTTTTCATACGAGAACTGCGAGAACCAATCTTAGCCGTTGATTTGATAAGTGGAATTTATATATGTAGAGCGTGGGTGGATCAAGTGTGGCAGGGTGCATGTGAGGAATTCATGGGTGGATGATGACATTAAAGGAGAGAAAATTGGACGACTCAGATTGCTTCTCGCAGTTCTCGTATGAAAAACAGTTCTCGTTTAAACTTTTGTCAACCAGAAATTACAATCATTAAACATACCAATTTGGAAATATGTTTATCTTAAGATACATTATATTGGCTCCAAATGAATATATATGGTTTAAAAATGAATGCATGATGTTTTTGTGCGGTGGATATCTGTGTGTTAGGTTTATGTTATCTTACGGTGTGTTTAGCAAAACTAGTTGTGGCTGATTAATTGATAATCTCAAATTCAAAACATAAGCTACTTAAAAAAATTTATTTTGAGAGCTTATGTTTTTTAATAATCTTCTAAAGATTATAACACCCGAACAAAATTAAAGAGTTAAGATTATAATCATTTTAATAACCAACTCATACATAACAAAAACATTTATTCTGATAAATAATATATATTTTAGAAGATGTTAATACTTGCGACTTGTTAAAAAAGCATCGGGAATTCGGGATGATGCATCATGCATGTACCAGGAAGTTGCTTCCCACATATATATGTCTTAAATAGTGTATACTTCTAGAAGATATTAATATACTTTCCATTTTAGTCATCTAGTGTTGTCATTTATGTGTCATTGCTTATGTAATACTTCTGAAATTCATTTTTTTATTCAAAAAAATAATGTAATACTTTAAATTCTATTATGAAATCATACCCTAAAGATCTATAAATTTGTATTTGTTACTTGAAATTTAACTTTGTGATTAAATGTTGTCTATTGTATTCATCACCAGGGATCGAGATACTACGTAAAAAGCACATATCCATTTCTATGATTAACAAGTAGCTAAGAAAATAAAACTATATTTAAATATAAATTTAGTATTTTACAAAAAAAATCTTATTTTCTTTTACAAGAAACTAATCTAAGATAAGAAATTAGAGATATACCGATTCACATTTTTTTAAAAGTACTAATTTAAATCAGTAATATATTGAGACTCTTTATGCATATAAGACTCTTACTTCTCATGCTTTATGTTACGTAAGCAAAAACTCAACCTATCATCCTCTTTTACTTCTTCGTAATTTAATACAAAAACTATTCATATTTCACGTAATTTAACTTAAAAAATAACCGCTTTCTATGTCGCTCTCTCCTCTCTCATCTTTTCTATTCATTCTCTTTCTTTCTCTAAAAAACCTCATATACTTTTCTTTTCTGGTATTAATATATTGCAGAAACATAATTTTTATGGTACCAAAAGCTTGAAAATAGTGTTGAAAGACAATACTATGTACCATATAAGCGTTACAGCCCCTTTGCTTCATACACTCCACATGGTCTAAGAGATGTGCTTGACGAATGTTTGAGCTTTTTACTTTTAATAAATGGGACAAATTACACTACTAGAAAAACCTCTATCTTCGACGGATAAAATATATCGGAAATTTTCAGATAGATTACCGACGGCTTTGGGTCGGAACACATAATTTCCGGCGTATTAGCGACATGTTTCAGACGAAATTTACGACGGGAGGCAAGTCGTCGGAAATCCGTCGAAAGTGATTGAAGTTACTAACAGATTAGATATTGATCTGTGAAGAAATCTAGTCATCGGAAATTTCTGATGAATTTTCGATGGTTGATACTATTTTTTGCATATTTTGTGTATTTCTCATAATGATTTTCTATACAAGTGTACATAACCTCAAAATAATAATGTTTATGTGTATAAATATCCATTTACATTAGTCGAAACACATACGCTTATTCGTATCCATGTATAGTTGGATATAAAAGTGTTTAAATATAATGAAGTATAAATATGTACGTATATGTACGAGTGTACATAACGAACGAAATTATTATATATTTTTAGGGTAATACACATAAACTCGTATATGTATCCCTTTATACACATAACGACATATAAATGCGTGTACGTACACGTAAATACAATATGTTTGTTGGTGCATACATGGTCATACATTTAAAAGCGCACTCCTTGTTTTGATGATGATAAAAATATTAACATGTGATACTATTGCTTATCAAAATTATTCATATGTTCATATCTATATTCTTCAATGTTAACAAACCTCAAATTGATGATTAAGTGAAGAATAAACAAGTAAAGACTTTGATTCAACAAGAAAAGAAGATAACAAGATAAAAGTAAACATTCAACCTTCACGGTCGATCCCACGGTCGACCGTGAATCAACCGTCGCTGCACAGCTCAAAATTCTTAAACATTGTCCTTCTTGAAGTCAGCCGAATTCGTACTCAACAAGTGAAGATGAATTCTTCAAAGCCGATGACGAAGAAATCTACAAACAAGAGTTCGGAAAATATGAGCTTACAGGAATAATAAATTAAACAAGTTTAAGTTTTTTATAAAATTATTTTTATAAAAACTTCTATAAAAATTAACAAACTTTTTATAAAAATCACAAGCTTGGTTAAATAAGTACAAGACTTCTTATTTTGGCAAATACCAAACATGATCTAGCATTGAAATCAAACAACACCATATTTAGAAAATGGAATCTCCCAAAGAAGCAAACATCCAACATGCTTTATACATTTGCTTTCTAAACTTCCATATTGGTGTTTAAATTCAAACATAAGAAGTATGTCACAACCCACCTTTTTCTAAGCTTCTTTTCAGTGAATTTTTAAGGTAAAAATGGGTTGTGTGTGGTTTTGGTAAAAGGCCAACGTCTATAATTGAAAGGCTCAAAAAGTTCCAGTAGGCTGACGGTCGATTCCACGGTCGACCGTGGATCGACCGTGAGATGTCTGGACACTTTTTGAGCTTACTTCTTTTTCTTATTTAAAGCAACTCAAGTCTTGTGATTTACTAACTCTTGACATTAGAAAAACACAGAACATATTTTAAGATCTTGTGAGCTTATATTCCAATAAAAAGATATAGCATCTACAAGATCAAGATCAAGAGCAAGAGTGAAAAGTCTTCAAAGCTCAATCATTACATTATCATTATATCATTTGTAATAGTGTGAGGATCAACTCTAGCCTTCCAAATTAGAGTGAAGTAAGGATCATCTCTAGCCTTTAGAATTAGAGAGAAGTAAGGATCAACTCTAGCCTTTAGAATTAGAGTGAAGCAAGGTTATCTTTACCTTACTTCCAAGTTTGAAGTGTTAATTCTTGCAAGTGAAAAAGAGAAGTGTAAAAGGTTTATCTCTACATTCAAAGAGAGAAGCTAGTGGAGCAAACTCTTGGTGGGTGAGGCCAAGGAGTGGATGTAGTGCAAGTTTGTTAACACTTGCATAAACCACTATAAATCTCTTGTCTACTCTTGGTGATATCTCTCTATCTCTACTCTCTTTAAATTCCTATATTAGTTGTGTTGCTATAAATTTCAAGATTATTCTTTATAACACAACTTACTAATTTTTATAAGTGTAAAAATTGGTAAACTAAGTAAAAGAACCTATTCACCCCCCTCTAGGTTCCAACAATGTTTTTTCTTGTGTACTTGCTAGCATCTACATCAAAATCTACAACATGAACACAAACTGTTTGTAAATCTGAAAGCTGGAACAAAATAAACACAAGAATCAAACAAAAGCTTAAAACTTTATTTAGTTAAAAAAAAGGCCCATTTATAGTTGTTAAATGAAAATTTAGTTATTTAAATAGCTTTAAATAAATAATGGGCTGATGCATGTTGACCAAAGTATGGTTATTTTTGTCATATTATAAGAAATTGCTATGATATGAAAGTTGAAAATAGATAACCAACAAGATTTTATAAGAGATGAACTTTTAATGTTAGGTGAGTGAAAGGTGAATGTCATACAAATCGGTTTTATGTATCAAATTTAAGTTCACACTTGGTTTAATGTTGAAACTAATTCAAGTGTAATCTATGTAGGTGTGAGATGATGTTAAGAGGCGTGTGGTAATGTGGTATTACCACTTGAGTGATGGGAAGAGATTGAGGGGATATTAAAGTTTTGATAACTGATAGACATTATATAATTACATAAATAAAATTAGTTAAAATTGATGTTGTTGATCGAGTTTTTTCTGGGTTTTCAGCTAATCGAGTCGGGTTAACTATGTTTCAGTTGTTGCTCCAATATCTTAGAGACGAAATTTGAAACAAAACACAATTAAAAAGAAGCTATGTTATTTAAATTGTTATTTTTATATTAAACTAAAATATTTTAAACATAAAACAATATTTTCCAATATAATACATCAAAACGTCAAACAAAGAATTGGAGTTGGAAGGAATTTAGCAGATAAAATCCGTTTACAACACGAGGCACAACAAAACCGAGATCTTTAAACACTATTCACATGATTAATCATTTGACCAGAAAATCCGTTTAGTTAATAATTTAGTATTTTATTTAAATTGTTATTAATTTTTAAATATTTTACTTTTTTATTACTCCTACTTTAACTTTGTTCGTTATTTAATTATTTAAGTTGTGCCCATGGTGGAAACTACTGGAAAGCGTGAAGCCATGGACCATTGGTTGGGTGGAGACTTTGACTTTGTAAGTTGACTGAGGGAGGATGCCTCCATCATACAACGGACGTGATTGATACTTTTATTGTTTTTTTACTTTGAAATTTCTAACACGGCTGTGGTTTGACTATAAATAATATATCCATGGAGTTTTAACGATTACACTATAATTTTAGTTTTTATTTTTGTTTAAAAGATAACAACTACTCAAATCTTTGATTAACTAAAGTTTATTAAGATAGGGATGAAATTAACTCTTGAAATAATTTTATATATTATTTATTTAAGTGTGTGTGGTTCTAACTCAAAACTATTTGAATATGACGTGAGTATTCAAAAATATTTATTAAATATATTACAAAGTTATTTTTTGTCTAATGTAAAACATTATCTACATTATCAATTCACAGACTATCTAGTCAAAATTAAATATCATGATATTTTAAAGGACATTTTAGTCATCAACCTATAAACATGAGATGTAATCATCTTATGAGATATTCAATGTCACGTAATATATTGAAACCTACACCACACCACCTATTTTTTTTTCTCAAACTCTCCTTTACTAAAATTCTATTTCTTAATAATTGTTCTCTCCTCTCTCTTTAATTTCTAAACTTAATTTTACTTTCTTATTATATCTATGAAAAAAGAAAACCCACGTACCCACCACCATAAATAAAGAGATTGACATGATTAATTTTATGAATTTAATTTTCTTTACTTTTATATTTAAATTGAATAATATAATTTAAATTTGAAATTAATCAGGTTTACTATTTCAGAATATATTAAACTATACCCTAAATGTTTGATGTGTGTATCCACTTTTCAAAAATGTTATTGTGTGTATAACTTTTTATTTGTTGTTATTATATGTATTTTTATTACATAAAAAAATTTATAAGTTTGATACATACAATATATTTTTTAATACAGACAATAACACATTTTATAGAAGTTTGATACACACAATAACATTTTTAAAAGATGAATACGCATATTAATATTTGGGGTTATAATTTTGAAGAAGTAAACTCTTAAAACAACTTAACACGTCACAGAGCACGAGCTATATAGATGCTCGTTACCTAACAATTACTGAAACAAACGAGTTTAGACTTTTTCAAAATAATTCTAGCTTGAGAGCTCAAACCTACAAATGTGCCCAAAGACTTTTCTAAGCTTTATGTAATCAAGGTGTGTATATGTATCTAATGTTAATATTATATTTTAGACAAACTATGCGAAATATAAGTAACTTGGTCAAAAATATCAGAGTTAATTGTTTAAATCGTTCTTTAACTTAAGAAAAATTGCCGATTTGGTACCTTAACTTCAAAAGTAGTTTGGTTGATCCTTTATGAATCATTTTGTAACGGGCTTGGTCCTTTTTAACAGTAGTCGTTAGTCAAGTTTGTTAAGTTAGGGATAATTTGGACTTTTTACAATCATTTCTAATTTTTATTTAATTAAAAAAATATTTAATTCTTTTAATTAAAAATATATATTTTCTCCTTCCTCCCTCACTCTCTCCCCTTCTCTCTCTATACACACTCTCTCCTCCCCTCTCTCTCTCCCTCTCGATCTGTCTTATCCCTGTAGACAACCACCCCACCAACCAAACACCACCGTCCCACCACCACTGCACTTTGTCTCCGCCGCCGTCACAAACAAACCAAACGCCACCTCCCCACCACCACTGCACTTCGCCTCCGCCGCCACAAACAAACCAAACACCACCGACCCCTCAACCAAACATGTCTCTCTCTGCATCATAAGTGCAATATACCAACCAACCCGAGCTCGATCCTAGCTTAAAACACTTGTTATAAGCTCAAGTTTGACTCGTTTATAACTCAAGTCTTATATACAATATTTATTTTTAAGCCACAATGGTTAGCTATTTTTATGTACCTAACTATATTTTTTAATCGTAATCTTATTATGCGGATTCACATGTGTTTTTTCAAAATATATGTTATATTTTATCAAAACTAAAACAAAGGTAAATTCCCTTTTGAGTTTGAAAAATATAGTAACAGCCCGCACGTGTGTATCAAAACCAAACAGGTTGCCATTCTTGAAGATATATTAATTTAACCAAAAAATATTGATGCTAAAGTTGGTCACGTCGTCTATCATCAATATTTTCAGATTCTACACCTTCAAAATAAAAAATGGCATTTACTGCCAGAAACTGTGTTGTTATCGCATCTATTGCTAAGAGCCAATATACAGAAATGCATAGCCTTTCCCAATTGATGCCACGAGTTTCTTGTCAAACTATATGTATCAAATAACTTGCAAGGTCTAAGAGTTTGACAAGTTGACATTTTGTTAAGACAATTGAAGTTGATTTTTTGGTTTATTATGAAAGAATTAATTAACAACATAACTAAATATCAAAGAGATACAGTGAGTTTCTGCTAAATAATGTATGAAATTATATATGTAAAAATATTATACTGTATAACAGTGATAAGTAGAGGTGTACTCCGATATCAAACTAGTTATCAAGTTGTTAGCTAGTAGGTAATGATGGTCGAGACAAATTAAAGCTTAGAAAACGAATATTATCTTCATAAAATTCGTAAATCAATTAAAAATTACTTTAAAGGAAATCTGGTTGGGGATTTGTTATTCTTGAGATATAACTTGAGATGGCTCATGGTGACTTATGGTGGTTGAGGATTGTTGATCCTTTAGGTATAACTTGATGGGAATTTTGATGAGGTTCAGTTGGTTCTTCGACGGTGATGTTTTCTTCTTTCTTGATTAATATTTTTGAACAATAAAAACCTACTACAATCCACGTCTATACCCACAATTGAACCAGAGCTCTAAACTTCAAACGAAAGAAACATCTTAAAGATAATTTAATATCTGTTAACTATAGTCTCGTTGATCTTTTATGGTCTCCGGCTGTCCGCTTTCTTTGTATCTTTGTAAGTTTCAAAGATGCTCCATCTTAAAGCGTCCTTGACTAATGGTATTTGTCTTTTTGTCTAGAAAAAACTTAAGTTATTTAAAAAAAAAACTCGAATAATTGGAATAAATTACAAAAAAGACAAGTTGAAGGGCTATTCTTGAAATTATGTTCTTTATATCAGTCAAAAACGCGCGAACGCAGAAGCTGGGTCAAAACTCTATATTCTAAAACTAAATTTGGCGTCCACACCTAGGAACTCCACATGCCACCGGCACCGCCATAATCAACCAGACAACCACCCACCTCCGCCGCACCGTAACGCCGATGTCAATAGCACCGCCATCCTCTCTTCTTCTCCTCCTCTTCCTCCTCCCTTTTTATACAATTTCACAATCTACAACCAACCAAAATGACCAAAACACCCTTCTCAAACTCAAAAGCTTCTGGTCAAATCCACCCTCTATCGACCACTGGAACCAATCCTCCAACCCCTGTAGCTGGCCGGAGATTACATGTACCGCCGCCACCGTCACCGGAATCACCATAGTCAATCACAATATCACAGGAATTGTTCCACCCTTTATCGGTGACCTAAAAAACTTGACCCACTTGGATCTTAGTTACAACTACATCACCGGCAGTTTTCCGACGGCTCTCTACAACTGCACCAATCTTGAATATCTTGACCTCTCGCAGAACTACTTCGTCGGACGAATTCCTGATGACATATCACGGTTACCGGAGCTTCGGTATCTTAACCTCAACGCCAATAACTTGACCGGCGACATTCCGGTCAGTATTACAAAATTAACAAAGCTTTCATCACTTTTACTACAGTGGAATCTCTTCAACGGCAGTTTTCCAGAGGAAATAGGTGATTTAAACGATCTTGAAGAATTAAACTTAGCTTATAATGAATTCACACCGTCAAGATTGCCTCAGAGTTTCACTATGTTGAAAAAGCTAAAAACTTTATTCATGGCGGAAACCAACTTGATCGGAGAAATACCCGGAAATTTATCCGGCATGGCTGCTATGGAGCTGCTGGATTTGTCTATCAATTCGCTTAATGGATCAATACCAAGTGATTTGTTCTTGTTAAAGAATTTAACGGAAGTTTATCTTTACGCGAACAATTTAACAGGAGGTATTCCGGACTCCATTGAAGCATTGAACATGAAGATCATTGATCTCTCTGCAAACAAATTGACCGGAAAAATCCCTGCCGGATTTGAGAATCTCACCAGATTAACGAACTTGACCCTCCTGATAAATCGATTGTCAGGCGAAATTCCAGTGGGTATTGGCCGGTTGCCTAGCTTGAACGATATTCGAATTTTCAGGAATAATTTATCGGGTCCGTTGCCACCGGATTTCGGAAAGTACTCCGATCTGAAGATGTTCGAAGTCTTCCAAAACCAATTGACCGGAAACTTACCGGAAAATTTGTGTTACAACGGGATGCTCAAAAGCTTGAGTGTTTCTGATAACGATCTTTCCGGTGAGATACCAAAATCACTCGGAAATTGTAGCCTTTTGAAGAATTTTCAGGTTTATGGAAACAGATTCTCAGGAGAAATTCCTGATGGGTTGTGGACGGGTTTGAGATTAGAAACAGTGATAATAAGTGGTAATTCATTTACCGGCGAGCTGCCACGGGAAGTGGGGCCGATCTTATCGACAATCGAGATCAGTAATAACAGATTTTCCGGCCAAATTCCCACCGGAATATCTTCTTGGACTAGTCTGAGGGTTTTCAAAGCAAGTTATAATCAGCTTGATGGTCCAATACCTCAAGACTTAACAGCACTTCCAAATCTAGCAACTTTGTTGCTGGACGGTAACCAATTCACCGGTGAACTTCCGGCAACTATAGTCTCATGGGCTTCACTTAATACTTTAAACCTTAGTGAAAACCAACTCACCGGCCAGATTCCGGCTGGGCTCGGGTTCTTAGATGCTCTCACTGAATTGGACTTATCAAAAAACAGATTGTCGGGTCAGATCCCGAGTCAACTTGGCAGACGGCTCGTTGTTCTTGATCTTTCGGTCAATAATCTCACCGGAATTATCCCGAGTCAGCTTGATAATGGTGCGTTCGATAGAAGTTTCTTGAACAATCCTGGACTTTGTTCAAATAACCCATCATTAGGCCTTAATTCTTGTAGTTCCCGGTCCAAATCCAGACGATCTAGCAAGATTTCAGCCAAGTTTGTGGTCGTTATTGCAGTTATAGCGGCAATATTGTTGCTTTTAGCCGGACTAATGACCGGATATGCCATCATTTATTACCGGAGAAGAAAGTATGATTCGAAATGGAAATTCACTTCTTTCCAGAAATTAACTTTCAACGAATCTACTATCTTGCCTCGTTTGACAGAAAACAATGTGATTGGGCATGGTGGTTCCGGGAAGGTGTACCGGATTCCGGTAAACCGGTCAGGCGGTTTCGTAGCGGTAAAGAAGATTTCAACGAAACGGGATTTAGATCGAAGGCTTGAGAAAGACTTTTTAGCTGAAGTCGAGATTCTAAGCATGATCCGCCACTCAAACATAGTGAAACTAATGGGTTGCATATCTTGTGATAACTCGAAGCTCCTTGTGTACGAGTACTTGGAGAACCGAAGTTTAGACCGTTGGCTGCACCGGAAGCAGGCTCCATCAAGCCGAGGGTTGAATGGATCGGTGCGTCATATGGTGCTCGATTGGCCAAAACGGTTGCAGATAGCATTAGGGGCGGCTCGAGGGTTGTGTTACATGCACCATGATTGTTCACCTGCGGTGATCCACAGGGATGTGAAATCAAGCAATGTGCTTTTAGATAGTGAATTCAATGCTAAGATAGCTGATTTCGGGTTAGCCAGGATCTTAGCCAAGGAGGACGAGCTCAACACAATGTCAACCGTCGCTGGCTCATTCGGCTACATGGCTCCAGGTATCACATACATAAATGGTTTCGCTGAGAAACGTTCAATATAGTCCATAATTAATCCATAGTCCCGAGAGACTAATTTTAGCCTTTAGTGCCCCATCAATGGTTCGGGATTGAATTTTAAAATTTCGGGCGGAGTGGCATTTTCATAATTCACATGTGATGTTTTTACAGTCGCATGTGATTAGATATTAAAAATTCAGGACGTTTTTTATATGGACTTTATTGAACACAACCCTAGTTTCGCTATACGCCTATACCACAAACTGCATATATTATTCGTTCTTCCAAATTAACATTAACACAATAAATTTAATTATTACAGAATATGCTCATACGAGTAAAGTCAACGAGAAGATCGATGTTTATAGCTTTGGAGTGATTTTGTTAGAATTAACAACGGGGAAAGAGGCGAGCAAAGGGAACAAGCATTCATCCCTAGCCGAATGGGCTTGGCAAGAAGTTGTAGGAGGCACACGGACAGAAGATGCTTTAGATAATGAAGTGAAGGAGGGCATGTACGTGAGTGAGATGAGTAGCGTGTTCCAACTCGGGCTCTGGTGCACGAGTCGATTGCCGAACAACAGACCCACCATGAAGGAAGTATGCCAAATGCTGCTACGTTACAGCACCACGGCGGCATCTAGGGTTGATAAGAATGGTGGCGGTGTAGCCGACAATCTTCCCCTTCTTAAAGCTTGAAAACGTCTAGAATCGTGAATTTTAGACTGTATATAGATAGAAGTGTGGTGATCTACATAGTTTGGTGGTATACATATACATATACACGCCTAAAAATGGTTTTTGTACTATTAATTAAAGATATAGAAAATAAAATTACTATTTTAGTACATTCTGAGTTGAGATTCTCTCAAGTTTGGTTAAACATAACTAATTTTGTTCTACAAAATCAAAAGGAGACCTACAAAGAGACCCACATTTAATTTAAAATAACAGTCTCACGCTGATGTTTTGATCTTATAATAACGGATCAACGGTCCCATCGCACCGAATCGTATCCGGGATGCATTTACAAGAAAGCCTCACAGCGCCTTGGACACGTTTTTTAAACCAAGTACTGGCGTGATAGGAGATCAAACCTCTGAAAAAGTTTGCATGTACATTAAATTTGTTCAGACCTATAAAGGGACCCAAATTTGATTTAAAATCCTATAAAGGGACCCAAATTTGATTTAAAATAACAGTCTCACGCTGATGTTTTGATCTTATAATAACGGATCAACGGTCCCATCGCACCGAATCGCATCCAGGATGCGTTTTCAGGAAAGCCTTGCAGCGCCTGAAAAAGTATGGATGTACATAAAATTAGTTCACAAGCTTCTTTGAATGATACCTAAAAGAACGAAAACATATACAAGGTTAAAAAATTTACAACACATGTTAACTGCATGTAGGCAGTACAAGAGATTGCATCTATATATAATGCAAATGAAATACCCAACTATCAATGTGAACATACTTTAGAAAAATAATTGGACACATCTTTTGTCTAGGGGTGGTAATTATCGACACGACACGAATCCGACAGCCAAATAAACGGGTTTGAGTTGAGCATAAATGAGTTTGGGTTGTTTTTGGTTGACCCATCAACCCGTATACATAAATGGGCAATGTTCGGGTTGGCTTGCAGGTTCATGGGTCGGCTCGTCAACAAGTATTTTTTTTATATTTTTCTATTTATCCTTATATTTTTCATGTTTCCTATTTGGCTATTGAACTTTTATCTTATTCCTTATTACTCATAAACCTAACAAAAAACAAATCCATCCCTTTTGTTCCTTCGCCGTTTTAGTTCTATAGAAAGTAGACATCATCACTTGTAGCTTAAATGTTCTTAGAGTTCTTGTATTTAAATTAAACTATCTAGGTAGAGTTGAGATTTATTTAGTATTTTGCATTTGAATTATGTATTTTGATAGACAAGTGACAAAATTAGTAAAACTAGACCTGCAAACCCGCCAACCCATTAATAATTGGTCAACCCATTTATGACCCGCCAACCTGTATATTTATACTGGTTACATGGGTCATGTCGTGTTTCAACTTATACTGGTTCGTGTCGTACACCTTGACATGAATAATTATACAGGTCGTGTTCGTTTCACGAGCCGCCAACCCGAACTCGATGTGATTGCCACTAGACCTTGTCTATGTTTCATCAAATACTAGTTCTAAAAATAAATACATGTAGCAAGATTAGCAAGTAGGGCTGGTAAATCCTGGCATGACCCGAAACCCGAAACCCGAACCGAACACGATTTAGGTCCACATGAACACAACACGAAACTGAACTGGGTCGGAAATGGGTCGATCCGAAAATGACACGAAACTTTTAGACACGAACACGATAACCCGAAGGTAACCCGTTTAACACGATTTTTTAATAATAAAAATAAAAAAACCAAAAAGTATTTAACTTAAAAATATTTAGAAAATTTAAATTATAAATAAGAACCAAGTCACTAACTAGTATAGAAAATGTCAAAATGACGGGACTTTTAGTATTTTACCTCATAAATTGTGTCATTTAAAATTTTTATTTTGATAAATTAATAAATATTGATTTAAAAAAACAAGTAAATATATACATAAGAAATTAAGAATAGAAGTAAGAAATAAGGGAGAAGAAAAGAGGAAAAGGGGAAAAGAATGGTGTGCCCTAGCCTCCCCTGCGTTGTGACTCGCGCTGCGTTGATGATTTTAGTCTTTTGTTTGAATTCCAAACTTATGTTGTGAATTATATTGGCATTTGTGTTTTGGAGGGAAGATAGTTATACACGCTTGTAGGGTGCCGAGAGATTCAGGCTCTTTGATGTAATTTATTTGTCCGGAGGACATTCAAAACTTTTGATTTGGCTTCCTGTCCAACCGAGATGGAGGGAGACCATTTCCATGATCTAGTACTTGATTTGGAGACAACATAAAGTATTACGAAGTCTGCCTTCCAAATTTGATCATGTTGAAGCAGCGATTGAAGGATCTAAGAATCTGTCCACCTTCTCATTTGATGAGCTAATGGGTTCTCTTCAAGCTTTAGGCAAGGATCAACCGACCGAGGACGAAAAAGCTTTTCAAAAAGAGATCCTGAATCTTTAAACCGAGGAAGAGGCTGTGGAAGCTACCATGGAAGGGGGCGAAGCAGAAACACAATGCTTAAATGCTCAAATTGTAACAAGTACTGCATTCTGACAAGTACCGTTGGCTTAGATCAGAAGAGATCAATTATGCTGAACTGGAAGAATATAATTTTTTATGGCAATAGCTTCAACGAAAGAAAAGAAGATTGAAATATGGTACATAGACAGTGCGTCACCTAATCAAAAGACAGGGGTGTTCCAAGTTTAAAGACTTAGACAAAACTATCAAATCACAGGCGCGACTCGGACACAATAAACAATTACAAATCAAAGGAAAATAAACGGCAGAGATATCAACAGGTAACCAGCAAAAATTTACCCAAGTTGTTCATTTTTCTCCTTGTTTGGGTCATAATTTAATGAGTCTGGGTCAGTTAATGACGCCTCACGCGTGGTCACAAAGTATTATTTGATGATGGTAAATGCACCGTAACACACAAGGCCACAAGTAAAATCATTGCTTCTGCTTCCGTGACACCAAATCGCATGTTCCCACTTGATTTCACAAACAAATAGAGAAATCTATGGTATGTAAAGGTTTTTCTGACAAAGAGTTGTGGCATCAGCGGTACGGTCATCTCGACATCAAAGGGTTTAAGAAATTCAAGACTCTTGTGGAAGGCTTGGGAATGTGCTTCGTACATGAATTCACTTCAACAGCCTTTGAATTAGTAGTGGTTGTTTGTTTTTGGATAATTCTTATTGGCTGATTGTTAAGTATTTTTAATAAATGGTTGGTTGTTTTTAGATAAGACTTGTTGGCTGATTGTGTGCCACCGGAAGTAGTCAACCAGTTGAGATTTTACAGGCTTATAATCTTTTTTATTTCTTATAAAGCATTTGACTCGCATGTTGTTTATGGGTTTTGCATTCTGTCAAAGGATACTCAGTTTGCGGGGTTATAAATCCTGGAGTTAATTACAAAGATAGTCCCTGTGGTTTGCGCTAAATTTCACATTCAGTCCTTTAAACTCGAAAATTACACTGATAGTCCTTATGGTTAGCGTTTTGTTTCACTTTTAGTCCTTTAGACTAACGGATGTTAAAGTTGACCGTTAGTCAAAGGGTAAATTGGTCATTTACCTTATTATCCTTGTTACCAACCATAATTTACCTATTAACATTATATCCAAACAACATTTACCCTAATTCTTGTTACCAAACACCAACTTTCACCCTCCTTATATCACCCTTCTCTCTCGTCTCTCCTCTCTCTATCTCTAATCTTTCATCCTCTTTCTCTCTAATCTTTAAACAAGAACCCAAGTGCAGCCTCCAGACTTCTGGCCACCACCACCACCGCCACCTAGCGCCGCCGGCCACCACGCTGCTAAACCACCTTCGCCACTCTCATCTCTCTACCTCTCCTATAACCCCTACCCCCTCTCTCTCCTATTACCAAACCTAAATCTTACTTTAAACAAAGATGAATAACCCACCAGTAGAACCACCACTGCCGTCTATGGCACCACCGTCGTCCACTGTCGTCACAATCGCCAACCACCGCCTTACTCTCCCTTGAACCCCCCCACTCTCTCACTCTCTCTCTCTTCGGATCTGAACCGCCGTCGCCTCCGCCTCCAGATCTGAACCACCACAGATCTGCACCACTGCCGTCGCCTGGGATCTGAATCACCACAGATCTGCACCGCCGCCGCCACCTCCGATCTGAACCACCACAGATCTGAGAGTTGAGCGTCACACTACTACAGCGGCGGAGAACCGGTGTATGGTCGGAACACTACCACAGATCTGAACCACCACAGATCGGCGTGAACCGGTGTATGTAAGCAGCGGTAGCGAACGTAGTGCCGGCAGCGGTGGAGATGTTGATAATTCATCGCATTCTTCTTGTTTCTCTAATCTGATAGTTATTTTATTGTTTGTTTTTCCCAATTGTTGTTATGGTCGGTTAAGGTTTTTGTTTTTCCGAATTTTGTTGTTGTTGTGTTCTTCCCCAATCTGTGATTAGGGTTTATTTGAACACTTTGAATGTTCTTTTAGAGAAACCCAGATCAGATCAGATATAATAATAAATACAAACTAATCCACAATAAATTTGTTTAAATTAAGATTTGTTTAAATTATTTAAATATAAAGAAACCCAGATCAAATTTGTTTTAATTTAAACTAAAGAATAATTATGTAATTTATTTTACTGAATAATAAATTTAATATGGTTAAATGTAATTAGAAAGTAAAATAAGAATAAAGAAAAAGAAAATAGGCAAAAAGGTGTTTGGTTATAAGGATAAGTGGAGCTGTTCTTCTTTAGTAACAAGTATAAAATGGAAAATGACCAGAATACCCTTAGCCTACCCTTTGACTAACGGTCAACTTTAACACCAGTTAGTCTAAAGGACTAAAAGTGAAACAAAACGTTAACCATAAGGACTATCAGTGTAATTTTCGAGTTTAAAGGACTGAATGTGAAATTCAGCACAAACCATAGGGACCATCTTTGTAATTAACTCTAAATCCTGTCCTGGGCAGTCAATAGCGGCGGGATAGCGGTGGGATAGCGTTTAGCGGCCTTAGGAGATATAGCGTTTTCATATAGCGGTGGAAAATATCGGAGGCGCTATTAGCGGCGCTATTTCCGCTATTTGAGCGCTATTTCCGCTATTTGAGGCAAAATAGCGGTCAAATAGCGGTGGGATAGCGGTTTTCACATTTTTTTATTTTTTTTTTATTTTTTTTTGCAAATTATACTTGTTTTCGGTTTACATTCCACGGTCGATTCCCGTATTACTCTTTACTATATTAGTGTACTAAGTTTTATACAATGAATTTAATAAATGTTTTATGATTTTAATTATATATATACATATATAAATATATATTCTACGTAATATTAAAAACCGCTATCCCACCGCGATAACCGCTATCCCAAATCAAGGGCCTTGACCGCTATTTGATTTCCCACCACGATAATTGCATAGATCCTGTCTTGTGTTTGGTTAACAAAATATGTCAGTTTGCATTTCTAATATTACATGATTGATAATTAAAATGTTCGTAAAACTTTAAAAATCTAAACTTTAATCAATCAAACAATTAACCACTACAAATACATAGTCCTAAAATGATGCATAAAAGTCAAGCCCTCCAAAATCAAGTGAAGATGAAGGTATGAATCTTCAAGTAAAGTTTTATAATGAATTTGTGTATGTATTTAGTAGTTTAGTTATACATGTCATTCTTAGAGTCAGTTTACGTATTTTGTAGTTCATTATCGCAATTTCCGGGTGCTAGAAGAAGCTAGAGAGTGACAATGATCAGATCTATAAGTCTGATTAGACAACAGTAAATACTTGCATCTTAACTACATGGGATTGCTGTTCCATGCCTTTATTGTAAAGTATGTTAAAACAATTTGTATTCTTTGATTAAAGTTAGGAAATGAGTATTCTGTGGGAAGTTTGCGACTCGCGACTGACTGCGTTGATGATTTTAGTCGTATGTTTGAATTCCAAACTTATGTTGTGAATTTTATTGGTATTTGTGTTTTGGATTCCCAAACTTATGTTGTGAATTGTATTTGTATTTGTGTTTTATACCATGAGTAGCATACCCACAGAACTCTACATACCCTGTTGTCACATATGCGTCACATCAGTTTTTCTCTCTCATACCATTTCCCTACCCTCAAGTAAAGTACCACACCCCATCTACCCCAACTTTTTTCCCTCTTATTTTTAATTCTTTTTTTAAATACATTTAATAATATAATAAAAATAAAATTCACAATTAAATTATCATTTCATTCCATTAAAAATAAAAAACCGATTACAACCCTAAAAGAATATTTAAAAACATTAATAAAAAACTACCACTCTTCTAAATAGTAAAATTCCACGACATAAAAAAACAGATTATATTTACTAGTTGTAAATTTGCTTCAACCTTCGTTTTATAACCTCCTTTTTTTGCGCGTTGCCGATGACGGGGTTCTCGGAAATCTCAGTCCATGCGGATACCAACGCTACTTCTTCCATGGTCCAAGGTTGCGGTTTTGCTCTATTTATAAAAGATTTCTTTTTTTCCCTTTTCTGTTGGGCTTGATTGTGTTGGGTTTGATTGTTGTGTCGGCAAAGATTGTGGTGTTTGCGGTTCTTGAGTTTCGGGGACATACTCGTCTTCTATAGAAAACTGTAGCTCGGGTTCGGAGGGGGTTCGGAATTGACCGAGTTGGGTCATGTAGGACGGTGGAGGAAGATTGAATTTAGCGGGGAGTCATCCTTGTTGTAGCATCCATTGTTGCGAACAAAAAGCATCCGGCAGAAGTGGTTGAAATTGTTGAAACCCAAGGTTAGGGTCCGGGTTTTGAAATTGTTGAAACCTAAGGTTAGGGTCCCGTTGTGGAATGTAACCCGGTTGAGCGAAACTTTGAAACCGAGGTTAGGGTCCGAGGTTGGTGTTGAACCCGAACCCAAACCCCTACCACGGCTACGACATGATGAAGTTGGCGTGTTTGAATCCATATGAAAATGAAATGATATGAAAAAATTTGGTGTGAAATAAAAAGAAAAATGAAGAAAGTTTGAGTGAAAATGAGACGATAGATTTGTGGTATTTATAGCGAATGAATTGGAAAAAATGTAAAAAAAAATTTGAAAAATACTACTAGCCGTTGGCTAGTTTTTTGGAAATTTTTTATTTTTTTACATTTGACCGTTTGAAACGGTAAAAAAGAAAGAAAAAGAAAAAATCGATAATTAATTCGAGGGTTGCGAGGCTTCGAGAAACCGTGGCCCTACCCACCGGCTACAAACCGCTTGGCGCGTAGCGGTGTTTCATTGGAACCGTGGGCTAGCTGCTGGCCTACCCGCCACGCGCTACGCCCGTCTTAGAAGTTAGAAATGTTATATTGGTTTTATAATTTTGATTTTTGATGCTTGCGAAGTTAAACAATTAAAGAATTAAAATACGTAATAACAGCTAAAGTTGATATAAGAATGTTATACATGCAACATTTTTCTAAAAAATAATTCGATATGAAAACCCGACATGAAAGTCAAGTTATTTGACCGAAAACATAACTTTATTTTTTCTCCAAAAAATGGGTCAACCCGAACCGAACACGAATTAAGTGACACGGCCCGAACACGACACGAAACTAAATCGGGTCAAAAATGGGTCGACACGAAAATGGTTGACACGAACACGACCCGAACCAACACGATCTGAATTGTCAGGCCTAATGTCAGCGAGTGATATGCATGGACTACCTGCAACATATCTCTCTTTTAATCCGCGAAATAAAACTGTGGTGGCATACAACATAAGAGCTTTCTCGAGTCCAAAATCAGAAACATTTGGAGTTATGTATGTGGTCTCCTCGTAATTCTTTGATTGTATAGACCTTTAAGCTTGCATTGCAATATGGAAATGATGAACAAATTTGAACTCATAAGCTGTTCAAACATATGATTCTCACTTTTGGGGTGAGTTAATGTCAACTCCTCATGGAAACTATATGCTCCAGTTCCTAAGGTAGAGTGGAATCCAATTATGCCTCATTTTGAACATTTCAGACAACCATATTTTGGCTTGAAAACCAGATGCATTGCTTGTATCAGCACCATGATTTATTCAAGGGAATCTGACATATATTTCCATACTTGCTTAGCTTAGCTTTTAATCCAGAATTACATGTTGCAACATCAACCTAATAATAAGGAAAAAGAATGATTTTAGTGTTGCAAAAATCAAGGGAATCTGACTTGTATTTCCGATTTTCCATACTTCATTAAATTTCATATTTAATTTAATGATACTGAATAAAAATAAAGTGAGACTTTTAAAATAAAAAAGAAAGAAAATATATTTAAAATTTTAGTGTATATAGTGTATATTCATATCTAGGTTGCCATGTATGTTAGCCCAT
The DNA here is from genome assembly GCA_947179395.2 of Pulicaria dysenterica. Classification (NCBI taxonomy): domain Eukaryota; kingdom Viridiplantae; phylum Streptophyta; class Magnoliopsida; order Asterales; family Asteraceae; genus Pulicaria; species Pulicaria dysenterica. Next base: position 68,785,182 of record OX359291.1, on the reverse strand, counting down.
AACCAAAGGCCTATGTGTATATTTCTATAACTCTATTCCTGGACATCAACTACAGTAGTAGAATATATCATATTTATATCTAGGTTGAGCTTGTATGGGACCTGTCATCTTCTTCCTCTTGCACCCTAGCCGCCTTTTTTCGATAGTACCTCCCATTGCTAACCCACTACCCTTAATCTCGATGACAATTAAAAAAACAAAAACAAATTTCCAGCCACACCGGACCACATAGGGAGTAGAATTCACGAGGAGGTCTCACCACTCCGCCATGGTGTGTGCAAATCCTTCTACCAAGGCGCGGTGGACTCATTACACGCCTAAATGGCTTTCCACTCCGACCTCTCTAATTGCTTCTCTCTTCACTCCATCTATATAAAGATTAAAGAAGACAAGTTCTTGTCTACTTGCATAATTGTCTTATTTGCAACAAATGCTATCAATGATGATACAGACATCAATCTAAATCAAATGATTAGGACATCAAAGTTTTGTCGCCAATGATGATAGTTTCATAGTTTAGTCATCTTTTTATTTAGTGGGTCCCATGTTTGGTTGTCTAAGGGATGTTGTTGGTCTTTTGTAGTTTGGTTGTGTATAGATGTTGATTTGTGTTTTGAACATATGAAAGGTGAGTTGATTTGATTAAGTTGTGTTCATATGATTGGTTTGCACTTATTCTTGAGATTGGTCATTGGTTGATCGTTGAATTGGGGTGATGATCAGAATCATACCCACAAGTGATTTCAAAGTCTTTTGAGCTTGGTTGTTAAACATGGTTACATCAATTTGATAGATTGAAATGGCAAGAATATAGCATGTGAAAAGTTTGGTAGTTATGAATTGTTTTACTCCTTAAAAATGCTAATGGTCGATGTGAATTCATCACAACACCAAATCTTTAGGACAAGGAGTACCACGGTAGAAATGGTTTCTAATCTATGTGGTTTTATTAAATGTTAATATGTTCTAAATCGCTTCCGCAAGTGCTGTTAGCAGTTTAATGGTCGATAAACTAAAGATAAAAATGGGTTTTGAAAAGTTCGAATTTAGGATGAAAGGGGGGGAGGGGGTTACAAGTTACAACATATATTACTATACAGGAATATAGACTTCTTCTAGAAATAAAAGGGTTCATAATCAACTAGCATCTGAAAGATGTTGTTATTATGGTTGCTCAAGCTACATACAAGTACCCGACAGAACAGAACCAGTGTTTATGGCGTGGGTTGCTATTACAATCACTTGCCATTTCTTATTGAATAAAGAAAGCATATTATGACATGTTAATCTTTTTTATCAATTTTAACATAGTTCCTCTGAATAAGTAGATTCCCCAATTGAGGATTATACTTGATGAGCATGTAACTTTAATCTTAAATGACATGTTTAAAACATACAGAATTAACCAATAACTGTGTCAGTTACCTAATCTAAATGTCTACATCTTATTTTACGGGCTAAAAAACCTTAATTTAAGATTCGATTACAGCAATGTAAGCTCTAAATAAACTCAAAAACACAAAAAATATGAACAAAATATATCTTAAGCTACCAAGATAGGAAGTAAAAACTAGTAAAACATGCCTGATCGATCATCCACCAAGTTCTGCACGAGTTGGAACAACAGGCACCAGAAAGTTTCCAAATGGAGAATCGAATATTCTGAAGTTCGCTTTGGACCCGTCTTGTTGAGCTTGTGCAATTGCATGATTCTTAGCCTGTTGAATCCTTAAATCAACCACTACTCCAGCTGGAGCTACATTAACCTACATTCAATTCTTCACTATTCATACAAACACTTGAAACATTTCTTTTTAGTACTGTAATAGCACAAAAAATTGCATACCATAGGCCTGATTGTTGTAGTTGAAACTGAAGGATCTTTCTTTTCAGATGGTGAAGGAGCTACCCTACAATTGAATCAATTTCAGACTTGCAATAAAACATGTATTATCTAATTTGAAAAGTACGCAAATTCGCAGCTATGCACTTTTGATCATTTGGCATATTGAATATAAACTTAGGCAAAGAAAAACGTTTATTTATACACTACTCATTGTAGTTATGAAAATGACAAACGAACACCTTATTTTGCAGTATTATACATGTTTAGAGGCATTATACAGATGCATTCAAATCTTTATACTCAATTGAACTAACACAATCAGATACCAGGAGCCATCAATTTTTGGGCAGATTTTGACCTAAAATTTAGATATAAATCAAATTACTCGAGATTAAAAATAGCATTAACGTAATTAGATCAATAATTGTGTGTTGATAGTCAGGTTTTGGTGTTTAAACCTAATAATTTATTCCTCGTTTTGCAGAAAAATTAGAAAAGGCTACTTGTTTCAACGAAGAACAAGCTATGACAGAAATTAAAAATAAAAAAAACCAGTAAAAATAGAAAAAAATAAAATAGAAGGAGATTAGTAACCTGCGAGGGGGTGGACGGAAAGTTTTCCTCTTCTTCGTTTCAGGTTCCATATCTTTTCACGACCAAATTCTCTGTTCACAGACCCTAAGACGATGAGTTTTCATAATAGCCATAGCCAAGTAACCAGCTGATAGTTTTGTAATATAATAATTTTTTGTGATGTATAGTGATTAGAATTGTATTTAATAAAATCTAGTTATAAAATATAGTTCGAAAATTTTAAAATATAATCATAGGTGATTCTATGTGTAATTATTATGATTTGTAAAAGCATCATATGTGAATTACGAAAATATTTCTTCATTCAAAATTTTAAAATGCAATCTAAACCATTGATTTTATTGATCCAAAAACTAAAATTAGTCTCTTAAGACTATAAATTAAAAATGGACTATATTAAACAAACTACATAACGATTAATACAAAGGTAGTTTGTTTTGTTTTGATTTTATTTGAGTACATGGGTGTCTTTAAATCAGTCCTCGTGGGACACCATGAGCTTCCGGTGACAATACGCTCATTGTCCACTAGGCAACTTTTGTTCTTCACTCGTCGTCAGCATGCTCGTCACCACCACGACGAGCTACGATGGACCCTTTTTTTATTTTTTTTTTGTTTGTGAAAATGAAAATGAGTGTTGATGTGGAGGTTTGTCATGCATATCATGACTAAAGCTTCTTAATCATGACTATGACATAAGATAAAAACCGATGTGGCAATTAGTCATGGCATTCACGCATAACATGACTATGAGTGGTCTTAAGGAAGTGCGGTAGGTGCGATCGCACATGACCTACGTTTCATACGGAGCCCAAGTTCATATATATAATGTTATAATTTTTTAAAGCTTATTTTCCGTATTTAAAATAAGTAGTCTATAAGCCCAAAAGAAAATACATATTAGGAATTTGTTATCGAAAAAAAGTTGTTGCTGCCTTGAAGCCACAACTAAGCATTAGATTATGAGAGGATGATAGTGATCATATCTTGACGCAAATGAACTTTACACGGAGTTGAAGTTGTTTAGCACATTTTTATGTAATTGAACAATTAAACCTAACGATGTGTTAAAATATCTGAAAAAAATCAATTGTTTCCTAATACAATTATTGCATATAGAGTTTTGTTGACTATTTTAGTAACGGTGACTTCTAAAGAAACAAATTTCTCAAAACTTAAGTTGTTCAAATCGTACTTGCAATCTGAAATATTACAAACCATATCTTGAAATGTATTGATTAGGAAAATTGGATTCCATAAATTTACTTCCTATAATGATAGGAAAACTCCATGATTCATGTAACTTGTATAAAATAAACTATTTTAAATTCATTCTTTTGTTTTAGTTGTTGGTGAGTGAACTATCATATATACACATATATATATATATATATATATATATATATATATATATATATATATATATATATATATATATATATATAGGATCAATAAAAAATCATGTGTTAAACAAAGAACCTAAATAACCAATCTGAACCATTGGATCATCAAAAATAATGGACGAGATTTAACGATGGCAAAACTGTAATTATGATGTATTAATATAGGAAGAAAAAGGCAAACATGGAAAATCTCCCCTCCAACAACCCACGATTTTTTAAAAAAAAACCCCTTAAAAACTTTAAATTGTAATAACTTTTTTAGTTTTGTGAATTTAAACAAAAAAATTATACAAATCTTTTAGTTTTTTAATCCTCTTTCAAACAAGATAACTCTTCCCATATTTTCTAAATTTTTTTTGAACATGAAATTTTTGTTTGCATTTTGGGCAGTATGTAGTGTTCTGTACGGATTTTGCATCTTGGGTTTGAATGTGTAATTTGCATTTTAAACTGCATTTTCATTTAATCATGTTGGATTTGCATTTTGCATTTTGCATTTTCATAATTTTTGCATTTTGGAAGCATCTAGATGGCCTACATGTTTATATTTTGCGTTTTTTATTTTTTTTGGATTTTGCATTTAGAATGAACCCAGATCAAAATGCAAACTTTGCATTTCAAAATAAAAAAAGTTTCAGAAATATATCAAACATGATCTTGTTTGAAAGAGGAAGAAAAACTGAATCTAACGATATACTTTTTTTTTTTTTGCAAAAATCCTTAAAAACGAATAAGTTATGATCGTTTAAAGTTGAGTGGGGTTTTTTTTTATTTATAAACTTGATTTTTTCTTTTTTTTGTTATTTTCCAATTTGGTCTTAATCAAAGTAACAAACTAAAATTAAGCATAGGGCTTCGTGAGTATATAATTAAAACCATCAATCAGATGTAAGTGCATTCCATACATCAATTAAAACATCATCATCACATTTGTGGTCCCGAACCACTGGTGTCCCCGACTATTGAAAGTCGCATCGATATCTAGTTGCTACATCAACATCTTGCTAGTCTCATTGACTAGCTACATGTGCCACTCAGACTTCAATATATCATCATCGTCATCACATAATACACATAACACTTAATGCACATACATTCAATTTAATAGTATAGATCATGTAACTCACCTCTTTTCAGTATTTGAATTCGAGTATTAACTCCAAGAAGTTTGTTTTCACACAAATCATCGATCCCTACAATTGATATTAGATAATTTAGTTTTTAATACACTTTCTAGTCTTCCGTGAATAGTAACTACACAGCCACCTACACGGCCCGTGTAGGTCTACACGATAGCCTACACGTTTACATCGGCAGTGTTGAACCGGTGTTCAACCCTAACCCTACACGGCCCGTGTTACGTACACGGCCTGTTTATCTCAGTCAAAGCTTGGCTACATGGCTTGTGCCACACCAAGGGCTATACACGGCCCGTGTACCTCTACACGAGGCTACTACACGGCCGGCACCGATATACAGGGTCCGTGTAGACTATATTGATAGCAAGCTGTTCGACCTGAACACTTGCAACTTCGAAAAAAACTAATACCACTAACATTCCAAGTATTTGCAGCACTTGTTTAAGACCTAAATATCACTGCAAATACTTAAACAATAACAAATTGACCATAGTCGATCACCCTTTGATCAAAACTCAAAAACATGATAATTTTGACCCATTTGCCTGCTAAATCACAAAACCATTGACAAATTAGTAAGCTAAACATCAAATTGCTATCAATTTTAGTTTCTAATTACACTTGGATCATCAGCATGATGATTCTAACCTAACTTCACAATTACTAACATCAAATGAAAGGATTTTGAGTATTAATCTTTACTACTATATAATACATTTATATTTTTCTCTCCTTAAATTATTAAGACTAGTTAAATTTAAGTAGTCCAAACAATTATGAATAATGTACAACTTCAAATTAAATATTTTTTAATGCATACCCTTCTTTTTATCTAAATTAATCATATTCACTTAATATTTAACTATTTCACTTATTCACTAACAGAATCTCTCTCACAGACATATTATCCACACACACTAAACCCTAAACATAATTTCCGCCAATGGGGTTTAGCCCATTTGGTAAGGCGCCCCCTTCCTCGCAAGAGGTTAGGGGATCATATTTTGCTACATGCAGTTGGTTGGGGTTTTTTTCCCTTAGGGGTTTCCTCCATGGAGTGAAGGTGTGGTGTTCGAACCTTGATTAAAGCCAAATAACGAAGAGTGGTTGAAAACCCGCCACCAAGCAATTCGAACCCACACCGGAGAGGCGGGGAAGTGTCCCCATTAATTTGCCGGTCAAAAAAAATCAACATAATTTCCAAAATCTTATTAACTTCACTCTCCGTATTTCATAAATATAAATCTTTTTTCTTAGTTTAGTGTTTTTAAAAATTATTTTTAAAATTAATAAAATAGTTGATACTAATAAAAGAAAAGTTGAAAAAACAGACATAATTTTTTTTTCGTGACATTGAATCGCGTGAATATATCATTACATTTTTGAAAACGACATTTTGCAAAACAGAAATTTCCGCCGCCATAGCATTGCGTGAATACGCTGCTAGTAGTATTAAATTAATCAAGAATGCATACCTTATACTTGAATTTACTTATAACATACAATTTCCCTTCAAGTTCTCTTCTTAAATCTTGTTCTAAGGTATTCTTTTTCCGCTTCATCGTTCCAGAGAAAACAAACGCATATACACCCCTTTGATTTTGATCGACATTGACCAACACATGTCTCTTATGCAAAGTTTAAGTTAAATTGTCGCTTTCACACCTTTAATTTTGTTTATTACTGAATTCAACCCTTATCAATTCTCCCATATACATCTAAAAAATATTTATATATAAATTTATAATTTTTGATCCTCGTCCTCTCTTATTTCTATTAAGTGTACTCATACTCATTCTAGGCGTTCCTAACTTTATTTATATCCACATATCTATCAAGTATGTAATAATTTAATAAATAGAAATTAATTTAATTTACTCACATAATTGGGGTATTACAATTACACTTTTCATGCTACATAGTATCGTTATATTAGCATTTTGCATGCTTCATTCGGTTCATTAGTTACACACAGTAGATTGTCGAGGGTCACTTACAGCCCAACAAATTCTTAGACCAATCGACTTTATTTATAATAAGAAGGTCACCATGCATCCCTACACTGCTTTCTCTTAAGCAAACCATCTACAGGTCTATAAAATAAACAGTGGTGATGTTTCTTTAAGCAAACCCTCTACAGGTCTATAAAATAAACTTAGGGAGATTACTTTAAATCTTTCATTTTAGTTTAGATAAGGGTAGTTTAGTAATTATGTGTAAAGATGAATTTGGAGATAATGGCTTTTATAAATTAAATGATTTAACTAACCCTAAATTAGTTATTTAGATATAGATTGATATAATTTTAAGAATTGTAATAATATAAATGTAATTTAGAGACTTAAAAGAATATATAAGGTTAATGTTTTTATAATATTATAAAGTATAAAAGTAATTTGTAAAAAAGAAAAGAAAAGATAATAATGATTTATACGGAGATAGTGTGTTGACTTTGGAGATCCAAACTTTTAACCTAATAGTGGAATTGCAATAGTGTTAACTGTTAAGTATCCATGAAACAGGAAAAAAATAAGATAACAATGATGGTTGTTCAAGAAATATCTGTATGAAAATTTCAACTAATTATCGTGTATTAAATAATGACTTTATTTTACGAAAGAAGAATTATATTTAATGGTAATTTATTTTATTATTATATTATGACATGTGGAATCTACTAATTCTTTTCTATATTATTATATCACCACTTAATTTTAACATTTATTTTAATAAAAATTAAGTAGAAGAATATATAATCTTTCTTTATAAAAATATATCCAAATTTTCATATTTTGTGGATTTAATCTATAAACTAATTTTATTTGTTCGTGTTGATGGAACAAAAGTTCTTATGTTTAAAACTTTTATTAACAACATAAATATAAGAAGATACGATAACAAATATAATTATAGGTTTTAGTTAGGGTTTGGTTTATAAAAGTGTATTTAACTTTACACATTTTGCTATTATATATACTGAACTTGAATACATTAAACGGTAAGTTTGAAAGTAACTTTTATTGATGTAACTTTACACCTTTTACATCAAATTGTAAAACCGAACTTGGATACATCAACTTTACACCCTTTTAGTTATTGTAGTGCAAGAACATTTTTACATATATGACATTTCTGTTTTACTCTACCTATCAATTAATATGATCTTTGATGATAATAGAATCTGTGAAATCTTGTCTAATTATATAAAAACTCACTAAAAATGGTGTTTAGGATAAAGAGGTGGTTGAAGGATGTTCGAAACTTCAGTATAAAGTTAAAGATTCTATTTTTTACAAGTTAAAACTAAATAGATACTATAGTGATTCACTAGAATAGTTATGGTTTCCACTCAATCTAACTTCGATAAAATTTGTTCTCTTGAAGATACTAGTCAAGAAATTTTTGTAAGAAACATTGAATTCACATTATGAAAAAGTCGTCGGAATGTTGTCGCCATAAAACACGCTGGAAAAGATGACCGGAGGTAATATGTTATTAGAGGAAGTCGTTAAAAACAGGTGTACAGCTGAACCGACTACTAAAAGTAACATATTGGTACATGACCTAACATTGACAACCATATGTGTGAGAGAGAAAACTTCGAGATTCATAGAGAAAATATTGTTACAATTCAGTAATTTAATCCTCATAGACTCATAGTAACTCAGGGGTGAGATCGGTTCAAAAACCGGACCGGACCGGAAAAGACCGGACCGGACCGAAACCCGAAATGTAGAGAAAACTAGGACCGAAGACCGGACCGACTAGTCCCGGTCCAGACCGGTCTTGGTCCGGTCCGGTTCGGTTCATCGGTTTTTTCGGTCTTTTAGTTGTTTTTTACATTTTTCAAACAAAACCGGCCCGGACCGGACCGGACCGAAACCCGAAATCTATAAAAAAACAAGGACCGACCAGACCCGGTCCTGACCGGTCTCGGTCCGGTCTGGTCCGGTTTATCGGTTTTTTCCGGTCTACCAGGTCCCATGCTCACCCCTATAGTAACTTGGACACTCATAAAAACCAAGGTTCTAAATAACGTAAGGCGCGGCGTGGCGGCATGGTCAAGCCTCAAGTTATAGAAGCCATGGCGTTTTCTAAGGCGTGACTTAACGCGGTATTTTTGTCTGTATTTTATAATTATTAAAAACTGATAACATATGAAAATTAAAGGTGGACCTCATTGGTCCATACAGTGACACGTGGCACATGGGTGTACAATGTAGAAAAATGTTGAGGTTTTCAATCTGTGCTATCAATCAGATTTTTAGGTAAAATGAATTTTGGGTGCTACTATAACCAAATTAGACTTTTTAAAAAATATATGAAAATAATAATTTATAGTTTAATATTCATTTTTTGTTTGTAAATTACCTTGTTTTTGAGCAAAAAATATAACCATTGCATCTATTATTTGCATATTCGGCTAAAAAATAAAATGGTTTGCTTTCGGGCATGCTATTTAATCCATTAGTTATCATTCTGTCCTAATTTGTTTGTGTTTTGTTTATTAAGTTAATTTCAATGTGTAGTTAGGTTAGGTTAACTTCCTTTATTTTTTTGATTTGCTTTGTTATGATGATAATGTTGGATAATCATAAGTTAATTTCTTCAAAGCATTATTAATATTAATACTCGTATAAACATTATAGTTTGGCTCAATTATGTAATACAATAATACAATTAAAAAAATCGATTAATTCGACTTAAGTAACTGAAAACTTAAGACATCGAACAATACTTTGAAATTTTGATTTATTTTTGTTATTATATGATGTTAACGTTTATTATTAATTTTGTATCAAAAATATAAATATGCTCATACAATAAACATTCATGTATGCCCTTCGGGCAATATGAGTTTGTAGGAACATGCTAATTCTCAAGCTATCTCATGCAAACAAATCTAAAGTAAAGGATATATTTCCACTTAAGAGTGTTGGTAACCTCACATTTTATCATACAATAGCTTTTGATTTTTACCATTTAACAAATCACTTAGTTCTGTAAATGATTACGTCTCAACGAAATTTGCGATCTCATCTAATACTCAAACTTATTAATTAAAATGAAAAAGAAAAAGAAATAAAGATAGAGTAAGATAATTTTTATATTAGTTGGTCTCACTCATCTCACCCATCAATTAGTTCTCACCCTCTTCCCAACTCAACCTTCTATCATTTAGAGTAAACAGTATGAGAAAGAGGATAGGATGAACGTAAGGTGTCGTGAGGGAGTCTCCACTCTATGTACGTGTGATATAAGAGCGTGGGCATGGTAGCCACATTGAGTGATGAAAATTTTGTGGGCCCATAAAAGTAATTTTATCTCTCTCTCTTTTATCACACAGTATTATTATTTATATATTTTTTTTATTGATAGTAGGGTATTAAATGAGTCTATTTTAATTTGATAAAAGATGATCACTATAAAATTAAGTGATGATCGAGTTGATATTAAAAGAGAAAGCTAATGTGATATATATATATATATATATATATATATATATATATAGAGAGAGAGAGAGAGAGAGAGAGAGATAAAAGTTCAAACGAGAACTGTTTTTCGTACGAGAACTGCGAGAACCAATCTGAACCGTCTAATTCCCCCTCCTTTAATGTCATTGCTCACCCATGAATTCCTCACATGTACCATGCCACACTTGATCCCCTCCACGCTCTCCATCCATGAACTTCTCATATCCAATGAACGGCTGAGATTGGTTCTCGCAGTTCTCGTACGAAAAACAGTTCTCGTTTGAACTCTCCCCTATATATATATATATATATATATATATATATATATATATATATATATATATATATATATAGGGGACAGTTCAAACGAGGACTGTTTTTCGTACGAGAACTGCGAGAACCAATCTCAACCGTTCCTTGAATATGGGAAGTTCATGGACGGAGAGCGTGGAGGGGATCAAGTGTGGCAGTGTGCATGTGAGGAATTCATGGGTGGGCAATGACATTAAAGAAGGGGGAATTGGACGGCTCAGATTGGTTCTCGCAGTTCTCGTACGAAAAACAGTTCTCGTTTGAACTTTTGCCTATATATATAGGGTAAGGATACACATAGAACCACCTCTAAACATAGAACCTAAAGAACCACTTCTGGTGGTGACACGTGACATTATGACTGAGGGGTAAAAATGGAAGATAAAAATAACCAGCACAATCCACGCGCCTCCTTTTTCTTACTCAGGAAACAAGTTTTTTGGAGAAAAAAAACCCCTCAATCTTTAAATGATCATAACTCGTTCGTTTTTTAGAGTTTAAGCAAGAAAATTATATCATTAGATTCAGTTTTTCGTCCTCTTTCAAACTAGACCAAGCTTGATATATTTCTGAAACTTTTTTTTTTTTGAAAATGCAAAGTTTGTATTTTGAACTGAGTTTATTCCAAAATGCAAAATGCAAAAAACCAAAAATGCAAAATCAAAGATGCAGGTCATGGAGATGCAAAAATCTGAATCAATGAAAAAATACAACCCCAAAAATTTATATAGGTTGAGGTTCAACATTGCCCACTTCTTAAACATAGATCTCAAAGTCTCAATCTCAGCCACTCATTTAAAAGGGTAAAATTGGAATTAAAACAACTTTTAAAAACTCTAACAAACTTTCCAGATTTAGTTTTTTTTACCCCTTAAATCTTCAAATGATCATACATTTTTCAATTTTTTGAGTTTGAGCAAAAAAATTATACCAATCTTCTCGTTTTTTAATCCTCTTTCAAACGAGACCACTCTTCCTATATTTTTGGAAAAAAAAATTTGACGAAAATGATATGAATGACGAAAATAATCATTTTCGGCTGTTAGAAAAGAGTAACACCTACCAGTTTAATCATTTTCGTCCATCACCTTCATACCCATAAACACCTAACAGTTTTCATCATTTTCGAACACCTGTTCACCTTTTTTTTTACGAAAATGATGAAAATGACGAATTTTTATCATTTTCGTCACCTGCTTTTACGTTACATACAGGGGGCACGAAAAAATGATGAAAATGACGAATTTTTATCTTTTTCGTCACCTGCTTTTACGTGACATACAGGGGGCACGAAAATGATGAAAATGTCGAATTTTTATCATTTTCGTCACCTGTTTTCACTTAATAGCAACAACAGGTGACGAAATGATGAATTTCGTCATTTTCGTCGAATTTTTTTTTCTTCAGAAATATAGGAAGAGTGGTCTCGTTTGAAAGAGAATTAAAAAATGAGAAGATTGGTATAATTTTTTTGCTCAAACTCAAAAAATTGAAATAGTTATGGTAAAAAAAATTAAAAAAAGAGGGCTTTTACCATAATACCCTTCCTATTAAAATTAAGTCATATAACTGTTTACTTAATTACAATCATGTCATTATAAATCTTAACCATTGATTTGATTAATCTAATGGTTAAGATTTGGACTTTGGGATCTTTGTTTAAGGAGGGATCTATATTGATCCAATTTCTCTCTCTCTCTCTCTCTCTCTCTATATATATATATATATATATATATATATATATATATATATATATATGGTGTGGTTAAACAAAGAACCTCCCTTAAACATAGAACCTAAAGAACCCCATTGGTGATGACACGTGACACATTGTTTAGGGGCAAAAAAAGAAAATTAAAAAAAAAATGAAAAATCTCATTGATACACGAGCGTCCCCTCCAAATTTAAAAAAAAACCCTCACTTACTTTAAATGATTATAACTCGTTCGTTTTTAAGAATTTTAACAAAAAAATTATATCACTAGTTTCAGTTTTTCGTCCTCTTTCAAACAAGACCGGACTTGATATATTTCTGAAATTTTTTTTTTAAATGAAAAGTTTGCATTTTGAGCTGGGTTCATTCAAGCCCTAAATGCAAAATCCGTAGATGCTGGATTCATTCAAGCCTAAATGCAAAATGCAAAAATCCGTAATTTGTATTTTGAGCTGGGTAATTCAAACCTAAATACAAAATGCAAAAAAACAAAAACGTAAAACATAAACATGCATGTCATCTAGATGCTTCCATAATGCAAAAAATATGAAATGCAAAATGCAAATCCAAACATGATTCAAATGAAAATGCGCCCAAAATGCAAAAATACACATTCAACCCAAAATGCAAAATCCGTATAGAACACTACATTTTGCCCAAAATGAATAATAAAATTCGTGTTCAAAAAAAATTTAGAAAAATATGGGAAGAGTGATCTTATTTAAAAGAGGATTAAAAAACTAAAAGATTAGTATAATTTTTATGTTCAAATTCACAAAACTTAAAAAGTTATGATAATTTAAAGTTTTTGAGGGTTTTTTTTTTAAATCGAGATTGTTGGGGGGGGGGGGGGGATTTTCCATTTTTACCCTTTTTTCCTAATTTAATACATCATAATTACAGTTTTGCCATCTTTGATCTAATCCATTGATTTTGATGATCTAACGGTCCAGATTTGTTCTTTATATTCTTTGTTTAAGCATAAGTTCTTTATTGATCAAATATATATAGACAAAAGTTCATGCGAGAAATGTTGTTAGCGCGAGAACCAATCTAAGCCGTCCAATTCCCCTTCCTTAAATGTCATTGCTCACCCATGAATTTCTCACATACACCCTGCCACACCCTATCTCTCCACGCTCTCCATCCATGATACTTCTCATATCCAAAGAATGACTGAGATTGGTTCTCGCGGTTCTCGCACTAACAACGGTTCTCGCATTAATCCTCCCCTATATATATATATATATATATATATATATATATATATATATATATATATATATGTATTAATTACAAATACTCTTACGATAATACCACATACGCCCAGTTGATAAGTCTTACCCCTTCCCACACCATCTTCCACTCGCTCACTTCATTCCAAAAACCATTTGTGTATGCTGATGATTTTCTTCGGAATCAAACTTCCATCATTTGGTTTTAGTGACGCTACTATTCATAAGATTCTCTCATGGATTTTGTCAAAATTTAAGTCAAAGTTCATTTTTTTTCTTTGTCTCCATGCGGTCATGCTAAAAATTGTAATACGTGAAGTTGATTTGTATATAACAATATTTTGTTATATACAATAAAAAAAGTTTGATTGAATGATTATATCATTAAATATGTGGATAAAAATCATTAACAATAAGATTTTAAGAGTATAAATGTCATAATTGTTGTATATGGTAAAACATTGTTGTGTACTAATCACCTCCATTTTTTAACGATATATATTTAATATAAATAACAATAAATAAATATTAAGTATTATTAAAAGATAAGAAATGATTTTTATATGTCGAGAAGTATTATATAGATAAACTATTATAACGTTTTAAATATTATAACTTATAACTTTTTTTCTTCAACGGAGTTATCATATCTAACTATTAATTTTATTATATAATCTTTAATTTAATTATAGATAATCTTTAATATTTTATTATATCTTTAATTTAATTTTACATTATGTAATATATTTAAGCTATTTTTGGTATTATGTAAAATAATATATTTACTCTATAGCTTATCTAATATTATAATTGAATTTGAATAATCGCTTTATTTAGAGTGAAAATTAAGTTTTATTTTTGACCAACTAAATGTCTATGTTGAGGAGATAATCACTTCATCTTAAAAATCAAATCTGTCTATTGAAATATATAACATTTGATGATAAGAAAAGTATACATTCAATAAGACTTATAATGATTTCAAACATGTGTTGTTTGAATCTGACTTGAAGAATTCTCTAAGTATGAAGTATCAGTTGAGGATCAGCTAAATACTGAGTATCAGCTGAAGGACAACATCTGATATCAGCCAAGGACAAAAAACTAGTGTAGAAGACCATCAGCTGAGCATTTACAACAATCAGTTAAGCAATAACTCTGATCAGCTGAGCATTAAGTACTTTGTTTAGCTGGACAGCTGAGCCAACCATTTAATCAACTGAGCCCATCTTATATCAGCTAAGACAACCTGGATACATTTTCGTAAACTGAATCCTTGATTTTAATACATATCTTGATTTAATAAATAAGTTAATAAATTGATAAGTAGGTGCATATAGCAATTCTCATATTTCATTAAAAACTTTTACTTTAGCTATTGAGACAAGCTTAAAATTTAAATCACAAAAGTTGGACAACCTAATTTAGCCAATTCATCATGTTTGAACTTTTGAATTACGCTTAGAATTAATACAAAAGAAATAAAACACATAAACTTACAAATTAGTTTTTGAATTTTTAAAACATGTTTAAACATAAAGTTTATATAGTTGTATAATAAATTTAGTTTATTAATAATTGTAACGATTTTTTTGGAGCTTTTAAATTGGTGTCTTAATCTTTAAAACTATTGTATTTATATTACAAACACTTGTAGGAAGCAATAGATCAATTAGTTATCTTCTTAATTATCTCTTCAAATTTATGATTACTTACGTTTTAAAAACTCATTAAATATGACATTAAAATTATACTTAATCTAATTTTAGTTAAATTATTCACGTCAACACAATTTCTAAGACTATTTTATTTTTTTCTAATTATTTAATATATAATATATATATATATATATATATATATATTATCTTATTTTTTTAATTTCAAAAATTGTTTTATAAATCAATAATAAGAGTTCATGATTAAAAAAAGAAACAAAGAAAAAAAGGATACATTGTCGAACATAAACTATTTTTGATATCGCATTTTGTAAATACAATACTTTTACATTTTTCGAACGTAACATGTTATGAAACACAAATTATTCGTCACCGTCAATCCGTCATATTACGTAGATACATTAATACTACTATTTTTTTAAACACAATCTTATTTTCAAAACCTAAAATCAAAGGTTACTTCGGATATGGTTTTTTTTTGTTGCATAAGACATTTGGTTTTATTCCAATTAATTTACTATTTTTGTTGCATAAGACATTTGGAGCAGAAGGGAGTTGGAGATGATGTATGTAATATTTGAATTTTGAAATGAAAATAGATATATATTGCATGGATGGATGGATGGCACAATTTTCAATTCCTGAGATGAGACAACCGTCCATAGTCGTACGTAATACACGACGACATATCTTACTATTTATGTTTCAAGAGTTAATTATTAGATGAGTGGGTTTTCCCACTTGTAGAAACATGTTCCATAACACCCTGCAACCCGACATTTCCATTTATTTCCAATATTATTCACGATTTAATTATTTAAACAATCGATATAGTTTATTATTTATTTATAATTTTTTTTAAGTACATGTAAGAAATACGTGATAGAAGCCGATTTAAGAGTGTTAATTTTCTAAAAGCATTAGTAAGCTAGGAAACAAGAGCAACTAGAACACTTTTCTTCATTATTAAAAGCCAAAATAATAATCTTACATGACTTGAATAGGGCCCTACTAAAGCTGAAAATAATTAAAGCAAATAACAAGGAAACAAATGCAAAATGCAACCATGACTAGCACAATGCAGCAAAATTTTATTTTGAAGCCAAATTTTACTTAACTTTCTTTTCTAAACTTTACTTTATATAGTGGGGGTTTTGAAAGAAAAGAAAGATAAATGTAGATTTTTCGAAAGTCATTAAATTACTCTTCATCACAATCAAACAATTTTTAGAAAATAAGGAATAAAATATCTTTTTTCCTTTCCTTCCCCTTTAACTCGGATACATAAACGTATATGTTATATATATGAAAAAGTTCATGAGATAACCATTCTTAGTGCGAAAACCGCGAAAATCAATCCAAGACATCCAATTCCCTCTCCTTCAATGTCATTGCCCACCCATGAATTACTCACATACACCCTGCCACACTCTATCCCTCCACGCTCTACATCCATTTAACTTCTCATATCAAAGAAACGGCTGAGATTGGTTCTCGCACTAACAACGGTTCTCGCATGAACCTTCCCCTACATATATAGTGGGATGATCAAATAAATATGAATACCGTACTTCAAATAGGTGATGACATTGCTCGTATTCATGGTCTTGATGAAGTAATGGCGGGTGAATTAATAGAATTTCAAGAGGATACGATAGGCATTACTCTTAATTTGGAATCAACTAATGTTGGTGTTGTCTTAATGGGTGATGGTTTGCTTATACAAAAAGGCAGTTCTGTAAAAGCAACAGGAAGAATTACTCATATACCGGTGAGTGAGACCTATTTGGTTCATGTTATAAACGCCCTGGCTAAACCTATTAATGGTAGAGGTAAAATTTCATCTTCTGAATATAGGTTAATTGAATCGTCCACTCAGGGGATTATTTCTTGGCGTTCTGTATATGAGTCTCTTCAAACAGGGCTTATTGCTATTGATTCAATAATTCCCATAAGACGTGGTCAGCGAGAATTAATTATTGGGGATAGACAGACCGGTAAAACAGCAGTAGCAACATATACAATTCTAAATCAACAAGGTCAAAATGTAATATGCGTTTATGTAGCTATTGATCAAAAAGCATCTTCTGTGGCTCTAGTGAGTACTTTCCAGGAAAGGGGCACGATGGAATATACAATTGTGGTAGCCGAAACGGCGGATTCCCCTGCTACATTACAATACTTCGCTCCTTATACAGGAGCAGTTCTGGCTGAATATTTTATATACCATGAACGACACACTTTAATCATTTATCATGATCACTCTAAACAAGCGCAATTTAGGTAAAAAT
This sequence comes from Pulicaria dysenterica, assembly GCA_947179395.2. Classification (NCBI taxonomy): domain Eukaryota; kingdom Viridiplantae; phylum Streptophyta; class Magnoliopsida; order Asterales; family Asteraceae; genus Pulicaria; species Pulicaria dysenterica. Next base: position 68,767,498 of record OX359291.1, on the reverse strand, counting down.
GAAAGACTTAATCCTGGCTCTTCATTTAATTTGATTAAATGAATTACATTTATCTCTTCATTTTCTTCATTACCCAATCATGAATTGTGATGATGATGAACTGCAACATGTGAATTGCAACCAATCTTAACCGTTGATTTGATAAATAGAGTTTATGGATGTAGAGCGTGGAGGATCAAGTGTAACATGGTGCATGTGATGAATTCATTGGTGGGTGATAACATTGAAAAAGTAAAAATTAGACGGTTCAGATTGATACTCATGATTCTCACAATAAAAATAAATTTCAAATAAACCTTTTCATATATATATATATATATATATATATATATATATATATATATATATATATATATATATATATATATATATACATGGGCAAAAGTTCAAACTAGAACTGTTTTTCGTACGAGAACCACGAGAACCAATCTTAGCCGTCGAATTCCCTCTCTTTCAATGTCATTGCCCACCAATGAATTCATCACAATATCACATGCACCCAACCACACTTGATCCCCTCACGCTCCACATCCATGAGTTCCACTTTATCAAATCAACAGATAAGATTAGTTCTCGCAGTTCTTGTACGAAAAATAGTTCTCGTTTGAACCATCCCCTATATACATTTATATTCAAATAAATGTAAAAAGCATAACTATATATATCCCCCATCCATTCCCTGTCTCCTATAAAGACGCAAACAACAAATTAGCCTAAGAATCATTGCAACCTTAATTTGCACCATCATCGCATGCAAAACGACATTTTTATAAAGTCAAGTAGATATATATATATAATAAATAAACCACACAATTACTTTTAACACTCACCACTAGCTACCACCTTCAATTCGATCTCCGGCCATGAAAACTTCCGATTATCCATCACCACCGCCACCGCCACCACCTTCACTAAAGAGCCACCATATCCCTACACCTTCTGATATCTTCCATGAAACCAGAGCTCTCTTTAAGCTGTCATCACCCATAGCCCTCACGGCTCTGATTCTCTACTCACGCTCCATCCTATCTATGCTGTTCCTCGGCCACCTCGGTGACGATAAGCTAGCCGCCGGCTCACTAGCCATAGCTTTCGCTAACATTACCGGCTACTCTGTTTTAGCCGGCTTGTCTCTTGGCATGGAGCCGCTTTGCTCCCAAGCTTTTGGAGCCCACCGCCGTAAACTTATTTCCCTTACGTTACATCGCGCCGTTATCTTTCTGCTTCTTGTCTCCATTCCCATTTCATTTCTTTGGATAAATTCTTCACGAATTTTAATTTTATTTCATCAAGATCCCAACATCACACGTGTGGCTCGCACGTACCTCTTGTTCTCCATACCCGATTTGGTATCCTACTCATTTATCCATCCGACCCGAATTTATCTTCGGGCTCAAGGCATCACCTACCCGGTTGCAATTGCGTCCTTTGTTGGTACTGTGGTCCAGTTACCACTGAATTATATGTTGGTTTTGCATCTCCGCCTTGGCGTGGCAGGTGTCTCCACCGCGTCCTCGGTGTCGAATTTTATTGTTTTAGTGGTTTTGGTGGTTTACGTGTGGTGGGTCGGGTTGCATTTGCCTACATGGACCAACCCGACCCTCGAATGTCTAACCGGGTGGCGACCACTGATCCGGTTGGCAACACCGAGCTGTGTCTCGGTTTGCCTAGAATGGTGGTACTATGAAATCATGATGGTGCTATGTGGGCTTTTGGTCGACCCAAAGCCCAAAATGGCATCAATGGGCGTACTGATCCAAACAACTGCATTTTTGTATGTTTTTCCATCGTCACTTGGGTTTGCGGTTTCAACCCGGGTCGGAAACGAGCTAGGGGCGAACCGGCCCGATAAGGCCCGAATCGCGGCGTATGTGTCCATTTTCTTGTCGGGGCTAATGGGCTTATCCGCAATGACATTCGCAACATTGATGAAAACAACATGGGCCCAAATGTTTACAAATGATTCAGAGATACTAAGGTTAACATCTCTAGCCCTACCGATCATTGGGCTATGTGAGCTCGGGAACTGTATACAGACAGTCGGGTCAGGGGTGATGCGTGGAATAGCCCGACCCGGCATTGCAGCCAAGGTGAACGTTGGGGCATTCTATGTTATTGGGCTGCCCGTTGCGGTTGGTCTCATGTTCAGGGTTCGGGTCGGATTTGTTGGGCTTTGGGTCGGGTTGCTGTCGGCCCAAGTTTGCTGTGCTGTGATGATGTTATATGTGGTAGGGAATAAAAACTGGAGAGAAGAAGCAACAAAAGCAGAGATGTTAACATGCAATGGCGGTTCATCGGATTGTAACCAGGATAACGGGTCTCCCATAGTCCCATGCGTATAACTGTGACGTCATCATGACGTGCGAATATTTATATTTAGCATGTTAAGCGTTATTTAGGTAAATCCAAATTAAAATATATAGTTGTTGGATGATAAATAGTGGCATAATTTAGATTTTGCATTTTAGATTTTTATTATGTAATGATCGTTACTGTAAAGATAGATCGAATAGTTGTTGAAACTTTTTGATATTGGATTTAGAGATTTTGTTTTAGTTTTAGTTTTATTGAGAGTTTATAAGTTTGACTTATATTTTATAAGTTTATTTACGGCTGAGTAAAATGCACGAAAATACTAAAAACTTTGTCAATATTGTCATTGTATGTAATTTTGGTCATTGAATACAATTGGTAATCTGATTACCAGGTTATCAGTTACTAATTTTATAAAATGAACCAAATTTGTAATTGTTTGTATTTTTAGATATAAAATACCGGTTATTTCTTTTATTTTTACCTATTGTCATAGGTAACTTGCATATAATGAACCAAATTTGTAAGTTATGTGTATTTTTAGGTACAAAATAAAGTTGGTTATATATAATGATAATATTGACAAAGTTTGTTGTATTTTCGCGTAATTTTCCCCTATGTAATTATAAGCTCGGCCTTTTTCTTATATATTTTAAGTTTGAACAAGTTTAAAACCAGAAAATAAACCAAGTTAAATGAGTTTACTAAAAATAAATCGAACTTTAATAAGCTAAAAATTACCAACACCTAGCTAAGACCATGTGCATCCATCACACCCTTCACACAGTCACATCACCGCCACATTATTCCCTCACCATTTTCTCATCACATCACACAACCCCTGCATCCATCACATGCCTCACATCAAAAAAAAAAAAAAGAGGCATCCGCTCACATACCTCCGCTCACACTCGCGATTCCACTCACCTGCGTGACCGTGAGCCGGCTTTCACGAAGACAGGCGATACTCCTCACATCCGTGAGGAGCCTTCATGACCGTCCCTCGCGAGCCGATGCACATGGTCTAAGATCTAAGAGTATCCATAGTGGGGTATAATAGTCACACTTCTGTTGTGGAATTTGAGGTACAAATATGTTTTCATATTTATTTTTTGATGAACAACCTTAATATGGCATTTCTTTGGCATCAGATACAGATAGAAAATGTTCTCAAAAGATAAAAGGTAGTTACAGGGACAAAGTGGTCCATTCAGAGTCTGCAAACTATTTAGATAGAATTTGGTAGTTTTTTTTATTCTTGTAGGTTAATTAATTAACTAATTAGCAGATGTTGATTGAAAACAAAGAAAAATGTATGTCTGCCTTTCAAGTGGCAATGCCAATAGCAACTATTTCCTTCTAATTTTGTAGGTTTTGCATGCATCATGCATGGTTTTTATATAAGAACTTAACACAATAACACATGTATATAGAAATTTTGCAATGAAATTAGTAAATGATACTTCCATTAATGGCCAAACTATAAAATGTATGTATAGTAGAGAATATATATAGAACCCCTATTTAAACAATCAGTAATAGATGTTTTTTACCAATTAATAGTATTTTTTCTTTCTGAAAGGTTAATTAATATATAGAAATTAAAGTTGATTTTTTCCTTCATGCATTATCAACATAGTTTTTGAAATTCTCTATAAGAACAATATATATATATATATATATATATATATATATATATATATATATATATATATATATATATATATATATATATATATATATATATATAGGGGAGGGTTCCATTAAGAACCGATTTTAGTGCGAGAACCGCGAGAACCAATCTTAGCCGTTGATTTGATAAATGGAATTCATGGATGGAGAGCGTGGGGGGATCGAGTGTGGCAGGGTGTATGTGAGGAATTCATGGGTGGGCAATGACATTGAAAGAGGGGGAATTGAACGGCTCATATTGGTTCTCGCGGTTCTCGCATTAAAAATGGTTCTCGATGGAACTTCTTCCTATATATATATATAGGGGAGGGTTCATGCGAGAAGCATTATTATTGCGAGAAGTGCGAGAAACGATCCTAGCCTTTTATATGTGTTTTGATTTAGTGGTCTATATTAATCCTATTTTTAATCTTTTATAATTCAAAAGGGCATAATTGTAAACCAATTTGTTTCTCTTTCCAATCTATTTCTCTCTCATAATTTTCTCTTACCTAAAATATTAATAAAAATAAAAATAAATATAAAATCGTTTGGCAGTAATTTTTTGATTTTATAGTGTTCACTAATAAACACAATAAAAAAATTCATAAGTTTTTAAAAAGCTATAAAAAAAGCTTTAAGTTCATAAATAAACATGTAATTATTTATCAATTAAAAAACTATAAAGCAACACCGTTCTATTAGGTTTTTTTAGCTTATTAACACGTTTTATGTCGTATGTTCATCACTGAACGTCTTGCGTGTCTAATGCATAGGTTAGTATAATTTATTTAATTTTACATGTTCAATAGTGATACATTTGATTGGTATCTCCCATCTTTTATACTCAATTGTAGATCAAGTTAATAAAAACATTAAAAGAATAACTAATGACAACCAAATACGGTAGAATGTTTACTGATGAACAACAAAAGACACTAAAAAATACATTACTACAATTTCATCACATATAAACAAAGATGTGAATTAAAAACATGAGTGTGTACTAGACTAGAACTTGCAAAAAACCCAATTTAGCATTTACAATGAATGTTATTCAAAAGCCATTTTCATCCCACCCAAAGCTACGTAAGAAACCAACATTAAACTAAAAAAACCATTTCCATCCCGTTGAACAAATTCAAAAAAATCTCGACAGAGATCTGGAAAAAATTATCACCGTTAAAGGATGAAAGATACATGAAGGAAAAAAAATAGGTCGATGATGGAGCGGTAGTTTGTGTGAGACGTAATATAGCAAAGTGACAAAGATAACGGCCAAATCCCGAGGTCTTACAGCGACGATGATTAAATGGTCCATGGTTGGCAGTTTCGCCATGTCCGTTCTTCTATTGGATGAATGCCATGGCGGCAGCCATTTACGATTTGACTATAGATGCATTAGGGTAACAACCATTCAAGATTTCATCAATAGCTTCTTTGCTAGTTCCTCTAGGATAGAGAGGGAGAGCGTAAAGGGAACAGAGGAGATCGATGATGGTGTTGTAGAGGATTGCAATAGACCAAATTTATGGTAGGTAGATCGGTGGTGATTTGCTCCGACATTGTTTGTGTTCCTCAACCAAAGGTTTGAAGAGAAGGGGGGTTTACGAGATTTGGGGGCGGTGGGGATTAAAAAAGGAACTACCATTTTAAATTAGATGTTAATTAGGGTAAGAAATTTACAAAAGAACCAAATTACATTTTTATCCTTTTTCATAATATTTTAATCTCCTTGTGATTTGATTTAATTACTAACTAGAACCTTAGGGTGTGTTTGGTAGAGAGAAATAAGGGTAGAGAAATGGAATTAGAGATTAAATCTCTTGTTTGGTTATAATTGAGAATTAGAAGTTGAGAAATCCTACAATTCCAATTCTCTAATTTTGTTTCTCTATGAAAACTAAAGAAATAGAGAGAAATCAACTTTTTAATTCTCGGGAGAAATAAAAAAAAACACGGAGACTTCCGATTGCATCGGGCCTCATCTTTATCCTTCGGCGTTTTTCATCGATTCCTCCTCTGCGCCGTCGACCTGCTTTCAAGCGATACCTCCAGACTCCATCGCCTCCTTCACGTCCAGTCTCCATCGCCTCCTTCACGTCCTTCACGTCGATAACTTCACGCCTGCTTTCATCCGATTCCTCCCTGCGCCTCTTCCAGCGGCAACCCCCAGCCTCTGTGCGACCTCCAGCAGCGACGACTGTAGCGGCGGCGACTCCAGCGGCGGCGACCCCAGCAGCGGCAACCCTAGCGGCGAGTATCTGTTTATTGCTATGTCAAATTTATTACTAAAAGGGCAATTACTTGGAGTATCTGTTCACCATTAGTGGTTTTAGAAATAATCTAATATGGGATTCTGGAATTTGGGTGACTAAGGTTGTTGTTCATGGTTATACATTCCAGTATAAGTTGTTGTGCAGAAGTGATGAGTATTAAAGGGCAATTCTTTTTCAGATTATTGCAATTTTATTTAGTTATTAATAACTGCAATTTTCTGTTTGACATTTGTTGTTGGTGGCTGCTGTTGTTAAAGGCAATGGGCTACTGCAAATTACTGAATGAGAACTGCAAGTTTGAAACTGTTACATTGAGGGGTCAAATTGCGTGATATTACATTGCAAATAATGCTTCACAGGGCTACTGTTCAAGATGATTGTTACTCTTCATATGGCAGGGGAATGACAAGTTTGGTTGGTGTATGTAAAAATGACTTCTGTTCAACATTGACAATGCTTTATAATGATTAATATATGTCATTTTTTCTATGTTATTTGAACTTAAAATAAAATAGATTTTTATGAATTATGTGTTGTTGATGTTATTTTGACTATCATTAAATTTAAAATGTATAAAATTGGATTACTAATTCACCTAAATTGATTGTTTGTTATGAAAATAACAAAAATCCAAATTATAAATTTGGTACAATTCTTTGTTAAAATCTCTATGTTACCAAACAAAATAAATGATTCCCTGTTATATTTCTCTGCTAAAATCTCTATGCTACCAAACAGAAGATTCAATTCTCCTTCTCCAGACTAATTCCCTTTCTCTGCAATTCCATTCTCTACAATCATTTCTCTGCAATTCCATTCTCTATACCAAACGCACCCTTAGAGTAAGCGGAGTAATAGAATGACAAGTTCATCATTGCCCAATCAAAGTTTCATGATGGTCGTTAACTAGTCTGAATCTTCCATCACCCATTGTTATCTTAACGTAATTAATGACCGCTCATGACAGATTTTTCATTTTCTTTTGTTTGAATATGATATGTAACGAGATTAATATTACGTGATTCCAATAATAATAATTATTACTATAAAGATTGATTAATAGATGAGTGACATTTTCTAATGAATGTACGTAATATTATCAAAACTAGTTGAAGCCCGTGCGCTGCACGGGGTGTAGTCATTTGTTGATTCTTTCTTCAAGTTTTTTGCCAGTTGCGCTGTCGGTGAGTGTTTTATATTGAAATTGTAACTTGTAAATTATAACATTGTCATGTGCCGTTATTTTTTTTGTAGAATAGCATGATTGTAATAGGTTATGTTTATATTGTTTGTGAGTAAGCCATATAGACAGTGATTCTTTTCTACTATTGCACTAATCGTTAAAACCTCGAAGTTTGTATTTTTTTTATTAAAAGCTTAATTTTTTTTTACAAATGGTATTTATCTAAAATGATATAAACCAATAAATTTACACTTTATTTTGGTTTATAGCTTTAAGTTTACGCTAAAATTTTTGTTAAAATAATATTTTAATCCTTTAAGTTTTGTTTGCTTTTTAATTTTGCCCTCTTCACTTGATTAAAATAAAATTTTGGACATGAGGAGACTATGAAGTTAACTATTTGTTTTTAATAAATTTTTATTAGTGTTTATATTTAAGTGGAAAAAATTTCGGTCGAAATTAGTGAAGTGTGAAAATGTATAGTTTGGTTTCAAGAAAAAAAAAAACATAAATATTGGGTAAGTTCACATTCTTTCTTTTGACATATTATTACCCCATCCCCATCTAAAAAACACATCACACTCTCTCCTCTCCATCTCTCCTTCTCTCACTCTTCTCTCTCACTCTCTCCTCATCTAAAAAACACACCACACTCTCTCCTCTCCATCTCTCCTTCTCTCACTCTTCTCTCTCACTCTCTCTTCTCTTTGTCTGAAACCACCGCCACCACCATCCACCATCCACTGCCACAGCCACCATCACCATCATCCACCGCCACAACCACTATCCACCATTTCCTCTCACCCTCACCCTCTATAACCGCTGTCACACCACCACCCTGTGGCAGCGCCACCGCCAACCACCGCAGCCACCGTCACACCTCTAGCAGCGCCGCCTAAAACCCACCCCAACCTCCGTCTCTCGCTGTCACCCTTTTCTCTCTCTCTACCAACATCCACAGAAAACCCTAGCCGCCACCCTAGATCTAAACCTAAAACGTGTGAAAACCCTAGATCTAGACCCAAATCATGGAAAACCCGGCGCCATTAACACCACCATCATCTCGATCCGGCGCCACTAACACCACCATCAATTCCGGCAACATCACCATCTTCCGACGCCACCAACACCACCGTCGGCTACACTTAATGGTTTTCAGATCTGGTGAAGAAACCCAAGTTCGATTTAGGGTTGCAGACAGGCAACAACAATGGTGGACGCAAAAAGCCCAAAACTGAGATCCGGCCCAAACCCGGTTTCTCACCCAAACCCGGATCCGGGCACGGATACATAGGAGGCGACGCGTTTTTATTATATGATATAATTTGTCACAATTCATCTCAACCATCTATTAAATCATCCAATGGTCAAAAAAGCTTCTCGCATTTCTCGCAATAAAAACACTTCTCGCATGAACCTTCCTCTCTCTCTCTCTCTCTCTCTCTATATATATATATATATATATATATATATATATATATATATATATATGAAAAGGTTCATGCGATAACCATTCTTAGTGCGAGAACCGCGAGAAGCAATCTGAGCCGTCCAATTCCCCTCCTTCAATGTCATTGCACACCTATGAATTCTTCACATGCACTCTGCCACACTCTATCCCTCCACGCTCACCATCCATGAAATTTCCCATATCCAAGGAACGACTAAGATTGGTTCTCGCACTAACAACGGTTCTCACATGAACCCACCCCTATATATATATATATATATATATATATGTGTGTGTTGGGATTTCGTGGGCTAGCAGCGGAAGCAAGGTACAATAAAACAGCCCAAGGTACAAGCACATAAAGCATAAAAACCGAAATCCCACACATGGACCAAACTCTATGTAAAGAAATGCAACAAGGAAAGGAAAGAGGTGTTATACCTTTCTCCTTAGCTCCAGAAAACTTGTTGTCTCGTGATGAAGTTGCTCCTTGTAGCTTGAACGAATCGACTAGAAGGTGATACCCCGGTAACACGCAAATCACTTGAGCTAGCAAGCCTTTTGTGATTCTTCTTTCCAGAAAACCACTAGATGAACAGCAACCACGAATCTTGGATCAATTTCTGGAACACAACTCTCCTTAGAACTCTCTATTTTGAACTCTCTAAGTCAAGAAGCCCTTAAGAGTATCACCAATATGTGTAGAGCCTAGAGACACAAATGAGGGTGAGTTGGTGTCTTTTATAAACACCCAAACGTCTCCTGGTATTCCCCAAGCTGGCATAAGTCGCAGCAAGGCTCCTCCATGCATTGGTTAAGTGGAGAGGTGATATGACAAATAGGTGACGTTTGGAGTTAGCGGCGCTAACCTATAAAAGTTAGTGACGCTAACACGGCCTGTCAGATGACTTGACGTAAAGTACATGTAGCTGTAGCGTCTCTAACCCATAAGTGTTAGCGGTTCTAACACCTTATGGTTAGCGGCGCTAACCCAGCCTGCTAAGTCAACTTTTGTCTTTTATCATTTTTGATCCCTTTACTTAAGTTGCTGTCAGATTTGACACCGGTGTATGACCCAATAGGCCCATACATCATCGGTAGTGATTCAAATGGTGTACACACATCAGTGGGCATATTCTAACAAACTCCCACTTGCACATGATGCACCATTTCTAACAAACCACAGACAATGAGCGGTCTCTAGCAAAAATATCATTGCCCCCAAGTCAGTATGGGTTTCGTTATCCAAATAAAACCTGTTCACAAAGAAAGGTCCTATAGATAAGTGATCTTAAACATCATTTTGTTCGCGATATCCTTGTGAACACGAGACATGGATTGATACGTCAATCTCCAGATCGTTCACGATTATGTTTCTCGATCTTGATTGGTGGTGACCAAAATTTAGGACATATCTGATTCTCAATCAATATTCCTTTGCGCATGGCCATGCTTATTTTGGTGTCAGCGCCCAATCATCGAGGGGCCCAGGGATATCTCTCATACCAGAGGAACAAATTCCGTTGACTGTACAATCCCATAGCGTGAACCTTATCTTACTTAACTATCCCTTTATAGTAGCCAGTTACGAACTACGTTTTGAAATGGTTAAAGTAAGAAAGTTTCATGCTATAGCAATTCATACATCTCGGGTCGAAGGACGTAATGATATTATCCTTCCGAGTCACTCTTTGACCATGATCCATGAAGTGAACTCGGGTGCGGGTCTTCCAGACACTTGAAACTCCTTTCAAGCACAGGTTACTGTTGCGTTTCATGCATTCAATCCTTGATTAATGCATAGCCAACACCTAACCTCAGCCTTAACTCAAGCTTCCTTCCCATGAAGAATGATTAGCTATGGAAATTTAGAATGTATAAACATTCTGGGAAGTGATTAAACATGCTAAGATGGAACACAGTAAAGACCAATGAAGGTAACCGCATCATGCGTATATATAGTCCCCACTATATATCGATACAATCATCGGTTAGCAGTACTGCTTACCGTTCCCAAAGCTTATAAGTAAATCAAACTTTTAATAGAACGATATTCAAGCCTAGTCATAAGCATTAACAATGCTATTATACCTAGTATGTTTAACATCACTAGTATTTGACAACGGCTTAACTATGAGATCTTCCTCATAATATCCCTTTTGTACTCTTTTGTATTCTTTTATTAAACCACTTGTAAAGTGTTTATCAAAGAGATCATACACAAGGTTATCATAGTCGTCATATCCTCAATGTTACCGAAGTCTACAATAGGATTAATGACACTTATGATTATCAGAGTCGTCATACTCTCAATATAACGGGAGTTAACAATAGAGTCACTGACACTCATGTTTATTAGAGTCGACATACCCTCAATGTAACCGAAGTACACAATAGGGTCAATGACCCTCATTTAAATCTAAATGTCGTATCTACACCACATATTTGATCATACAAAACTTCGATTAAAATCGACAGTCTCACAAGTATAGATTTGCTTGTAGTAATAACTTACTCAAGACAACTCTATTTTCGTCGAACATCAAGAACATACTTCAATATTTCTTGAATTTAAAATCCTCTTAACTTCATATTTATATTTATACTCGTATAACAATAATTCCATCAATAGGTTGATAACAACCCTAAATTAGGACATTATTTTCATTTGAGTATATCTTACTAGGAACAAATAAAGCTCCCACTAGCCCTGACAAAAGTATCTGGCTTAATCTATGCTTACTAGAAAACTCATTCCTTTGAATTTCTCGTAAAGCAGGATTACAGCCACAAGATGCAATTTATATTAACTTTAGTCATGAACACAACTTGGACATAATGGATATATAAGACCTCGGAACATGCTTCAAAACATTTCCTCAACTTAATCCTGTGAAGGATCAAGGTCTTCTTATTTCCATGTGATCTTAATTGTTTCCCCAAAGCGACAACAATGCTTCACATAATCCAGACTTAATCTGGATATTATGGATGTGTAAGAACCTCGGAAAGTGCCTTAAGCATTTCCTCAACTTAATCCTTTGAAGGATACATGTCTCTTACGTCCAAGTGAACTAACTTGTTTCCTCAAGGTGACAACAATATTCCACTTTTATCCAAGTCATCTTCAACATAGCCACTAGAACATGTTTTCATATAATCAACATGAAACACTTTGTCTCTAGTCGGTATTTGAAGTTGTCCATAATTGCATATATGTACTTGGATGCAGCAAATGGGTTTACACCTTAGGTATGGGATTAACCCAAGTCAAGTACTTGGATGCAACAAATGGGTTACATCTATGTATTCCATTCCCTTCCTATATTCACTAGTGAACATAGGGTCCCACTATGTTTCCGATGAATGGTAACATCACAATGATTTACCATCAAGCTGCTGTTACTAAAATATGAAAACATCATATCTAAACAGCCTTCTTGATTTCCATCAGATTTATAGAAGCAATGGATGTTGTCAGGTTTTACCAGCATCTCTATGCTGATTAAATGTGAGTGTCAACATTAGGTCTATTATTTAAGTTTTACGTTCTTCCACTGGAATGCTTTTGTAAATTGTCCTTTCCCTTTTGAGCAACCAAACATGGTTCCCATAAGTTCAGGAAACAATTTCCAAAAATTAGATGAACTACTTAAATATAATAGCATCAACTTAATTTACAATTCATCCATCTTATACTGAATGTAGACTGGATAATTTTAAGTTATGAGATTGACAAGCAAATGACTCTTTCTAGTAAAAATCTCATTAGATGCTTAGATGACCATCATGTTGGGGTTTAGGTTGAGGACTTGGTTCATAATATTAAGAGTAAATTACAAAAATCGTCCCTGTGGTTTACAAAAAATCACACTTTTCGTCCTTTATAATAAAAAATTACATAAATGATCCCCGTGGTTAGCATGTTGTAACACATTTGGTCCTTTGACCGTTTAAGTTGACAGAGTTATTGTTAAACTTTTCATAATGACTATTTTACCCTTTTCTCTCATATCACATTAAGTCCTTATTCTTTATGTTTGTTGCATTAATGGTCCTTTATAGAATACTTTTTAGTTTTATCACTTTTAATTAATTAACTTTTAGTTTTAATATTTTTTATGTCTTTTTAGTATTATTATATAATTAAATTAGTAAATTGATAAAAATATATACTTTGTTTGTTTTTATCCAAATTTATATTAATTATTTAAAGTTATTTTATTTTAAATATATATTTTAAGTCGTGTTAGTATTTTAAAGTCTTGATTCTTTTATTTCTTTTTAAATAAATTCTTTATTCCTTTTGACTAAAGCCCATTTATATTACTTTTTAATTTCTTCATGTCTCTAAATTATTCAATTAATTTCAATCAACTTACATTTTCTTTCATCACCCTTTTTACTTTTTGCATTTTATTAAAAAAATACTATGTACAATTTTTTTCAAATTTCTACGGTTTATAGTTTATTATACTTAGAAACATATTGGCATTTTTCTATTACTCTCTTTTCTTTCTTAGTTCTAAGTAAAAATAATAATGTTTGTGTTATTTTCAAGTAGCATAAAATAAATATTTTATTTTTTTGTCCATAAAATTTAATCAAAATACTATTCATGTTGTTTTGAAACAAATTTTATACTTAACCTTTTAAACTCGACGACAATGAACAAATTTGTTCCTCTTTTTTTTTCTTTTTTCTAGTTTACCAAATAATTTTATAAATATTAATAAAAATAATCTTTATATTAAAAAAACAGATTAGTTCTTCGATGGTTTCTAAATATATTTTTGTATATGTTAGTTTTTAGTTTAGTTGTATATTCTTAGATAATCAGTGATAGGGTTATAGGATCTTGTAAATGCAATTGTTAAAACTTATAAGTAGTTTATTTGATAAAATATTCATACAAATATATTGAACACTTAATAACAAAGAGTACACATGGTTCATGTAAAAACTTACATCCATAATTAAACTCAAAAATTAAAATGTAAACAAAATAGTTCATAAATATTCAAAATAACACGGCCGACCCGACCCTATTAATCCAAAACAAGATTAAACTGAACTAACTAACATGAACCTTAATAAGACCGAGTTTTGATTGGTATTTATTTTTTTAGAAAACCTGAAAGGTTGAGCCAACTAATCCGAAACTATATTGAAAACCCAACCCATACCCGACATGACTAATTGGTTTATGTTTATTTTCATCGAGTTTCAAAGATTAAGTATAAAATTTGTTTCAAAACAACATAAATAGTATTTTGATTACATTTTATGGACTCAAAAATAAAATATTTATTTTATACTACTTGAAAATAACACAAACATATTTTTTTTACTTAGAACTAAGAAAGAAAAGAAAGTAATAGAAAAATGCCAATATATTTCTAAGTATAATAAACTATAAACCATAGAAATTTGAAAAACAAAAAACAAAATAAAATGCAAAAAACAAAAAGAAAAAAGGGTGATGAAAAAGAAATAGCAAATGTAAGTTGATTGAAATTAATTTTATAATTTAGAGACATGGAGATATTAAAAAGTAATTTAAATGAGTTTTAGGCAAAAGGAATAAAGAAGTAATTTAAAAAGAAAGAAAATAAACATGACTTAAAAATACTAACAAGACTAAAAAATACATTTAAATTAAAAATAATAGTTTGAGAACTTTAAATAATTAATATAATTTGGATAAAAACAACACCCAAATATATATTTTATCAATTTACTAATTTAATTATATAATATTACTAAAAAGACTTGAAAAATATTAAAACTAAAAGTTAATTAATTAAAAGTGATAAAACTAAAAAATATTTTATAAAGGACCATTAATGCAACAAACATAAAGCATAAGAACTTAATGTGATATGTAAGAAAAGGGTAAAATAGTCATTATGAAAAGTTTAACACTAACTTTGTCAACTTTAACGGTCAAAGGACCAAATTTGTTACAAAATACTAACCACATGGATCATTTATGTAATTTTTGATTATAAAGGACGAAAAGTGTGATTTTTGGTAAACCACAGGGACGATTTTTGTAATTTACTCTAATATTAATGTATATAAATCACATTGAATACATATTTTAGGCCTGCCTTTTACCAGATCATCAACACAGATATCCGGTTTTCTTTAAAGTAGCACCATGTACAAATGTGTTTCTTCGAGAAAACGAATTATGGGTTAAACCCATGATTCATTTCATGTTTAAACCAATATAGATAAGAAAACTTAGCATCTATTCTAGATCTAAGAATTTATATCTATATGCCCTTACTGATTCTTAGTTTACTTTAGGTTAGTTCCGAACACCACTAGGTTTCAGACACAATCCTTTTCTCTAGTAAACATTCTCTCAACTACTATCATAAAGATGGTGATGGAGAATTTCACTAGTGTCACTCTTTGTGGTATACTTGAACGGATTATCCACACAAGTGTGATCAAAATCCAACAAGTCATAATCCTTCCTATCAACACTGGTGAATGATTTTATAATCAATCAAGTCCAATAAACAATATTTGTATCTTTCATTTAGCCCGAGGCTAAACTTTTACAAAGATCCTAACCACATGGATCTAAGCGATGTAAATGTTGTTTACTTGGTCAAGTTTGATTATGCCATAGAGCTCATATATCCAAACCACTTTTGGATCTAAGAATCAATTATTCATGATTGCACTATTACTTATAACGAGCCTTTATGTATGCAATGATATGGATAAGTTTTGATAAAATCATCTCAAAAACAATTTTTCAAAAATGTTTCAATTCTAAGTCATATCCATCGTCATCAAATGTGTATTTAAGCACTAAAATTAGTCAAAATAACACATAAGCATAGACATGGATCAAATTTGAAATGAAACTATCAATATGAAAAATCTTTTCATAAAATACAAGATACAAAATATCCATCATCTTCAAACGAACATACAATAAAGCAAGTCATGCCACGCAGGGCATAAAACAAAAGTAATAATTAATCCGGAAATAATGGCGAGACTAACACTCCCAATTCTCTTGTAGAAGACAATCAACAAATTTCTTCTTCAGAGATCCGGTTCTTCAAGCTCTTCCTTCTTGCAAAGAATAGACCTACACTTTGTAACAAAAATAAATTTGTGACAAACGTGAGTTTTATAGCTTGGGTAAACAACCCAGCTTATTAAGGAATAGCAATGAAGTAAATTATGAATGTACCTCAAGTAGGAAAATTAACTCTCTCTTTTTTGAGAAATTTTATATCCTCTCGGCACGAAGGGCAGGCATGACGGCCCCAAACCCCAAATTTACCGCAGAAGTAGCAAACCACCCCTTGTTGAGTCTCCTTAGGCACATGATCAATGTCCATAGACTCAAAGCTTGAAGCAATCTTGGATACTCCAACTTCTTCTTTTAATGGGATCGATTTCTTCTTTTTGGCAAAGAGTTGTTCCTTAGAACCAAGAATAGGAGTGGATGAGGATGATGCATGCTTGGACATGTTAGATTCGACTTCCTTCAACATTCCATGCAAGTCATCTATAGAAATTTCCTTTCCATGCATATGATAGTTCTTGAAAAACTGTTCATATGATGCGGGCAGAGACTGAAGTATGAAGTTCACACCGAGCTCCCTCCCTATAGGAAAACCTAACCTCTCCATCTGGTCCATGTATGATTTCATCTTCAAAACATGGGCACTAACACTCCCGCCTTTCTGCATCTTACAACCGGTTAGACTTTTAACACACTCATAATGTTCTTGCCTAACTTGCTGTCGGAATATATCCTTCAGCTTGTTAATCATGTCATACATAGTCATGTGCTCAAATTGCTTTCGCAAGTCTAAGCTCATACTTGATAACATGAGACAAGCAACATCGTGCGTATCCCGAACACGCTTTTCATACGCGTATCGGATAGTCCATCCCGCATTGATAGCAGGTGGTTCAGGAAGGGGTTCCTCAAGGATGTGCAACTTTGACTCGGCACGTAGGACAATTCTCAATTGCCTAAGCCAGTCAATAAAGTTCACTCCCGTGAGTTTTTCCCTTTCAAGGAACATGCGTAGTGAAAAGTTCGACGTGGTGTGGTTTTGATTCGACATCCTATATTTGAATAGAGTACATGAATTAGTTAGTTTGATTTAATCCTCGTTAAAATAATTACCCATATCGTATAAAAGAAATATTTTAACAAGGGCTAAGAACCATATTTCACTCCAATTCATGACGGGGTTGCCGCGGATCACTTCATGGAGCTATTTAGGACGATAACCATTTTACCGATTGCAATCTCTATTGCAACTCTTAGACACTTGCGGGATCCTACGACAACCATCGGTGTTTGGCATGTTTGATCCCTACCAGCACCAATTCCAAATTAAAATTCTTGGTTGACTCGTACTAAGCTCGACAATAACTCAAGGATTTTAATTTGTAATTGCAAATCGTCCGTCAAGACATACGATGTTAAACCCACCAAAATTGGCTCGTGCTAAGCTCGACAACCAAAATTGTGAATTTGCCACACGCACCTTCCACACAGTTTTATGAGAGTTGGCTCGTGCTAAGCTCGACAACCAAAACTCATAAATTTAGATTCGGGTGGTATCGACTTACGGATGGTGCAAGATTTACGTTTTATGAAAACGGGCTTTTGTTTCCGGCTTGGTTACAGATTAACTTATTTAGTGACAAAACCTATTTCCACTAGGTGAGTTAATCTTGTATGTGAGCGCGCGAGAGTTGCAAACCATTTTTACCAAATCTCTTGTGATTTTATTAATTTTCGAAAAATTATCTAGCATGCGAATCCTAAGCAAACCATGCATGAATAACATAAAATCACATCACACGCATATAAACGAAATAAATTGGTAACCCTTGCCATAATTCCTATGCGTTCTTCCCGTAAGCCAAAACGGGTAGAACGTGGTCAATCCAAGGAACGAAAGGTCTTCAATGTGAGCTCCCACTAGAACCGCTATCTCTATTGGACTTCACCGGCTTCTATGGACACGCTCTATCTCCTTCCGACTCCAAATTATGTGTCCTCATCCAAAATTTACAATACATACAAATAGAAAATAAATGGCATGCAAGCCACAATTTTCCTATTTTATCTATTACAAATTACACGGATGAATGAAATGGCATGCAAGCCACAATATTATTACAAACAAATCTGAATTAATAAATATTACAGCCCAATGTGATTTAAAATCACCAAATGCATCCAAACACACATAGTCAACCACAAGGTCAAAGGCAAGGTTACCAATTTCAAATCTATCACGTACAACCAAAGATAACATATGGTATTTCAAAAAATACCAAAACAAATCTGGAACAAATTTCCAGAATCACAAAATAGCCAAAATTTCCGAGACCAAAACTGTTTTTAACTTGAAACCAAAACTGTCACAGCGCGTTAGCGCCGCTAACATTTATGAGTTAGCGCCGCTAACCCTGTTCGAACAGAAAACAAACATTCCGATTTCGGGATTTTTCAAGCCACCAAATGCAAATCTAACATAGAGGTGGCTCTGATATCACTGTTGGGATTTCGTGGGCTAGCAGCGGAAGCAAGGTACAACAAAACAGCCCAAGGTACAAGCACATAAAGCATAAAAACCGAAATCCCACACATGGACCAAACTCTATGTAAAGAAATGCAACAAGGAAAGGAAAGAGGTGTTATACCTTTCTCCTTAGCTCCAGAAAACTTGTTGTCTCGAGATGAAGTTGCTCCTTGTAGCTTGAACGAATCGACTAGAAGGTGATACCCCGGTAACACGCAAATCACTTGAGCTAGCAAGCCTTTTGTGATTCTTCTTTCTAGAAAACCACTAGAGGAACAACAACCAAGAATCTTGGATCAATTTCTGGAACACAACTCTCCTTAGAACCCTCTATTTTGAACTCTCTAAGTCAAGAAGCCCTTAAGAGTATCACCAATATGTGTAGAGCCTAGAGACACAAATGAGGGTGAGTTGGTGTCTTTTATAAACACCCAAACGTCCCCTGGTATGCCCCAAGCTGGCTTAAGTCGCAGCAAGGCTCCTCTATGCATTGGTTAAGTGGAGAGGTGATATGACAAATAGGTGACGTTTGGAGTTAGCGGCGCTAACCCAAAGTTAGCGGCGCTAACCTATAAAAGTTAGCGACGCTAACGCGGCCTGTCAGATGACTTGACGTAAAGTACATGCAGCTATAGCGTCTCTAACCCATAAGTGTTAGCGGCGCTAACACCTTATGGTTAGCGGCGCTAACCCAGCCTGCTAAGTCAACTTTTGTCTTTTGTCATTTTCGATCCCTTTACTTAAGTTGCTGTCAGATTTGACCCCGGTGTATGACCCAATAGGCCCATACATCATCGGTAGTGATTCAAATGGTGTACACGCATCAGTGGGCATATTCTAACAATATATATAAAGGGAGGGTTCATTTGAGAACCATTTTTATTATGAGTATCGTGAGAACCAATTTTACCTTATATCACTATTAAACTACCATTGGAGATTAAATTGAGATCACATCAAATCGTACAGTATGCATACTGAAATCTCTTTAATCATGTTATGTATGGATGTGTTGCTAATTTGCTATATGTATATGTGCTCTTTGAGCATTTGAGTTATTGTGCTCATATCTGTGGCGGACCCAGGATTTGTATTGGGTGATGGTACCATTCAATGGGTGGTAGCACCGCCTCCAAAAAAATCGGAATTTACACTACGAAAAATCGAAATTTACATCACGCGGACAAAATTGACCGGTGTCCCGTGTCCCTCCCCCTTACATGTAGGTCCGCCCCTGGCTCGTATGAGCATTTGAGATATTGACTCGATACCGGGTTCATAGTTGAGGTTCCAGTATTCGTTATTGAACCTTTAGAGATGTTTGTTATGTAACCTCTGTGCTTACATGTTACAATAAATGATTGTTGAGTATGTCACTAAGCAAATTGCTTATCAGTGTGTTTATGATGATTTTACATGTCAAACATGTAAAGATAAGGGCAAAGCCCCGGCTCCTTAGATCGATTGATGGCTCCCGGTTTTTATAAAATGTTTAATGAAAATTTTAGGTAAATCTTCCTAGTTGGTTTGAGTTTAACTAAGTACTAACCTTGTTCCCACTTTTTGTGATTATCATTAACTTTATAATCAATAATAAATGTTCTTAAAAAAATTGGGTCAATTCATATAATTGATTGATTTAACATGTCTGGTATATGAGAGAGATAGGGGTTTAAATAGTAACACTTCTATCTTAAACTCAAAATCCAACTCTCTCTATCTCTTCACGCTCTGACCACCGGCCACATATCTCTACGGTCATATCTAGTAAGTAGGAAGTGTGTATGTGTGTATTTCAAACCCCTCTCTTTAGTCTCTCTTTATCTCTCCATCTCTGATTATGTTTCTTGTTTTGGTGGCCAGAATTTGCTGGAGCTTGATTAGAATTTTTGTGGTCGGAGTTGGTTAAGTTTGGAGAATCAGTTTCCCTACTTTCTATTTTTCTCTTTCTAACTTTCTCACTCCCAGTCTATCTAATTCTAGTTTGTGTTTGTGTGTGTATATCTAATCTTGTGTATTATTTGCTTCCGTATTGGGTTTGGGTGTCGAGTGCTGAAGCTTGGGATTTTAGGTGGCCGGAAATTAGCCTAATAATGGATGGGTGTTAGGGTTGTCAGGTTTTGAAGATGTGTCCAGAAGTTAGCCGTGGTTTGAAAAATTATCGACCAGAAGTCGCTTCGTGTTTCTGTAGGTTGCCGGAATTAGGTGGTGGAAGGAATGTGTTTTTTGGTTTTGATTGCTGAATTTCGAAGAGAGAAAAAAAAAAGGGTAAGTGTATGTCGGTGTGTAAAATTAGTTTGACTATCATTTTATGGACTAGAATATCTGAAAATATTAAATTCTTTTGAGTGGGTATATGTTTGAAAAAGAATGATATAAACAACTAATAGAAATCAATGTCACCAACAAAACAATAATTAGAGTGTTTGTTAAGTTTAATCAGACATCCAAATAGTAGGACATGCCCTTATTAATCATTAAGATAGTTTCGAAAAGAAAAATGATATATTCACCTACAATTTCTTTCTACTCGCCACAAGATAACATGTGGATTGTGGGATCCACTAATTTTTTCCCCCATCTCCTCCATTAATTTTGACACTTATGTTGATCTAATGAGTAGAAAGAAATAGTAGGAGGATATATCACATCTCTTTTGAAAATAAATATTACCTCATAAAAAATGTTTTTGATAAAATAATGATTGTTGAATAATCCTCCCGTGTGTTCATAAAGTTAGATTCTCATGTGTTCGTAAACCTGCCGGTCGAACTGGTTGACCTGTAACCCGGTGAGAAGACCAGATCAACTAAAAAACTGGATTTTAAAACATTGGTTAAAACTAAACAGTTATTTATAAGATGACGTAAACAACAGATAACTAAATGCAAATGATACTTACTAAGGGTGTATATGTGATTTTGATTCATTAATAATCGTAATATCAATTTATACGCTACTTTAAGAAAATTATCTTACTTTTAACTGTTTATGGGTATATGACGGATTGTGTTTTAAATTATCAGTTTGAGATTTTGACAAAAAAAAAAAAAACCAAGAGATCGAAACAAATATAAAGACTAAGATATTTTATTTCTATCTGTCATTTTATTTAGTGGGAAAGACATTTATCAAATAAAACCTGGTTTGAGTGATAAGAAGATAACAAGTGTTCTACTCACATGAGTAGAAGAATGAGTTAATTACACGGTTGGTCCTTTATGTTTGGCCCAAATCACACTTTTGGACTTTTACAAGAATTTTGTAACATTTTAGTCCTTTATTTTGAAAACTTGCACACAGACGGTCCTTTAAGCCAAATGACGTTAAAAACAAACGTTTGGTCAGGGATAAAAGTGTCTTTTCACTGGTGTGTTTCATTAATGTTTTTTACTATTTTTTAGTTACAAATTTTAACTGATTTAGAATTAATTACTAATTAATATGTTTCTCTCTCTCACAACACAAACACAAAACACACACACACTCTCTCTCATCTCTTCCTCTATCACTCTTCCTCTCCCTCTCTCTGGTCATCGAACAGCACCACCATCCACCGCCGCCGCCTTCCACCGCCACCACCTACCAGTGTCGTCCACCGCCACCACCTACCAGCGCCTTCCACCGCCACCATCTACACCACCTACATCTCTATCGCTCCACCGTAAATAGCTCCACCGCCTCCGTAAATCTCTCCGCCACAAACCCTAGATCCACGCCACCGTAAATCGCTCCACCACAAACCCTAGATCCACACCACCGTAAATCGCTCCACCGCCTCCGTCATGGTGTGAATCAATCGCTCCACCGCCACTGTGTTTGAGTTATGTTCTTCCAGTTCCAAATCCACCGTGTTTGAGTCATGGTTTGAATCTACGCCACCGTAAATCGCTCCACCGCCTCCGTTAGGGTTTTCGAGTTGTGTTCTTCCAGATCCAAAGGTTCTCCCTCTTTCTTTTCTTGAGTTATGTTAATAGATTAGGGTTTTCCAGATCCACAAGTTTTAGATTTGTGTTTGTTGGTGTTTGAAGATTAAACTTTCTCTTCCTCTCTTTCAAATCTGTGTTTGTTGGCTGAAGAACATAAATCTTTGCAGTGGTCAACGGCGGTGGGATAGTGGTCAACGGTGGTGGGACGGTGGTCAACGGCGGAGGGTCGTCATATCCTCAAGAACATCAACGTTTTATAAAGTTATTTAAATGTAGAAATATTAAAAAATTACTTAAATACATGACATGGAATTCTAAGAAACTGCGACGTGTATTGTCCTTAACAAAATTAAATATATTAATAAAAATATCAGTGAAAAGACACTTTTACCCCTGACCAAACGTTTGTTTTTAACGTCAGTTTGCTTAAAGGACCGTCTGTGTGCAAGTTTTCAAAATAAAGGATTAAATTGTCACAAAATTCTTGTAAAGGACCAAAAGTGTGATTTGGACCAAACATAAAGGATCAACCGTGTAATTAACTCTAGAAGAATTGATAGAAACAAAAATAGAAGATATATCATTCTTTATAATATAAATTAACATGCTTGTGCAGGAGAAACTTTAGTTAGCTATTCATTGTATGATCATGAGTCATGACACCTCCATATCATATGATGTATGTGACAGTATCGACATATTTTCTCAGACATAAATTTCAGTCTCTATCATGAATGAGTAAAAAAGGTTAAACTTACTAATTCTACATTACTTATATATCTTTAGTTAGAAAAAATATCAAACACAATGCACAAAATAAACAATAAAATAACACCTACCGTTTAATGCATAGATAATAATCTAGTTACATTTATATGTATAAGAAGAAGTTCATTTAAGAACTATTCTTAGTGCGAGAATCGCGAAAACAAATCTGAACCGTCCAATTCCCCCTACTTCAATCTCATTATACACTCATAAATTCCTCACATGCACTCTGCCACACTCTATCCTTTCACGCTCTCCATCCATGAACTTCCCATATCCAAGAAACAACTGAGATTGGTTCTCGCGCAAACAACAGTTCTCGAATGAACCTTCCCCATGTATATAATACGTACACTCACATTTTTTAAATGAATATAAAGTAATGGGAATCTAATTGTTATCTTGTTAGGGTACCAATTTGACCACACGTACAACTCCTTACATTCCATTCTCATCTTCAAAGCACCAACTTACTTTTCTACTTCGTTTGGGCTACACTTGTGCTTCATGGTCACTCTAACATTTCTTAATTATTGTTTTACTTCTGTTTTTATTTATTATTAATATATATTTATATGTTCCTTATAAATGTTAAAAGTCACACCGTCTAAATCCAATTAGGGGTGTTTGGATTAACTTGTTTTCTTTTTTTATAAGTTTACTATAATTTTGAGTAAATTTACAAGCTGATTTTTTCTTGACTTATAAGCTAATCAATTTGAGCTTATGAAACCATATTCATAAAAAGTCATATAATAAGTCAACATAGAGTCACAATCAAATCTCAAAACAAGTATATCATATACCATTTCAACACCAACAAATTAGATATAAAAGATGAAAGGATTTTTATTCTTCTATTAAATTTTCTGATCAAGACAAGTGTCATAATCGAGATGAAAACAGAGAATTAGTATATCCTACACATAATCGTTTGATAGGCAGGATAGAAATTTTCTTAAAAAATATTCACCCTAACACAAATAATTTGTTGCTTCAAGTAATGTTTAGGCGCGATTTTACCTTTAAAAAACCCGTTGCAGATACCATTACTTGATAAGCACCTCCACGAGCTAGATGTGATTCTCTTGTCATGCCATACGTTTAGGAAAACATATGAATCTATCATACACGTTAGGAAATCATGTATCTCTGCATGGATTTGATCACAGGCATGACTGCAAACACATGACTACGAAAGTAAAACACAAACAATGCATGATTTTTCGGGTATAACAAATAACCTACATCAAGAGACTCATTATCCAGTGTCTCTTAATGACTACGAACCCCAGTTTTCGAATTACAGGAAGTTAGAGGGCCAAAATATCTTGTCTAATAACTGGCCTTTTCACACATTTTAAAAGAATTAAGAGGCTAAAAAAAGAACATAAAGGGTGCAAAAATTGAGAAACTAAACTCTGCAAATGGGACCATGTTGGATGTGGATACACCTAAGCTTCTTGCTCAAGTTGAGTCATCGTGCACGCGTTTAGTTAGCTTTTAACTCAAATAATTATATGAAATTGATTTGATATACTAAAGAAGTTGTGAAAGAAAAAAGAAATTTTAATCAAGATAACATTTACTTGTGTTTATTGGTAGCTGGTAGAGATGCAGGCAAGCTTGATGCTTTCTTCTTAACAAACGCTTTGGTTCTGCTTTCAGTCTCATCATCTTCATCACTAGTCTCATTGTCTCTTGGAGTCGGGTTCAATTCCTCCTCCATTTTGGAAAACTTTCTCTTTCCGGAATTTAACTGGGCACGTATTTTTCTTTCGACAGGATCGTTTGACAATTCAACCTTGGGTTGGCGAGGTACCACCGCACCTATTCCAAGCCTGTACACAATATAGAATAAATTAAAGAAATATTTAATAAATTATTCGAAAATATAAAAGCAAAAGAAATTATGTCAGGATTTTAGACCCACTTTGAAACATTTCTCATTTTCTGTTTTTGAGTTCTTCATTTCTCGAGAAAGCAGAACGAATGGAGATTATAAACATTAACCTAGATTGATTTGGTTGTTTACAAGGAAGAACAAGCTTAAATATATGTTTTTAGTGGGGTTAAACTTCAAAACCAATAAATAACTTTCAACGCTTATCGAGCTGGATGACTCTCCAAATACTTCATTATAATATATAGAATATGGTTACAAAACCTTTATCATAAAAACAATGCTCCATTAATCTATTAAATCAACTTAGGATATTGTAGGGCAGGCAATTTATGCCACAACAAGAAAACAAGATATGAGCCCAATGCAAAATAAAGGGTCGACACAGCTAACCCATTTAACAAGATATTATTACTTATGTTTATGCCTTAGTATTTATTGTATATCTTCAAAGTATTTTACCATTTGTATATTTATACCCTTAAGTTTCTCATGCACATTCAATATATTCAGACGCTTGCCTACTAATAGTTATCGTGTACCTTTTGATTCTAATTTAGGTGATAAACGGGTTGACACGCCTAAGTGGCTAACCCATTTAGCAAACATGTCATAGTTAGGGTAGAACTTTTCAAAATGATTAGTTAAACAGGTCATGTTAGGGTTGAGATATATGAAGCCACCAACCTCAAAATTTCATAAGTTGCCACCCCTGAAGGTTGTAATTATTTCCATTTGCACAATTTGGGTGGGCTTACATTATAAAATTTACCAATGTGACTCATGATAGCATAACCAAAATCAACCAATTAGTAGATAAATAAGTTGAATTTGTCACCTCTACATAAAATTATTTTAAACATATATCTCCAAGAAATTAATTTTTCAAAATCTAAAAATTTAGTTACAGGATGACTGCACTAACCCAGGAGGTCGAGCCTCTAAGACTACTCGAGTTGATACATTATCAGTGGTTCTAGTCATGTTACTAACCCATTTTTCAGCCTGCGCACCAAAAAAAAAACATTAATGATGTATTGCTATGACACGAATTGCAGCCAAAGAAATTAAAAAATTCTATCATACGAGTAACAGTACAAAATATATATTGATTATCCACACATTTTTAGCAAAATTAATACATTTAAAAGTGTAAAAAATTCTTATCAAGCGTGGAAAATACAAGTGTGACAAATTTCTATCAAATATCTACATTAAAAAATGTGAAAATTATAGTAAGAAATTACATTTATTAGTGTGAACAAATTATTAAAAATGTTACACTAGAAAGCGTGAAAATTTTGAAAATAATTCTAAACTTACAAAAGTCCACGCCTTTAAGTGTGCATTTCTCTAATTCTTCATTTATTACTAAACCTACACATTTAAAAGCGTAGACTTTTAGAATCAAATCTACACATGTAGAGTTTTTTTATTTTTCTAACAATCTCTATATTTAAACTACTTTTCACAATTATAAGTGTGATAAATTCTAGAATTTTTACACTCCTTTTATGAAGAATGGAGAAATGACATTTTTTTTGTAATGTAAGCAGAACAATGGGTCATCATGACATATAATCAAAGGGGCATATCCTGTCACTGACACTAACTACCACCATCTGTAATTTCTATTCCCAAAACCCTGGAGGTTAATTTTTGGTGTGTCCTTATAGAATGGCAACAACCAACAAAAAAAATACCCTTATAATCCTTCCTACCATATACTTGTAAAATAACCTAAGTACGGCTTTAAATCACCAAATATATATATAGGAGAAGGTTCAAATGTGAATGAGAAATTAATTGAGAATGGGAGACTAAATCATAGTCACATAAATCGCTCCCCTCCCCACGATCTGCGATCTGGATCGCACGATCCCAAACGCGGAACGAACGCGTTCCAATCGATTGTCCGTTCGCGAACCCTAAATCGTCTAAACGCGACTTCGACGCTGATGAACACCGAATTCGTACCTTCAATTCGTTATTGTTATACGCGATTTGGGAGTCGATTATGTGCGATTAAACACCAACAGGTACATCGAATCTTAATTTCAAGAGATATTAATTGTTTCGTTGACTGCTGTATTCAATTCTCTATAGCGGGAAATAAACGAACAGATGAATTCACATCATAGGTACGTCGAACATATATGCAGTCGATTATGATCTGAATCGTGGCCTTCAATCTTCTAATTAACATTAATTTCTAATTCCTAAATGTATATATATGTGTAGGTTTTCCAATTTCAATTCATAGCTTCCATCGATAAATTGATAACCTCTCTGTTCAATAATTAATTTCAATTCTGCCTACTGCCTACTACCTCTCTGTTATGTTCGATAATTTGGCCAGTATCTTAAATCGATAATTTGATTGTTTGAGATGGCCTCTCCTTCTCTGTTCCGTAATTCTAATTCTGTTAGAGATAGTCTCCTACTGTTCTGTAATTCCACATTTTGAAAGTATTAATATTAATATAGTATGAAATTTTGGTAACTTGGTTGTGAGTTTGTGTGTTTGTATATTTATAAAAAATATAAAAGAATTAATATTATTTATTGGGTACATCGTACCGAAGCGATCCGGAATGAGTCTACCCCCCACCGTACCGAATTTTAGAAATTAGCGATCCGCGTTCCCGTTCCGCGTTCCCGTACCGGAGCGTTCCGCGATCCATGTGACTATGGACTAAATCTTAGCCGTTCATTTTGTAAGTGGAATTCATGGATGGAGAGCGTGGGGAAATCGAGTGTGGCAGGGTGTATGTGAGGAATTCATGGGTGGGCAATGACATTGAAGGAGGGGAATTGGACGGCTAGGATTGAGTCTCCCATTCTCAATTAATTTAAGGTTCTCATTTGAACCTCCCAATATATATATATATATATATATATATATATATATATATATATATATATATATATATATATATATATATATATATATATATATATATATATAGGGGAGAGTTCAAACGAGAACTGCGAGAACCAATCTCAGCCATTCCTTGGATATGGGAAGTTCATGGATGGAGAGCGTGGAGGGGATCAAGTGTGGCAGGGTGCATGTGAGGAATTCATGGGTGGGCAATGACATTAAAGGAGGGGGAATTGGACGGCTCAGATTGGTTCTCGCAGTTCTCGTACGAAAAACAGTTCTCGTTTGAACTTTTGCCTATATATATATATATATATATATATATACATTTAATCGAAAAAAAAAATAAATATGATTCCAAAAACCAGGAAATACAAACAGAAATCAACTCCCATAAAAAAAGAGTTCTATATCTTAAACAGTTCATTTATGTGGCATTCTTTAGGCAACTGCAGCTCCCTCTTAATTATTAAATTACTTGATATATTTTCACATTAATAATTTTACTTGCCTTTTCTTTTAGGAGTTTATTGTTATCTAACTATAACCATTTATTTCTTGTTCCGACACTTTAGCTATCTACTAACGATTAATGACTTGTCAGGAGATTTTGAAATAAACACATGGAAAAATGCAAAGAGCTTTGTACCAATGAGAATTCACCTAAACTGCCATGGAGGAATGATAACTAGAGCTTTTTTAGGTATTGTGATACAAAAATAATTACTAAGGTAAATAGTATATGTCAACTAATAAGAATCGATTCAACTAGGTAAATGAAATAGAGCGGGAAACAAGGAAATATTGAAAGACAGGTATATTAACTAGAAGTTCTCCATAGTTGCTCCTCTGCCATAAATCAGAGACCCAACAAATATGCCCGAGCATTACAGTTGACTCAAAACATAAAAATACTCTTGATGCCTCTATTCTCCTCTCAACCAGCTATACTATTATTTTACAACTAAACAGGCCTAGGCTCAATGGGCTATTGGTAATATTAAAAAAAGACCCACAGCATATTCTCTAACCACCACCAAGGTGGCCTAGTGGTAAGGTGTCCCATCCTCAAAGAGGTCACGGGTTCAAACCATAGTCACATGGATCGCGGAACGCTCCGGTACGGGAACGCGAAACGGGAACGCGGATCGCTAATTTCTAAAATTCGGTACGGTGGGGGGTAGACTCATTCCGGATCGCTTCGGTACGATGTACCATATAAATTGGTACGATGTACCCAACAAATAATATTAATTCTTTTATATTTTTTATAAATATACAAACACACAAACTCACAACCAAGTTACCAAAATTTCATACTATATTAATATTAATACTTTCAAAATGTGGAATTACAGAACAGTAGAAGACTATCTCTAACAGAATTAGAATTACGGAACAGAGAAGGAGAGGTCATCTCAAACAATCAAATTATCGATTTAAGATACTGGCCAAATTATCGAACAGAACAGAGAGGTAGTAGGCAGTAGGCAGAATTGAAATTAATTATTGAACAGAGAGGTTATCAATTTATCGATGGAAGCTATGAAACTATGAATTGAAATTGGAAAACCTACACATATATATACATTTAGGAATTAGAAATTAATGTTAATTAGAAGATTGAAGGCCACGATTCAGATCATAATCGATTGCATATATGTTCGACGTACCTATGATGTGAATTCATCTGTTCGTTTATTTCCCGCTATAGAGAATTGAATACAGCAGTCAACGAAACAATTAATATCTCTTGAAATTAAGATTCGATGTACCTGTTGGTGTTTAATCGCACATAATCGACTCCCAAATCGCGTATAACAATAACGAATTGAAGGTACGAATTCGGTGTTCATCAGCGTCGAAGTCGCGTTTAGACGATTTAGGGTTCGCGAACGGACAATCGATTGGAACGCGTTCGTTCCGCGTTTGGGATCGTGCGATCCAGATCGCAGATCGTGGGGAGGGGAGCGATTTATGTGACTATGGTTCAAACCTCACTAGGTAAACATTTTGGGGGTGGCCAGGGAAGGGTAAGGAAACAGTCACGGGGCTGGTTAGGCCGCGTACATCTAAGTCAAAGACTCGCCCTCCCCGGGTAACCTGAACAGAGAAAACCTATCCGTTCACCGTTTTACCCATAGCATATTCTCTATCATCAACCAAATACAAAGATCAACAGAAGTTACAAACAAAACAGCTACTAACATAGTTACAGAAATCTATCTTAGATTAAGATGCTCCACATCTATCAACTTCATCAATGCATTCAAACTCTCCATGCATGATAGAATTAGAATAGAAATAGCACTCATGAATTCAATTATTTTTTTCCTTGGAAAGAAGTAAATCCTTACCAGTTTAAAAGCTGAATTCAACTTCACCAATTCAGGTCGGGCACTTTTCTTGGATGAATCCTCTGTGCTCATTGTAATTAATCAACCTAGGCAATAAAAAATCCAAAATCAAAACACAAGGCAAACACATAAAGCTATACCACAAGGGTGTGTTAAGGGTAGGTAAACTATCACAAGTTTAGAAGTCAAAGCTTTCATTCACAGTACTAATGAACTAGCATACTGCTTGACCAAAGAGATATGTGACTTCACCAATTGAGTTTATAGTGGATCGAATCGAAAACTTGCTTCAGATCTCAGATTTGCGAAAAGAAAACACAAGTGGGTTCTGAGTTCTCAACTTTGTACTTTTTTTATCTTTTTGTTCTTGGTAGCAGGTGGACCAGACATATTAATACGCAGTATTTCAGTATGAAATTTGTGTTTGGACCTAATTTAGGGCATATATGTTCTTTTGTTTCATTAATTGACGAACACTTGGTGTTTGGTTTATGTGCTGAACAAACTATTTAAATAACAGAAAATTAACTTCAATCTTCTGCCTAGAATAAGTGTCAAGTGAAGTATTGTAATATGCCACACATGAACTTTAACTGATACAAAGTTGTCAAAATATGAAGTATTTATATGTCTACGAACTCATTCCATACCTGAAGAAAGTAACAACCGTGTATAATGCAAAGGGATATATAATGCCGAAATAGTAGCACAAACGGAATTTGAGAAAGTGCAAGTAAAAGCAAGTACGCTTAAATATGCTCATAATACACACCCACACACAAGGCCAATGATATTAGAAAAGAACTATATCAATAGTCCTTTCAGAGAGTCTTACTACAAAAGATATCAAGGTCAAATAAAGAACCGTGTTCATTGTGATTGAGATCGAATGCAACCTGATCAAAAGCCTTTTGCCAAACTGTAGTGAAGCACTAGTGATGACAAATTGACAATAGGTGGTGATGTTCATGTTCATCATTTTTACAACAGGTGGTTATATTCATATTCTCCCTCCCTCCCTCCCGGGAGGTCCTTTTCTGGAAGCAATCTCTCTACCTACGGGTAGAGGTATGATTGTCTACATTCTACCTCCCCCATACCCCGTTGTAGTGGGATTCGGTACTGTTGTTGTTGTTGTAGGTACTAGGGGTTTAGGTGGTTTATCACCCTAATAAGACATTCAAGCCACAACAAGGGGTTTAGGTGTTTATACCTCAGTAAAGCGTATAAAACACCATATATATTTGTATAATATGGTTTCTCAGTCCACTTTGGTTCGGCACTTTCATCAAACAACTTGGGTGCACACATAATAACCCGATGATTTGAATAACTAGTGATTGAATAATTCTTCGGTAAACTTTTCGGGAAATCATTTAGTTAAACAAGTTTCTAGTGAAGGGGTTCAAAGGTAATTAAATTTAGGGTTAATAAATGAAATAGATGATTTGAAATTCAAGTTCACTTAGGGGGCGTTTGGTTTGCAGATTTTTTCATGGGATTTGCATTCTGTCAAAAGATTTGCATTTCGCGGGGTTTGCATTTGGCAGTATTGTGGATCCAGGCCTGTGTTTGGTTGACAACATCTTTCAAGATTTGCATTCCTGAAATCCTGAAATCCTGGTTGTTTTGTAATTCAACCAAAGGATTTGGATTGTTTCTGTGACAAATGACAAAATTAACTGATTAATTTACACTATTAATAATTAAAAATGTCACATAACTTTGTAAAACTCCTTCGATTCATCCTAATTTGCGATATGGCCATCCGCCATCGTATCTCTCATAAACCAATCTCTGCATTATCAGGTACCGCTCAACCTTTGACGAAGAATTTCGAATTCTTGGTTTATACTTCTTTCTACTAACCATTAACATCCAACTCGATAAAAGAAAAAACACTACAATAATGACAACTACATAACATGACTCCAAATACCCTTCCATTCTTCTTTCTTTACGTTTGCCTGTGTTTGAACTAAGTCGGGCGGTCAAGCCATGACTTAACTTTGATCTACCAAGTACCAAGAATCAAACAAAAATCACATGATTTTAGTTTCAAGTTTCAAGAATACATATTTCCTTGGATATTTTCATATTCGAAACAAGTCACATGATTTCAGTTTCAAGAAGGCAAGTTAATCATCACTCAAATGTTAACATATTTCCTTTCATTCTTTATTAAAAGAGATTTGTTAAATCAGCAAGAACACATATTTCCTTTGATTTGTTATAGCAGCAAGAACACATAAATTTTACAGCATAAATTAGTTCAAGAACATGTGATTTCAGCTTCAAGAACACGAGATTTTAGTTTCAAGAACACATATTTCAGCTTCAAGAACACATATTTCAGTTTCAACAACAGCATATATATCAACAAGAACACAAAAATGATACAACATAAATCAATTTCAACTTTTCAAGAACACATGATTTCACCTTCAAAAACACAAGATTTCAGCTTCAAGAACACATATTTCAGTTTCAACAACAATATATAAATCAACATGAACACATAAATGATACAATATAAATCAGTTTCGAGAGAACACAGGGCATAATCGAGAGGAGGAGGCGAGAGAACACAGGGCATAATCGAGGGAAAAGAAATTTCGAGAGAAGTAAAAGAAACCATACCTCGCTGTTGTCTGAGATAAAAATCGAGAGAATGAGGCGACCGAGTGCAGAGTTCGCCGGAAATAAAAATCGAGAGGAGGAGGCGACGCTGGCCACGCTGGACATACGACGACGAGGCGGCAGCGGTGGTTTTTTTTACCGGAGACGACGAGGAGGAATGGGGCGGCAGTCGGCGGTGGTTTTTGCGAAACCGACTTGTCGAGGAATGGGGCGGAGTGGCATACGATGGGATAGGGGATGTAATCTAGTTTACAACTGGTAAAAGGGTAAATTGGAGAATCTTTTATTTAGGTTAGGGGTGTTTGTATAAGCTTATTATTTTATTTTTTAAGTTTTTTTGTTTTCTAACTTATAAGCTTATAAGTAAAAACAATGTTTGAATAAGTTTTTAGAAGAGAAACAAAGAAAAGTTGTAAAATAACTAAAAAGAACATACTTAAAATAAGGAAAATTTGATTAAAGTTCATAAGAAAATGTATAATAGTAAATATTAAATATAAGCTTCTATGAAATAAGTTGATTCTAGCTTATCAAAAGTTGCTTATTTTACTTAAAAATAAGCTCATAAGCTAACACAAACATAAAAAACTTAATAAGCTAATAAGTCAATAAGCCACAAAAAACAATTTAAAACAAACACTCCCTTAAGGGATTTTAAAATACAGGATTAGTGAAGGATTTCTAGAATGATTTGTTTAAAGGATTTGATGAGATTTTACATAAATCCTATCATTTGAATTCCCTCGTCTAATTTTCAAATAAACATGGGATCCATCAAGATCTAAAATCTCAATCCCAGAAATTATCACGAATCAAACAGGGCCTTAACGTGAGTGGTTTGTGTTTGACCTCCATATGCATTTCTTACAAGAAAGTGACCTTATGAGACATTAGTGATAATCCGTGCAGTTAATCTTGGCGAGATATCGTATAGCGTCTTAGGAAGATTATCGGTCTAGAATCTCGGTTGTAAAAATCATTTCTGCTAATCTCGCCGTGATTTTGCCAAAATTCGAATACCGTAACATGTAAATACTTCATTTTTCCTTCGTCTTCAAGATTAGTTCACCGTCTTCTCAATCTGATCAAACTAATTAGTTCACTGAAGTTGTATTGAGAAGAGGTCTAAGCGACAAATAAAAAAGTCACTTATGCATGATTTTAAATCTTGGTCTTTGACCAATATTTAATTTTTGAACGCAATAAATGCATAAATGATAATTGTAATCTCTCGAAGAGCTCCAAAAACTCATGCATGATTGTTTAACTCTTTGTGACCATTGATAAGTCGGCTTAATTACTTCCCTGTCTATAGTTGCTTATCCAGGTGCTTCACAAAAACGGGAATCATCTTCTCGGTATTCCTCATTTCACCACATTCACAAAAATTTTAGATAATATATATTTTATTTAAATGTAAGAACTGCCACGTAGAGTAAATAAGATCAACTCTTGCCTAAAAAAAGAGTAAATAAGATCAACAGTATGTCATTAAAATAAAAAATAAAAAACATATCACTACTCTATATTATATTATATTATAATCATAACACATAACCACTGAAGCTTTGTTTTCTGGGTATAAGTTTTGATTCAGATGATGCAGCTTGAAAACAATGATCCCCACCTCTTCTGTCAAACAAAACAAGAACCATATATGGTTAGCCACGTCACCACTCACATGTTCAGATGTCTACATACAGTTGCTAATTATAGTGCTATTTTCGTCCTCTTTAGTCGGGTTATACATATATCCGTTACTTTGGAACATAGAAATGCAGGTATGGTTGTAAATTTGTGATGAATGATACGACAAATTAAAAAGTTAAGTTATTATCTTGAATGTGTCTACATTTACACCTTTTTGCTATTTTATATACATATTTAACTTTAAAACATATAATTTAATACACCGAACTTTTAAAAGTTATCATTTACGAGTTACGATACTCTAACATATGATGAAATGTTACCACCGGTCATCTTTTCTTCTCTAGCGACATCATCATCTCTGATGACAGCTCTAATAAGGATTTTTCCGGGATTATCTACTATTGTTATTGCACTGTAGGAAGAAGTTCATTTGAGAACCATTCTTAGTGCGAGAACCGCGAGAACCAATCTGAGCCGTCCAATTCTCCCTCCTTGAATGTCATTGTCCACCCATGAATTCCTTACATGCACCCTGCCACACTCTATTCCTACACGCTCTCCATCCATGAACACCCCATATCCAAGGAACGGCTGAGATTGGTTCTTGCGGTTCTCGCACTAACAACAGTTCTCGAATGAACCCTCCCTTGCATCGGTGATTCCTTTTGCATCTAAATGTACCTGTGCATGTCTTCACTCTTGTCCTACATAAGGATCGTTGTTGAGGATCATGACCGACACATGTGTCTCAAGCAAATGGATTGCCGAAGCTAGAGATTGTGAAGATGACCACTTACTTATTCAAAGGGTTTTTCGATACAATTAATGGTAACTTTTAAAAATTCAACTAAATGGTAGGTTTTTAAGTTAAATACATACCATGATAAAAGTGTAAATTTAGCTATTATTATGATATACTAAATCTAGATTAAATTCCATCTCTTACTATAATTTTGAAACATAGATTAATTCCCGAAGGTTTTCACAAAATAGTTTCTTTTTACATTTTTAGTAAAGGTATAATAGTCTATATCTTATCTCTTACTTGTCCAAACAATGTTATAATGATAGTAGATTAATTGATTGATGTTTCATTAAGACATTTAAATAAATATGTTAGATATGACAAGGAAAAAAGTTTTTATGAAATATGAAGTAGCAACATACTATTTCTTAGACATAAACTATATACTTTTCTACTTCAATGCATACAAGTTATATAATGAAAGTTATTGTGGTTGTTCTCCATTTCTTAGACATGCATTTTAAAATTCTCAAATAATAAGCATAAGTTATAATTGTACTTTTTGTAAAATTAATTGATCATTATTGTTACAATTAAGGGGTAATAAGGTCAAGTATTTATTATTATAATTTAAAGTGATTAAAAAATATTTTAAAATAATAAAACTAAGAATTAAGTTAAATATGATATTTGAAATGTTATAAAAGGTAAATATATATTTATATATTAGGCCGGGCAAATAAAATATTTTAATGCTTAAGAAGGGTATATATTAAATTTTTCTTAATAATTTTGATTTAAATTAAAGTCAAACAAAAATAAAAGTTTATACAAAAAAATCAAAATTGAACTTTAATTTTTACTAAAATAGTTAACTTATACTAAAATAGATTATTTAAACCCGTATAAGACTATGCGCATCGGTGAAACGGGTTGGGACGGGTTGGCTGGACCAGCACCAGCACACCATCACCTAGGGGCGGGTGGTGGCGGGTTCGAGACCTCCACGGGTTGGCTTTTTTTTCTTTTCCCTCTATCTCTCTCTTATTTTATTATTAATGATGTAGTGGGTTGAAGAGGATTGGATGTGAGGGTTGAGGGTTAGAAAGGGTTAGAGGTGGAAGATGATATATGGATGCTAATGTGGCATTGGATTCGGAAGGGTAACTAAGGGTTGGATGCTTATGATCTAACCATCAAAGGATGTTGAAATGACTAAGTTGGGAACCGTTGAGAACAAAGAAATTGTTGGAGTTATAATTTCTCTCTGGTAGCAATACATTACTAAATTAGATGATTTAGCTTTGATAATTAAATTTTTTAACTTAATCAATGAATGTCTAATAAACTTTAATATTAGAAGATTAAATTTTTTTAGCTTTAAAAACCAATGGAGTAATATTAGTTTTTGAAAAATAAAAATTATAAAATAATAATCGATTTATTAAAATTCCATTGAATTTTTTGTTCCTTAAAAAAGTGACAGAAAAAAAGTTACTCCAAAAAAGTAAAATCATATGTTAGAAGTGGTTGTAGTGTTGACTTTAGAGATACATGGTTAGGTGTGTTGCACCACAATCAAGTACTTGGTGGACTCGTGAATTGTGATCATATGGTTTAACCATGATTTCAGGAATATTAATTACTTACTCTTCTAGGCTTCCCACGGAGGAGCTCCGGCGAGATCTTGTACAGATCCTCATCCACAGCCTTCTTCGCTCTAGCATGTCTCCTCGGTACTGCTCCTGACGCTTGCGGCGGCGGTGGCGACGGCTGTTTAGCTTTACTCACAGATGTTCTTTTTTCCTTCGCATCACAGTCGTACGCCACCCACACGTCCTTTTTTACTTCCTTCGAGTAGCCCTATATAAGAGATACAATTCACCAACCTCAGATTACGTAAGATTAGTCAATTATCTTCGTATGAAATTCAAGGAGTAAAACAATGTTAGTGATGGTGAAATTAATCGAATTACTCTGTGGCGAGGTGCGACGATAATGGCAGGAGTGACGATGTTATTCTGGTACAAATCTCCGGCGACGTAGAGATCATGATCGCCGGAGTAGCTGCAACGGATCAAACCGCCGGCTTGTCTGGCGGATTCGAAGCATTGTGTGAAAGGGAGATCGTTGTTGCAATCCCAGCTACCGAAGGCCGGAATATGGTTTCTTGATGATCTGTACTGCTGTGAAAGTAATTGAGATCAAATTAATCAACAGAAACAGGATCGAGCTTAATTACATTCATGTTAATTATGAAAGATTTATGAAGAACAACAGTAACAGGTGCTTGCTTACATTCATGGAGAAGAAGTGGAAGGCAATGTGTTGTGGGATTTTGGTATTAATGGAGGAATAAGGTTTTAATTGGTGGGAGGATGGACAAAGGAACTGCACAGTTATAGTGGGAGTGATTGAGATAGTGATGAAGATCCAGTGGGGACATATGAACAGACTTGTAGGGCTTTTAAAAAACACTATATATTGACTTGATGATATATATAATGTCTACTTCACATTGCAAAGACAGATCCACATGCATAATCACATTCCCAATAATAATTTTCTAACAGATAGTTTTCTTTTGTAGTTTACACTAGCTGCTAAGTTTTAAATCTCATTTTTTTAGTTTATACTTTACACTGACTTCTAAGTTTTAAACTAATGGTAAAAGATAGTATGATGTTAGGATCAATAGGTTTATAATTAGGTGAAAAGGAATTTATGATGGTTAAGGTGTTACCTCCTCAATATTGAGTAGCTCGCCTATAAGTCGAATTAGTTCGGAATTGTTGTCTTATAGCAACATTCTCTCCCTATTTACTACATGATGCTCTTAAGATCAGGGCAACAAAATAATTTGTTCTAAAATCTAACCAAATGTGTTTCGTTATTTCAAAGAAAAAATTATGCTACAAACACTACAGCAACATAAAAATTGTTACAAGTTCTAAGGCAGTGTTTGGTATGCAGGAATGAGGGAAGGAATGGAATAACTTATTTCTGCGTATTGAAAAAACATGTTTGTTTATCACAAAGGAATTGAATGACCCATTGCCCAATTATGTGATTCCTTCACTTTCACTCCATAGGGGAGATGTGTTTTTTCCTCATTCCATCATGGAATGTAATGAACTTTTTAGTTAATCTATATTTTAAAGTTTCTTTTTACTAACATTAATAAATATTTTCTAGATATTAATAAAATTTATTAAAAAGATATTTTTCATAATGTTCTTAACTAAGTTTTAAATTTTTTTATGATTAATCTTTTTATATAATAAGTTACTGATTTACATACTTTTATTAAACTATTAACTAGTTAAAAGTAAAATACATTTAGAAATGTGTATATAAAAATGAAAATTTGATAAACAAAGTAGTGTTTTTAATAAAAAGTATAAATAAAAAAATACTACATCAATGATTCATTTCATTCTGAGAAAACAATCAAACATGCGGATTGAATAGTAATGAACTATTCCATTTATTTGACCATTCCGGTTCCTTTGTTTAGTCCATTGCTTGGGACCATCGTTTTGATACCTTAGACAAAGGAATAGAATAGACAAATGAATGAAATGGTTAAAGGAATGAAATAGTTCATTACCATTTTTTATTTATATATTTTTATTGAAAACACTACTTTGTTTGTCAAATTTTCATATTTTATATACACATTTCTAAATGTAATTTACTTTTAACTAGTTAATAGTTTAATAAAAGTATGTAAATCAGTAACTTATTATATAGAAAGATTAATCATAAAAAAATAAAAAAACTTAGTTAAGAACGTTATAAAAAATATATTTTTTAATAAACTTCATAAATATCTAGAAAATATTTATTAATGTGAGTAAAAGAAACTTTAAAAAATTAGATTAATTAAAAAGTTCATTCCATTCGATGATAGAATGAGGAAAAAACATCTCTCCTTTATGAAATGAAATTGAAGGAATCACATTACTTGTGTAATGGGTCATTACATTTCTTTGTGATAAACAAACATGTTTTTTAATTACGTGAAAATAAGTTATTCTATTTCTTCTCTCATTCCTGCATATCAAACACTGACTAAGTGTGTCTTAATGTGGCTAAACTTACATGAAAATTGAATTGGAGGGGAATTCAATTAACATACACATGTTGTTTGTTTAAATTTCTTATCTAATGAAAGACAATCAATACTTAAGAGCACTTTGACTTTTATTTTGGATAGGGTCCTTTGTTTTCAACACCAAGTCTTGAAATTGTTTTAAGTGTGACATTCAATATTCATTATGCCCGTTCAAGACATACATCTTTTCTTGTCAAAGGCTTTATACTTCATGCATTATGTCTTAAAAGACGAGATAATTATGTTTACTGAGAAAAAATAACAGAATTTTTCTCAGAGTTAAGTTATTGTTGTTAGAATGTGATTCAACTAGTGTAGTTAGGTGATGTGGTCATGGGACTTGGAATCCTCGGGTATATTTTCGACTGCATTTCTCATACCTGAAATTGATGACAATGGTCTTTCTAATCTCTAAGGTATCAAAACGATGGTCCCAACTCCCAAGTAAGGTCAAGTACATATTAAGTTTATCATTTTTTGGTTAAATACATGTAGATTATATACAAAACTTTTTTGATTAAATTGTTATCTAAGGTTATGGACTTATAATATTATCTGAGAAATACAGAATAACATCATACTGGTTACAAGAAACTCAAGTAACTCATTAATTGCTCGACTAGAGAACACCTCTACGTGCAACCAAATAAGAAATTCAAGTCATTAGAATTGATCGATTGAAAGACAAACAGAGTTGAATGAAAACAGTAAAATGATGGATAGACGGGTTGACCGAGTATAACCCGACCCGGTTACAGGTTCAAACATATAAAACCAAAGGCAAACTAAACACAAGCACATTTTTCTGAAACACCGCAACAAGCTATTCTTCATCTTCGTCGCCTTCTTCCTCCGAGAGATCAGTCGATCGGCCGGTAGAATACAACGCCGGTTCTTCATTCTCTTTGTCGACTTCATCTTCATCATCATCATCATCATCGTCATCGATTATTTGTGGTTCTAGGGCTTTTTGATTCTCTTTGTCGTCTAAATGATCCTCTTTCCCTAATTCATCAGGCAAAGCTATCTCTTCGTCATCATCTTCATCATACGGTGATTCGATGTTATGTGTTGCAGGAGCCTTTGCTGGTGCTTCAATGGTGGGAGATGGAGATCCAATCGTTGTTTCTTCGGTTGATTTGGTAAACTCTTCCACCTGTGCAGCATCCACTTAGGTATGTTATTTGCATTTCATAAGATCGATTCCAATTTTCATTTTGTTTGCGCACAGTTATCAATTAATGGTAACGATATTGATCATGATACATCATTATATCCTCTTCAGCTTGAAAATTGCCAGTCACTGAAAGAATGTTTCTCTATTTGCTCATGATTAGACTTTATCTATGTCTGAAAAATCTATAATCAAGGCAGATCACTGCAGATGCTCATGCTGGAGCGATGTTCATACCGAAATTCGATCAAATCAACATAAATATATTTTGCCTTTTGAATATATTTTCATATAATGTATATTAATATATACTTATATAATTACGACGTAATTTGGTTAGGTTTTTGTAACCGGTATGATGAATGATACGGTTGTTATCCAAATTTTCACATAGAATTGCTTCAAATATAATTTTGCCTTTTGAAAATCACGTGAACACTTGCTTAATTGTTTTGCTATTTGTTTGATTAGCTTGTTTTGCAACTTACGGGCTTAAAAGAATTTTGAATAAACTCATACGCAGACCTTTTCCGGTTTATAAGCTTTATCACTTTGAGCTTATGAACTTAAATAAACCATAAATTTAGATTGATAAGTTAATAAGTCCGAAAAAGTTGACTTATTGGCTTATCAAAATCCTAATAAGCTCGTAAGTCAGAAAAATAAGCTAATCCAGTATGTCATAGAAGTTCAATCCGTATGTTGAAAGCGACTGGTTTTCTTATACATAAGCAAATCATATTAGATAGAAGCAAACTATATGTTATTTTTAGTGCATTTAATTGGTTGTATGGCATACAAACATTAAATGATACACAATGAAGACATGTATGTTTGGTAGGACAAACCTGAGCAGAGGCCATGAGGTTACTGAGATTAGATTGTAGAGAATAAGCACAATGGTTGAACAAGGCTAGTAAAGTTTGCAATGTTAATATTTCTTAGAGAATGAATGACATATTTATAAGCAAAAAGGGTGGGTCTGTTTGGAAAAAGGAAGGGAATAATTAGGGTGTGTTCAGCAACAGGCTTACGGGGGATTATAGGGGTTTGAGATTATAGTTTTCATAAGCTCCAACCCTCACGTCTCGTTCTGGTGTTAAAATCTTGAGGGGATTATTAAAAACATTCATATTTCCCCAAAATAAAAACCTTTCCAAGTAGCTTATGGCTTCGGCTTGGAATTATCAATTAATCAGCCTTAACCTCAGGTTTAGCTAGTTTCGTCAAACACACTCTTAGAAGGGGGAAACATTGGTAATTGATAAAGATGGCTTATGATGATTAGTCGCATATTTATGATGATTTTCACACTATTCATAATAAAAACTAATCACCTAAAATAAAGTTAGTTACTTAATGCCTCTTTAACATTCTTTAAATTGAGATCAAAACAGAAGGTTTTTTCCATGCTATAAAGGGAAAAAGAAAATCTACAACAACTACCATTGCTGTCACATAGTCTTGATCTAATTATATAAGGGTTGATTATTATGATAAATAAACAAGGGTATAATATGTGATGAATGTGTTAAAGATTTAGTGAGTATTGCTCTAGAGAACAAAATCTACATTAGACCATCCGTTATACCCAACTCGCGTAGGGCGAGTAGGCCTCCGAGCTCGCGAGGAACACCACCTCGGGTGTATGAACTCGCGCGGGTACAAGAATCTCCGGGTTCCACAACTCGCCGGCTTCCTCATCGAAACCCACCCCACCCCCCACCTCCATACCCCACATTCAACCAATCACAAATTTAATATATTTTTTTTCTTTTTAAAAAAAGTGAAAAGGAAAAGGAAGGAGAAAAGGGAAGGTATAACGGGTGTAGTGGGTAAGAGAAAGGAAAGGGGAGGAAAAATGATATGGCGCTGATGTGGCAGTGGGTAAGAAAGGGGAAGAGGGGGAGTATAACGGACAGCCTTATGGAGACAAAGAACCAATGCTGTTCCATTTGTCGATTCCTAATGGGCTTATTTTTCCCTAGTTAAATAACATAATGAAGAGTTAAAAGGGTACATCGATGTTAGAGTTTGAACCCTGAATATCTATTATAGATAGATTAGATTTCATGTTTCATATCCATTTTGGAAATTTTTTAGAAAACTATTCTAAGAAAACTAAAAATTAGAAAACATGTTTACTTATATATTTTTTTTAAAAAAAGAGAAAAAAAACAGAAAACTTCCTCAGTTTCTCAAACTCTTCAACTTTTCAAACTTGTATGATTTTTCAAGAAAACATTTCAACCAAACATGTTTCCATTTTTTCTTAAAAAGGAAAACTCCACCCCTTCAACTAAACAGGTTTTCTATTTATTTTTTCAAAAAATGAAAACTCCACTATTTTCACATAAAAATAGAAAACCAAAAACAAAATATTTTCTTCGGCTAAACGCAGCCTTAGGTATACTTCAAATCCATTAGTAGGGCCATAGAAGAAAGTTTGAAATTTGAAAGTTGAGAGATAAAAGAGTTAAAACATAAACAAATTTGTAATTTGCTACTGATATAGACCACTGTCTCCCTCT
The DNA here is from genome assembly GCA_947179395.2 of Pulicaria dysenterica. Lineage (NCBI taxonomy): Eukaryota > Viridiplantae > Streptophyta > Magnoliopsida > Asterales > Asteraceae > Pulicaria > Pulicaria dysenterica. The sequence goes on along the minus strand of OX359291.1, from coordinate 68,724,314 downwards.
TCGTCATTGACAACGAGCTACAACGCATTGTCCGTGTGAAAGATGCATGCAATATGGCAGCCATGTCAATATATGCACACCTGTTTGCGGAATGTGAATGTGCGGATGCTATAAAGTGAAAGTGGGAGAAGAGGGGGAGTATTATTAATGACTTAAGGTATAATATTAAGTTGCTTTGATGCTTGATAACCACTTGCCAAAGTTTTTATTCGCAAGGGGTATGTGCTTAATACATTATTGAGCATAGAAGGCTATCCAAACATATTCTTCTCAACTTTGGTAGAATGCTTGATGTGCCTTTCTTTATTATATTCCATCAACTTATGCCTTTCAGCACTAGGATTTTTTGGTAAATACATTCTATGTTCAGGACTTCAGGGTAATATAGTCATTTGCTCATCCTGACCTTGGGCTATCATTGTTGGAGAGAATTTTGAGGCAAAAGATTTTAATTGGGCAGTGGGAAAATTATTGGATCTTTTATTGGGCCAAATGAGAAATTTTGAACCTAAGATGGTTATGATTTAAGCCCATTTATGAACAGGCTTAAGTTAGTAGCATGAAGACAGCCTTTTGAGTATCTGTTTTGATGACCTGATGTTTGACAATCTCTTCACATCGAAAGATCATCATCCATAGGTTTGATACCAGTTATAACTTAGGGCCTATATGGTTCGTGGGATGTATAGGGATTTCGCAGGATTTGCATTTCAAATTTTTTTGAAATCCCATGTTTGGTTGGAAATAAGAAGGGTTTGGATTTCAAATCCTATAGGTATGGATTTTAAAATCCTTGAGGAAAGGGTGGTATTTCTGATTTCAAAATCAGGACATGTCCAACCAACAATTCACAGGTCACCTTCACTACATCAACCGACGTTTCACTCTTGCCGTCCATAGTCCCTACCGTAATCAATCACCGCCATAACCGTCATTGACATCACCATTGTCGGCCACCACCACCATCGTAACCGTTGCCCTTCACCGTTTCCCCATTAGTTGTCATCTCCCTTTGTCCATCGGTTCCGTCACTACCCTAACTAGCCACCGCTGTAACCTTCCTCATCTCCGCCGTCACCCTTCCTCGTCTCCGCCTCAACCTCTATAAGTTAACTTCTCTAGTACTCCTTCACCAACATTCAAAGTAACCCTAATTTGTTTCCTACCTTAGGGTGAACCAGCAGGACTAACGACATTGAACTACGTCTTAAAATATAAGGAGTATACAAGAGTTATATGAATATGTTATAGGCTTCTATAGAAAACATAAAAGGTTTTAGCTATCAAGTGTCATAATGTAGCACATCATAACTTTAAATAACATATTTTATTTCAAGCTCTTCTTGTCAAGGTTGTTTTCTAATTTTGTAGAAGTTCAGTGATGTTGATTGTACTAAAACTTTGATAAATATATAAAATGATACAACATATATTTACAAACATGCATATCTTTTAAAACATTCAAATATTAATAACATTTGGACATTAAAACCATCTTTTATTATGCTGACATAGTATTCGACTCAGACACAAAACCTCTTAAAAAACAAACAACACTTAAAACTAATAGGAATGCGATAACAAAACAAGTGGTTGTTTAAGGCGGTAACTCATTATTAACTGATTTAACGGATGGGATTATTTTCACATGGTTGATAAAGGGTTGCTGGTAAAAGGTTATGACTATATGTCTAAAGTAAGTTTAAGTAAGCATGAAAAGATACATGGAATTAAAACCAGTGGTATGCAACAGAGTTGAAAGCATTAAAGGTTCAAAAATTTCATGGAAAGCTTAAACAGTTTGACATGTTTATGACATCATATAGTTAAGTGAAATCGCATGCTATTCTCACTTTATTGACTGTGAACTGTTTGGTTTGAATGTGCTTTGAATAACATGTGCTCTTTAATGTTGAGATTTGAAGATGCAAATGAGCATGAATGATTAGTGGATTAAAGGGGGAAAGCAATGATATATGTAAATCAAGATGAGGGATGACCTTGCTTTCCTAGCTTAATGGATAAACCAAGTTTAAAAGCATGATATAACTCAACATACTTTGGTTGATCAACCTGTGTTTACATAAATATAAACAAGTTTCTGCACTGGGCCTATCAAGTTGGTGCCTTGGCATCATATCCTTGTGAATATTTGAAAACATGTTACTACTGAAATATTAAGCACAAGTATTAGTAAGGACACTACTCTATACAAGTATTTAATAATGTGTAACATATAAATCACTTCCATGGTACATAAATATGAAACTCTATCATTTCTTCTATATATGTGAATCGTTAACTCTTCCAAGTTACAAAAAATCAAATACTATCATTTATTACACGATATCAAGCACTACTAGAAAAACACGGAGTTTCCGATATATAATTCATACTTAATTTATAGTCATAAAGGACTATTTTAGTCTTAAGATCTATGACATCAATGGTCTAGATTGCATTTTAAAATTTTGGGTGGAGGGGCATTTTCGTAATTCACATGTGACGCTTTTACAAATCATACTGAATCACCTGTGATTGAATATTAAAATTCTAAAACTATGTTTTTCACATGAAATTTATTAACACAGCTCAATAATGCTATATTTGTTTTATTTTTCATTATTCCTTAATTAATAAAATTAGATTCTAGTATTCTACATCTCCTCCCCAAGAAATACACATTCTAAAAATTAAATAAAAATTCAGATCCCTTAGAATTAAAATTCTTTCAAGTTTTTTTACACAGCACAATAATAAATTGGAATCTAAATCTAGTTCCATCATATTTCATCAAACTTTAGAAAATAAACAACACTCTGGAATAAAGACTACTACTAAAAATATGAATATGGAGTTTTCAGGATCGATAAGGTTTTCCCCCTTATGTTTTCATGAAAAGAAATTAATTTTGGTAGGAAGTTTTTCAAATCTCCACCAAAAAACGTATATAATCCAATCATCAGTTAGCAAAAGGATGCACCACCACGTTTTTAAACCACAAACTAAATATCATGAAAGCAGAAAGGTAAAGAAAACCTGAATATCATGTGTTTGATTCCACCAAATCTAATCGCAATGATGCTTTTCGTCCAAGTCCGCAGGTTGTTCCCTTCTGTTCAAGTCAACGGGTTGTTACCTTTTGTCCAAGTTTGTGGGTTGATCCGTTTTATTCAAGCCCACGGGTTGGTCCCTTCTGTTTGAATTCATGGGTTGGTCCCCTTTGATTGACTTCATCGGTTGTTCCCTTCTGTTTGACTTCTCGTCTTGGTCCCTTCTGTTCGAGTCCACAGATTGGCCCCTTTTGTTCGAGTCCACAGGTTGGTCCTTTTTTGAGTCAACGAGTTGGTCAATTTCTTTTAAGTCCTCAGGTTCTTCCATTTGGCCCGACATCACAGGTTGGTCCATTTGGTCAGAAACCACAGGGTCATCATACTTTGAGAATGGTCTCATCTTGTATGTGCAAATGCTGCAAAAAATGACATTATAAGTGGCAGGTAAGTCGAAAAGCTAACAGTTTGCAGTTTCTCGTGACACAAGTTATCAGCAAAAGGCAATTTTGCACAATTCTTATGGTTAAATTGGACGACAAAGCAACCAAAGTTATGTATTCTATAAAAAACAGAAACCAACAAGGGTTTCCTTCAACCTGACTGAGATCATAATGCTCATGCTTGACCGAAATATTACTTGAGCTCTAGATGATTCACTTCACATTATTCTACATCTCATACATTTAATCATAAAAGCAGAGAAAAAATCGACTGACACGAACCTTTCAAATTCTACTATGACTTGATCAATGTAACTTGACGAGTTCTTCAAAGATGAATGTTGTTGAACGGTATTATTATTCAGCCATGTCTCAACCTTATTGCATTCATTTTTAACCTGCCAGAAAGAATGATAGTTACTTGACTGTGAGAGGCCGGTATCATATTTAAAACTCAAAACAAGCCTCTTTCATTGTGTCATAGTATATCCTTTGATAGAAAGTTTTTGTAGCAACAATACTAGTTGCTATACCTTCACTTTCTGGCGAGCGGGCAGTGAATCAGCATGAGAACGATATTTAGCAATACAAGTTTGAAGATCTTTTACTGCTTTTGCTCTAGCATTTTCCTCCTTGTATCTATTTTCAATTGGTTCTAAAAACTACAGACAAACATGATTAGATGCTTGTTACATAAAGAGAGTAACAGTTAAAAAAGTAGACATTTTCTATACACCTTTTTGAGATATTGGAGTTTTCCAATATAGTCAGATTCTTTATTTAGCCAATCTTCGGTTACTAGCAAAAGGTTAGTGATTAATTCATTCTCTGCATCTGTCGCGACGCTCTGGTATTCACTCAAAAGCTAAAATACACGAATTTCGTCAGTTTAAATGCAATCCAAGATAGATTGGAAGTAGTTTTTCTCTAATGACTAGCAGCACAGACAAAAAGTAAAAATGCAAACATCATTTATGTGGCTATTCTAAGAAAACAAGCACCTTGCTACGAGTGTCATAGACAAACAACTCTAGGGTGTTTCTTTGGTCCTTTTTGTTTACGAGTTCATGCCCTGCTTGTGAAGGTTTGGGTCTCATCATGTTTCTGCAACCACTGAAGAAAAGGACAGTAGACGTGAGAAGCCAACAGAACTCGTAGTTCCTAATGAAACAAGTTATTCGTCAACCTGACTGAGATCGGGTTGACTTCCAATTAAAAGTCAAAATCAATCATCAAGCTCGCACATTACTTCTGCTACAGCAGATTCAATTCACAATATTCGAAATAATCGACTCACAAACTAACCTCTCAAAAACGTCTATGGCTTCATTAATGTAACTTGAGGGCTTTTGAGAGATATCATTCAGCCTACGCTCAGCTCTATTGCATAAACCTTTAACCTACCAGAAAGAGTGCGAGTTACTTGACAGTGATGGACGAATATCATAATTAATACTCAAACAGTTACCTTTGATGCACAATTAGTTGCAATGAAAGAAGAAAAGATCAAAAGCATGAATACAGTTTTTAAATTGAACTTCAAGAAAAGCTGAAAAGACTCAATTTGGTTATATGAAAAAAGGGCTAGATTCATTATACCTCCTCTTTCTGGCGAGCAGGTAGTGAATCAGCATGAGAACGATGTTTTGCGATACAAGTTTGAAGATCTTTTACTGCTTTTGCTCTAGCATTTTCCTCCTTGTATCTATTTTCAATGGGTTGTAATAACTAGATGGACACAGGTGATTAGATATTATAATATTGCACCAGAAGATTACTAAGTTAAAAGTAGCCTTTTCCAGACAAACCTTTTTGAGATCTTCGAACTTTCCTGTATAGTCATAATCGCTGTCTTCATGTAGCCAGTCTTCAGTTTCTTGCAGACTTTTACTAAGCCTCTCCTTCTCCGAATCTGTTGCAATGTTCCGGTAGGCACTTGAAAGCTAAATTACACAAATGCAGTCAGTCTATATCAACCCAAAATTCAAATGGAAACTTATTGCGGTGAACTTTTTCCTAACAAGAGAAATCTAGAAAATCCTTATCCCGTAGGTAAGATGATGGATATCAACTTCTATTACAGCAACCAAAACAAAAACTAGTACCTTGCTACGAATGTCATAGACAAAAGACTCGAGGTTGTTTTGCTCCACCTTCATATCTTGCTCTGCCAACATCTTTTCTCTCTCTATAGCTTCACGTAGCTCGTCTTTTGTTGTCGAGACATGTAAATTCTCAGAAAATGGAAGATTCAACACATAACTCCCAAAGTAAGAATAAGAACTCATATCTTCCATCTGAAGTCACAAACATAATTAAGAACAATATACATAATGCTTTTGATGAATCCATGTTTAACATAGCGGTAATAAGCATACTTACTGCAGAAACAACTTCAAAAATTCCATGGTCATTAAGCTTCACTTTGACCGTCACGTTTTCTGCATCAGAGGGTTCATCATGGCCGATCTAAAAGAATTGTTTAACAATTATTTCAAAGTATGAATGAGGAAAATATAGCTAGCGTACGATATTTAAACTAGAATCTAATTATGGGGAACTTGACGTGAAGTCTACGATGTCAAATCTTGATTTGATCAAGATGGTTTACGGTACGAGGAAAGACGGTTCATGACATGAACACAAAGTGCCGGTTTTTAATTATTAGTTAATTAAATGTCAATTGGAGACCAAAGTGGAGGCGTGGGATTTCACGATGCATGCATGGCGTGGGTAACTTCACGTCGTGGAACATGAGGCTTTACAATTTGAGTCCATGTGAAATTGTTACGCAAGCTTTGTAATTGGCGGCCGCCTTTAGTTGTTTAATTAGGGTTTTTAGTTCATGTCTATAAATATCATAGCTAGGTTTCATTCAACTTATGTCTCTTACATGTAGATACTTTCAGTTTATAAGGAAGTCTTTAGTTCTTGCCCGTGGACGTAAGTCGTGACCATGACCGAGCCACATTATATTTTGGTGTTTGTTTATCTTTTTTGTTATCCGCATCTTCTAACGGGTTTTTGTTAAGGTTTCAAGTTTGATCCTTACAAGGTAGTGTTTTTATCCTTACATTCAGTGTTCGGTTAATCGTTTATACCGGGTCATAATATACGTGTGGGGTCGGTTTTAATTTGCTTGGTATTATTTTTTGGTATTTGTTTGACCATTTCTTAGTAGTTGTCTCTAGTAGATTACATTTTAAAGAGTTGGTTACATTTTTCTTCTATTTAAAGAGTGTTTCTTTGTAATCTAAACTAGAGAAAAATTATTAAAATGTAGTCCTTGTGGGTTTCTTCCTTGGGCGGCACAGCTGCGTTTTTTTTTTTTTTTTCTTCTTTTTATGTTGTTGAGTTTATTAGAGTGTAAGAAATACGCTCTGGGATATCCAACATACAGAACATGCAATATTATAGCATGCACGAACACACAGACATGAGATTCTTACCATGAAACGACCAACTATAAGTGATACACCTGCAGGGAAATCCATATCGTTGATGTATGAGACTTGAAAATCAAATGTAGTAGTTCCACTAAGTGTCATCTCCTTGTCGTGTGGAAATGGATTTCCTTTTGGAAAAAGAATGAAATCTCTGCGTGGTGTAGGGAGTACTACTGAGTAAGGATATAAATCCTCAATCTGCAAACAATAAGATAACATTGATAATGTTTTATAACATTGTAAAATATTAGGCAAATCAGTTCTCGTAAGATGAATATAGAAACAAGGACGGACATACACGGAGAATTTGCAAAAGAATATATGAGTTATAAAGAAAGACCTGATAGTCTCGAACTACAAGTGTAGGGCTAAGCATAGCACAACGAACAGCACATCCTCATTCACTAGCATTTAGTGTTCTCTTTGGTTTTTTCTTGAAAAACATAGATAAAGTTCTCAATAGCATATATCTTATCTACACTTAGTTCAGAGTCTTTTAAAGCCTTGTTACACGCAACAGTAACCCTTTCTAACTGCTCAGCCGACAGATTCTCGAACTCTTTTCTGGTAATGAATCCTTTCACATCAGTATCTCCAACAAGGCACTCAATACTAATCCGCGCTTTTGCCTTGGCACTCAGTACTTTCTTTACATTCTCACATGATGCCCTAAGCCTTATACAAGCACGAGCATTGGAATAAACATCGATTTTGTATTGCTCTTGAAACTTGGCAACGAAATGTTTAAACATAACTTCATCAAAATCTCTACCTCCCAAGTTCAGATCAAATGAATGGGCCAATATTTTCATTTGCCCTTGCTCAAAAGCCGCAACTGTCACTTGAGTGTCACACTGCCCAATGTCAACAAACATAACATTAATTTGCCTCGAGTAAGGCACGTACATACCATATCCCAACGCAATCGCAGTACAATCATGCATCAACAGTAAAGGTTTTAAGCCAGCAATAGATGCAGCATCAAGATACTCACGCCTTTGCAAGTCTGTAAAATATGATGGAATCCCAATCACACAGTCTACCACAGGGAATTCAAGGTTTTTCTCAGTAATTTGTTTTAAATGTGTAAACAGCATCCCCAAAATCTCCACAGGTGTGAAAGTCTTTTTTGTTTTCAGGTACTCTAACTCGATCAAAACACCACCACGAGGGCCTTCACTTGTAGCAAAAGGTAGCAACTTAAGATCTTCCTGCACACTCGGATCGTTGTACCGCCTCCCAATCAACCTCTTAACCTGAGAAATAGTTGATTTCGGATTCATGGAAGCAAATGCAGCCCCTGCACACCCTAGAAACCTCTGCTTCTTACCAAATGACACCACAGCAGGCGTCTCAGGCTTTGATTCATCATTCAGCAGTACGACAATCTCACATATCTTTACAGCAGCAATAACACATTTCTCGTTCCCAATGTCAAACCCAATCACACTCATCTCTAAATTTGCACAAAATTCGAAACCGGTTACGATCCCGCCAAAACCTAACTCATTTAAACAGACAATCAGTTCATGCACAACTTCATTTAAAAAGTTTGGAAATTATTTTCCCTTGTGAATATAATAACAACATACAGAATTTATGAGCTACATTTAATTTAGTTTGATAAACAAGTCTATAAAGGACAATGTAAAGTCATCTCTTTTTCTTGAAGAAGGTTAATTCCATTATCAATCCTAAGGCTATTCGTTATATGTTACTCGCTGCCATGCGAGTTCAGCGGGTTCAAAAAAGGAACACCATTACGGGTGTTCTTCACTCGGCGGGTAAATCAGTATCCAGGTTCTCACACTCGCGTGAAGCAATCAATTCCCAACACCCCCCCCCCAAACGGTCCTTTTGACGGCTAGTTTTTTTAACTTTAAATAATTAATTAGGTTCAAATGAGAATGATAAATTAATTAAGAATGAGAGACTCAATCTCAGCCGTTCATTTTGTAAGTGGAATTAATGGATGGAAAGCGTTGGGGAATCGAGTGCGGCAGGGTGCATGTGAGGAATTCATGGGTGGGCAATGACATTGAAGGAGGGGGAAATGGACGGCTAGGATTGAGTCTCCCATTCTCAATTAATTTAAAGTTCTCATTTGAACCTCCCACTATATATATGTATATATATATATATATATACACACACAATTCCTTCCCATTTTATCTCATCTCTACATTTTTCTCTCTATATCTCTCATTTTATACAACACTTTATATTTTTTATTTCTTTAGCAAAAATAAATCTGGGTTCACCAACTGACTCAACGATGTCTGACAATTTTTCGAGCAAAATCATAATGTTGCAGTAGCCATTGCGACAGAAGCGTCATGCCTAATTTTTTGTGATGGCGAAGATACCTCGAGTAGACAAACGAGAAGGCCGGCGAAAAATAGAAATCGTCTTGTAGGACACGAGATGCTATATCGCGACTACTTAAGTGATAACCCGGTATATGACGAATGATAGGAAATAGACTAGTGAGTATTTTAGAGGGACTAAAACAGTAAATAAGTAGAAAATAACATGTATTAATAGAGGAAAGAGTTGTGGAGGGAAGGTTAGGCAGAAATTACGTTTGGTTAGACTTGTTAGTCGGGCTCGTTGCCTTTGGCAATCGAGAGTGGGCACAGCCTTGGATCAATCATCAGATTGTGATGATTGAGTTTATCATTGTTACCTAATTTCAGTTCAATATCAGTATTGCTTCTATTTCAATCCATAGTTTGGCTTAATCGATTTCTTAGTTCTTATCATTGGTCCGACCTGCCCTAGACCTGCCGTTTGCCATTTCCAATCTGTTCACATCACAGTGCTTCATCGATCTGTACTACAATCATCCACGGGTTTCTTCTCACGGATTGCTGCAATTCTCGATTTGCTTTGTCGCTGTCATTTGGATCTCTATCACAACTGATTTCAAATTCAGCACAGAGTTCTGATTCACGTATGTGTTCCCTTTGATCGTTAATTGTTGTTGCCATTTTGGAAACTCCCGGATTTGGAAACCAGGTGCGGAATTGGAAACTGCGTGTGGATTTGGAAACTACAGATTTGGTAGGTGCAGATTTGGAAACTCTCGATTAAGCCAAACTATGGATTGAAATAGAAGCAATACTGATATTGAACTGAAATTAGGTAACAATGATAAACTCAATCATCACAATCTGATGATTGATCCAGGGTTGTGCCCTATCTCGATTGCCAAAGGCAACGAGCCCGACTAACAAGTCTAACCAAACGTAATTTCTACCTAACCTTCCCTCCATGACTCTTTCCTCTATTAATACATGTCATTACTCTCGCCTTCGAAAAAGTCTTGTCCTCAAGACTTGCTTCCAAGTGAGCCCAATGATAAGAACCGAGAAATCGATTAAGCCAAACTATGGATTGAAATAGAAGCAATACTGATATTGAACTGAAATTAGGTAACAATGATAAACTCAATCATCACAATAGGGCTGTACCCTCTCTCGATTGCCAAAGGCAACGAGCCCGACTAACAATTCTAACCAAACGTAATTTCTGCCTAACCTTCCCTCCACGACTCTTTCTTCTATTAATACATGTTATTTTCTACTTATTTACTGTTTTAGTCCCTCTAAAATACTCACTATTCTATTTCCTATCAACAAAGAAATGTTTAGACGACGGTTTCGGATGAGCAAACAACTATTCACACGTATTGTTGACGATCTCGAGCAAGAGTATCACTTTTTCAAATGGGCATGGGACGCAAGAGGGCAGAAAGGGTTTTCACCGCTTCAAAAGTGTACTTCTGATATCCGACAATTAGCATACGGGACCGCTGCCGATTCTTTTGACAAGTACTTATGTCGGAGAAAACATCACGGGATTGCATATACACTTTCTGCGAAGGTATTATTCATCTCTATAAAAGAAAATACTTACGCAAACCTACTTATAATGATGTTCAGACATTGTATGCCTCCCATGAGGCCAAACACGGCTTTCCCGGCATGCTTGGTAGCATAGACTGTACTCATTGGGCTTGGGTAAATTGCTCGAATGCATGGAGAGGTCAATATATGAGAGCAACCATGAGCGACCGACAATTATGCTAGAGGCGGTGGCATCTCATGATTTGTAGATCTAGCATGCATTCTTTGGTGTTGTCGGTTCCAATAACGACATCAACGTTCTCAACCAGTAGCCAATATTCAACGATTTGTACGACGATAAAGCTCCCGATTGCCCTTTGAGGTGAATGGAGTAGAGTACAAACACAGATATTATCTTGTCGATGAGATATATCCGGATTGGGCAACTTTCGTCAAATTATTTACATTCCCACAAGACGACAAAAGGAAAAAGTTTAAGACCCGGCAAGAATCTGCAAGAAAAGACATTGAACGGGCTTTTGGTGTGCTTAACAACGTTGGCATATTCTTCACAACCCGGCACGACCATGGACTCCGACACGACTAAGAAATATTATGTACGCGTGCATAATATTACACAACATGCTTCTCGAAGACGAAGGAAATGCGATTTATGATTTCGATGATGACGACCTTGTAGCGGATGATATTGAAGCACATATCAGTGAGGAACAACGGTCCAACATGGTCGAACACATTTGGAGTATTCAAGGAACCGGGAACGAAGGCTAGTTGTAGTTTATTTATTTTATGTATTTTTTTAATTTTTAGGATTTTATTTGTAATTTATATTTTACAATTTAGATTTTTGAAATTTTAGTTGTTGTTTTTATATATTTTTGTAATTAATGAAAATTATTATCTGATTTAATAATATAAAAATAAAATAAAAAGTATGGGGGAATTAGAAAGTAAAAAGGGAAGGTATAACACTTGCAGTGGGTAAGAGAAAGAGAATGAGAGAGAAAATAATGTGTCGCTAATATGATAGTGGGTAAAGAAAGAAAAAAGGAGGAGTATAACGGATAGCCTAATATGTAAATTTAACGTCAACAGCTATACAACTAATTAATTAACAAATAATGAAGCCGCAAATCAACAATTAAGCTATTAAAAATAAAGAATTAATCTTATTACAGAGTCTATATTGTTCGAGAATGATACGTGATTGGCACACGAAAGTAACGCAAAGACAGTTTTGTTCGTTCGTGTGGATTGTAATAGATTGAAACACATCAGATAATTAAATACTTGTTTCCTTAATTACCCCAAACTACTCTCTTCTTCTACTATTCTTGATTGCTCAATTCACCTATTCTGAGTTAGGCGTGTGTATTGTTCGAGATGGTAGTCATTAACGGTTTGGTTTCGGTTTTAAAACCGAACCACTTGGTTTTCAACATTAATATCAAATTTTTTTGTACTAACCTTCATATTTATAACATTATATACAAATCTCAGCCAAAATATCTAATTTTTAGCATCAAATTTAATGTCTAATTACATACTTCAACACTAAATACAATTTTCAATTCAAATATTTAAAACATAAAAATATTTTGTATTATATAATCACAATATAAACGTCGATCTAAAAATAGGTAAACGACAAAAGGAATAAAAAGTTATTAACCCTAATAATTGGACATTGAAATATTAAATGGACTTTATTGACTTCTATTTAAAAACTATAAAATAAAAATTTATATATGATATATTAAATATTAATGGAGCGGTTTCTTAGCGGGGCGGCTTCTAGTTAAAACCCGAAACCAAACCGAACTCATCAGTTTTTGCAAAATTGAAAACCGAACGGTCAGTTTTGAAATGGTTTCGGTTTTGTCGGTTTTAACGGATTGGTTTCGGTTTTCCGGACCCCTATTTTGAGTAATTAGCAGTCAACCATTGGTACTAACAATCTTGATTGCAGGTATTTGTATCAGAGAACACAAATGATCATATGAAAAAAAAACAAATTAAAATCATAAAATCAGTAACATAAAACGCACAATAAAAAACGAAAGTAAGATGATGAAAGAGGGGTACCTGCAAATTATAATCAAGTGTACGTGTCTTCGTTCTTGTGGAAAAGAGATAGATTAATGAGTGAATGAAGGGTGAAATCTGGAATGCGTTCGACATCAATGAAGCATTGAAATGGAATAGGCTGCAGAAGTCTTCGTCTTTCTTGTAGAATAAAAGATTGTCAACTTGATTAAATAATAGAATCTAACGTTCTACTACCGCGAAGACGAGTGTGAAGGTGAGGTGAGGGGACTCATTAAATGAACGCACAAGTTACAGCTCATACTTCATTCTATTGGCCCTAATGTCACGACTCATTAAATGAATATTTTGGATATTTGTAAATGGGCAAATTGCCTAAAAAGTTAGCTATAATATCTAAATTTTTCAATAAAGTTAACGTCTATTTTTTTTGGTTCAAAAAAGGATTACGAATTTCAACTTATAATAAAAGAGAGAACTAGTAACCTGAAGTCTAGGTTACCGGTCTAATTTTACCGAGGTGGCAATAAAATTTGTGATATGGCATTTTTATGTAATTTTAAAAGATTCTTTAAATTAAATAAATTTAAATTATATATTAATATCTACTCTCTATCTCTCTTTGATGTTCTCTCTCCCCTCTCTCTCTTGTTCTCTCTTTCCCCCCCCCCCCTCTCTATAATTTAGGGGTGAGTATGGATCGGTTAATGGATTTTTCAAACCGTTGGGTAAGCGGTTAATAACGGGGCGGTTAACGGTTAACAATAACGGATTGGTTTCGTTATCGGTTTTTAATGGTTAACCGTTATATTAAACTGGGCCAACTTATTGGGCTTCAATACTTTAAAATGGGCCACGAAATTAAGACCACAACAATGCAAATAATCAAGACTAATAGTAGCCAACTAGCCATTAAATTGGGCCTAATGTTACCCACCAAGATGACGAGGCAGCGAGCGTCAAAGGAGCGTCGAGCAGAAGCAGAAGCACGCGTCGAGCAGAAGCAGAAGCATGCGTCGAGCAGATACGAGGCAGCTAGGGTTTACGATGAGATGGAGAGAGCCGAACGAGAGGGAGGCGGATGTTTCTAATTTGTTTTGTCTTAGGAAATAGGAATAAAGAACATAAAGGCATAAATGGACCAAAGTCCAAAGAATTTGGGCATTTTAGTAAAATACAAATATAAGCTTTTTTATTTTTTTTATTATTCTTTTTGACTTTTAGTTAAATATAATATATAAAAATATTAAATTAATAAATCCTAGCGGTTCGGTTTCTTATCGGTTCGGGTAGAGGTATAAAACCGAAACCGAACCAATAACTAACGGTTAATGGATTTTTAAAAACCGAACCGTCGGTTTTCATTTGGTTCGGTTTTAACGGTTCGATTTTAACGGTTTTATTGGTTTCGGTTCGGTTAATCGGTTAAGGCGCTCACCCCTACTCTATATATAAACCGTTCCTCCACACCATCCCATAGATCCACCGTCTCACCGTCATTCCACTGCGCCATCGTCGCTTTACCGCTACCACCGTCTCAAGAACATCTCTTTATCTCAAGATCATCGGCACTTCACCACTACATTGACTGAACTGGACTGTCATATGTTACTAAGTAGTCATCAGGTCTAAGAGGTCATGGTTCCCTCTTTTGTTACAAATCGAAATTCATAATCTTTTCTTTGCCCAAAAAATGAACATTACCTTTATTGACAAATTTAGATATATTAGTTGCCTTTCTCGGCAATTTATCCTTTATATATTACCTAAACCTTAATTACGTCAGGATAAACCGTTATTCATTTCTGAGATTTGATTTTCTCAAAATACTCATTAATGTATCATTGATAAGCCATTAATATATATATATATATATATATATATATATATATATATATATATATATATATTAAAGAAAAACTATTTTTTGGAAGGTTTTTTTAATAAATTTTCAATTAACCAATAGAAGTCCTTTATTTCTTCATCAAAAAATGAAGGTCATTTGAAATTGTTGTTGTAACACCACTTTTTTAAAAGGACTTTGATTAAATAAAACTTCCAATTAGCACAAAAAATAACAGAGTTCACACAAAACGCAATGATTATAAACATATGTGCTAATTGTTTAACAAAAGTAGTGTTAAAGATTTTTCAAACAAAAGCCCAAGAGTTATCTAGCCGAATCACACCGCTGGGGCTTTCCCCATGCCAGAACCAGATGTACCTGCATGCACAAAACACTAAACATAAGCTAACGCTTAGTAAGCATACTACTGAACAACTATAAATGTAAAGCATGAGTATCTCTTCTCGGGATGTCTCGCATCCCAACTGTAAACCTGCAAAAATGTACAAACTGTTAACTCGTCCTAGGGTATGACCACACCTCGGTGTAGCCAAGCCCCTGCCTCTTTGTAGGTATAAAGAGATCATTATGCCCCTATGTCCTTGATACAAAGTCACGGTTACACGAGGTATCCTCTTGTCTTGGTACGAAGCTACTCGTAGCTGGGTACCCTATGTCCTTGCACATTGCTACACACAGTATAACAACACACCTTTACATTGCATCCATAACCATATCATTTCAATAACACAGATATCGCACTAATCACATTACATATATGCATATATTTAGTCCTATTCGAGATAAATATACTCACCTTAACAACAATATAGATTAAGGAGTGCAAATACAGGTTTATCACACGTGGCACGTCAACTCTTATTACCTACAAGCCATATACATATGCATCAATACTCACTGAACCGCTGCAAAACATAAACTGCACATAACAAGGGGCACAAACGTGCTTCCCTACTAGATCCGGTCGTGGCCTCTGTAGACCAAGGCGTACCCCAAGGCACGACCGTACCTCCATAGGCACGCCCATGCCCTTTCACGCCCGGGCCCCAAGAACTAGGGCTTGGCACGCCCGCTAGGCACGACTGTACCCTTCAGGGGCATGCCCGTGCGTCATGAACAACAGTAGTAGTTTCGCAGACTGCTTGCTATTTTACCCAATTTAATCACCAAAGAAACAATTCGAGTGATGTCCTGCACTTGTTTGATATAAAACATACTCCAGCCATACTACCACCTAAAACATCATCTACAACACACAAACAACGATATAAGATCATTGATCAAGAATCTCCCTACGGAACACGGTTCGCCATATCAACCGTATTCAGTACGTAGGGGGTAGGTTCATTTCGGTACGACCCGGTACGGTGTACCAAGTAATATGGTACGATGTACCACATTAAAAAAACCATGAAGTTCAATAATAAACAAGTTTATCCAAAACAAATTCATTAATTTAAAAACAAATTCATTAATTCCAAAACAGATTCATAAGCTGAAACATAAAATAGTGTCATTCTTTTAATCTAGCCGCTTCCTTTTTTCTTTCCCATTGTCCACGCCTTTTTCCTTTTTCGATCCAATTCGTGTTCCAATTGACTGTAAATCACATTTCAATCAACCTTCAATCACGTTTCAGTGCTGATTCAATTCGCGATCCAATAGCGATTTGGTTCACCTTCGTACCGCGATTCGGTACGAAGCGAACCAATACGGAAATCGTGGCTCCTCTAGCGAATTAGGTAACTATGCTTTTAACTCTGAAAGCAATTCAAACATTCAAGAATCATACATTTGTGATACCCAATCAGTTTAGAAACAATTCCAGAAGTTAAACCTCAGTATGAAGATCAAAATCAGCAAGAAAAAGGAGGTGCAAGTATGTGTACGTTAGTGTGTTTGTGTCTAGAAGATGGTTTGACTATACAAAGTCAAACCATACACATATATATCTTAAACTTTCACAAATTGCACAAACAGTCCCTGCACTAATTAAGTTCCAAAAATGGCAATCCAGCCCCCTCAACTTTTCTAAACACAAATAACACAGGATCACAATATAGCAACTTGCTAAACAGACAACATAGATAATAAGGAACTTACGAACTCTGGGGCATTACAGTTGCAGGTAGTAAAAAACACTTTTTATATTTTTCTATTTGATTTAATGTATCTCAAGATATATTATTTTATAACCGTTGTCGGCTCCCTTTTTCTTATATGATATATTTTTTATGTTTACTTCAGTAATACCAGCTAAAACTTCTAATTTTGATATCGTATCCTACCAACAAAACACTAGAGATCAGTTTTTATCGATTGTATTCGTCCCAAATTCAAAAACCTTCTTAAAAGTTAAAACTTCAAATTTGAAGTTTTTTATTTGATGTAGGATACTATGAACTATAATTCTAATATGGGTAAATTGCCGAGTAAAGTAACTTAAATATCGAAATTTGTCAATAAAGGTAACGTCCAATTTTTTGGCCAACAAAGGATCATAAATTTTAATTTCTAATAAGAAAAGGAATCTTGACTTGAGTTTTAGCATATCATGATACTCTTTTTATTACCAAATTGAAATTTATAATCTCTTTTTTATGCAAAATTAAAATTTACAAGCCTTTTTTATAAAAAATTAAAATTTATAATCATTTATCAACACAAAAAATACACGTTACCTTTATTGAAAATTTTGATATATATTATACCATTCTCGGCCATTTACCCTTCTAATATAGTCATGTTTGCTATGAAGAAGGTTGCATTGCTTACAATTTTGTTATATTTAGCAATAAATGTTGGTTTTTCTTTTTGCTAAACTTGAGGATTGTGAAAGGATAAGTGAAGGATTTGGTCACCATTCTATATGGTAATGTTAAACCTCATTAGTTTTTCACTGTATAATGAAATCTTTCAGCTCTCAGAATTCTAATTATTCAAATTTAGATATCAGCCTTATGCGATTTATTCATATAAAAATAAATTTGATAATACAAAAGTTGTTTTCTCTCATGACTTCTTTTATAGTTTGTGTTTTAGTGTAATTTTGGTTTATAGTTTGTATGTTAGCTGTAACATCCCAATTTTTTTCTTAATAGCACATACGATTTAATCAAACATCGAACCACACTTTAAAGTAAACATTAAAATGACCATTTACATAACAAATGTTTGCAACAGCTATAACTGATCAAAAGACTGCATAAACAAAAACTTAAAAAGTTTGCGCAAACATTGTTGAAGATGATGAGCTATCACTAACGCGCAAGAGCCCCGCTATGGTCATAACCTTAAAGGCGGTTAAACAACAACCGTAAGCACAAAGATTAGCCAGTACTGTACTTACAATCCAAATAGTTCATTAAAACACTTATCTCATACTCACTACCGTAGTAAGTGGTCTTAACATACCTGTCTGCTAGACGGTATAATCGAACTCGTTATCGTCACAACGATCTACATACCCGACACATAAGTGCTGGTCTCATACCCCGGCACCGAAGTGTCTGTCTCATACCCGTTACCGAAGTAAATGGTCTTAACTCATCAATTACTTATCTTATTACTCATTGCTTACTTATAAGTCATGAGGCGTGTACCTTTTTCTATATAAAACATACCCGACACCGAGGTGTTAGTCTAAGCATAACATTCATGTAAATCTAAAACCTTAAACACTTTCTTAATTGCCATGAAACGCATTCGATATCTATTTAAAACGTAAGTAAGAATACTCACATATCTGTTGTCTTAGACTCGATTACTGGCAGTTCCCCAATTTAACTAGTCCCGTGTCCGATGCACGAACCTGATAAAATACTTACTAGATTAATATTGTGTACAACTCACTAACTTACTACGAACCGGGACCGTCAAAACCCTTTTGAATTTAAGTCACCTTGAACTGGGCAAAGGCCTGAGTCGGGCCCCTTACAGAACCCTAACAGTTGCATATATGCATGCAAGTCACACACACAAACATATGAAGTCGGACTTTATAAATCCACACTCGGCCGAAAAGATAAGTACCTCAAATCAATGGTCTATTTTATTATGTACCGATGTATGTTCTCATTCGGTAAAATCCCTTATAATCCACATTATTACAACTTATGGATTAAATTTCCGTCTCAGTTGGTCCACGCATCTAAACACAACTAATAAATCTTTACTAAAATTTACATTCAAACCTCAATTACAAATATAAATATTATTAACCGGGCTTAGTTATGGGCTTATGAGCCCATCGTTTGATGCTTATTTAGATAAGTATTTGTTTATTTAGATAACGATTTGATTTCCTATTTTATCTAGGTTTTATTCATCTATATATATTGGTGCATTGTAATCTTATTGAAGTCAAGCAATAAACAATTATCTCTGATATTCAATATGGTATCAGAGCCATATCTCTCCCCCTCTTTCTAAATCCGGCCGATCCTCCCTCTCTCTCTTCTTTTCGAATTTTTTTTTCAATTCTTCTTATTCTTTCATCTCCATGGCCGGCCCTAGTAGCTCCAACACTAGGAATGAAAAACCCTTTGGCATTGTCAACATTAAATCATACGTTCCTTTGGTTCTTGACACGGGTCAATTGAACTATGATGCATGGTGCGAGTTATTCACCACCCATTGCATTAGTGTGGGTGTCCTTGGTCATATCGATGGCACCTCCACAAAGAAAGATGATGATGATCAAGAATGGATTACCTTGGACTCCTTGGTCAAACTTTGAATCTATGGCACCATCAACAAATCCCTTCTTCAAATGGTGGTTAAAAAGAATGCAACCGCAAGAGAAGTGTGGCTGAATCTGGAAACACACTTCCGGGACAACAAAGATGCTCGGGCCATTCAACTTGAAACCGAGCTTCGCAATTTGGATATTGGTGATCTCTCCGTCAGTGCCTATTTCAGTAAGATTAAGGTAGTTGCTGATCTCTTATCTAATATCGGTGAACCGGTTCCGGACAAAACCCTAGTTACCTATGCCATAAACGGATTAAAAGGCAAATTCTCTAACGTAGTCACTATCATTCGCCATAGCAAACCTCTTCCCACATTCGTTGCCGCTAAATTCATGCTTGTTCTAGAAGAACTAAACCAAGAACATGATAAACCTACCATAGATAACCCGAGTTCATCACATGCCTTGATGGCTCAACAGCCCACCCCTAAGCCACGCACCAACAACCCCCCACCCGTCTGCCGCAACTTCTCACGTGGCTCATGTCGGTTTGGGGCTAAATGCCGCTTCCTTCACACCTCACCCTCCCCATCGCAACCTTCCCCTAGGCGACCTCCCCCAACACCTTCGCACCAACCCACCACCACCATACACTATCCTCCATCGCCAGGTCCCTTACTGCCCACCCATCCATGGTCACCCTCTGCTGCGCAAAACCCCACCTACGGCCCAAGTTACTGGCCTAACCCCTGGCCCTTGTTCGCGCCGCTACGCCCTGTTGGGCTCACGGCTTCGCCGGTTCAGGCCCAAACAGCCGCCCCGCCTTTTGTCCAGGCCCAAACAGCCCCGGTTCACACTGATCAGCCCACTACACTTCCGCAAGCCTTTAATAGCATGACGTTACAAGACCTTGGTACTCATGGATGGTTCATGGACACCGGTGCTTCGTCTCACTTGGCTTCGGACGCAGGTATTCTCAATTCTCTTTTTAATAAACGTAGTATTTCTTCTATACTTGTTGGTAATGGTCATACCATACCCGTTACCAATGAGGGGCATAGCATGATATCCACTCCCTTTAAACCCCTTCACCTTCGTAATGTCCTTGTCACTCCTCACATCATCAAGAATCTTATTTCTATTCGTCAATTCACCACTGATAATAAATGCTCTATTGAATTTGACCCTCATGGTTTTTCTGTGAAGGATCTCAAGACCCGCAACCTCCTCCTGCGATGTGATAGTCAAAGTGATCTTTATCCTGTCACTCCTCCTTCTGCTGCTCTCGTTGCCACCACTTCCTCCACTTGGCACTCTCGGCTTGGTCACCCTAGTGATGATGTTCTTCATTATTTAGTTTCCAATAAATACATTGATTGTAATAAAACTAGGTCATGTGCGCCTTGTCATGCTTGTCAACTTGGCAAACACACTCGTCTTCCTTTTTATTCTTCTAATACTATTGTTCAAGCTAGCTTCGATTTAATTCATTCGGATGTTTGGACTTCTCCTGTTTTGAGTTTTAGTGGTTATAAATATTATGTTATATTCTTAGATCATTATTGTCATTTTCTTTGGGATTATCCCCTCAAACAAAAATCTGATGTGTTTCTCAAATTTTCTCATTTTCGTGCTTATGTTAAAACACAATTTAATAAAGATATTAAAGTTTTTCAATGTGACCATGGTGGTGAGTTCGACAACCACTCTATGCATACACTTTTTCGAACTCATGGCATCACGTTTCGTTTCTCTTGCCCGCAAACATCCCAACAAAACGGAAAATCCGGACGCATGCTCCGCACCATAAACAATATTATTCGCTCGCTCCTTTTTCACGCCCGTCTTCCGCCTAACTTTTGGGCAGAAGCTCTCTATACGGCCGTCCATCTTCTAAATATCCTTCCCTCCTCTGCCATTCACTCTCACATCCCATACACTAAACTGTTCGATCGCCCTCCCACATACTCTCATCTACGCACGTTCGGTTGTCTCTGTTACCCGCATCTGTTTCCTAAACACAAACTTGAACCCCGTTCCACCCCATGTGTTCACCTCGGCTACTCTCTCAATCATCGTGGCTATCGATGCCTTGACCTTCATACCAACAAAATCATTATCTCTCGCCATGTCAACTTTGATGAGACTTCTTTTCCCTACGGCTCCATGACTCCTCATATTTATCCCTCTTACACCTTTCTTGACGATCTTCCTAATCCTGTTTCTAAACGTTTTCAACAAAGTCCCATTCCTACTTTCACTCCTACTCCCACCACACCACCTCCCCCACCTGTCGCCCCTCAACCTATCCCCCCCGCTGCTCAAACGCAACACCCCATGGTCACTCGCTCTCGTGCCGGTACTCACAAACCTATTCATCGTATGAACCTCCACACTACATCTCTCTCTCCCATTCCTCGCAATCACGTTCAATCTGACCCCAACTGGGTATCTGCTATTCAAGAGGAATATACTGCTTTAATTAAAAACGGGACTTGGGATCTTATTCCGAGACCTTGTGGTACTAACATTGTGCGTTCATTGTGGCTTTTTAAACATAAGTTCAATGCCGATGGTTTTTTAAGCAGGTACAAGGCTCGTTTAGTAGCCAATGGTCGTAGCCAGCAACTTGGAGTCGATTGTGATGAGACTTTTAGTCCGGTTGTCAAACCGGCGACCATTCGCACAGTTCTAAGCATTGCTCTCACTAGGGGTTGGCTTGTTCATCAACTTGACGTGAAGAATGCT
The DNA here is from genome assembly GCA_947179395.2 of Pulicaria dysenterica. Classification (NCBI taxonomy): domain Eukaryota; kingdom Viridiplantae; phylum Streptophyta; class Magnoliopsida; order Asterales; family Asteraceae; genus Pulicaria; species Pulicaria dysenterica. Next base: position 68,702,155 of record OX359291.1, on the reverse strand, counting down.
TTTCTTCATGGTAATCTTAATGAGACTGTGTACATGCATCAGCCGCCCGAATTTGTTGATCATGCTCATCCTGACCATGTCTACCTCTTGCGCAAGTCCCTATATGGTCTGAAACAGGCCCCTCGCGCATGGTTCCAACGCTTTGCTCAGCATGCTCTTACCATCGGTTTTCAACATAGTAAATGTGACATGTCTTTATTCATTTACAACCACGGGGGCGATACTGCTTATCTGTTACTTTATGTTGATGATATTGTTTTGACAGCATCTTCTGGGGCTCTTTTACATCACATTATTGATTCTCTTCGCAATGAATTTGCCATGACGGATCTGGGTACCTTAAACTATTTTTTGGGTATCTCTGTGACTAGTAATGCTTCTGGTATTTTTCTCTCACAAAGCAAGTATGCATCTGAAATTCTTGAAAGAGCAAATATGGTAAATTGCAATCCATCCAAGACTCCGGTTGAAGCTGATACCAAACTTGGTCCGGATGGTTCCCCCATTGTCGATGCTACTTTATATCGCAGTCTTGCCGGTGCCCTTCAATATCTCACTTTTACTAGACCGGACATTACTTTTGCGGTTCAGCAAATTTTCTTGTTTATGCATGATCCGAGAGAACCTCACCTGAATGCTCTCAAACGCATCTTGCGATATATTCGTGGCACTTTGGATTTTGGTTTACAACTATATCGCAATTCGTCTTCATCTCTTGTGGCTTACTCGGATGCTGATTGGGGCGGGTGTCCCTCTACACGGCGCTCTACATCTGGATATTGTGTTTTCTTGGGCAATAACCTTATCTCGTGGTCTTCCAAGCGACAGCACACTGTCTCCCGGTCCAGCGCAGAGGCAGAATATCGTAGGGTGGCTAATACGGTTGCTGAAATTACGTGGCTTCGCAACCTTCTCCGGGAGCTTCACTTGCCTCTTCAAAAGGCCACTGTGGTGTATTGTGATAATATCAGTGTTGTCTACATGTCCAGTAATCCGGTCAATCACCAGCGCACCAAGCATGTTGAGATCGACATTCATTTTGTTCGTGACAAAGTTGCGAATGGTCAGATTCGTGTGCTTCACGTTCCATCTCAGTATCAATATGCATACATCTTCACTAAAGGCCTACCATCTTCTCTATTTTTGGATTTCAGGCACAGTTTGAGCGTTCGGATGCCTTCCGCTCCAACTGCAGGGGCGTATTAACCGGGCTTAGTTATGGGCTTATGAGCCCATCGTTTGATGCTTATTTAGATAAGTATTTGTTTATTTAGATAATGATTTGATTTCCTATTTTATCTAGGTTTTATTCATCTATATATATTGGTGTATTGTAATCTTATTGAAGTCAAGCAATAAACAATTATCTCTGATATTCAATAAATATATATATCGAGTCGGACGTAGCTCGGCATAAATCTTTGCATGAAGGTCGGATGACTTACTGGCTTAACACAAGTCGGATACTATATATGTCAGATCAACATTTAAAAACCAAGGTCGGATAGGTGCTATGCATGCATGCATGCGTACAAGTCGGATAGTATTTTGGGCCGAAAAGGCCCAACTCAAGAAACATGTAAATAACAAAACCTCTTAGTCGGATAAATCTACGGGATGTCTAACTCGTGTATGTTTTGATTGAGACATATTTTGAAACCAAGACGTCCCAATTGTAAAAGGATTGTTTGGCCGAGTAGCCGATGTTTGTGAAGACGAAGACCTCGTGATGGAAGCAACTTCTACCCGTGGCACACATTCATTGTCATAAATATTATATAATTGTTTAACACAATTTTCAAATTTTGTTATATTTGTCGTTATCTCACTTGGACTTTGACCCAACGCTTCCCCGATACTAGTTAAAGAATCCATTGCATAAGTCATGTTTTAGGATCTGTCCAATGTATCGTAACACAAATGAATGAATAATGGATAATATGTGGAGCTGTACAAATGTCGGTGGTTATGGAAACTCTACCATTGAATCTCGATAAAAATTACTTTAAGTCTCGATATATTACTTTCCATTTTAGCATAGTTTTACGTTTAAGAGTTGTTCGACTTACAGCGGAATAATGAGGTTGTAATGCCTTTTTGATAAATGCTAAGACTCTTAGGCGTGAGAAGAAGTCAAATGACAATGCTTCTTGTATTGATTAATTGCATGCTTAATTCTTGAGCTAGAACGGCATCGAAACGCCATATTTGGCCATCTAATTGTGTTTGACTTTCAACCGAAGTGGCCACTCGCTCCAAGCACTTATTCTAATTTTTGAAAGTTTATTAGAACTAGACCTAGATTATTTATAACTAAGTTCGCGTATTTAATTCAAGTATTAATACATATGCAATAATTCATACAATTAAAATAAACTAAGTTAAAGTAATCTAAACTATATTTAACAATATCTAAATTTTTGAAAGTTTATTAGAACTAGACTTAGCTTATTATTAGAATTTGAATTACATATATTTGTATAGTTATTGATTCTAAAGTAATATGTTTGACTACCAAGCAAAGAGTGGCGAGACAGGTCAGTCGGGAGGCAGGATCCTTTCGGTATAAAACCTTACGAAAAATCCAACAACCATAATCCGATCGTGACTATTCTAGAGACCACTATCCGGGTTATATCTACTAGTATTACAATTAGAATGAATAACTAGTATTACATAAACTAAACATAAATATAAAAAAACTAGTATTTGTTATGAATAATTATTAATAGATGTCTTTATTCCCTAATATTAGATAAGTTATATAAGAGATATGTATTATCCTAGATAAGATATTTGAATCTTTGATACTTATCCCTTATCTGTTGTACTCCAGTATATAATGGATTACATTAATACATATTTACACTTTTCTCTTCATTCTCTTTCTCTTGTTCTCTTTATAATTTACAACAGTATTACATAAGCTAAACATAAATATAAATAAACTAGTATTACATAAACTAAACATAAATATACAAAATAATACTTACTAAATGCCGAGTGAGAGAAGAATTAGAACCGGAAAATATTGTTCCGCGATGTGTACACCTCCCATATTTCTTGTTATTTTGCTTGAGTTATATAAAATGTTTTCAAATTTCCGCTACTCGATTTGTTTTCGAAACTTCTTCATACGGGAGATTTATATTAAAATCACGTCGACCCGGGTTCAAAGTGCTAGAACCTTCACCCGCCATTTTTTATAAGCTTGAAGAAAATCCAAATATATAATATAAGTTTGGAAATACAAATGTAGAACACTTTTATGGAAATAAGAGAGAATGGAGAAGATGAGAGAATGGTGCAAAGAAAAATGGTCTTCCAAGGGTGCTATTTATAGATGAGATTAGAAGGAAAAAAAATTCAAAAAATAGCCATTGCGAATGGTTCAGACCGGTTTGGACCGGTTTATAGCGGTTAAAATTCAAAAAATAGCCGTTTATAGGGTTGATGGTTCATGACCGGTTTGGACCGAGCATAGACCGACTCGGTTTGGCCCGGTTCACGGACCGGTCTTCGTTGGATCGTGGTCTGGACCGGTTCTGACCGTTTCGTTCGGTGATGGTCTTGGACCAGCTCGGTTCAGTCAGTCTTCGAAGGACCAGTCGGACTGGTCCTGGCTGTGCATGTCTAGTCTAAAATATTATTTAAGCCCGCAACTCTTAAATAATCCTTGCCCAAAGATCAACCTCAATCTATTATCTTATTACACTTTTCTTGTATAATTATACGGTCTAGAAATAACAACAATACCGCCCTTAGAATATTAATTATAAAACCCACACTTAAGTCGCAACTAACTTTAATAACGACACTTATAAAAATACCCTATTTAATTGGGTACGAGTTTCGAGTATTACATTAGTATTATTTACATAAATTAACGTACTTTGAAAAAAAATTATTTAATTAGTTGTATTCAAAGTTTATTTCTGCAGTACATGTGCATGTACGGATCAATAAACTAGTAAATATAATGTTTCTTACATGGTTTTAGCCACATTTAACATCATGAGTAATTTACACCATTTTGACTCGAGAATACAAGGGATTAAAACCCTAACTATGAAACATAAATAATAGAATATGTATTTTGCTTTGATTCGCACCTGAATGCCAGGAGGTTTGAGGATAAAAGAATATGATTTCTTTATTTAAATCTTAACAAATTGTCTATTATATAACCTCATCATAACTAACATGACCTTTATATCCTTCTGATCTTGAAAAGTCTAACATTTATATATTTTCTTAATCTATTTAGGCTTAGAAGATTAATATTTCAACTTAACAATAATAATTTCAACAGTAATAAAAAAATTATAATATCTCATACAATAATTTATAAAACTCCAGGCGTTACATGTCATGAAGAACGAAGGTGGATGTAGTAGTTAAGTAGAAAATGAATTGATAGGCCTTTCAACCCTAATGATACCCTTGATGCAATGAAGGGAAAGCATAAACGGAAAAGGGTTGTGTAGACCAAAAATTCATCCCTTTTTATTTTTTTATTTTTTTTTTCTGTTATGGTTTCATCATTCGCATATCATCCATTCACATCAACTGACGAGTCTATTAATCAGAGGAATACACTTTTTTATCATCATTAGGAGAATTGACATATCTACTTTTTAATGACGAAGATGAATCTTCAAGTCCAAGAACAATAGAAAGACGTTGAATAGAAATCGTTTAGCTTCAGTGGATTGCCTTGTGCATATACTACTTTTGACGATAATCATGTATATAATAAGGAAATGTTTAGAAAACGGATTCGGATAAGCTAACAACTATTCCAATGAATAGTTGGTGACTTTGAAAAGCTAGTTTAGCTTTTTGGGAGGCCATGGGATGCAAGAGGCCTTAAAAGCTTTCCTCCAATGCTAAAAGTGTATTTTCGCAATGCGAAAAATTACATACCGGGTATCCATCGAGTACTTGATGGCGCTAGATAAAATATCATGAGATTATATACACCATTTCTCTAAATGTATTAATCGTCTTTATAGTAAATAATATTATGTAAGCCTAATGTTGCATTTTTTGGTGTTGTTGGTTTCAACAACATTAATCTACTCAATTAGTCAACATTCTTAAATAGTGTCTTTGATGGAAAAGCACTTAAGTGTCTATTTGAAGAGAATGTAGAATACTACAAGTACATATATTATATTGCTGATGGAATTTCCTAAATGGGTTATTTTCACCAAATCGTTTACAATGTCCATAAGAGAAGAAATAAAGAAAGTTCAAGTCCGCGTAAAAATCGGGGGAAGGATGTTTAGTGCGCTTTTGATGTGCTTCAACAACATTTTCACGTAGTGCATAACCCGACCCAAACATAGTCTCCGGCGAATTTAAGTAATACTACGTGCGTTTGCATCATCACAATATGATATTGGAAGACGATGGTCATGTATTTTTTATCCAAATGTCATTTAACCGGATGACGAAGGACACATAAGTGAGAAACAATGCGTGACAAACATTCAAGAAATTCGTAACCAGAAGAATCATAATTACCTTTGCTTAGATTTGATCAAACATATTTCACATATTTAACTTCCTGACAACATGAACGACTAGTTTGTGACATTTTATTGTTATTTTATTGTAAAAAAAATTTTAAAAAGATTTAGGTATGTATTCTAAGATTTTAAAGTTTTTAGCTTGAATAAGTGCAATTTTTTGTTTTTATTACTAGTCTTGTATGAATTTTAAATTATTGTAGCTTATTTTATTTTAGTTTAATAATTAATTGTAATAAAACTAAGAAATGGGAAAATATCAAGATGTGATAAAAATAGTGAAAAGAAAAGGAGAAGGTATAACTCAATAATATCTTTAAAATATTTTAGTTATAAAAAAAGGGTAATGATTGACTAATATGTCATTAGCACATTACCAATAAGGTGGCAAATGGTTAGGGCACATGTCCACCTAGAGGTTCTACCCTAGGTAAATACCTTGGAGGTGGTATATTTTCCCATCGCAAATGCTTGGTGGGTTCGGTATGAGAGAGACTTTGTGAAAAATAGTCTCGGGTTTATTATGATCCCTTACTAGGACAGCTAAGACAGGTGACCATTACCTGCGTGTCGGTTCTTGAAAAGTGTCGGTTCATATTCAAACGATCTCGGGCGCAAGATTGGCCCGACGTAAACAACCTTTTGTGGAATATATTATTTCTTGGATTGTATTTTAAAAAACAGTTTTTTTATTTTAAAATATAGATATGGCTGTTTATATAAAAAAATTCTATACTCCGTTAGGAGAAGATTAGGTTTTTAGTTATCATTAGTTAGCATAATTAAAAAGTTACCTAATCAAACTAATTATATACTGTGATTTGTAAAAACAAATTTGACATGTATTACATAAAAAATGTTATTTGAAGAGTAATTAATTGATTATCATCCACTAAATAGAGGGTATAAGTATAAGCATTAGCACTTTTTATTTGCAAACGCACTACTAATACTCACCATCAAACCTTGTGTACGCTTTTATCAAACACACCGTCATTTGCTAGTGCCTAGTGCTCTGGTTATCATCATTGTCTATGTAGTGTTATATTGGAGTGTTAGTATTATGGTTCTAAGAAGTCTAACTTGCTTTCGTCATGGCTTCGTCAATCATGTCATCATACCATGGTTCAAAGTTTGGACGTAAAGTTTGGCGTACACTAAGGTTCAGCTTGACATGCCTTTACTTATAAGCAGTGTTTTTAGGCGTGTTAGAGGTACTGAACCATATGAGCCGAATATATATAGTTATTCAGTTATAAGGATGGTGATATATAACCAAAACAAAGAAAAAGATTTGATTAACTACGTTATAGATCTATAATTATGTATTTTATATATTTGTTTGTATAATTTTATATACATAATTATTATCTAATATACCAAAGTGCACCTTAGGTCGCGCCTTGTTAAAGGCGTTGACCTCGCCATGGCTTTCAAAGCTTGAGACTAGACTTAGCTACGCCACGCCGCACGTTATTTAGAAGGGGCTTGATTCGTACTCAACAATTTTTAGCTATACACAACAAGATACAAACAATTGATGCACAACAAGATACAAACAATTGATGCACATGTAGTTTAGTTCAAACAATGTTTGACTCATATGCAAGTAACGAGATACAATGGGCTTGAAACGAGGTCATGATCGAAGGATTTCATTGATTCGTATAAAACTACTAACATTGCACCCGCTAATTTTATGTTCTTCGAATTTAAGGTAATTTGGTTGTTTGAATATTAAAACTACTAACATTGCACCCGCGTAATGCGACGGTGATGACAATAGTTTGTGCTCGATAACATGTTTGATTTTAAAAGTAAGATACGGTATGTGTGAAATACGGTGTTATTCAACTTATCCATGTTTTTTTCCCCTTTTTTATTGATTTCTTTACTTTTCTTACAATCAAGAATTTTATTAGTTGTTAAAATTGCTTTTAAAAATAATTAAAAAGATTATTATTAAATAATTATAGGAAAAAATACTATAACCTTGAAATTGCATTGATATAAGTAATTTAGTCAAAATTTGATAAATTAAATAATTGTTTTGATGTTTAATCTATATATATATTAAAAGAAAATCAAATATGGAAAAGATTCCATAAATAAAATTTAATTAACCAATCAAAATCTTTTATTTTTTAAATTTTGACCAAAATATTTAATTTTGACTTCCATTATTAGAATAGTTCTTGAAAGAGTATATGGAACAAATTATAAGGAAGCTATATGAAAATATATAGGAGGTGTTTTTATAAATTATATATTTATATTTAAGGAATGTATTTAATTGTATATATTTGTAGTTTTTTTATAACTTTTAATATATTATGATTGGTATAAATATAATTATATATTTATAATCGTCTTATTTTTATCTACGTTTTGATGTAAATTTTACCGTAATAACACAAAACTAAAAAAATACTTATTTTATTAGTAAAAAGTATATATTCTATAACCATTTAAAAAATAGAGTTACTATCTTTAATTTTGTATTTGAAATGTAATGACACTTAATCTTTTTCTAAACGAGAATATGTATTTTCTTGCTTATCTTCTTTATAAAACTATAAACCGGTGAACATATTTATGGCTAATTTTTATGTTATAAATCACTAAATCATTAATCCTTTTTTATGAGGTATTTTGGACTTAAAGTATATAATAATATATATCAACAACATATCAGTGAGGTATAGTACCTTCTATGAGATAATTTATTTTTGTGAATATCTAAATCAGTTATTTTTTTTATTGACATAATCATACAACGTTAAACTCTTGATTTATTTTTCGAAGCCAACGATTTCATATAAAATATTGGTATAAAGTGTAAGGCATTGTTAATCACACTATTTAAAAGTAATTAACCGCCAGTGCTTTACATGTTAAAAAAGAAGATTATGAGCATGACATCCGAATTTTGAGACGATATTATCATAAGCTACCGACGTGATTTGTGTATTCGTTTAATTTATAATTCAGATTTTATGTAATAACAAAGATAAATTTTAAGTTAATTATTTTTTAAAATAATCTATAAGATTTTGAAATTAAGAAGTATTAATTATTTATATTTAGATTTTTTACTCATATTTTTACTATGTTTTTAAAAATATTTTATAAAAATAATTAAGACTAACCGTATATCACGTGTGCGTCTAACAAATGAAGAGGTTTTTTGATTTAATTTATTTTTAAGAGGTAATAATTGTGTTCTAACAAATGAAGAGATTTGACACATAAATGATTACATGTTATCAATATTAAATACTATGGAGATATTATATTCCAAATTAGATAATATATATGTTAAGGACTTAAGGTGAACTTTAATATCATGTTTTAGAATCATTGTACACATCATATATACTTAATTCCCTCAATGTTTCATCTTAGTGACAATAATAATAGCTTGACAAATAAAATTATGAATGTAGTATACAAAGAAGTAATACTGAAAATATGAAAGTCCCGTCTTAATTCAATTTTTGAACATTCGATCAATATGTGTTTTTTATTAATTCTTATTTCTATGAATATGATTCTGTTTGTTTATATTATGTTATATATTTTATTTATACTTTATTACATGTTAAATGTTTTATTTAATACATGTTATATATTTTTATTCGTTTAATTTATAATTCAGATTTTATGTAATAACAATGAGAAATTTTAACTCAATTATATTTTAAAATAATCTATAAAATTTTGAAATTAAGAAGTATTAATTATTTATATTTAGCTTTTTTACTCATATTTTTACTATGTTTATAATAATATTTTATAAAAATAATTAAGACTGACCGTATATCACGTGTGCGTCTAACAAATGAAAATGTTGAGCATATAAATGATTACATGATATCAGTGAACATCTTCTTGATCTAAATTATTTTTAAGAGATAATAATTTTGTTCTAACAAATGAAGAGGTTGAATACATAAATGATTACATGGTATCAATATTAAACACTATGGAGGTATTATATTCCGAATTACATAATATATGTTAAGACTTAAGGTTAACTTTCATATCATGTTTAAGAATCATTGTACATACCAAATATACTTAATTCCCTCAAGGTTTAATCTTAGTGACGATAATAGTAGTCTGACAAATAAAATTATGAATATAGCATACAAAAAAGTTTTACTGAAAATATAAAAGTCATGTCGTAATTCAATTTTTGAACATTCGATAAATATGTTTTTTATTAGTTATTATTTCTATGATTATGATTTTGTTTGTTTATATTATTATGTTATATATTTTATTTATGTTTTATTACATGTTAAATGTTTTAGTTTTTTAAAGCTTACCCGTGCGTGCACAGGTCATTTCACTAGTGATTTATTAAAGTAATAGTTTTCTTAAATTAAATAAGCAATTAAGGGGATTATTTGTTAGGCTATTGCCTTAATGTTTTGTATCTTAAGCAATAACTTGTACTACTTAAAATTAAGTAGTTTTAAAAATTTTAAGAGAGAAAGTTAAAAGTTTTATAATGCAGTATAGATATAGATTATGTGTTAATCTTTGATGTTTAAATAGATCTTTATAGCTATAGGTTATGTTACAAACTTTTTGAAATTTGTAATATTTTAATATAATATTAAATATATCCGGGTACCATACAAGTATTACATTAGTTTTTAGCTATACACAGATACAAATAAATATTAATATACATAATACAACTATACAACTATACAATTTTTATTGTATAAGAATCTCTCCCTAATTTAAAACCTTGGTTACCCTCACTCTCAGTCTCTCATACATTTAGAGAAATTTGTACGTACGTATGTTTTATAGAAGTATTAAGCGAAAACATATTTCGCCGAATACCGTGCTAATACAACTGGGGACCACATATTTCTTTAGAATATTATTTTAAAGGGTAAACACATAACTGTCGCCTTAACATACTCTAAATCATACGCGTGTTCACCCTCTCGTGCATTTACCATTTTATTATTAAATAAATCCAAATCTGTATAATTTATTCGTTATAATAATAATATAAAAAATGACAGTTAGAGGATAACTAAAAGAATAAAAACATATTAAAAGACTCGGGTAAATTGAAGATAAATGGATAATAAGATAAGATAGCATCTGTCTCAAAAAGGGCAATAATCCACCATTAGATCTTAAAATACCAATTACCACTGATAATCCTATCCATTTACTGCAACTAGTCTTTTGTAAACATGCAGATTTCATCCATAAAAAAAAAGCTTACTAAATTAAAACCCAACAGCAAAATTAGAAATGCTGTAGATCCGACGGTCCCTACGCTTCCACGGTACCACACTTTTTGGCAGGAGTGCAGATGAGCCAGACAATACCGTAGGGGTCCTTCACCTTACCCACGCGCCCACCACAGCACGCGCCTTCACCCTCGGTTATTTCACCCTCGGCAACCGCACCAGCCTTTACTGCCTTGTCCACAGCAGCTTCAATGTCCTCCGTCTCCAAGCAAAACACCAGTCCAGAGCCCACTGCTTTAACACTGCACGAAACCCCAACAAAATTGAATTCAAATCTCACAATAGCAAATTTTTGAAAAGCAAATAAACACGAAACACTATAACTCTCCATTTAATAAACAAATAATCTTAAAAAATTACTGTAGAAGGGACAATCCAGACAGCAACAGTAAAATATCTTAGATTAAACTTCCAGGCGGACAAATAAAAGAATGGAAACAAAGACAATTTTAAATAATAAATGAAAAAGTGTACAACAACGACGAAATACCAGAACAGAACAAAGCCAACTGACCGAAAAACTAACGAATATCCATCACAATCGTAAGTGAAACTTACATCTCTTCGAGAGTAAGTCACTAAAATGTGGACGTATATGATCAACAAAAATACAAAATATCGTTTATAGTTCAAAAGGAAAATAAACAACAGAGCTTCAAAATATGAATCGCAAGGACCAACAACTTAATAGATCTGAAATAGATAAACACACAACGCGAAACATACACACTCCACAAGCAAATCTGTGTAAAAAGAGCATACAAAACAGTATAAACTCAACAAAAGCGTTAAAACCACACAAAACATTTGATATACGCAGATCTTAGAGAATGTAGAGTATATAGAGTAAGAATAATGCTCGATAACCATATGAAAACGAAAAATAATACTCACGGAGCGGTAGAATCGTCAGAGAGGTCGGAAATGAGAATACTAGAGGAACCAAGCTTGATCTCCGCAGATAACAGAAGCGGAAGCTCTTGATCGGCCTTCCTCTTCGGATGACTGACGCGGTTCACCTCCTCAGCTCCGAACGCAGATTTGTAGAACGCAACGGCATCATTCGCCTTCGACGACTCAACGAACAGCTGCGGTTTCATCGCAGTAAACGTCACCGTCTTCTCCACCGAAGCTCCGTTAGTCTCGCCGGCAGCGGCACCGTTGGTTCCATCCGTAGCCATTTTTCAGACGAACACAAATGTGTGGAAATGAAACCCTAAGAGAGAGAGAGAGAAAGTTGGTAAAGAAGTGAGAGAAGTTATGGTGAGAATAGGTACGAGGGAGCGATTATATAGAAGCGAAGAAGCGGAACCGTTTGTGCTTTTTCCAGGAATAAAATAAAATTGGGGTTTGAATTGGACTTTGGTATTAACCCTCGTTATTCGGATTTAATTACGATCGGACCACACACTCGTGAGAGGATATCGAAGGGGCAAAATGGGAAATTGAAAAGAAGGTTTGAAAAGGAGACTTGAAGTTGAATAAATTTACGAAAAACGCCACTGAGTTGAATGCTAGGTGGGTGAAATGCGTGCGACGTGGAGCACCGTTAATGGGGCCACACACAGAGGATTGGGTGACCTGCCTAAATTGTTTCCTCACCAAAAGCTTTTGTTTTACGTGATCTTTTTTAATTTTTTTTTATGCCAATTTAATTACTTTAACTTCTTCTTATACCATTTCAAATAAATAAATTATATTATTTCGTAATGGTGTGTTGCATACTATTTTAGATTTTATTTATTTTTTAAAATTACATTTATAGTTGTGATTTATGTTTTGCAATAATTTGTTCTTTTTACTATTTAAAGATAAAAGATGAAGTGTTATATCTTTCGATATAAATAAAAAACTAATTAAAAATATATTAGATAACTAGATTAAATACTCGTGATACACGGATTGATTTAAAAAATAAAAAATATTAAATAGTTATAAAACACGAAAAAATAAGATTTAAAAAAATGAAAACAAATGACGTCAACATTAAAACTAGCGATAGAAGCGATGTGAGTTTGTTTAATTAATATATAATTAAATCAATTAATTTGTTCATGTTATGTTTATTAATTAATTGTATAATGTTAAAAATTAATAAATTATAATAAATTAATCCAATAATTATTTCTTTTATGTGATTGTCATTATGTATCGTTTATGGATTTATGAATATCTGTGGGTTATTCAGTTTATTTTAGTTATTATTAATTTGATTAAAGGTTATCTTTATCTTAATTTAAATTGGTTAGTCATATTAGTTTGACTCTAAAAAGTCAAAATCAAATTTAAAATTAAAGAGATAAATTATTAAGATTAAATCTTTTACTAAATGAATGGTCCATATTATCCAATAATTTTTATCTAATTAGTCTTTTATATATATTAGAAGATATGAACCCTTTATTTAACAAAAGTTTCAATCTTATCATATATTTGCTTCAAATTAAAAAATAAATTTTGATTTTTTAAAATTAAAATATTTTAAATCTTATCCTACTAAATTAATCTATATAGTAATTTTAAAAGAAGATACATAGATTTTACTAAGCTATATTTTTTAAGTTATTATACCTAATTTATTCTAATCTTCAAACGTACATATTCGAAGGCTTTATTTAACTTATCATACTTTTTAAATTATTGAAATCATTATTTCAAATCCTACCAAAATTATGTATCATAAGTTATATAAATAATAAAATATTATATATATTGGATTATTGGAATCATTGTCCTTATCGATATTTATTATGTCTATACTACCAATTTTATCATAATCAAAATTTTACATCTTTCTTAAAATTATCATCGGATGTAACTCTTATTTCGATCATACAATGCATTCATATCTTTAGCTAAATGAATATAAAATAATTCTTTCACGTAAATAATTATAATTACATGTGTGTTTACACAGATATCTAAACTAGTTTGTTATATAAGAAAAATGGTATATCATTTTAAAATATAACACTCTATCTCTTATCTATAATGGTCAAAGTATCAAGTTCTTACAAATCTTAAACCAACATGATTAACAACATGAATTTAAAAAGTAGATGATGAAATGTGAAATTTTATGCAAACCATATGGATGGAATTTGTAGTAATTTTTTCTTTTAATGACAATTTATACATTTTTATTAAAAAAATCCAAAAATAAATAAAATCGAAAAAAGTAACAGTTGATGTAAAACGAGTGTATGATTGTTCGGGCATTGTATCAAAATAATGGCAAAACTGCAAGTAACGTTAGCTAACTATGAGTATATAAAGACTATATCCTCCCAAATTTCTCTAATAAAAAAGTAAATGGGAGGACACTTGACACGTTTCTAAAACATCTATATATGCTTTTCCCGCTCATTATTCCCTTCTGTGCTATTGACACGTGTCTAAGTATCTCCGCCTATCGCCTTGTGTTTCTCTTTCAATTTCAACCCGCATTTGAATCCTTCCCAATATTACGGTTTTATCGATTGATTTCTGATCCTAATTTATTCACAATCAACATTTAGCTATATCGCTTTAATCATGATTTCGGAGAAATGGATTCAATCTAATTTTATCAATGTTTTGAAGCCCTAACTTTTTAATGTTTGTATTGATGTTTAAATGAAGGGTTAACTTCTGAAAGTTTAAAGAACGCCTCAAGATTTCTAGGATTTTCAACCTACAGTTTACTCTCGGTATGTTTATCTGATTATCCGTCTTCGATTGGAAAAAATGCCTTTATGATTATCAGCCTAATTCGATTGCAGGTATTAAATGTTTTCTTGAATGTCGTTGTACCATCGACGTATTCCGTTCCCTAATTTGATTTATGTGTTCTTCTTCAAAGACGATTGTTGTGTTCTTTTGGTTTTTTCTTGAATTTCATACAAACGTTGTGTTCTTCTAATCTACTTGATTGATAGGCCGTTAGATTGATACTTATTTTGAAGTGTACTAATTTAGAGATGTAGTCTTGGTTAAGAGTTTGATAATTAACAATTTGCTAATTGCAAACAATGGGAAAATAAATAATACATAAAAAAAACATGCTAATTTGCTAATCCTGAAGTGTGCCGATTTAGGAGTTTTAGGAAATTTGTTAGGATAAATATAGGTACAAGCTATTTACCACTTGAAATCAATACAAATATAACCAAAGTGTTTTCTAGCACTTGGTTTACATTCTAACATCACTAGTAACATCAAAACAACATTAAGGAACACAAACAACATGCTAACACCATTGATTCATCCTTGAATCACTTTTGACTCATGAAAACATCATAAACCATCAAACAAAACTCACCTCAAGCTATCATGATTGAAAATGCAATTGATCATATAATAAAAACACTATTCTTGATCAAATCACAAACATGAAATTGGGCAGCCAAGCATGTATACGTGAGTGTATGTGTTTGTGGCATGTTTGACTAACACTAGCAAATTCTAGCACATATATATTTAATACTTTGCAACAATTACAAACAACCCCTGGACTATATAACTTTCAGATATTGGCACTTTAGCCCCTTAACTTTATAAACACATAAAACACATAACACTTAACAATTAACAAGTAATTTTGAACCTTGGGGTGTTACATGTTTAAAGTAAAATATAAAATTTGATGGTGTTTAATTTGTAAGAGGTATAGTAAAATGATTGTAAAACGTACATAGGAAGTGTTTATCACCCGTCTTTTCTTCTTTTTTGTTGAAGGTTGCTTGAACAAAGGTCTATTTGAAGATGATGAAGAAGGTTGTTTATTCTCCATAATCAATGTCCAAATGAAGAAATATCAAAAATAAGGTTTAAACATGTAATCATAGCTAGTATATAGGTGATTATCTACCTATTTTAAAACTAAACCATACAAATAAAGATAAGAATGAAATATGTTTTCATATTTAATATATAAAATCTATTCATGTAAATTCAAGATATAGATGAGACATCTCACGTAAATTTAGTAAAATTTGAAAAAATATATCATATAAAAAGTGTTGAATTGAATTAAGGAATGTGAGGGTTGGGATTAAGGATAGTGACATCATATTTATCTATAAACTTAATTAATTTTTTAAAGAAAACACTCCTATATATTAGTCAAATTATATTTTAAAAAGGAAAGTTTTATTTAAAAGCTTATTCATTTAATAATATAGTTAGATTATATAAACTAAGGGGTCGTTTGTTTATTAAGAGGTTCTGGATTTGAATCTGAATAACATGTCTGAACATTAAGAGGTGATTCTGACGTCTGAATGTTCATTCATGTTTTGCTGTTTGTTTTTAAAATATCTGAATGGTTGTAATTATATGTTTTATAATATTTTATATTCAATTGTTACATATATAACTAAATTTTAACTATTCTAGTTATAAAGTAAATTATTTTAATAACAAATATCAAACCATAATAATATAGGGAATTAAAATAAAAAATATATATAAGAGAGATGCGCAGCGGTGTGCGGCGCCCGACGGCGAACGTGAAAGGTGTCAATATATGTAGAGTAGTAGAGGAGTAGATGTTGACGTGAATTAGTGAAAGAAGGAGTATAATTGTTATAGTATAATGAAACACAAATTCTGTTAAGATGTAATAAGAGGTAATTTTATCTCTTATTCATTAAGAGGTTTTAAGAGGTCTTCAGATCTTAATGAAAAGAAAAAACAAACAGCTCTTACATCTTAATACCTCTTATTAATTCAGATTAAGATGTAATAAGAGCTTTTGACCCCAAACTCTTACTTTATTTTTATGCATTCATTATCTCATAGTTACATCTTATTAACTTTTTATCACTTCATAGAACAACCTTACGTCATTTGTACATATTTGCTCTATATTAAACTCATAGTTCCAAGTATTTATTCATATAATATGACCATCATTCATAACTAATTCACATAACCATTTTAGCATGAATAACTCACTATTTATAAGTAACAGCTTGGAATACTCACATGAATTAGATGAGGAGAGGCCGTAGGCAGTGGTGAGCATCCTCGGAAACAGAACGATAGTTGTGTGACCTTCTAGTTCTCTAAGGGTGTGTTTGGTAAAGAAAAAAAATGGGGAGAAATGGAAATGAAATTAGGGGGAAATGGAAATGTGTGGAAATTTGAATTGATTCCTTGTTTGATATCATCAAAGAAATAAAATAGAGAAATGGTGGCTGAGGTCGCCGGATGGCGGCTACGGTGTTGGCCGCCTCACCAAATGTCGACGATGATGAGAGAAACACCAGAAACACAGTGTAACTGTATTAATGTACATTATGTTGTATTATGTTTAGCCCATTAGTTTGGCCCAAGGCCTCTTGTATTATTTTGTAAACTATTTATATTTCGTTTTAATGAGAATTCTAGCATGGGAAATTATACCAATTAACATGGTATCAGAGCCACACTCTGATAACCTAAAACCCTAGTCGACCCCATCTCGTCTACCCTCTCTATTGCCGTCGACGACAGGCTGCCCTCCTTCCCTTCTCTTTTCGTTGATCTCTTCTTCTCAGCTTTCTCTTTTCGATGGCAGCCTCCTCATCCTCTTCTACTATCTCGGATAAACCATTCGGGATTACTAACATCAAGGCGTATGTGTCCTTGATCCTCGATCTAGAGGAACTCAATTACGATGCATGGCGCGAACTGTTTGAGACTCATTGTATGAGCTTTGGCGTTTCGGGCTACATTGATGGAACCGTTATCTCTAAAGGACCCACCGATCTAGAATGGAAGAAGGTTGACTCGCTGGTAAAACTCTGGATCTACGGTACTATCTCTAAACCCTTGCTTCAAATGATACTCGAGAAGAATGTGAGTGCGCGTGATGTGTGGTTGAAGATTGAAAATCTTTTCCGGGACAATAAAGATGCTAGGGCGTTTCAACTCGATCAAGAATTACGCAATATCTCGATCGGTAATTCATTGGTTACGGATTATTGTCAACGTTTGAAAACTTTATCTGATTTGTTGGCAAACATCGACTCACCGGTTGACGAGAAAACCCTGGTTACGTATATGATAAATGGCTTGGGCGACAGATTCGAACATCTTGCTAGTATCATTCGGCATGGGCAGAAATTACCGACCTTTTACGAGCCCATTCTATGCTTAAGGTTGAAGAACTAAGACTTAATCAACACCGGCAGTCAACTGTCTCCCACCATGATCATTTATCCTCATCGACTGTCCTCCTCTCGGATTCATCATCTCGAAACAGCCGGTCCTCCAAGAAATATGAGCACCACCGCAAAACAGCTCCCCGTCGCTTTCCTGCCGGCGACGCCGCCTCTGCGCCACCTGCTGCTCACCGTGGACAACCACCGCCGAGTGGCCTGCCACCACTTCTGCCGCCGCCGTGGGGTTTCCAGCCGTATGGTTGTGGTATACCCCCTTGGTTTCTTGCGTACGGCCCAGGGCCCTTCTCTGGTCAGCAGCCCACCTCGTAAAAGTCCAGCCCAAGCAACACTAGGCCTAATGCTCCTGGACGCAATGTACAAGCCCATAACATCACTACTGGGCGCAATCAGCCTACTGTTAACACTCCTCCTTGGACGTGGTTTCTGACTCAAGCCACGGAACAAGCGTTTAATGCATTATCTATTGACTCGGATGACGGGGGTTGTTACTTAGACACCGGGGCCACTTCTCACATTGCTTCGGATGCAGGTAAACTCAATACCATTTTTAATATTTGCACTTTACCGTCAATTATTGTAGGTAATGGTTCTTCAGTTCCGGTCACTTATATGGGTCACTCTCGTATATCCAATCCGTATCGTACCCTGCACTTAAATAATGTTCTTGTTACTCCTCACATGATTAAAAACTTGATTTTTGTGCGTCAATTCACCAAAGATAATATGTAACACCGTACTTTTAAATTGTCTTTTAAACGCGTGCGGAAGCTAATTACATATAATTACATTAATAAGGAAAAATAGATACAACACTTATCATGTTCTAAGTTTACAAAATTCCACTACGGTGTTATTTACAAAACAGACTCTATACAAAATATTTGACATCAGAGTAGTGGTCTGTCCATATTCCCAGTTCTATATCTCCAGAAACTCACCACGAAGCATCTGCAAAACAAATTAGTGGGGAATTAGCAAAAAGCTAATTGAGGGAATTAATATCTAAGCACATACAAGACAAACATGCCCAAACACATAGCTCATCACCCGAGGAGAACCGGCGGTGTTGCAACCACCTACAACCATATGCCGGCCAAAACATAGGTTTACCGATAGCCCTGCTAACCTGGACAACAGTACAGGCACCCTTGAGTGCAACAAATGCCCCTCAAGATCAGATATTGTTAATCCCTAAGCACAGGCCCAACCAAAAGCCACTAAGCTGATCTCCAAGCAACAACATGTATACATATCAATTCAAGACATACAGTCCAAAGAGCATAGTTACAATCAGGATATCATATCCTGGATATCCGAAGATATAAATCCACTCACCGAAGTCTTCAAAACTTAGGTTACTCAGCAATCTAATTTACTGAGTCTTGTCTCCTCCTGAGAATACAACCACAAGTCAGTATTTGCTTAATCAATCCACAATAAGCACAATACTATAGTTATAACACATGTACGTAAAATCAACAAGTACATATTATCAACATGTATATTCAAATTAATATACCATTTTCATAATTACCAACTCTTCAAGTATCTTGTGAATTCCTCCAATTCCTTAGTTTAGGCAATACATAATGTCCATCCATATGTCAAGGCCACAATTGATGCACATCCAAATCAATCATTAATTATCTTTCAAGGAGTCATTCGGTCTCATCTTCATTCGGATTCATCATTAATACCTCAATTTCGAGCATAGACATAAACACAATACTGAATAAAGTCCAATTCCGATTAGTCCAATTCCGATTGAAACATAGTTCAATTCCGAGCAAGGGCTAATTCCGAGCAAAGGCCCAAATCCGATCAATAGGTCAAATCCGGTCAAATGTAATTCCGAGTAAAGGCAATTGTTCAAATCCGGATAATCTCCAATTCCGATCAATCCAATTCCGAATAAAGTGTTAGGGAATAATCAATCTTGGTTTCATACTTCAAATCCGATCATTTCATTCGGAATGTGCCAATTCCGAATATTTTATTCGGATGATTCAAAAGTTAAGGCAACAAGTCATTTTGTTCGGGTTTATCCAATTCCGGATAATATTGTTCGGAATTCAACATAAGTTCAACAGTTTATTCGGTTTTTAACCCCAAGTCCGATTAATTCTGTTCGGAATTCATGAAATCCGCATAACTCATACTTCAATTTCGAATAATCCATATGTTCTTGCATATTTTCGATTTCTTTTCAATTCTACACTGTATTTGATCATGTAATGAAATCCAAGTTTCCAGAAATCATTCTAAGCATGTTATGAACACAATTTAACATCTTATTCTAACATGCAATCATCAAAGTTCATAATTTCTTACAATCAAGCATCATTCGGAATTCTTAATAATCAAAGAATCTAAGTTACAAATCATGAACTATTATCATAAGTAATCTAACCTCTTTAATGATATGATCTTCAGTAATCAATTTAACATGCAAATATGATGATGATCGATTTCTTCTTTCCTTCTTTTCTTCTCAGGCCGAACACGCACACAATACATACACAACACTTTCTCTCTTTGTTTGATTTTGCATGGAATGAAATGAGAAGGCAACTTAGGTGATTATGTGTCATGAGACACCTCATCACACACTAACTCATATTTCACAATTAATTAATATTTTCTAATAATAATAAAAATAATAATAATTAATCACATATTAACACAATTTAAATCATCAGATTGCATATAACACATAAAGATAATTAATTCCACATAATCAAGGTTAAATCTCAAGATCAATTAAACTTAATTACCTTATTTATTCTAAGTCGGTTGAGAGGGTGTTACATAATAAATGCTCGATTGAATTTGATCCCTTTGGTTTTTCTGTGAAGGATCTCAAGACCAAGACGACCCTCCTCCGCAGTGACAGCACCGGAGACCTTTACCCATTGCATGCTCATTCGTTTGCCCTCGTGTCGTCCAGTTCCCCCCTTTGGCACTGCCGTCTTGGTCATCCCGGCAATAATGTTTTAAATCATTTAATTTCTAGTAATTTTATTTAATGTAATAAAGTGTCTGCGAACACTACTTGTCCTGCTTGTCAGTTTGGCAAGCAAGTTAGACTTCATTTTTCTATTTCATCTACTAGTGTTAATGTTGTTTTTGATATTATACATTCGGATTTGTGGGAATCCCCCATTCTTAGTACTCGTGGTATTAAATACTATGTTCTGTTTCTTGATCATTACTCTCATTTCTTGTGGGCCTACCCTCTCCGCCATAAATCTGATGTCTTTAATAAATTAAATCTGTTTAGCCAATATGTTAAAACTCAATTTGAAAAGGACATCAAAGCTTTCCAATGTGATCATAGTGGTGAATTTGATAATAAATACTTTCATGATCTTTTTGCTTCTACCGGGACACAATTTCGTTTCTCTTGTTCCCGCACCTCCCAACAGAATGGCAAGTCTGAACGTATGATTCGCACAATTAATAATGTCATGCGTACCCTTCTCTTCCAGGCTCGTCTTCCTCCTACCTTTTGGGTGGAAGCTCTTCATATGGTTGTTCACCTTCTCAACATCCTTCCCTCTACTGCCATTGCCAACCACACCCCCACCACCAAACTCTTTGGCACCAAACCCTCCTATTCACACCTACGCATTTTTGGGTGTCTTTGTTACCCTCTCCTTCCCACCCCTCACAAACTTGCCCCTCGCACCTCTTCGTGTGTTTTCCTTGGTTATCCAGCTCTTCACCGTGGTTTTCGGTGTCTCGACCTTTCCACCAACAAAATCATCATCTCCTGTCACGTCACCTTTGATGAGTCCATCTTCCCTTCTAGGTCTATGACTCCGACCACCCCGCCCTCATATGACTTCCTTAATGACCTATCTCCCATCTCTCGTCGCCTACTTCTCTCCCCTGATCCACCTACGGGGGGATCTAACCCTGCTTCCGCTCCTCACTCTACTCCTCCCACCCCACCTAACCTTTCCCCACCTTCCACTCCATCTCCACCCCCATCCCCTCCCCCTCCCCCTCCCCCACCACCCTCCTACCCTATGCTCACTCGCTCTCGGTTGGGCATCCACAAACCTATCCAACGTCTCAATCTCCATACCTCCACCCTCTCTCTTATACCCACCTCGCATGTTCAGGCCCTTAAGAACCCGAACTGGACCACTGCAATGAATGATGAGTTTAGTGCACTTCTTAATAATGGTACTTGGGAACTTGTTCCGAAGCCTAGTGGGGTTAATATTGTTAGATTTATGTGGCTTTTAAACACAAGTTTCGTGCAGATGGTTCTCTTGACAGGTACAGATCCCGCCTTGTGGCTAATGACAGGAGTCAACGCCCAGGGATCGATTGCGATGAGACTTTTAGTCCGGTCGTCAAACCGGCTACCATTTGTACCGTTCTCAGCATTGCCGTCTCTAAGGGCTGGCACATTTATCAGCTAGATGTGAAGAATGTGTTTCTTAATGGTACCCTAGCTGAAACGGTCTATATGCATCAACCACCGGGATTTTCTGATTCCACCAGGCCTGATCATGTTTGTTTATTGAACAAGTCGCTATATGGTCTGAAGCAGGCCCCCAGGGCTTGGTTTACCAGATTTGCAGAATTTGCTACCACTATTGGTTTCACACACTCTCGAGCTGACTCATCTTTATTTATATTACAGAGTGATACTGAGACTGCTTACTTGCTTCTATTTGTTGATGACATTATTTTGACAGCTTCCTCCGCCACACTTCTTCAACGCATCATCCGTTAGCTGACCGGAGAGTTTTCCATGACAAATTTAGGTCCGCTAAATTATTTTCTCGGCATTTCGGTGACTTGGAACAAGGACGGCATGTTCCTCTCGCAATCCAAATATGCACATAATATTTTAGAGCGGGCTCACATGCTCAACTGCAAACTCTGTATAACTCCGGTGGATACTCAAGCTAAACTTTCCACTTATGGCTCTCCTGATGCAGATCCTACTCTATATCGCAGTCTTGCCGGTGCACTTCAGTATCTTACTTTCACCAGACCGGATTTAGCTTATGCTGTTCAGCAAATCTGCTTATTCATGCATGATCCCCGGGAACCTCATTTTACAGCTTTGAAACGTATTCTGCGTTATGTTAAAGGTACCTTGTCTCATGGTTTGCATATTTATGCTTCCACGATCGACCGTCTCATTGCCTACTCTAATGCTGATTGGGGCGGATGCCCTACCACGCGTCGATCTACTTCGGGCTACTGTGTTTTTTCTAGGGGACAATCTTATCTCATGGTCCTCCAAGCAACAACCTACCATTTCCCGTTCCAGTGCTGAAGCAGAATATCTAGCTGTCACGAATGCTATTGCAGAAACAGTCTTGCTACGCAACCTGTTCACCGAGTTACACATTCCTTTGTCGAAAGCGACTTTGGTCTATTGTGACAATGTTAGTGTCGTGTATCTCTCCACTAATCCAGTGCAACATCAGCGAACCAAACACATTGAGATTGATTTACATTTTGTTCGTGATCGTGTTGCCACCGGACAGGTCCATGTTCTTCATGTTCCTTCTACTTCTCAGTATGCTGATATCTTCACGAAGGGACTACCGTCGAGACTATTCCTGGAATTTTGTACCTGTTTGAATGTTCGCCAGGCTACCCCCATTCCAACTGCGAGGGGATATTAATGTACACTTATGTTGTATTATGTTTAGCCCATTAGTAAGACCCAAGGCCTCTTGTATTATTTTGTAAACTATTTATATTTCGTTTTAATGAGAACTCTAGCATGGGAAATTATACCAATTGACATCGTCTACCATTTCTCTTCATTTCTCCACAATCTGTAGGGAAATGAAAATACAAAGGAAGGGGAGAAATTAAAATGGGTGGAGAAACCATTTCTCCTCCCAAAACCATAACCATTTCTTCCAAACAAGATAAACCAATTCTCCCCCATTTCTTTTCTTTATACCAAACATACCCTAATATTGTTTTCTGCGATTCGTAAATCTTGTTCTCTGTTTCTTTCATTATCTTTTCTTCACCACGAACATAACTTCACAAAACTCTCAACTTCTACGTTTGACTGATGACCTTCGACTCTCAAGCCCTGCTCACAGTGACACAGACTCAAGTTCAAACTTTGCTTTGTTAATTATTATGCAAGTACAAGTATGTAAGTGTAATATTTAATCCAATAATTGCTCCGTTGATTGCTATTTTTCAAAGCATTTTGGTTGTTGGTATGTTGTAAGCTTAAATTCTTCATGTTGGCACATTAATGTTGCTTCTTGCTAATAAACTTGCTGCTGCTAATCATCAGTTTTGTAATATATTAATCTATAGTTAAGTTATTTGTTATGTTATTGTTATTTGAATATCAATTTTTATGGTTTATTATTCACTTGTTATATATTTGGATTAATAAAAATATTGGTAGGAGTTATCTAGATTAGTGGGTTTTCATTCGAAGTTTGTAAATTGGGTTATTAGGTCTGTTATTTCATCATGAGTTCTAGCATTTTATATGAATTTAAATTGGTTGAAATTTTCATGTTGCTATTTTGAATATCTTTTAATTCTATTATTTTATTTTTATGTGTTAGTTTTCTATATTAATCACCGAAGGTATAGTTTATGTTATTCTATATATTTTAATAGCACCATCATTTCGTTGATAAGTCAAGGTCTAAAAATCGTATGTTATTTGCTTAAAAATTCAAGGGAGATTTTTTGTACTATTCACCCGGGACATCAAACTGCTTAGAATACGAATAAGTTATATAATTTTCTGATTCTTATTTTCATTTCTTTAAAATCTAAAGTTACATTACTTGAAATAAATTACAACATAAACAAGCCTGCCAAAAATGTTTAGTTGAAGAATTTTTTTCAATATGTTTGCTGTTGGGCCGACGCAGGAAGCCCATAGGGGGATATAGTCATATAGCTGCTCAAGTGATGTATTTAAAATTGATTCAGAAAATACTTGAAATCGACTCATCTAAGTCGAGTTAAGCTCGAGCTACTCGAATAGATTATTGAGTGAAGATCGAGTTATAAAATACTCGACTTGTGCTCGCGAGCTTTATCAAGTATATGACATTATACATTTCTACCTTCTTTTCATAGTATATAACATAATCATAATAAGTTTTACTGGCAAATTGGACTCATATATTTAATTAGAATTATGACAAAGTTTATTGTATACAATGGTAAGTAAGATTCAAATATATAAAAGTTTGTTTGCGTATAATGAAAAAATTATGATAGTTAATGATATATATTAATAATAATTAAAATAAAGTTATTTGTACTTCTATACAATTTGCTATTTTTTTTACTATTCGTGCGAATATTAAAATGATGTTATGTTTTATAGCATATGGTTATCTAAATTTTAATATTTGATTATCTTATGTGCACATTTCGAATTTTCGATTGTTTACAACACAATAGATTGGTGTCATGGGACCCCATGTTTCAATGGAGACGTCACCATATTTGATTATCTTAACGTGTTTAATTATCGTTTATAAATAAAGATTATACCGAATAAAACATGAAAATGAAAATTTTGTTAAATGATCCAACCTTAAAAGATAAATGAACTTTTGCAAACAACCGATTAAAAGCAAGTATCCATCTTAATCTTCCCCCCCCCCCCCTGTTGTGATATATTTCAAGATCAATTTAATTGATTACCTGTATTGACTTAGCTATACTCCACTTCCTATTTCATACAGCTATTGTGAGACGGATAAAGAATAACAACTTCCTATTGATCATCTAAATCCACACAACCTAGTGCATAATTCAACAAGCATATTAAAACAAGTTTAATATAAACCAACCGTTTCCTCGATTGCAAAGCCCTAGAAAATTAGGTTTAGGTTATGGAATCTGGATTCTGATTACTTTTCCTAGTAAACCCTTAAACGATTCATAGACAAACCATTTAAAGAGGAACATACATCATATAAACTTCCTATTTATACTCAATATGAACCATAAATCCAGAAACGAAGATGAAAACCATAAAAATCCAAACTTTAATTGAATAAACATGCAACTAGTATCAATCCATAAGTAAACAAGGAAATCAAAGCATATCCCAACTAGGGTTCAATCATAAGATGAATACATAAGAACATCAGCCCATAAATGGGTTTTTAGAACAAACAAGAATCCCAAGAAACACATGATTAATCCAAAAATAAACATAGATCTAGACAAACCGAATGAACTTTGATGAATCTTGATGTTTGATCTTCAATCCTTGCCCTCCAATGGTGTTATGATGCTCCAAAAGTGTTTAAAAGTCGTAAAAACGTCGCCTAGGGTCGTCTATAGGGCAAAAGTTGTGATCGATTGATTCAAAAAATCGAATTTATAAAAAACTCATCTGCGATGCTTCGCGGCGCGAAGCATGGATGGCTCACGGCGCGAGGAACTTTGACCCGTGTCTTGACTTGCGTTGACCAAGCTCGCGGAGCGAAGCATGAACCCTCGCGGCATTAAGCACGCTCTGGAAATTTTGGGTGATTTATGGGGTTGCTCGCGGCGCGAAGCCTATATGACTTGCGGCGCGAAGCCTTCTTGAGAGATTACCATCAAACTAAAGTTGTAGCCCTCTGAGTCTAGTTTATGTGGCCGCTTGAATCACCTCAATCCGAGTTTGTATGAGCTAGATATGATCAAAACAGTGGAGGTGTGTCGGAGTTGACAGCTTTTCTCAATTTCTTCATTTTTAGCTCTTTTTTCGCCTTTTCTTCGAGTATTCCACCATATTCAACCTGTAAGCATCCCAAAACATATATTAGTGTATATTTTTCTCATTTGCACATAAATTAGAGTGTAAAACTTATAGTATTTACGGATGAAAACCTAGTTAAATCCGGAAATATCAATAATCATTTAATATTTTACCTTAATACCTCCTTTTACACTCATTCTCCTATTAAAAATCATATATTATTCTATAATAAATGATTACAAAGGTTTAAATGTTAATTTTCATTATTCAGATTGTTTATTCATCAGAACTTTTATCAATTAGTGTTTAATCATTTTTCTTATCAAACAGAGTCAATTCCATTAAATTATTCGCTACTTAATTATTTTATTTTATCAAACAACCCTCCGTTAACTATATTATAACTTATAAGAGCGTGACTCAGGGTATAACATGTGCAATATTGGTTTAATTAAACAAAAGCAACTTATTACTTGGCTTTTATGATTCATGTGATTTAGTTGAACAATTGTTTGTAAAAGCGCTATGTTTGTATGAATAATATTTTGTGTTTATAGTTTATTATGAGAGTAAGAGATATTTTGTATCTTTTTATTAAATCGTCTTATTTATATAATTAAGACAAATGTTATAATTAAAAGAGTAGATAAAGAAAAAAAGTTAGCAATTTAGTAGGTAAGAAAATGTATAACACATTAAATATGTTAGGCTAAAATAAAGAGATGATATCATAATACCAATATAAAAAATTAGCAACCATAAATAAAGGTTTAGACCAAAATGAATACAAGATATATAGATGGTAAGTGTTGTTCTTTTAAGGGAAAGGAAGAATGATACAGATTGGAGTTCCAATTACTGAATTAAAAAGCAAATCAAAGATTAGAAAAAAGCATGAAATCATATGCCAACTAATCTTTATTTCCATATCCTGTCACAAGCAATGATGATGATTACGATACACTAAGTCCATAGGATCGTCCCAAAGTTTAAACCCATGTGACATTAGCCCTACCTTCCTCCCCTACATCATTTTCATGTTTGCTAACTCATCTACTACTAAAATAAAATAAGAATATGTTTTACAATAAAATTTTTTTCCCTTTTAGAATAATAAAATAATATTGTGGAGTTTAAATGAAATTTGTTTTTATACAAGAATTGTAAGAACTTTGATAAAAAAAAGGTGGAGGGTGAAGATCAATTAATAGATAACCTTAATTAAATTAAAATTTTCATATATTTAAGGTAATTGATAAGAGTAATATGGATATGAGATTTACCCCCACTTTTTCTTAAAGTAATATATCTACCAAATACAAAAGTTTTAAAATATGAAAATTATATCAAACTAAAGAGAAAATTATGCTATTTAATTTGAGATTAATCTTGCTATATTATTTTAAAGAAAAAAAATTTCGTTTTTGCTGGAATTTTTTAGCACAACTTCGGGTTCGTGCACATGTGCATATGACATTGAATTGTTCCATCTAAGGTTTAAATATGTGCACCCGTGCATATGCACACGTGCATCTATAACTGACCTTTTAGCTAAATGCGATAAAGGATGACAAATATAAGAACCGACCTCATCATCTCCACAATGTAGGAACTACGAGATTTAACAATAAACAATAACTCCCCCAAACACAACTTACGACTTTTATCATTTTATGCTCTCTAAAAAATAATTATTCTCAAAAACTTATTTAAAAGGCATTGACGTGGAGAGAGAAATAGGAAAAATAAAAACTTATATATAAGGCCATGAGTAGCACCTGGGGTGAATCCAAACCAACCCAAAGCCACATCAGCTGCGACATCGTCTTTCATTCTCAACCAAAACTCAACCCAAAACCCAAGTAGCACCCAACCTTCAACCCAAATTAACCCAAAATATTTTCTCTCTCCTTACCCACTCACAAAACAAACCAAAACAAAGAATAAAAAAAGCTGACATCCCTACCTTCGGCTTGTTCGGTTTCACCAAAACGGAGGAGTGAGAAAAATGGTGAACCAGATGGTGCATAGGGCATTTGGGACGCCAACCCGAGGGAAGCCGATGTCTGCCCGAGGGGCGCTACGTTCGGCCTAATACATAACCTAAGCAGAAGAGCAAATCAAATGAATAGTATTTTTGTTTATAACCCTATCTCTTTTGGAGTTAAAATGAATAAGTGGTAAGTTCAAATTTTTTTAAGACAAACTTTATTAAAATAGCAAAGACCAATGAACAAGAAAGCTGGAATTCTGCAAAATGCAGAATCCAATAACTTAAGTAATGTAATTACACACTATCTATTGTAACAACAACCAACTAAACCAAAGCATCGTCAAAATAAAGAACCACCACTTGCTAGGTCTTTCAAGATATACTACAACCCGATCATAAGTTTTGTTTAAAAGAAACCGTGTTCACATGATTTTGAAGTCAATCTTCCCATCTTGCATCATTCATGGTATTTATCTATCTACCCTCAAATTATATAATTTAGGACCTATATATAGTTATGTTACACATATACGCTATATATCTAAAATGAAAAAAGAGTTTGTTTGAGCTTATACTTATTTTATAATTGATACTAGAGAATGTGGATATTTCTCATATTATTTTCTTACTATATCAACGTTACATCATTTACTTTCTTTATTTTTCTCTCATATTTCATAAAGGAATGAGAATCTTTCTAGCCCTCCATCGTTCCTCAATATATTTTATGTTGAATATCGTATATAAGCATGTGATAGGAAAGTTTTTATTCCCTCTAATTAAGTCTTCCTACATCGTTCTCATACCAATTAAATAATAATATGTAAAATCCAATAATTTTTTTTATAATATTCTCTTGATTTTGATACGTATATTAACATAATAAATAATGAAGAATATTCAATATAGTTTATACTTAATTCATTGTCTTAAGAGACTAATTTTAGCCTTTAGATCAATGACATTACATTTTAAAATTTTGGACGGAGAAGTATTTTTCGTAATTTACATATAATGTTTTTATAAATATATATGATTGCATACTAAATTACTTGTTATTGAAGATAATTTCAATAAGTAAAAGAATAGATATAAAGATTTGTTACTATGAAAATAAAGGAAAGTTCTAAACAAACAATTGGTGAGATGTTTTCCCACGTGCATATCCCGCGTTGTATATTGTTTGTATTTAAAATTTAAATTATAAGAAAGCAAAAATTGGTTAGGCACGCCATATCTTTGTGTTTGGCCCATTATACTCGTCGTCCTCCATTTTATTCCTCGGCCTTTATCAACGGACCACGTGAGTTCTGTCTTCTTATTTAAGCAAACGATAATGCATCTCTATAATTTATTGATGTAAATATTAATAATATTTGTTTAATGGGTAAGCTCACAAACACTATATATAGTTGCATTTTTATCAAGATGTTAGGTTCTGTCTGTTTTACTTTTTTATTAAATTGTCTGGATATAGTATATGTAGAAATAACGTTTGTATGAAATAAGTAATACTATTATTTGTTATATTTGTTAAATGAAATGTTTGAATAAAAAAAATAAAACATTAACAATATATGGAAATGATCATTCTTATCACGTATTCTGTTAAGTCGTATTTTCTAGATTAAGTAAAAAAACGATACAGTTATAACTTACTAGAACAAGTATTTTTCCTATAAATTATAATTTTCTTTATTAATGGTAAACCGTAACTTATAATTTTCTTTTTCCTATAAATTAACGGTAAACTGTAAATTATAACTTTTTTTAAATACTTCAAATTTAAATTTTGTAAAGAAGATAGTGAATTCAAATAAGAGAGTGACATTTTAGGAAAATAAACCCCGCCAAATTAAAGTACAAAACTATTAAACGTTAAAAACTTAAAATAAATAATAAAAAAAAGTGAAAATAATAGTTTATCATTTTGGTATTTATTATTTCGACTATATGGTTTTGATATGTTAACATTTGCCTACTTGATATGTGTGTAGGAACTAGAGATGGGTGAATAAGTTCTTTTACTTGTTTACCACTTTTTTTTAAAAAAAAATAGTAAGTTGTGTTTTCAAGATTGATCTTGAAGTTTATAACAACACAAGAAATATTTGCAAGAAATAAAGCTAGTAGAGATAGAGAGATATCACCAACTAGTAGACAAAAGATTTATAGTAGTTCATGCAAGTGTTAACAAACTTGCACTACATCCACTCCTTGACATCACCCACCAAGAGTTTGCTCCACTTGAACTTCTCTCTTTGCAGGTAGAGATAAACATTTACAACTTATCTCTTTAGCTTACAAGAAAAAATTACTCTTTTGCAAACAAGGTTAAGATGTGTATAACTTCACTCTAATTATATTGGCTAGAGTTAATCCTCACACTTCACTCTAATTTGGTGGCTAGAATTAATCCTCACACAACTATACAAATAAAATGATAGAATGAGATGTAGATTTGCTCTTGAAAGCTTTAAACATTTTCTCTTGATATTGACCTTGAAGATAATCTTTTTATATATAATATGAGCTCACAAGATCTACTATGTAGGTCTGACTTTTCATTGTTCCAAGGCTGGAAAAAATGAGGTAAAGCTTCTTTAAATAGCCACAAAAGGGCAAAAGTAAATTTTGTTCGGATCCCCACGGACGATGTCACGGTCGACTTTGGACATGCCGTGGGGTGTTCAGTTCACAATTTTAATATGTTGAATATAGATATTGCTCTTTAATTGTACCATACTCAAACACTTTTTGTCATAAAAAATAATTAGAGAATATATTTAGAAAAGTCCCAAGTTGACTTACCCAAAAAGTTTGAATCTTTATGCAAATTTGGAAGGTTGGGAGGATTTGCAAAAATGATTTTGGATATTTACCACATATAGAATATGTTTTTCTAGTTTTGGAGTTGTGACATTTTAATACAAGATTATGTTTAGTTTTTGCCACAATGAAATATCATTTGTTTTATTATAGTTTGTATTGCATACAAGACAAATTAATAAAAGTTTGGAAGTATTTTTATAACATATAGGTGTGACATATTTACAAAAGTTTGGATAAAATATTCTTTTATAAAATTATTTGCGAGTTCTTATTTTTATTAATCGCCTTTTAGAATGTCATCTTCAATTGTCGAGTATGAGATCGTTTGATTTCAAGAAGGACACTTTTTAAAACTAGAGAGCTGTGCATTGACGGCTTACTCACGGCCGACCGTGGGGTAGACCGTGAGGGTTAAATGTGTCTTTTAAGCTTGTTTTCTTCTTGTTGATTTGAGGTATTCAATATGTTTGTTCTTTACTTGATCATCATTTTGATTTTTGTAAATATCTTAAGAATGTAGCACATGAACATATGAATAATTTTAATAAGCAATTATATCACGTGTTCATACTTTTATCATCATCAAAATAAGTAACGCATTTCTCAATGTGTAACAATGTATGCACTAACAATGTGGTACTTTATTATTTTGAATTCGCATTATAGTTCTATTTAGCGATTAATTATTTTAAACTATTCAGTTGTTTAATGACATTATTTATTGGTACTTGGTAAATGATAGTAAATCACTTATTTATTTATATAAGTTTAAAAAATTAAAATCTAAATTCGAACAAAAAAGAAACAAACATCTAATTTAAAGTTTGAATACAGTCGAAACAAACATTAAATATTGAAGCTAGAGTATAAACGAAATTCATTTTCGAATTTCGTATGCAAACAAAAGGGAATTGGAAGAATTGAAAATGAAAACCTTATATGAAAACCGGAAAAGAATTGTCAAACATATTTAGCCGAAATGGGTCGATTTGAAACACGACCCGATCTGACACAAAAAAGTGTCAAGACCCGAACCTTATACAAAAATAAATTAGTCGACACGAAACTGACACAAACACACGAAACCGATAACCTGAAACTGACTCGATTGTCTGTCTTACCAGGATAGGAGAGAGACCTATTTAGGGATAATGTGTTTGATAACAAAGATAAATAAAAAATTGACTAAAATACATTTTAATTACAGTCAAACTTAGCCGAAATTAATATAAAGGACTAAATTTACAATAAAATTATAACCACGATAATAATTTTTGTAACTTGTAATGCTGTTCATATAATCTGTAAAATTAAAGGATACAAATATGAAATTTTATGGAATCACAGTGATTATTTATTTATTTATGTAGCTAACTCATATAGATGCTAATAATTCTTAACAAAGTTGTCACTTTTCTCCAGGCTCATTTAATTTTAACGGTAACTTGGAAGAAGTCTAGTGCTTTCCCTTACCGGGCCCCTGCCAATTATATTTTTATATGAAGGCCCGTTATATTCACCAAGACGGCAATATGTAACCCCCAAGTATTCAATGCCTAAACTTAAAGTACCTAGCTAGTGGCTACTGTCATATGCCCGGTCCCGTCTTATTAGGTACCGACTACTAAATCCGTAAGAGCATGGAGTGTACCCCATGTGAAGCATTCGATGCTTCGTGTAACATTAGCGTCATATCACTCATGCTTTAACTATGTTTAAACACTCTAACTACTCATGTTTCACACGCATCAAAAATATTTTATTAAAAAAAATACTATCTATCCTCTTTTCTCTTTTTCTCTCTACTCTCTCTCCTCCCTCCATTGGCATTCAAGTGCCGAGAATTGATGTCATGCTTCGGTACCCCAACTTGAGGGGTGGTGTTTGCTTCGTACCGTAGCTCCACATATGCATGCCGAAGAGATAACACCTAATGCTCCAAGTATCAGGTAACGTTTTAGTAGGTTAAAACTCAACTATAATGATTTTTATTTTCTTAAAAACTTATATTTAATCACATTAGAACAATAAGTAATACTTTTAAACTAATTTTAATCATTAACAACATTAACATGTTCAAAACTTAACGTTACATAAGTACAATCACTCACATATAAGTTAAAAATATATGAATTTCATAATAAACTAAATCAAATCATTACATAAAAGTATATAAAATATTTTCAATCTTCGATTTTTTTTATTCTTATACATTAGTAGTTTCACAAGTTTGAAAGACTTTTTAAGTAAATTATCTATAACTATACAAATAAATTAACAAACAAAAACTACTACTGAAATTAATAACTAAAAGATATGTATGACCAATTTTAAAGTTTCTAATGCCAAATATATTACTTCATTGTCAACATTGTACACATAGTCAACTTTAATAATTGTAAATATATTGAAATAAAACTTTAAGTTAATAATATGTTTTGTAATATAATTGTAGATTATTTAAATACAAATGTTTAGGGTCCGGTAATTGAGAATAGGTAATTGGACTAGTATTGACTAAAACCACAACCATACACATATATAATCAACTTAATAATTGTCAATATCGTACACATAGTCAATTCAATAATTGTAAACAATATTGAAATAAAACTTTAAAATCATAATATGTTTATGATATAACTGTATATTATTTAAATACATATGGTGCGGGGTTGAGTAATTGAGATCATGTAATCAAATTGGTATTGGCCAAAACCATAATCATCCAAACCCTTAATTTTTTTAAAAGACTCTTATAACCGATCCTATAACTATTTACTTATCCGGAACATTTTGGGTTCGAGATTTCTCATTATGATATAATTTTTCATCCCTACTAACCGGCTATCATGCCTATATTTATTGCATAAACGTAAATATAAAATAAAAGAATTATAATTTTGAGATATATGTTTGGGAACAAATTAAATGTATGTTGTCACTTTGACTGGGCTAATTTAATAGGGCTATATATCAACATTAAATGATTAAGTAGATATAAGATATAATGATAGAAAATGTCATTAAATTCTCCTATTAAGTTTAATTTTATGTCTAGTCTAAGGAGATAGTGAAGCCAAGACTGCAAAAAGCACATAACTTTCAATATTATTCTATTAATATATAATTGATTAAAGTTGTGTGATTTAAAAGAAACATATTTATGAAACTTGATTATTATTTCAAGTTAACTTAAAGTAATATGTGACTTTGAAAAAAATCAATAAATAGTAACTGAATTTCATAATGTTACATTTAGATTAATAATTTTAGTTGGTAATAAAAATTTCACAACAATAAGCTATTATTAAAAACTTCAAAACATTTTTTGTTGACAGAGAATAAGTGATTTTTTTAATAAAACAAAACTCTGTTTTACTCATATTTATTGTCTATGACAAAAAAATGGATTTTTATCCTAGTATAGATATCACTAGGG
Organism: Pulicaria dysenterica; assembly: GCA_947179395.2. Taxonomy (NCBI): domain Eukaryota; kingdom Viridiplantae; phylum Streptophyta; class Magnoliopsida; order Asterales; family Asteraceae; genus Pulicaria; species Pulicaria dysenterica. The sequence continues at coordinate 68,667,190 of OX359291.1, read as the reverse complement.
TGATAATTATCTGTATGAGTCAGATATGAAATATTATGTAAACTTGATATGTAAATAAACGGGGTTAAGTATAACTTAAGTTTAGGTCATTTTAGGGTTGATCCGTTAACCTCCATAAATAAACATGTCGTACAATCAACTTTATTTTATTAAATGAAGGATTAGAATCATATAATAAATTTGATGCATGTTAACTATTCTTTTATTTATATTAAAAGATTATTCATTTAGTCTTTTACTAGATTAGATGTCCGTGTGATACATGAGGTGGAAAAAAATATCAAATAAGTATAAAATACGAAATGAAGTTAGGTCATCATTATTGTTATAATTAACGTAATAAGGTTATATCTTTATTGGTTATAACTAAATCAAATTTTAAATGATTATAAAATATTTTAAATTGATAAAATTAAGAATTTAGTTAAATATAATATTATTAAATCTTCTAAAAGGTAAATATGATATTTATGAATTATGATGGACAAAATTTATATTTTAATGTTTATGAAGGGAATATATGTAATTTCTTTAATAACTTTAATTAAATTTTGACAAAAAATAATCAAAATTATAATTATAAATTTTGATTAAATGGATGGTCAAATTTGAGTAATTATATTTATTTTATTAAATCAAGGGTCAAGATCATTTAATAAATTTGATGTTAGTCGTTTATGTATATTAGAAGATTATTAAATTAATTTATAAAATAAAAGATAATCATTAGATGGCTACACGTAAAATGCTTATGTAGCCCATTTTAAAGTGAAAGAATGTTAATAGTTTAAACTTTGTTCTCGTAAACTTTACATCCAACTCTATGTACTAAGACTAAAAGGGTTGTTCACCTTTAGATAGGTGTTCACCGACCAATCTTATAATAAACATGAAAAAGAAAAATTGTGTAACTTTTAATTAAAATATGTAAAAATGCCTGATCTCTAAATTTCCCTTACAAATAAAAGCGAAATTAATGAAAATACAACATATATACTTACTTCATAAGTTCACAACCTATAAACAATCCATCCATGTCAAAATCATTATGTTGATAACATGTAACGGCTTATACTCTATTGTTGCTTAACCAAAGGATTTGAAACTATATTTAATGATTAATAATGATTAAATACTAAAAGCAAATAAAAGAATCAAAAGAAGAAAATACTTAATCATCTAATCTAAATATACACAACCATACACTTTCTTAGTGGATAAAAAGATGGATGTTAGGATTTTTTATTTTTTTATTTTTTTGAAAAGAGAAATTGATACATCAACACTCACAAGTGGTACGTCTAAACAACTTTTTCCAAAAGCAAAGCAACTTTCTTTAAATAGATATTATATTTGTGATATGACCAATACACCTCTTTCCATATGGTAAATAACTAAATATCCATAACCATAAATAATAGACAAAATTTTTATTATTTCAAATCAGGAAATTTGTATAAAAAAACTACCGATTACTTTTTTTTCTCCTTTACAAATTATTCGAGAATGTAATAAGTTCACCTAAGGCATTGATTGATTGAGAATTTTTGTTTTTGTTTTTTGTTTTTTTTAAATAATTAGGGTAGCATACAAAATTATGATTTTGTTCCTATTACGCACCTACGATTTGTTGCTGCTACTACCCTTTTGTTTAGTAGATTCGAGATTAATCAACTAATATACTATATACATGAAAAGAATACTAGCATCGTACCCGCATAATGCTGCTTCGGTAAATAGTTTTTATTTTATAAAATATCGTTTTCAAGAATATAATAATATTATTCGCGCGATCCAATGTCACGAAAAAATTTTCTACAACAATATGTCAGTTTTTTCTAATTTTCTTTTATTTGCATCTAACTATTTTATTAATTTAAAAATAATTTAAAAAAAAATTAAAATAAGAAAAAAGGTTTATAAATAAATAGAGAGAAATTAATATGATTTTGAAAATTATGTTGACGTAGGTGGATAATTGTGTTTGTAGATGAATGCGGCGGCGGCGATGGTTAAAGAAGGAGGTGGTGGCGGCGGTTGTGGTGGTTGAAGAAGAAGGCGGTAGGTAGCAATGGCAGTGGTTGAAGGTGGTAGCGGTGGTGGTGGTGTTTGACAAGATGTTCATTTTACTTATGTTCATAATAGTAATAGTAATGACAATAATAATAGTAATAATAATAATAGTAATAGTTATAATAATAATAATAATAATAATAATAATAATAATAAATAGTAATAAAGTAATTAAAATGAAAATAAAATATTAAAAAATAAAATGACAATAGAAGGTTACATTACATTAAATGCAATAAATTGATAGTTCAACGCATTTTTGTGAATTTTTTTTAGTTCGTTACACATAATATTTAAATGAGGGATAATTTATTACATTTCGATGCATTTAACCACATGTTTTAATGCTTTTAGAGGAATTTTACCTCTCTTAAAAAGATGGTCATGCATTTCATTAAAACAAAAATAAACATTAATATACAATCTGAATACTTAAATCCAATATTTTGACAACAATATGCATCTACGCATATAGTTTAGCAATATATCCAAAACTTGTAGTTGTAGACATCACAAACATATTCCATATGATGATGTTATATAAAAGAGAAAAAAAATTGAACCAAATTGAGAACAGCTTTATAAACTAGTAACCAAAAATGAAACTTTTGATAGTCAAAGGACTAAAACGAAAATTGAGGAAGTAGTTTAGGGACCATTTTGCAATAAATTCAAAAAAAGTCATAAATTAAGTTGAAGTAAGGTTTCCATTTTCCAACTTCCAAGTATCCAAACACCCTGACCTCATCATCATGAAATTAAAAGAGTAGCGGTTAAACAAGAGGGGCAAAGTCGTCATAATTTGAATTCTTAGAAAAGCTTTTTGAAATCTGCCAGCTCGCTTCCGTCCCCATTGTTTGGCCTCTGCTTCCCCTGATATAGTGAGGCCTTCAGTAATCTAGAGAGAGAAATCATCACTTTTAGAGAGAGAAAGAGAGAGAAATCGTTCTTCTTTTCTCTTCTCTTAGTTTACAGATCATGGCTGGTAGTTACTTTGGTGTTTTGGTATCAGATCCATGGTTACAGAATCAGTTTACTCAAGTTGAGCTTCGAACCTTAAAATCTCATGTAAGTAACTAAGATTCATATGTTGATCAGTGTTAATGAGGTATTAAGATCTTGTAACATCGCAAATCCTTGTGTAATTTCATTGCATCGAACTTTTTGCTGGTTTTGAATTTAATAATATGCTGTTCTTCTGGTTTTTACTTGATGATCAGTTTCTGACGATGAGGAGGGAAAGTGGAAGTCTCACGCTTGCTGATTTGCCGTCGAAAATGTCAAAACTGAAAAACGTCGGAGAAAATCTTACTGAAGAAGAACGAGCTGCGTTTCTTCACGATTCTTATCAGAATTTGGGCGACGAAGTTGATTTTGAACTCTTTCTTCGGGTGAATATTTATTCAAACCTTACATACAAAATGTATTCGTTGATTTTGAATCTTATTATGTCTACTTACGTGATCCTCCTAGCATTAGGAAACCTTGAATTTGGGGCTGATTTGCAATCGAGATGATTTAGTGCAGGTCTGAGTATGTGTGGGTGGTGTATCAATAAACATAATTAATAGATCTGCATAATTCATACTTCGATATTTTTTGAACTTGTATTAATATCTTTAATTTGAATCTATGGGGTATTACGATTTGTGTGAATTAAATGAACATAAAGTAGAAACGCAGAGCTTTACACAGTTTCACTATCTCACCTAATAATTATTTATTTGAAGTAAAGCATTAAACAACTGTTGTCTCCTCACGTGAATTAATGAACTTTACAGTTAAATAAACTTGTGGTTTCAATTTTGTTTTTTATGTTTTCATTTATGCCCTAAATAATTTAGGGGGACAACATTTATCCTATGCTTATGAGTTTCCTAATCTGATCAGAGTCTGAATTTGAGGATTTGTGATAAAATGAATTTGGATCTTTAGTTGTTTTGACAGCTATATTACTTGGAACCTGAGATTTTTTTTACCTGTTTTACTGTAAGTATATAATTTATATTATGGCAGGTTTACTTAAATCTCCAAGCCCATGCAACCTCAAGAATGGGAAAGGGTGCTAAAAACTCATCAGCATTCCTCAAATCTCCCACATCTACCCTTCTTCACACAATAAGTGAATCAGAGAAAGCTTCATATGTTGGACACATTAATAATTACCTTGGAGAAGATAGCTTTCTAAAGAAGTTCCTTCCTATTGACCCTTCAACTAATGATCTGTTTGAGCTAGCGAAAGATGGAGTTCTTATCTGGTGATTTTCAACTGGTGATCTGTTCGAGGTTGTGATGTCTACGCTACTGATTTTTCTAACTAGAATTTTTTTCTGTAATTGGTGCAGTAAGCTTATTAATGTGGCAGTCCCGGGGACAATTGATGAAAGAGCCATTAATACTAAGACAGTCCTTAATCCATGGGAGAGAAATGAGAATCACACCCTATGCCTTAACTCTGCAAAGGCGATAGGATGCACTGTCGTTAACATAGGAACGCAGGACTTCATTGAAGGAAGGGTGAGTATGCTCATTCTGTATTTTGGTTAATGAGGATATACAAGTAAATGAGTAATATCTTGTAAGAAAACCACTGATTTGCTGCATTGTTGCTGTGTACATTCTTACTTCCATACAATCTTCAATGTTGCTTCTATGATGATCTCAATATATTACGAAACAACACTATTAGTTCAAGACATCAAACAAAAACATTGGAAGTTGTGGGACTACTTATATGTGTTAGCATTCTCCATTCTCCATTTTCAACTTTCAAGTTGATTTTAATTTGATGCTCCATGCCATCTAATGTACAGCCATTTTGAACGGTTCCTTATAATACCTTGTGATTATTTTATATTGCACGCAATTGTTTGCGTCTTGGCTGTACATATGTGATGAACTCCTTTGTACTCTTTCAGCTTTTCTATAATCAAAACATATTTTCATGCTCTTTCATAGTGTCTGACTGTCTGGTTTCTGTCTGACCAATCAGCCAACTTGGTTTGCTACATGACTCATCTAGAACTTAATTGATTGGTTTGCTACATGGTCCAATCACTAATTTTTGCATTCTCTATTTTGTCCATAGTATGCCATTGCATAGAGGTTGTTGCTCCTACAATCTCCTACAGTGACCTTGACCAAACTAGCCATCAAATTTCTTTTGGCATATTAAGAACTATATTTCTTTTGTTTCAGAGGCATCTTGTGCTTGGAGTGATATCACAAATAATAAAGGTAAGTTCATTTCATGACTGAACTTAGACCATCTGAATCATATATTTAATTCGGGAGACACTGATTACAAGCCTACAACTGGAAGCACTATAGAGCTAACGATATCTAGATCTATATATATATATATATATATATATATATATATATATATATATAGGGTGAGGTTCAAGGGAGAACCCTTTTAAATAGAGAACAGAGAGAACATGTGTAAACTTGTAATTTATTATTTCTTCTTTACGTTCATGTTCACCCATAGCTACCCAAAAGTCAACTTTACATCCTAAATCTTAAAATCAAAATTATTTCTATAATTATTAACAATTTAAAAATTTGGATGCATTGATGCATCAAATAATACTTTTGTATGCATCGATGCATCAGAATTATATTCGAATATATTATCAAAAAAACGTGACTTATTTTAAATCCGATGATCAATGGAATCAAATGCTTAAATAAATTGTGACAATTTTTGAACCATCTGATCAATGAAATCAAAGTTTCAAAAGTGTTCTCTCTGTTCTCTATTTAAGAGCGTTCTCCCTTGATCCTAACACTATATATATATATATATATATATATATATATATATATTTTCAAATATTGCTAAATCACTGTCATGTAATCTTCTTCAGATACAATTATTGGCAGACCTCGATTTAAAGAAAACGCCTCAGTTGGTAGAATTGGTTGGTGATAATCAGGTATTCATTCATTTAAGGAAGCATTGCTTTCATGTTGGAAAAGAGGTCAAAATTACACAATGGATGGAAATGTGCCTAATATCTTCTTATTCCTTCAATTTAAAACCATCAGGATGTTGAGGAGCTTATGAATTTACCACCAGAGAAGATTTTGCTTCGGTGGATGAATTTTCATCTAAAGAAGACAGAATACAAGAAAACAGTGACAAATTTCTCATCTGATGTAAAGGTACACCATAATCTCCCAACTTGGGTTTAATAACTGTTGGCTCTTGATCACGAATCTGCATTATGTGGATGAAGATATGGCTCGTAGTGAGTGAGATATATTAATTTGCAGGATGGAGAGGCTTATGCTTACCTCTTAAATGTTCTAGCTCCTGAGCATAGTAATCCGTCAACGTTGGTTGTTAAAGATCCATTTAAAAGAGCAACATTAGTTCTTGAACATGCTGATAGGATGGGTTGTAAGAGATACTTGACAGCAAAAGACATTGTGGAAGGTTCTCCCAACCTTAACCTTGCTTTTGTGGCTCATATTTTCCAGCACAGGTGAGTTATAATGTTTGGAATAGATCAAAGCTACCACCTTTTGTTCCAAAAGCTGAACCATAATTTGTGATTTATAATATTTGTGATAATTATAAATGCAGGAATGGACTATCAACCCCGGAAAAACCAGTATCCTTCCTTGAAATTTCACCAGATGAAGCCCAAATCAACAGAGAAGAAAGTGCTTTTCGTTTCTGGATAAATAGTCTTGGAGCTGCAACATATATAAACAATGTCTTTGAAGACGTCAGAAATGGGTAATTATCGATCTTAATTTCAAAGATATAATCGGTTTGAAGCTACAACTATAATTGATTACCATGTCTAGAAACTTTTGATTTTGTCATGGAGATGTAAACATAATGAAATCATCATGTGTTATCTTTGCTAATTCAGTAAATTGACAAAAAAATAAATAAAAAGAAGTCATGATTTAACTAACTTCTATGCTCCCCCAGGTGGGTACTATTGGAGGCACTTGACAAGGTATCACCAGGCATTGTTAATTGGAAGATTGCAAATAAGCCTCCGATTAAGATGCCTTTCAGAAAAGTAGAGAACTGTAATCAAGTCGTTAAAATTGGGAAACAGTTGAAGTTTTCTTTGGTCAATATTGCGGGAAATGATATTGTTCAGGGGAATAAAAAGTTAATACTGGGTAAGTTCTCTACTTTCCTTTCTGCCTTTAACCAGATCAGTACCAACTCTCGAATGCATTTTATATATCTCTCTCTGATGAAAATATACAATGTATCTCCTTTCCAGCTTATTTATGGCAGTTGATGCGATTCAACATATTACAGCTTCTAAAGTACTTGAGATCTTATTCACTCGGGAAGGAATTCACTGATGCTGATATTTTAGATTGGGCCAACACCAAAGTCAGGAGTACGGGAAGCCAGAGTTGTATGAAGAGTTTCAAGGTATCACATCAATCTTGAGTTTTAATCTTTGAATAGTTCTCAGAATTTACTATTTTTGTTATTAGCATTTAGACACAAGTTATAAGATATACGTGGATAAATGGTTCGGTTCTGCAGGACAAGAGTCTGTCAGATGGAATATTCTTTCTTGAACTTCTTAGTGCTGTGCAGCCTCGTGTTGTTAATTGGCGCCTCGTTACCAAAGGCCAGACTGGTATGCTTTTCATCAACTTTTGCATAATCTAACTATGAGAAATGTTCGATATACTTAATGCATAGTCCTAAGGGACAAATTTTAGCCTTTGGATTAGCCCCATCAATGGTCCAGATTGAATTTAAAAAATTTGGGCGGAGTGACATTTTTGTAATTAACATGTGATGATCTTACAATCACATGTGATTGTATACTGAATCACAGGTGATTGAATATTAAAATTTCAGGACTATGTTTTTTATATGGACACACAACTCATCTAACTATATATCTTGTTCTATTGAAATTACAACAAAATGAATATGAAAAACTGATTGATAACATGGCTGTTTATGTTTTTGGCTTCCATAAATTTCATTCAATGCAGAGGAGGAGAAACAAATGAATGCAACATACATCATCAGCATTGCTAGGAAAATTGGGTGTTCAATATTTTTGCTACCCGAAGACATAATTGAGGTATAACATATTTTTAGACACTATTTTATCACAAGACTCGGGTTATATACTTATATGAATCGCTTACATGATGCGATATCTCAGGTAAACCAGAAGATGATCCTCACATTAACAGCGAGTATAATGTATTGGTTCTTCAAACAACCAATTGAAGATCAAAGACCATGTGGATCATCGGATAGTGAAAGTGGTAATCAGCTCGAGACAAGCTCAACCTCCACAACATACGACACTGAGTCTGAATCATCAACAGACTGAAATTGTCAAAAAGATAAGTTTTTGGTTTGGAGTTTTCTTGTAGAGAGTACTTAAAATTATATTCATTTTGCTGCACTAAATTTTTGTATCAAGATCAGTCCAACTGACTTGGTATCACTCCCAAGTCCAAGTGCAGATTTGTTATAAGGAATTATTGGTGTATATAGTTATAGAACTGTATTGTATTGATGGAAATGGCAACTTTTAGTTTCTTGTGTTTAATCTTTGTTGTAATTTTGTCTTCTAGACAACCTCTCCAAAATAGTGATCAACTTATGAATCTTATACTTTGGCTTTTTGTTGCACAAAGATGACACATTATGCTAAATAATGATTTTGAACAGATATTTCAGTATTTTATTCCCCTATAAAACACTAAATATAACTACTAAGACCACGAGCATCAATCCCCTCCTCGTTGTCTTATCAGCGTCATATCATTTTTTCCTTACATCCTCTTCCATCTCACTCTGATCACTCTATCCCCTACATCCATCCCCCTCAACCATTCCATCTTTCAGCTGTATATATACACACATAGTCAAATTTAAAATAAATAGTATGGAGTGGCGATGGTGTTGGCGTGAGCCACACACCAACTAGAATGACACCTGCTGGTTAGATGCGGATGGCCTAAGAGATGTTGAAATGGTTAGGATATTTGACTTTTTCTCGTTTATCCTGTAATTTAATTACATAAAACATTTATTTATCTCTATATAATAATTTATTAAACTTTATACTAACTATTCATATATTATTATTTCAACAAATATAATTAAGAATCGTTATTTAGATTTTTCATATATTATATGAATATAAATTTGATTTAGGACTCGGTTTAGTTTAATTAGAAATTAATGGGATTATATTTTTAACTTAGAAAAAGGTAATAACAAAAAATTTGACTCAACAAACATCATTAACTTTACACTGTCTTTTTCTAGCTCAGTCTCTAATAATATGGCTTATAATTGAGATGTCTAATCCAAAGAGTTTTATATCAAGTCCTATACATGCCTACCATAAGTCATTCTCTAAACTTTATCTTGTCAAACCACTATGAAATGAATTATGTCATTGCCCCACCAATGGCTATTCTCTAATATATGATGGTATAGAGAACTTTTATTTCTTAAAACCCTACATGTACCCTCTTCGAATATTAAAAACCATTATGCATTGTCTAAAGAGGGATATCAAATTATCAATCCTCACTTTCACGACTCCTATCACACTGTTAAGTTAGTTTTTTTCTCTCACAACTCAACCTTATAGTAGCCGCTTCTCACTTCACCAAATTTTAAAACCTACATAATACCTACTATCTATTAATAGATAAAATTAAAGAGAAAAAATAAAGAGAGAGACACCCATGGCTCCACCCCATGTCCCCACCCTCCTTATTGGAGCCCCTTTTGGGAGCTCACCACCTACTACCCATTACCACACCATGTGAGAGTGGATGAAGCTTGGACTACGGTGTGGTGGAGGATAACACGCTCCACCCTAGTTCGTGAAGGATTATATACTGGAAGTAAAACCACTTATGATAGTTCATTTTATTTATTCAACCGAATAATAATTAAAAAGGCTCTATACTTGCGTAACAGCATAATAATATAAGATGTTAATTAAGAACTTAAGATGACATGAATCCTTAATAAATTCTATACCATAAGCCAAAAATAAAAAGGAAAGGATATTGGATAAACTTATCATGTGGACCAAGGGAAAAAAAAGAAAAGAAAAAAAGAAAGCATGTGAAATTAGTGGAGAAGTCTTTTTATTAGAAGTTCTTGATGTTTGTTAACCAACAGGCATGTATCTGGTCCACCATGTGTTTGGTTTCCAAATTACTAATCTCATACATAACAAAAATGTTACTATTAAGACCATTTTTTGTATAAGTTTGATTATGAGTTAGAATTATTTAAACTTAAAAATACTATAGGACCATTTTTTGTATAAGTTTGATCATGAGTTAGAATTATTTAAACTTAAAAAAATACTATTAGGACAATTCTTTATATAAGTTTGATTATGAGTTAGAATTATTTAAACTTAAAAGATATCGACCATGTTTTAGTCACCATAAAGTCTTAGTAAGCAACTAAGGCCGTCCGCTATACTGGACTCACCTCCAGCGAGTTTGCAGTGGGTAAGGAAAGGAACACCATTACGGGTGGTTCGAGCTCGCCGGGTAAGTGAAGCTCCGGGTTCTCAAACTCGCGTAGAAGCAATCAATTCCCACCCCCCACCCCCACCCCCTCCCCAATAACAGTTTGTTTTTTTAGTTTTTTTTAACTTTAAATAATTAATCCTATATATATATATATCATTCCATCTCATTTTTCTCTACATTTTTCTCTATATCTTCTCTCTATCTCTCTCATTTTATACAACACTTTATATTTTTTATTTCTTTAGAAAAAAATAAATATGGGTTCACCAACTAGCTCAACGACGTGTGACGATTATTTCGAGCAATATCGTAATGTTGTAGTTGCCTAGTTTTAGTTTATTTATTTTATGTATTTTTTTAATTTTTAGGATTTTATTTGCAATTTATATTTTATAATTTAGATTTTTGAAATTTGAGTTGTCGTTTTTAAAATATTTTTGTTACTAATGAAAAATTATTTAGTTTAATAATAATTTATTTAATATAAAAATAAAATAAAAAAATGGGGGAAAAGGGAAAGGAAGAAGGGAAGGTATAATGCTTGTAGTGGGTAAGGGAAAGGGAATGGGAGAAAAAATGATGTGGCGCTGATGTGGCAGTGGGTAAGGAAAGGAAAGAGGGGGAGTATAACGGATAGCCTAAGTACTAACAAATGTCTAAGCTAAGCTAACCATGTGTCTACTTATCTTTATCTATTAGGATTCAATATCCTGTAAGTAGTTATTTTTGCTGATGAATGTCTCACATCAGAAGAAAGTAATTTTGTAATGTGCTTAATAAGTGTCCTGAACTACTCCACTCATAGCCAAGAATTGGTTTTGAGTTTTAACCCCACAAACTTACAACTTTGTGATAGCATCTCAATCAAGTCAAAGACTAATTGAGAGATAGAGTTCTACGTTTATTGGGGTCAGGTGACTTAACTACGTTAATCTTTACGAATGATTCACATACGATTAAGGGTGAGCCAGCGGCCCGATAGACCGGAAAAACCAACTAACTAGACCAAACTGGACAGAGACCGGGTCTGGTCGGTCCAGTCTTTAGTCCTTATTTTTTATAAGTTTCGGGTTTCACTCCAGGCCCATATATTTCGGTCTCGCCCGGTTTTGTTTGGTATAGTGCATAACACAACCAATACATTGAAAAAACGGACAACCTGGACCAAACAAGACTGGGCCCGGCTGGTCTGATCTTCGGTCCTTTTTTTATAGATTTCAGTTTTCGGTATAATCCGATTCAGTTTTTGAACCGATATCACATTCTCACCTTGGGATACGATAACGAGACACAGAGAATATTGATTTCAATATTCAAAAAGACATTTCAAATATTCGGATAAAAAAAAGTCAATTCAGAAAAGGAAATCAAGGTTGCCTCATGAGGGATCTTTTCTTGATGCCTACGATGTGGTTTCCATATTCAAGTTAAAACTGAAGATAGGCATCGAGATTGAAGATTAACATAGTATAAATTCACTTAGTGAGATAGTAATTGTTCCCTAAGATAATTTTTAGAAAATAATTCGTAGCCTAAATCATGTGTTTAAATGTATACCTAATAAAGAGAATAATATATGACAAAAATAAAGATGAAGATTATGAGAGTGAAACTATCTAAAGTATATGTCAAACATTGAATAGATTAGACACTTGTTCATGTTGATTTATTATGTCGATATATCATTACTCATTATGTATTCTGTTCGAGTCATTCTCAAATATTTGTCAATCAAGTTATTCTTCTTAATAGCAAAGAGATTTATAGTCTAGCAATATCTGGTATGTAGGGATGTGCGTCTAATCGTTAAAAAAGTTATTCTTCCTAATCCCTTGAGATTGGTTTTGGAATTACCGACTAAAATCATTAAGAAACGTAACAAGTCAAAAGTTTTAAACAATTATTTGATTTACTACAAATTGTATTCAATCCCGCTTACAATATTCATACATAGTTTGTTTGTTGATCACATAATCCAAGACCAACGCCTAATCTTATAGCAGAATTTGATAATACATATTTACATTTGTCATGTGCAATCAGTGTCACTTTCAACACAAACTCCAACTCAACATTGGATTTTTATTAGATGACAATAACTTCTCCATTGAAAGAGCGGAACCATGTTATCTTTTGACACCCTTAAAGGCTTAAACTATCAAATGCTACATGGTTATGTGTTAACTATCATGGCCCAATAACCAATTGTGCCTAAGCCCATAGTTAGTGCAAATATTGGATTGACAATAATCTTCCTTAATCCTTTTTATGCATGCAAAAATCATGCACATGTTCTATCTTATGGATGAAATTTTTTGGTTTGACACAAAATCTAACCCAAACTCGATACGAAAAAGTGATATGAAACCAAAACAGGTCAAAATCGGATTGATATGAAAAACAAATGAGCCGGGTTAGGGTTAACCAGACAACCTAAGGGTAAAACTATAAGACTATAAAATTTTCTTTAATACTTAAAACCTAAATTTTAAAAGAAGATTGTGAATTCAAATAAGAGAGTGAAATTTTAGGTCAATAAAACCGAAACAAAAATACAAAACCCTCAAACATTAAAACCTTAAAATAAACAATAAAATATTTACAGTTAAAACAATAGTACGTCATTTTGGTATTTGTTATTTTGACTATATGATTTTGGTACTTCTACATTTGATTACTTGATAGGAGGTACTTTAGTATTTTAAATTCATAATTTTATTTGATGATGACAATTTTAAGTTATTCCTTTGTCTAATGATATTATTTATTGGTACTTGATATATTAGTAATACATTATAGTTTTTATTATATTTATTTATATAAGTAGAATAAAAAAAGTATAATCAATATTTGAAGCAAACCTAAACAAATACTGAATCTAAAGTACGAATATAATCGGAACGAAAATTGAATATTAAAGTTAGAACATAAACGAAAATTATTTTCGATATTCTTACCTAAAGTTGGAAAATGAATATCGAATTTTTGAAAAATTGATAAAGAAATTCGCAGTTGAAACGAAAACCGTATTGGAAAATCAAAAAAATACTTGTCGATCACATTTGGCCTAAATGGGTCCCGACATGAAAAAATGACATGACCCAAGTCTGATACGAAAATAAATAGGTCGACACAAAACTGAACCGAACTCGAACGACAGAAACTCGATAATACGAGCCCGACCCGAATTTACAACATTATCGATATCCTATACTTTCGACAGTAAAGTAAATAAAAAAAGAGGACAAAAGGCTGAAGAGCAAAAATGTTTTAGACTACGCAAAGTTGGATCTTGGTCAAACCATTGTGTGCCCGTCCATATATATCCTAGAATTTTGGCACTTCATCAAATTTCGACTAATTCAAGATCTTCACATACAGACCCTATGAGAAGTTGGGTAGAAGATAGAGAACACAATTTCACAAAGCTTGAATTTTATAAAAACATACTATCATGATTAAATTTTTGAAGAATATAAAAAGTTTGAATGTGAAACACATTTTTAGAAGGAATCTTCACTTTAGAGATGTATTGGGTAGTCTAAAAGTTCCCTAAATAGTAGTTTTTTCATGTTGGTAATAATTTTGTAAAAGGTGATTGATATCTACTTAACGGTTACTTCAACCAGTGGAGAAAATTCATAATAAAAGACGAAGGAGTGATGTAGAAATAGTTAGTTAACAATATCTTGAACAACTATGCATTCTTAAATGGTTAAGTTAACACTCTAAAACTATTTCATTTAAGCATTGTTGCTTATGTTATAACTTATAACATCTGAGTATTAGGGAAACTGATTTGGTTCAAGATAACAGATTCACCCCCTGAAATTATATTTTCAGATAACATTAAATCAAGTTATTCAAAATGTTGTTACAAAGTCACATTTTACAAAATTTTCGAGTGATCCATGACTCTATAATAACTATATTAAGGAGTGGTTTTACGGTGAGACCAACATTGCTAAAAATGGAAAGTTTGGTTATTGAAAATAAGATTTAAAAAGAAATCATTAAAAAAGTTGATCACACCCCTACCCTTTGGGATGAAAAAGAGAAAATTCTCATAAAGAAGTTAAGAAGTTCAGCGCTTGGAATGATGCAAACAAAGAAATGGTGGCAAAAAATTATAAGGCAAAACTTACTGTTGATGATGTTTTACCTAATAGAAAAGTTTGAACTAGTTCTGTGCAGATATGCTAATAAAATTTGAAAAACTATTGTGATCACTAATCAAGAAAATCCTTAAGTTATGTACAACAAGATTGAATTTCTTGTGCAACAATACGGGTCATTTCGTGTTCTTGAAGAATAAGCAATAGATGTGGGTTTGTCTAGAGTTAACAACATTATTACTAGCTTTAAGGCACTTGGTATCAAATATCCCACCAAGCGTTATATGAGAAAGTTCTTGAAAGCTCGTCGTTGAAAATGGAGGGCATAGTCACTGCGTAGAGGAATCCAAAGATCTGAGCTTGCTAACCAGTAATCATAGATGAGCTTGTTAGAAATCTCAAGCTTTTTATGAACTCATCATGTAGAAAGATAATGAAATGATCAACCTCTTAGAAGACCAAGTCAATTGCTCTCAAAGTCAAACGTTCAAGGAAGGCTTTCGGTGAAGAGGATGATAATGATCATGAAGGAAAAAGTGACGATGACGGAGACTATGCGTCTATGCCATACGGGTTGGACAATTCAAGAAAATTCTTTAAAAGAAAAGACATGAATGCTAAATTTCTGCTTGATATCGATAAGAAGTACAAAGATCTAGTGGAATATAACATTTGAAAAGAAAACAAAGTGCGATGGTTGTGATGAAACTAGCCATATTTTATGAATGTGATGAAACTAGAAATTTTATTAGAGATTTCCCCAAAATGTAACCCAAAAATAAAAAATTAAAAACAATTCAAGGCCTTGATGAGAGGCTCTTGGAGGATAGTAGCGAAGAAATTAAGTAGGGAACAAAGGTGTATGTCTCATGGCCTTAGGCTATGCCGAGGTGTAACATACTCTTCATATTGTGATTAATCTATATATCATGAATTGTTTTTAAAATGTATGATAAAGTTGTGTGAAATTAGCTCCAAATTGTTTGACAAAAATTCTATTTTGAAAATGGAATGAAAGAACTTGAAAAGGAACTTGTTGAAATAAAAAACCTAAATGATTTACTTCTTCAAATTAGCTCCAAGTTTCAAAATGTCGGGCAAACTTCTTCTCATAAATATCAAGAAATAGTAAAATTTTAAATGTTATGTTCAAAGTTCAAAATCCTACTAATGATAAATTTGTTCTGGATTTTTGATGGACAATCATACTTTATGGTATTGAAGGCTAGGTCTAAGTTTTTTGATGAATCAAATTAAACTTCAACTTACAAATATTGTAAAATACCGATTAAAGGCATGAAAAGAAATGGTCTAAATACTTGCAAACTTGTAATCCAAAGTACACATGCTTGTTTTTCATGATAAATAATTGTACTTTATCATATTGAAAGGCAGGTCATTATAAATGTCTAAAGAACATATTAGAGATCAATTTACAAAAAATAAACTTTAGTGTTTACAACTATTCTAGATTCACTTCAACCTTGTTTCTAATACAAACATAATTGTTTTTGATAAGTTTAAAATTCATGAAAAGAAAATTTAAAACCAACTTGATTGTATGATAATCTCATTTTATACTCACTGCTCACAGCATGCTAATTTTTCATTCTTTAAAGATTTAATTTATTAAGAATTCAAATTCTTAAAAAATTAAGGGAAAACTTCATATAATAGTAAACAAGTTTGAAAATTATTTTATCAAGGTCACTCCTCCCTTTATCTTACATTATGAAATAACCCATAAGTGACCTTGATAGAACATTTTTCAAACTTATTTAATATTTTGTGAAATAAACCTAAAATTTAAATCCTATCATTTCGAATTATACGAATGAAACCGAACCTAAGTATTTTCTTTTCTTCTATATTTTCAGTAATGGAAAATGTTAGTCACAAACCTAAGAACCTTGGATAAGAATAAAATAAACGTTAAATTAAATGACAACCTTGTTTCATGTATGAAAAATTGAAAACTAATTAAAAAGTAATTATACAAATTATAGAAAGTTATTCTAATAACATAAGTTGTATTGCCATTTTTATTACTAAAATTAGAGAAATGATTTTATCAATTTACTTTTTGATTTACTTATCTTCTTAATCACTTGATTAAAGTGTTAAAATCAAAAGAGTATGAGAAAAGAGAATTAGTACTTATAGATATCAAACATTGAATAGGTAACAAGATAAACTAGAAACAAACAATAAGATAATATATCATTTCCCCTATAATTTCTTTTATATAATTATTTACGACCCTAAATAATGTGGTTAGCATAATCGGTGTAATTAGCTAAAAAGATAATCTAAAAACCCGTATTTCTGCACAATAACACATTGTTCGCACTTCGCAAGCAGACCGCCCAGTGCTCCTTCATTGTTCACTTCCCTTTCAATCGCATATTCCTTTCTCTCTTACCTGCGCATCGTTGGCGTCGTTTTCTCTATAACAACCATGAACGGCGGCAGCGATACTAGGGTTTCAACTCCGAACAACGTTCCGATTGCTACTGTAAAGTACGTCATCGCTCAAAATGCTTACGTTAAGATGGTTCTCCACTCCTTGAAGCACAAAACCTCCGCCGTTAACGGCGTTCTCCTCGGCCGCCTATCAAACGATGTAGTGGAAATCACCGAGTCGGTCCCTCTTTTTCACTCTTCTCAGATCGGGCTACTACCTCCTCTCGAGATCGCCTTAATCATGGTATTTTCCCCAATTCTCCTTCTTTACTTCTTTGTTTCTGATTTTAGGCTTTCCGATCATTTTGTTACGGATCTTTTGTTTCCTGAGTTCATAATTCTGTAACAGATAGAAGAGTATTACAGTTCCCAGGGTCTGAGTATTGTCGGCTATTTCCACGCAAACGAGCGATTCGATGATATCGAGCTCGGTACGGTTGCTAGGAATATAGCGGATCAAATCTATCGTTATTTTCCCCAAGCTGGGGTACTTTTGGTATGTTCTCTTGATCACCAAGTTTGCACCTTAAAACGTTCGTCTCTGGTGACATGTTAATATAGGACCTCCCATAGGGACTCGTGTAAATTCTATGTTATTTGTACGGTGAATTGCTATAATTTTAGACGACTTTATCCATTTCTGCGGAAAGTACTACATTTTGACGTTGGACTTGAATTCTTTTTCTTCCAAGTTCGATATTCATATACATTTTAAGTGTCAAGTTCGAAATTCATATAAATTTGAAGTGATTAGTGGAAAAAATGCCAAAAATAGTATGCATCAAGCCATCAAGATTCTATTACTCTTGCATTGGTTTATGTATTTCTACAGAAAGTGCTACATCTTGACTTAGGACTTGATCCCTGTTACTTTGATTTCGAAACTGATATAAGTTTCATGGTTGCAGTGGAAAATTGCTAAAAACAGTATGTATCTAGATATATATTAATTTTGCATTTAAAGATACTAAATTTGGTGTTGAAGTTTTATATGTTGCTCCTTGTTCATCAAAGAAAGGCAGCAACTAAAGGTTAATTGCTCCCATGTTTCCTTGAAGTGCTTGACAGAGTTTTCTTTTTCATGATTAGCTTCTTCAAAGTGCTAAATGAATGGTCCACTCAGACGTATGGCTGACTGATGGTCCGTTGTGGTTGATTTGTTATGAAACTTTGTTGGTTTCTATTTCTCAGTCTAGCACGGTTCTGAATAAATGGTTCAGTGTGGTGGACTGTTATCAGATTTGAATACTGTGATTTGATAAATTAACTTGTGAAAGTTCTCTCTCCATTGATCTTATAGCAAATATATTTTGTTATGTTTGGCAGCTAGATAACAAAAAACTTGGAGCTTTACGAAACAAGAAGGATACGACTCCTGTAATGCAGGTATGATCAACCAGAATTCTCAATTGTTATATTGTATTTTACTCTCCTGTATGGCTGAGCATACATATAGTTTTTGATGAGTCTTGTTCCTACCAAGAAACTGATGTAGCCTCTGTTCTGGAAATAATAATTCACATTTGACCTACATTGTGCATGAGGCCATGAGCTAATTCTTGGATTGATGACCCGTACAAATCTATTGTTGTTTGGAGAAAACCTGTATAGTAAATCCTATAAAACTGATCTCAGATCTCAATTAACATGTTTATGCTAATGTGAAAGGAAATTGGTGCGTTCAAGTAAACTACCCTACTTCCACACATTTCAACATTTTTTAGTTTGTGACATGTTAATAGCTGCACTGCCGCAAAATAATACAGCACGATGCAAAATTTGTCTTGTATAAAGGACATTTCTGATGTGCATCAAGGAGGGCACGGGGGTGGCTTGAGCTGGCTGAAGTGCGATATTTTATTTAATTAATTACTTATGTCTTTATCTCTTTTATTTGCGCTTTGGTTTACTATTAGGATAGGGTGTCTGTATTTAAGGCCAAGGGCCGGCTAGCATTAGTAGATTTTGATTTTCCATTAGACCTTTGTCAAGGAGATTACCCTGGCTTCATTGCATCCAAGCCGATGGGACACACGCCGGCTCTGTGTTGATGAAGACGGGTTCCCTATATCTTCTTTTTTTCCATGTAGAAATGAGTGCCACTAAGGAGAATTTAAACAAGACGGGAAGACGTGTTGGGTGGGCTTACCGCGTTGAACCTTTTTTTTTACATGTCGACATCCTTGGAGAGGCTATTGGCAGCAATATTGTGCTTCGTGGGTCAAGCTTTTGGGAAGGTTTAAAGAAGCGATTGTTAGACTGATTTCAGGCCACACAAGAAGGCAGTTTGTATGAGCATTTTCTACAGTTAAGCAAGAGGGTATGGCCTGTGAGTACGTGGGGACATGTAAAAAGTTGGATGCCTAGTTGGAGGGTATACCTTAACGGGTGTGGGTGTACCCAGTTGAGCGGTTTTTTTGACAATCAAGCATTGTTGGCGTTTGTGGAGAGGCTATTGGTAGCGGTATTGTGTTTTGAGGGTCAAGGATTTCGGCATTCAGAAGTATTAAAGAGGCATTTGTTAGACCTTTTTCTACCCTCTCAAGAAGGAAGTTTGTATGACTAGTTTTTTGCAATTAAGCAGAATGGTATGGCTCGCAAGTACGTGGGGACGTTTAGAAAGTTGGCTGCCTAGTTGGGAGGGTATACTGAACCGGGTGTTAGAGGGTACCTTCATTAAGGGACTCAAAGTCGAGTTAAAGACGTTGGTCCGAATGATGCAACGTGCAAGACTGAGTTAGGTCATTAGGTTAGTTCTTACGATTGATGAAAACCAAAGCGGTAGTGTGGGGGAGCAAGGAAAAGCGGTGTTTCATTAAGCCGAACCAGGGGCAATGCGAACCTAGGAGCCATCAAGCTTAGTGCTGCAGCAAACGAACTTGAGCGGGAAAAACAGATGACTAAGATCTAGTTGGAGAGGGTATATCTGAACGAGTGTTGGAGACTTGGAGGGTCGCTTCATCAAAGGACTTAAAGCTGACTTACGGACATCGGTCCGATTGATGCAACATGACTGAGTTAGGCCATTAGGTTGGCCCTTATGACAATTGAAAACCTAACCGGTAGCCTGGGTGAGCAAGGAAAAGCGGGAGTTCCACCGAGCTGAATCATAGGGAGCAATGTGAGCCTAAGAGCTAGCAAACTCGGTGGTGTGCGAACGAACTCGATTAGGTGGCGGTATCGGCCAAAAATGAGGTAGTGGTCTTGATCTATAGCGGGGCGACTCACTACTTCGTCTCACCGCGGTTGGTTAAGTTGTTGAGTCTACAGGCGGAAGGGGACGGAACATGCATGATGATGGTAAATGGAAAGTTTGACATGATGTAGGCTATGTTGGGGGATGGTATTATCCCTACTTGAGCTGCCCGTGGTGGATGACTTCGACTTACTAGAGCCTCGAAGCGCTGGCATGATATTAGGAGTCAAATGGTTGAGGAAGCCGGGGAATCGGGGATACAAAATTAATTTAATAGTTGCACGGAATTGGGTTTGTTTCGGTTTGTGGAACGAAAACGGGATTGAGGATCGGTAATCCTAAAATTTCAGTATGAGGGGTAGTTTCCTCTGGAACGCTATTTCGGTACGTGGATATTTGTACTATGTATTGTGGTACGATGTACCATATATCACTATATAATAATAATAATAAATAAAAGTAAACTAAATATTAAATACCCAGAGATCAATACTTCCATCGTAGAAAATAAGTTGATAAAAACGATTGGGTTCCCGAGTTTCTCAGTATTAAAGTTGATTTGGATTCTCGAGTTCATTTAATTGGAACAGTCGATTCAACTTCCAAGTTCCAACCATTCAGAAGTTGATTTTAGTCTATTGAAATCGTGTTCTAGTGTGAGTTGGGATTGGGAAAAAACGATTGGGATCGTCCCTTCCTGTAATGGGGTCTCGATTTCCATAGCGTTTGGAATGCTATTGTACCCAAAAAGGGAACGCACGAACTGGAACGTGAATCGTGGGGGAGGATGAGATCCTAGTAACTATAGGCGGGAATTGATGATGATGTTTAAGAATGCTGAAGGAAGGGTGACGCTTCGGGTTGAGCTATGGTTACAGTGAGCCGAGGCTTACAAAAATGGGTTGGAAGGGGCTGTCAGAGGTAGAGGTTACTTGGGAGGCCTTCGTGCACATGCACAATAGTTACCAGTTTTCCACCTTTGAGGAATAGGTGGATTTTCAGGACAGAGGGTAACGATTGTCAAGGAGGGTTTGGGGGCTGCTTGTGTTAAAGCCGAATCCTTGGGGGGTTTAGGGTTTTAATTTAGTTAATCAATTATGCCTTTATCTCTTTTAATTTGCGATTTGGTTTACGATTAGGATAGGGTATTGGTATTTAAGGGCTAGCCCCGGCTAGCATTAGTAGTTTTTTATTTTTCATTAGACCTTTGTCAAGGAGATTATGTTCTCGAAGGCCAGGCGTTTGTTTTGTTCTCGTCTATGCAGTCAATAGCGATGGGATAGCGGTTAGCGGACCTAGGCAAAATAGCGGTGGGAAATAGCGGAGGCGCTAATAGCGCCGCTATTTCCGCTATTTGAGCGCTATATCCGCTATTTGAGGCAAAATAGCGGTGGGATAGCGGTTTGCACTTTTTTGATTTTTTTTTGTTTTTTGGGCAGATTTTTCGTGTTACAGTCGATTCCCATATTACTATTTACTATATTAGTGTACTAAGTTTTGTACAATGCTTTTAATTAATGTTTTATAATTATATTTATATATATATATATATATATATATATATATATATATATATATATATATATATATATATATATAATGGAGATCAAATAAAAAGGAAATTAAGGTAAAAAGTGTAAGGTGAAATTCTGTGTTGACACGTGTCCCTTGAATTTAAAAAAATCAAAAAGGGTATAATAGGTAGTTTGATTTATTTTATCTTTCCTCCCAAATTTATAGCCCCTCACGTTTATAGCACCATCGTGGTCTCCATGTTTCATTTCTCCCCAGCCGCATGGATCTCGATCTCCCTCACGCTCTGCCCCTGTGAAGACCTTGCTGACGGAAACAAACAGCACCCATGAGTTTCCTGTCACACTCGCCGTTCGCAACCTTGCGCTGCATAGTCGGTGCCGTTCTCTGCGATGCACATTCGATTATTTGTGAAGCATCAAAATCCTAATTCTTGCTTCGGTGCAGATTTGTGAATCAGAAGCACTTCGTTAACGGTTCTTCAAGGTTCTTCGCTGATCTGGTGCATCTGTTTTTTTCATCAGTTCATTTTTATTGTAATTGCGCATCAAATTGTTTCAGTTGTTACATATTTTATGCACAATCTTCTGAGAATCTGGTTATTGTTCTTCTGAAATTGAACTTTTTAGAGCATCGGTGAATGGGTATGTTCTAAATTTTGTGTTATTTGTTGTTGTAAAGCACATCGCTGTGCATCTAGTTACTGTTCTTCTTCTGGAACTGAATTTTTGAGTTATTTGTTGTTATAAACACATTGCTGTGCATTTGTTTGATTTTGTGCATCTGGCTGTTCATCAGAGACTGATTTTGTGCATCTGGTTGCTGTTCATCAGAGACTAATTTGTGCATCTGGTCGTTGTTCATTTTTGAATTTTTTGGATGTGTAGAAGCCTCGTTTTTCTATCTCCTGTAATTACATTTTCCAATTTTGCCCTTGAACTGTACGTTATTGGCAGTTACAAATCTCCAGGTTTGACTGTTTTTCATTGACTTTTGATGAAAATGGGTGGCTGAGATTTCTCCCTACCCTTTGTACCTTTATTCTCTTTTTACAATATCCCTACCCTATATATATATATATATATATATATATATATATATATATATTTTACGTAACATTAAAAACCGCTATCCCACCGTGATAACCGCTATCCCAAATCAGGGACTTTAACCGCTGTTTAATCTCCCACCACGATAACTGCATAGGTTCTCGTACGCATCTAACTACGGGTGGGTATAATGATAGGAATCGATTCAGCAAGTAGATGATATAGAACAGAATTTTAAGAACAGGAAATCAATATGTATATTAGTTACTGAAATTGATTTAATTAAAAGAAGAACAAGGTAGATGAAGAACAAGTAATCAGTACGAGAACAATAAGATTGAATCTCCTCTGCCCTAAATCAGAGAAGCACCATCAGGTGACTTCCTGCCCAAGCTCAAAGAGCTGATACCCAAACCAGAAACTCTCGATACCTCTCCTATCCCCACTAAGCTGCATATATATAATTCTTTCTAACTTCACAGGCTCAGGCTCATTGAGCTGTTGGTTTATTAAAATGACCCATATCATAGTCTCTATCAATACCGCCTCCATAAAACCAGGCTTGTCCTCAAGCCTGAAATTGGGCAACCGACGTGAAATAGAAAAAGAATTCTTCATTGTTTCATCCTCATTAGTTCGCATTTGCCATGCAATCATCCAATGCTTCCTCTGTTCTCTATCCTTAGTAATGTCGTGTGCAATCAGCTTTTCAACAATTGAAACCTCCATCACCGCATTAGACACCATTTTGTGACCAACCACCTTTTGTCCATCTAGACTAATTCGAATGCCTGTGTTTTGATCGAAGTAGGTTGCTCGCCAGTAAACCCATTCTTTAAGATGCACACAGAAGACCAAAAGTTGAAGTAGCAAGAGTCTTAGCTTTACTTGTATCGGGTCCAAACGAACTTGAGTTAGGGGCTGTTGTTGCTACTATTGTAAATGGAAATCATTCTAGGGAAACATAAGAAAATGAAGCCTTTCCAGCCTCAACAAACCAAGCTCCAGCATAAAAGTTGGCTGAATACATGCAATGAAGTAAGAAGTACGACCTTCCAAGAAAGATTCCACTAATTAAGTCTTGTTTTATCCCCATTTTCTTCAGGCCTCCACATTTATTTCTATTAAGTTGCATCATTTTCTCACCCGCACAAAAATGCGCCACCGTCCTTGTGCCCCCAACTGCATCAGTTGCCACCCAGCTTGCTTTCGCGTACGTCTTCTTAGCGTCAGCACTAAACCCCTTTGAGAACTTCATCTGAACAAAACCATTAGCTCCTATTAATGGGACCAGGACAAGAATTACGAGTGCCAACTGCCAGCAGGCTGTAAAAGCTATATGGCTGAAGCAGCAGCAGATGGCGAATCCCGAACAATCGCATCACCAAACTTGATTAGCTCACCAAACTTGATTAGCTCGTAAAGACCCCATTTGCCTTCAGTTCTGGTGGCAAAGTTGTAAAAAACGCGCCTGAGGCGCAAAAGCGCTGAGGCTCGGACTTCTGGGCTTTTTTAACATCGAGGCGACGCAAGTTGCAGAGGCGCACTGAGGCGCAAAAGCCCTAAGGCGCAATTGAGGCGCGCCTTGTACATATCGACCCTTGTTGACATATTTTTTTTAGTTTGACTGACTTATTTAACCCTAATTTTACCGCTCCTTTCATTCTTTTTTAAGTTCGACCCCTTCGCTCCACTGCTCCCTGCTTCTTTCGTGTTTTTTTCTTTGCTGGCTGCTTCCTATCGACAGCTCCACTGCTCACAGGTTTCAATTTTCGATTCTCAGGTGCTAAATTCGTTTTTTTTACTTCTATTCATCTATGATTCCTCTTTTGTTTGACATTTTTACTTCTATTCATCTATGATTCCTCGTTTTTTTACTTCTGTACAATCGACCAGTTCAATTTTGATGAAATCTTACATATAATCGGTTAAAAAAAGCAAGATTGTTAATTTGCTCTTGATTATTTTTCATCGACAGCCCTACTTTGTTCATTTGTTCATCGACAGCTTCATGTTCCAGACTGTTTTTCATGTCTACAGTTTTAAACTTAGTACTTGCTTATGCTTGATGATGACTTTTATGATGTTAGTATGTTACTTGATTATGTTTGTTGAGAATGAACTCAATTGAAGGTTAATATCAAAGTTATTTAGTTTATTTTGAGTGTGATTACATTACTATATAGTATATATTTATAATCCAATTATTTTTTGGTATCATGCGCCTCACCTTCGTGAAGCCCGCGCTTTTTTTGCGCCTCGCGCCTCAAGGCTCCAAGACCCTTTGCGCCTCGGTGCGCCTTGAGCATTTAATAACTTTGTCTGGTGGCCAAAAACATGGCCACATATTTTAAACCATAGTCACATTTAACACCATTAATTATAGATTGAACTGCAATTTTGTAGAGCCCTTCCAGAATCTGCTCAAATACTGAAATCCCTATGAGCATGAAAACATGATAACCAATTTCCGTTTCAACCCAAACCAAGTGTACTCGAGTGTCTAGCTGCCAAGTCGAACTAGACTTCCCATTCTGGTCAAGGTAAAATCGTATATAGATTATTGATTCCCATGGACGATCAGTGATTTGAATTGGTTCTATAATTGTAGAATTTGGGTTATAATCAGGTGGTTTAGCCGGTTTCTTTTGATGGTACTCATCATATGTAAAGTTGTTTGGGGGGGCTACAATAGGGAATTCTAGAGCTGGTAACAAGGTGGTGGCAGTGGAGTTTAAGAAAGCAGTAATGGACATGAAAGAATGGTGCTGGTGAGCATAGGAGATGGCATAATTAGGAGTTTTAAGGGGTTTTAGAGACTTGTGACCATGAAACGCATATGAAGCAGCAAAGAAATTCATATTATCCGGGGGTTTGCAATGTTGCAGAACTCGCTAGGCGGGTGCTAGGCGGTAGGCGGGGAGTAGCGAGTACTCGGATTACTCGGGGAGTATTCGGGGAGTATTCGGATTGGAACTTTTTATATAAAAATTTAAAAATTATATAAACTACATGTTAATAAAAACTCAAACATAAACATAATTGTTCATAGACCCAAAACATGTGTTTAGAAACATTAATAAAATTGTTCAAGACTTAAAATACTAGTTCAAACATAAATTGCATCTACGTCCTTGTCACGCATCGTCTTGGCCATTTTGTTCAAAGAACAAAACGGTGATAAAAAGCTTCCCTAATGACCTAATCGGATAAAAGAAAGAAAAAAAGTTTGACTTTGACCGAGTTTGACCGAGTTTTGACCGAGTTTGACCGAGTTTGACCGAGTTTTTACCGAGTTTGACCGAGTCCGAGTATTTTGACCGAGTTACGATTCCAAGCCTCGGCTGAGCACCGAGTCCGAGTACTCGGCCGAGTACTCGGCCGAGTAGGCCGAGTTTTACAACACTGGGGGTTTGCGAGGTTGACGATCCCATACCTCATACCAAACCCCATAATATTTTGCGAACTCCGATTTACAAGGCTGATTTAGTCTAGGACTTTCATCGAACAGCTTGTCTACACTCCAAAAACCAGATTTCTTAGTATAGTAATCGATGAAATTGTCCTTAGGGGTTAACGATATGTGCATCGGTAGCCGTGGGGGTGTAACCATGAGTCGATAAGTCAAAATACTGAGCTGAGAACTTTGTTTACTTATAGTGATGGATCGATTAAGGTTTCCCCATTCAATTGTTGGTTTAGATTCCGTTCCTTTGTTTGGTTGCTTGAGGAATTCTGGTTCAATAAAGCTTTCATTCTCCAATCATGTCTCTATTCTTCCCGTTGGTCTTCGGAGTGGGATTTCTTCTTCATCCCTCAATTTAGTTGACTGATGTTCCTTGTTTCTATTGTGCATCGACTGAATCCTTCTGTCGTGTTCTAATAAACGTGCCTGCCAAGTGTTCAACTCTTCAACGTGACCATCACCACCACACAATTGTGTGTCTATTCTTTTAGTCTGCCTCGATTCTGTCTCCTGTTGTTTCACGTAATAATCCATCTTCTTCCCCATTGATGCAACAAAATCATCCAAAGTTTCTTTCAGGGAATAAATCGATTGAGATAGTTCTTGCACCTGGGAGGTTATCTGATCGATTTTTTGTTCCTGTAAATCAATACACGATTCTAATTGTATACTCTCCTCATCCATCTCCATCATTTTCCGATTCTGCAACTCATTACTCATCGCTGACTTTGATTCCTCCATCGATTTCGTTTCCCGGCAATGGAACCAATCGATTCAGCAAGTAGATGATATAGAACATAAATTAAGAACAGGAAATCGATATGTATATTAGTTACTGAAATTGATTGAATTAAAAGAAGAACAAGGTAGATGAAGAACAAGTAATCAGTAGGAGAACAATAAGACTGAATCTCCTCTTCCCTAAATCAGAGAAGCACCATCAGGTGACTTCCTGCCCAAGCTCAAAGAGCCGATACCCAAACCAGAAACTCTCGATACCTCTCCTATCCCCACTAAGCTGCATATATATAGTTCTTTCTAACTTCACAGGCCCAGGCCCAGGCCCATTGGGCTGTTGGTTTATTAAAATGACCCATATCATATTCTCTATCATATAACCTATTGATTTGATTTTTATTTTGTTTCATATCAATTTCTACATTTGTTGTTTGATATCTGATTAACATGACCTTGATTAGGATCAGTATGTGTGCTTGTTGTGATGTAAGTAAGATTTATTGTTTTAGGGCAATTTAAATTCAGAAAGTTGTGATTTTTCCATCTATTGTAGCTAATGACTTGGTGATTTCATTATCACTGAGGATACAAGTAGGTGATAAAAAATTTGGCATACTGTTTCCTGCTTGAATAAATTAATAAGTGCTGTTATTTAGCCTGCATGATGCATCCTCTGGCCTTATAGAACAAAAAGGCATAGGATCTATACCATTAACTCAGGTGCCCCTGCCAGAAACCAACCAGGACCCTCATATTTATGTACTCTGATGCCATCTTTTAGTTAGGGGAACATTGTTTCGATCATTGTGTCCGAATAGCTGTTTTATCTTGTTCTTACACGTTACACTTTAAATTTTTATAATGACTTCACTTTCTCTTTGTGACAGCTTTATACACGAGACTCCTCTAGGAGTTGGAAGCAAGTTGAATCAAATGGAACCAATCGGATGACCATCAAAGAGCCGTCAGCGAACGTTGTTCTTTTGGATTTTATTTCATCCGAGAAATGGAACGATATTGTAGACTTCGATGACCACCTTGATGACATCAGCAAGTAAGAACCATATTTCTTCATTCTTTCAGAAACTTAAGGCACCAAAATGGGCAGTTCTGGTGGGTTGGGTAATAGATCAAAACTCGTAACTATTAGTACCGATAGAATTGGGCTGGGTTGCCCTGTGGACCTTTTATTGTCCATTTTAAAACTTTTGTAAATAATTAATGCATTAATACGATTTACTAAAGCTATGTCATCACAAAATCTTTGAGTAAAACGATTTAGAAGAAACTTTTTTTTTGATTGAGATTATACATAAAACAAGTCGGTCCCGTTCATAAGTAAATGGGTTGAAATTGGACCTTCGGCATTCATTAGTCTTGCAAAGTGCAGTGGAAACAACCATCAAGACTATAAATTGTTAAACCTGTGAAACTGTTTTTGATTTTGTCAGAGATTGGTCGAACTCTGAACTCTTCAAGTAACATTACTGATTACACTGTTGCTGTGGCTATCGGCAAAAAAAGATAGATCAAGAGACCCTTGTATTCATCTTCCTTTCCCGTCTCCTGTAACCTATGTGTTTACTTATGGTTATCTGAGTTTTTTGACTTGAGAATATGAATTAGCTATTTATGGCTGTTGTTAGAACAAAACTGCATTATTTCTGTAACCGTCCATCCAAAAATTCTAACCGTCAAAGTCCGTTGGTTTATCCTGATATCTTGCCCGCTTTTCCTTTATTATTCTTGACTGTACTTTCAAGTTTCAGGTAGTACATTAACTATCTATAATACAGAAATGGGCAGAAACATATTCACGAGTTGGCCCTACCCAACTTATCCGTTTCACTCATTAACCGACCTGCTACTCTGCAAGACTCGACCGATTTAATGTCCACTGTTGCATTATTATTATTATTATTATGTTTTTATTTATCTTCACTATAACTCAATATAAGTGGGGTGTTCAGGGACAGTAAGGAGAAATTTAAGAACCATGTGAATGAGATGCGTACCTAGTTCAACTACATGAAAGTGAACGTGTCTGGCCAGTATGCTAACAATTGCTCCTAAAAATAAGGTCCCGTTTGTTTCACCGTAATGGACATGAATGGAAATGATTTTAATTCAATCCATGTTAATTACGTAATGACATTCCTTTACCTAAAGTAATACTAAGGTGCTGTTTGTTTTTTGAAGACATAAATGTCTTATGTCTTATTCCATGTCTGCAGGATAAGATGTGGTTTAAAAGGTCTTATGTCTGCGAGATAAGATTGTTTGTTTTTTTAATTTTACGAAATGTCTTATTTACTATATTTACCAACCACCACCTCCACCACCATCACCACCGCCGGTGATCACCAACAACCGCCACCGCCTCCGCCACCGTCACCGCCACCGCCCGGTCGCCGCCACCGTCACCGCCGCCGCCACCACCAACAGCCGTCGCCGACCACCATAACCGCCGTCGACGCCACCGTCGCCGCGGCGGCAACCGTCACCACCACCGCCCCGTCATCGCCGCCGCCACCGTCAACGCCGTGGCAACCGTCACCGCCACCGCCCCGCCACCGCCACGCCGGTGACGGTGGCGGTAACGGTGGCGGCGGCTGCGGCGGTGGCGTCGGTGATGGTGGCAGCGGTGACGGGGCGGCGGCGGTGTTGGCAGCGGCGGTGACGGTTGCCGCGGCGGCGACGGTGGCTGCAACGGTGACGGTGGCGGCGGCGGTGACGGGGCCGCGGCGGCAACGGTGGCCGCGGCGGCGACGGTGGCTGCGGCGGCGACGGTGGTTGCGGCAGCGGCGGTGATGGCGGCGGTGGTGGTGGGGCGCCGGCGATAACTGTTGCCGCGGCGGAGACGGTGGCGGCGGCGGCGACGGTGGCGGCGGCGGCGACAGTGGCGGCAACGGTGACAGAGGCGGTGGCGGCGGCGGCGGTGACGTGGCCGCGGCGGCAACGGTGGCCGCGGCGGCAACGGTGGCCGCGGCGGCAACGGTGATGGCGGCGGCGGTGGTGGGGCGCCGGCGATAACTGTTGCCGCGGCGGAGGCGGCGGCGACGGTGGCGGCGGCGGCGACAGTGGCGGCAACGGTGACAGTGGCGGCGGTGGCGGTGGCGGTGGCGGCGGTGACGGGGGCGGACGGGGCGGCGGCGGTAACGGTTGCCGCGGCGTGGACGGTGGCGGCGGCGGCGGTAACGGGGCGGCGGCGGTAACAGTTGCCGCGGCGGTGACGGTGTCGGGCGGCAACGGTGACGGTGACGGCGGCGGTGATGGCGGTGGCGGCGGCGGTGACGGGGCGGCTGCGGTGCTGGCGACGGCGGTGACGGTTGCCGCGGCGGCGACGGTGGTGGTAGCGGCGGCGGTGATGGTGGTGGCGGCGGCGGTGACGACGGCGGCGGCGATGAAGGCGGCAGTGACGGTTGCGACGGCGGTAACGGTGGCGGCGGCGGCGGCGGTGACGTAGGTGACGGCGGCGGTAACGGTGAAGGTGGCGGCGTTGACGCAGCGGCGTTGACGGTGGTGGCGGCGGCGGCGGTGACGGGGCGGCGGCTGGTGGTCGGCGGTAGTGACGGTGGCGGCGGTGGCGGTGGCGGTTGGTGGTCGGCGGGGGTGGAGGGTAGCGTCGGCGTCGGTGGGTTTAGAATAAGTGATAATAAGTGGTTTTAAACCACTTATTAAAATAAGTGATTTTAAGTTCAAATAAGATCTTATTGTATCTTATGTCTGATTTTAAACAAACGGTCTTTTAATGAAAGGTCTGCGAGCCCGCAGACATTTGTAAGAATAAGTACTTATTATAGAAAAACAAACGAGGCCTAACACTTCGAAGAACTTAATTCCTTTCAAAATAATGTTACCTAACGCAATATACAACGAAATTTGATTTTAATTACACTACATTCATTCACATTACGGTGAAACAAGCTGGACATAATAGATAATGAAGCTAAAAATATAAAGAATTGAAGTCGTCACTTGCCAATAAGTTAGGAGCATCGTTTTATTGGAGTTCTCGATCGTCAATGTCATACCTCGATAAAGGTATTCGAAGAAATTGGATAGCAAAATTAAAGGGTGGTGAAATGTGAACGAATAAAGCACGTTAGGATACAAAAGTTTTCTTTAATATATAGTAAATTTTTTTACTATGAAATATTAATAAATTTATTTTTTCTAATAAACTAAAATGTATACAGTTGTAAACTTGTAACTTGCAATCTTGCATGTCATATTTAAAGCAGGACTGGCCCAAATGAGATTTGGTCCAGACTCATCTATATATATAATTATATATATATATATATATATATATATATATATATATATATATATATATATATATATATATATATATATATAATTATATATATATATATATATATATATATATATATATATATATATATATATATATATATATAAAAGACATTCAATTTTTCTAAAAATAACCATAAATTGAGTCTTAATTAACCAATCACAACCTTCAATTTTAAAATTATTCTATTCTCAAAACAATTTTGAAAAGATTAAAAATAGTGGATTAAAAATCGTAGATATAAAAATTTGAATTCAATTTTAATCTATTAGGAGAGAGGGTTGGATGAAAATTGTGAGAGGGTTTTATAAAACATATGAGGGGGTTTTAAGAAAATGTGAGGTTTTATAAAAATTGTATACTAATGTAATTAATTATAAATTATTTATAAATTATGTTTAGTAACTTGTGATACATTTTGTTTAGAGAAAAAATAATTATATAATTACGATCGTCTCATTTTTATCTACGTTTTGGTATATATTTTACTAGTTTATTGTCCCGTGTAAAAACACGGGGATGTTTAAAGAAAAGTATAAAATTTGATGGTATGAAATTATAAGAGGTATAGTAAAATAAGTGTAATAGTGTTTCAGAAGTGTTTTAAGATATTAAAATTTTGAGATAAAAATAATAAAATATCACCAAAAATTTACATGTCAGAATTTATAACAAAAACAATAACTAAATTTTTTGAAGTACTACTATTAATGGTAACAAAAAAATAAAAATATACTAATTCTTAAAAAGTGTAATATTACAATAATATTTATATCAAAACGTAGATAAAAATGAGACGATCGTAAATATATAATTATTTTTTCTCTAAACAACATGTATCACAAGTTACTAAACATAATTTATAAACACCATATAATTAATTACATTAATATACAATTTTTATAAAACTCCCTCACATTTTCTTAAAAACTCCTCACAAGTTTTATAAAACCCTCATAATTTTCATTCAGGCCCCTCTCAATTAATTTAGATTTGGAATTCGATGCCTAATTCTAAAATTGTTTTTGAAATTGAAGATTGTGATTGGTTGATTGAGTTTCAATTTATGATTATTTTAAGAAATTTTGCATGTCTTTTATATATAGATATAGATAGTAATATGACACTTTTTTTAATTAGTATATTCTCATCACAAATGTGATATTTCATTTACTGTATTATTTTCATTTGAAAATTTTAATATCTCAAATACACTTCTGAAATACCCGTGCGTGTATGGGTCAATAAACTAGTTAAGAAAATATATTTTTTGACCGAGTCATTTTATTGTTCTATTAATTGCTACGCTACTGGTATTTTACTTCTTTATGTACATAACGCTTCTTAGGGCTTGTGCTTTATTAATTTACTGAAAGAGTTTATTAATCTACTGAAAGAAACTGTAAGATTACATTTAGGTCCCGTTTGGTTCGCTGGAATTGGTCGGAATTGCTCGGAATTGGAATTGAAGATTCCTAATCCCAAGTCGTGTTTGGTTCACAGAATTTTAAGAATTGGATTTTGAATTCCCCCCAAATCCTAGGTTTATGGAATTACAATTCCATCACTAAACCAATGGAATTGGTCGGAATTGGCCGACCACCACCCCCAACTGCCACTGCCACCACCATCATCACCGCCGCCGCCGACCACCAACCGCCACCACCGCCGCCGACCACCGCCAACCACCACCACCGTCACTACCGCGCCGACCACCACCAACCGCCACCACAGCCGCTGACCACCACCAACCGTCACCACCTCCACCGACCACCACCAACTGCCACCGCCACCTCCGTCACCACCTCCACCGGCCACCACCTCCACCGGCCACCACCAACCGCCACCGCCACCACCGTCACCACCTCGACCGACAACCACCAACTTGAAATTTGGAATTTCATTCAATTCCGCGAACCAAACACACGAAGGAACGGATTCCGTTGGAATCCTTCCGATTCCAATTCCTTCCAATTCCAATTCATTAACGAATTCCAATTCCGGTCAATTTCATTCCGCGAACCAAACGGCCCCTTGCTAACCAAACACCGTCGTCTCCGTTCACACAACCGCCAAACCCGGCTGCTTGCCGACAACAACCATAGTCACCTGCTCAACCATCCACCGCCATCGTCGCCTACTCACCCAAAACCTCTCCTCTCTCTCTTCAATTCTGCTGCACGTCGCCAGCACCGTCGTTTGCGCTGCACGTCGCCACCACCATCACGAGTCTCACTCCCCTACCCACGAATGTTGCAGATTTATTCCCCTGCAACTAATGTTGCAGATTAGCTACATTAAACACCTTTAAATATCTTGCAGCCATAGCTCCCATGGGCATCAATACTCCCCAACTAACCGCGTTCAATACTCCATGAGTCTATAAACAATTATTCACAATCAATATCGACAACCCAAATGAAAAAATCCATGAATTTACGATTAGTTAAGTGTGTTTATCGTTAATCGCATAATTTCTTAGTTTCTAGAACTGGGTTTTCGATGTCATTAATAAGGAATTAAAGATGGAATGTTTGATAATATTGGAAAACAGAGTGAATCAAGATGGGATAACTAATGAAGTTAAAAACTTACGTTTCTCCGCGGCTGCCGCGACCCACCAACATTACCACCGTGAAGCAGAGACGAAATAGAACTAGAGGAAACGATCGTCGAAGCAGTGGTGAACCAGAATCAGAGGAGAAGATCGGAGAAATGGCGGCGAAGTAGAATCGGATGAGATGGTCGGCGAAGCAAGCTATGCGATGGCGTATCTTTTTCCTGGGTGGGAAATTTGAAAAAAGGGAATTTCTCCCTCCTCTGCCCATCAGTTAACCATGTGTATAAAAATAAATGAAAGGGTATAATAGTTAAAAGGGTTTAGTACACCAAAATGTATCCAAGTTGTCACCTTTTGCTATTGTATGTATCAAACTTTCAAACTTACCTTTTAATGTACCCAACCTTCGAAACTTACCATTTAATGTATCTAACCTAGTATAGAAGGTTACACGCTGACGTGACACAGGTTTTGCTGACATGGCATCTGACTTGGATGCTTACATGTATTTTTCTTGTAAAAAATAATTGAAAATAAAAACCAAAACTCAACATTAATCAAACCTAAAACTCAACGATTTCTTGGATACAAAGATCTGCTATGCGATTTCATAACCCAAACAAAACAATTCAGATCTGTTATGCGATTTCTTGGATACAAAGATCTGCTATGCGATTCATCGTCTCTTCTGGGTTTCGATCCAGATCTGCATCTCCGTTGCGTTCCTTAAATCGAGGGTTAAATCCAGATCCAGATCTACATCTGCTTAGGGACGATTCATCATCCATCGACTTTTAGGGTTTCTTAAATCGAGGGTTAAATCCGAGAACTTGTTAAATGGAGGGTTTCGATTCATCTCCAGATCTGCATCTCGTCTTCATTGCTGGTTTCGATCTCGTCTTCCTTACTGGTTTCATTGATCTGTATATCAGGTTTGGTTTCATCGTCTTCCTTAAAGGTATGTGATTAGGGTTCTTTTTCTTCATGTTCGATTTTAGGGTAGGGTTCTTCGATTTTAGGGTTCTTGTTCGGTTCTTGAAACCGCTTCATCTCCATCTTCTGATTTTTTATGAACCAGATCTGAAACCAGATCTGATTTTACATGTAATCTTTGTGTGGTTCATCATCTGTGGTTCGATCCACATGATGAATGTTATTCAGTTATTGTATGTTCTTGATTGTTGTGATTTAAGGTTCAACTTATTTCAGGTTTGTTTTAAGGTTTAGGTTTCAAATCGTATTTCAGATTCCTGTTCTTCATTTTCATCTTGCGATTTCATCTTCATCATCTTCTGTTGTTAAATTTCTTGTTGTTAGTAATGGTTTGCTTTTTCAATTTTGTTCATGAGATCTTTAAGTTTTTAATTTCTGGGTTTAGTGTTCATAGTTTGTTCATAACAAATTCATATGAGTACATGTGGCATTTCTATGATAAAAAAATAAATTAAAATTAATAAAATAACTGGTTACCTGATTAGCAGGTAACCTAATACATTATATGGTAAGTTTAGTAAATCTGATACATTAAATGGTAAGTTTTAAAGTTCAGTACACACAATAGCAAAATGTGACAACTTGGATATATTTTGGTATACTAAACCCTAGTTAAAATAAATAGTTTTCTGTGGATGAATAAAATTATATCATAGTGCATGTCTTAAAAATGGTAAGAGTTTCTTTGAATACATCAAAATTTATGACCCGAGTAACAAACAATTTAGTTATAAATGAGATGTTCTATATAATTTTACTATATATTCCTACTCAGACCTTTATTCACAAGATCAAGACATGTCACAATCAAAAGAGAAAATAAAGAAAATTAATTAGTCGATTCTACGTATTATCATTTAATAAGTAAGAGGATGAAACAAAAAGAAAATTTATATTAATTTTTCTTAATAAAGTGTCCACCGTTTTGTGGGGATGTTAAATTCTTAGTGCATATCAGCATATAATGTATCAAATTCTTTACTTATACCTAAGCACATATTAGTGGGGACCTTAGGATTAAAGTCATAAAGACCTAATTTAGAGGTAAAGGATGAAACAAGAGTGAGTGTGGTTGAGGACCATATTTAGGGACATTCAATATCGGGACGAAATGTGTTACTAGTGAACCATGTTGGTATATATAATATGGTACTCTTGTACCAGTTATCTCAAAAGTGTGATTTTAATAAGATGTATGATTTAGGTTTAAACTAGTTTATCCATTATATATTAGTTAAATGTAATTGTATTAATGAAAAAATAGACAAAACTTAATAGTTTAACCATGAACATCATCAATACCAAATCAACACTATGTGGTTCTGTAATAGCATTCATAACTATAGCATGAATCACTGTAATCACTAAATGTTACGTCAGTATCACTAAATGCTTGCAATCATAACATGCATATTATCATCATGAACTCTCATGCCAGCACCAATTCAAATATTAATTATATTAGAGTACTACAATTCAAATTATTATGTGAAATTACAAGAAAGTTAACTAAAACTACAATACATAATAAACTAGATCAATTATACCATTAACTAAACTACAACAATATAGATTGGGTCTCTCTAATGTAAGGAGATGACGATCTGAACAAAAAGAGAAACGAATCTACATTTAAGTACATCAGCACTGTGAAAACTAGACACAAGGCAAATAGTAGGAATTTTCTTTCGATAAATTCGTAAGGGACATAGTAATACAAATCAAAAAATTTGTGGAACCTCCAATGCATAAACTCGAAGAAACCCGAAATGTTCTAGCTAGTAATCCTGTGATTTGTACATCTTGTCGCCTTGTGAATGTATAGGTGGTATCCGACTTTCCCACCATATTAGCGATTCACGGTGATAGTAAGTGATGAGCCATAAGAGTTGTGTTTGATTTTGTGCGAATTTGAAAGTGAGAAGATTTAAGAAAATTGAATGCTAAAAGAGCGGGTCGTTGCCCAAACGACGAGCTTGTGAATAAAGGATATAAACAAGAATGATGCAATGGTGTTAACAAGGTAGGAGCTCGTGATAGGTGTATCGAGCTCCTTAATTTAAGTGTGTGTATGTGTGTGTGTATATATATATATATAGGCAAAAGTTCAAACGAGAACTGTTTTTCGTACGAGAACTGCTAGTTTGGGAAGTTCCATCGAGAACCAAAAAAAATGCGAGAACTGCGAGAACTGATCCCCATCTTTTTAAAACTAAAATATCTACCAAACGCCAAGATATTAAATTATGAAAATTATACCAAATTAACGACAAAAATATGCTCTTTAATATGACATCCATATTGCTATATTTTTTTCAACAAAAAAAATTCATCGCATTTTTTTTGGTTCTCGATGGAACTTCCCTCTATATCTTACCTATCAAATAAATAAGTAAATATTAGGACACGTGGCCCTTTTCTATACTACTTTTTGTTTGTTTTCCCGCTTCACAGCTCTTCATATGCTAACGCCACGTGTCTTATTCTTTGGGTCCCTGCTTTTATGCTAATGTATCGCCCTTTTGTACAGAATTAAATTTAATTGGTTCCATATTATTCTCTTTCTTTTTTCCACCGTCTCTCCAAACTAGCATCATTCAAAACCTCCATCTCCATTTTATTCTCTCTTATCACAATCACTTGATTCCACACATCTCAGGTCTGAACCCAACTTCCGTCCCGTCACCGACCACCACAAACAACAACTAATAACCCCCAAAAGTAGTAACAAGATATATACTTTCTATCTTACCGTAACTCCACAGCACCACCGCCATATCTCCACCGCATGACTGTCATGACTCCAGCTCACCACCTCCATCTAAGAACCATATAGTTAGAGCAAAACTGCCATGACCCTGTCGGTTATTGTCTCTCTCTTTCTCTCTCTCCTGTCTTCTTCGCACCACCGTCGTTAATGTACCGCCGCCATCAACGTACCACCACTGTCACTCCACCGCCATCATTCACAGATCTATTGGTGGATTTAGGGTTACTTTCATAGAATAGGTAATGTGCTGCCAAGATGAGGAAGAAATTGACATAATCGTTCTGCAACTTTATAACATACACACTACAAGTTAAATTAATTGTGGAAGAAATGAAGAGTGGAAGAAATGAAAAAGAAATGAAATTTAGATAGACAATGTAGAGAGAGGGGGAGAGGGTGAATCTTGTGGAAGAAATAGAAAAGCTGATTTATGTGATGCAGCTTTATCTCTCACTTCATCTTAAAAAAACAATAAAATATAAAAAAGTACTGAATATTGAATTACTTATGGCATTTAGTATTAGATTCATTTTATTTATGCAAATGCTAATTAATTAGCATTTGAAAGATGTGCCTGCCGATTATTCATGTGAACTATTTTTTATGGTTTTTTTGGTGTTCTATAAATATGCTATTCTTAAATCTTATATGTTTTACGTGATTGAATTTTAACAAGATTTTAGTTTGAACCTTATACTATAAACAGTTAAATATCTTATGTATTATTGAGATAAGCTTTCTAATTTTTTTTAATCTTAGATTATAATGGTAATTTCCCATGCCTTGAATATTGTTCCAAAAAATATTTAATATATAAATAAACACTGAACAATAAACAAAAACCAAGGGTGGTCATAATTAGTTGGTTTGATCTTAAAAATCATATTTTTACATATGAACAACTAAATGTAGATTTGTCTAGAGTTAAAAGTCGAGAAGGTTTGAAATTATTAATCTTAGACTAGGATTGTCAACTTAGTAATAAAACATCCAATGATATATACAATGAAATTTAAAATTTTGATTTATAATTGTTTTTATATTTCTTTTATTTATTGTAATTATTTAATTTATTGTTTTAAATTCTTTCTATTAATAAATCACCTAAGACAAACCCGTGTTATACACGGGTCACTAACCTAGTATATATATATATATATATATATATATATATATATATATATATATATATAATCATTATTAGAATCAAGATGAACTAAGAGGAATATATTGGTAAGCGGGTTAAGAGGGGTTATCATGTTAACACGTGGCATAACAGTTGAAAAGGTATTTAGACATTTTTGACACTTCCCTCTCTCACTCCCTGGTTTCACGCCTCCAGATCCCCAGTTTCTATTTTCACATTCAACCATCTTCTCAATTTCAACCCTAATAACCATAGCTACCGTTACTCACCACCATCGTTCTCCCACACCTGACGAATAACCCTGCAATCACCTCCACGAAAACCATATTTTTTTCGCCGCTTCACCCTATAACTAACGCCTTCCTCTGATTCGCCCACCTCCGCGAACGAACTTGTAATCAACCACCGTCGCAGATACCGCAGCTACTCTTTAACTTTTTTTCTGGTTCAAACCGGACGCCACATCAGTAGTTCATTGAGGGTACGAGTAGTCCAAGAGTGAATTCTGCTTTCTTGCAAAAATCATGGCTAAGCATGTTTGTCTTCATCAATTTTATCGAACTCTTGAATTAATGTCATTCATCAATTTCGTTTTTGATTCATCATTTTCTTTGCTTGCTGTTTTTTTGAGATCAATATTGATTTAAGTTGTTATTAAGTTTTATATATTGTTACTGTTTGTATAGATATTGTAGTTGATTTAGATCAATTTCTGAAATCGAGTTCATATATCACTGATTTCTTTATTTTGTTTGTCAATGTGTAAATGCAATATTTATGTTGATTTATCCTATTGCAAAGAAGAATCAAGCATCGGTTTACCCTCTGTTCGCCAAGTTATAATAGTAATTGCATGTGTTCACTAATTTATAACATGTATTGGCTCATCAATTTTGATAAAAGAATTCAGCAATAATATTTCCTAGTTTGCTGCAAGTTTGAATTGTACATCTTTAAGTGTTGTATAATGGATTT
The DNA here is from genome assembly GCA_947179395.2 of Pulicaria dysenterica. Taxonomy (NCBI): domain Eukaryota; kingdom Viridiplantae; phylum Streptophyta; class Magnoliopsida; order Asterales; family Asteraceae; genus Pulicaria; species Pulicaria dysenterica. The sequence continues at coordinate 68,627,262 of OX359291.1, read as the reverse complement.
CTTGAATTTTATGTTCATCAAAACAAGATTATCAAGATCGGGATCTTACCTAAGATCGTTTTCATCTTTGCAAGATCGGATCGTAAGATCGAGATCGGGATCGTAAGATCCTATCACAAGTCATTAATGTTTTTTTTAGGGTTTTTATATGCTATAATTTTTATCAAAAACCAATTATATAATTTTTTTTACTAGAGAATGAAACATTAATTTTTAAAATAACATATATCAAATCATCCAATTTTTAACTATTAAGAGCATAGATAACGACTCACCACAATTCATTGGCTAACATATCATAATAAAATTTAAAATGTGAGTCTTAAACACAATCAATAAATTTGGAGCATATTGTGCACAACATTAATTCTTTATTTTATAAAAAATCTTATTCTCGTAAACCTATATCTCTTATAACAAAAGAAAAATTAAAAATGTGACGTGCATAAAGTAGAAAACTGCGCGCGAACAATTATTTTTAGCACAATGTTAACCACTTAGAAATTAAAAAAGAATACAATTAAATAATAGTAAACCAAAAAATAAAAAATAAAAATGTAAAATAATAGTAATAATTAAAAAATGTATAAAAAATTCAAAAAAATTGGGATCGTAGGATCGTAAGATCGCTGTACGATCCTACGATTTTACGAACCCGAGTACGATTCTACCTATTTACGATCCTATGTACGATCCGGCGCGTTTTTGGTTGGTAAGATCGTAGGATCATGTGATCCTACACGATCAGGATCGCGATTTTGATAACTATGCATCAAAATTGTATTAATTTCTCCAATTTTAAAGAATAATTAAGCATCAGTTTACCCCCTTGTTCATCAACTTATAATTGTGATTGCATGTGTTAGCTAGTTTATAACCAAGGCTGATTAATTTTGAATAAAGAATTAAGCAACAAATTTTCTTAGTTTACTGTAAGTCTGCAAGTATGAATTGTACATCTTAATTTAAGTTAAATAGATTGGATTTCTTAAATTTTTATGTTCATCAAATTTGTTTTAACTTTTGAGTAACGACGAATGGTTTTAAAGAAATTCTGAAAATGCATGGTGATCATCAATTTTATATGCGAGACTTGATTTTTTCTTTTTGATGAAAACAATAAGCTTTTATGCGACTCAAACTTGTATTTTTGAGTTCTGAAAATGGATGATGATGATACGAACCCATCCCATACTAGGCCCGTATCATGCCATAAACCCAAGTGTAGAACTCACCCCCAAAAGCTAGCTTTTGGGGGTGAGTTCTACACTTGGGTTTATGGCATGATTCGAGCCTAGTATGGGATGGGTTCGTATCAATTGGTATCAGAGCTGCGATCTTGGCAGCTTGAGACCTTCAATTTGGCGATCTCTGTTCATGGTACTCACAAGATCGAAGACAATGGATGAAGCGATGAAGTCGTTTATTTCAGAAGCGATTGCAGCAGCTGTAGGGAACGTTCATCAATCAATTAAGGATCTCAAAGCTGATGTCAATCAATCAATTGAAGTGCTAAATCAGTCTGTGGAGGGCGTTTGTATTCAACAAAATTTTTTGGCAGCAGAATTGCAAAAGGTTTCAAATGAATCGTCAAGCTCAAACTCAAGAAACAATTTCTCTCGTATTAGTAGATTTGCTAAAGTTGAGTTTCCAAAATTCTATGGAGATGATGTTAAAGGATGGGTGTATAGATGTCAGCAGTTCTTTGCTGTTGAAGAGGTGGATGAACAACAAAAGGTCAAGCTAGCATCTGTTCATCTTTACGATCGAGCCCTAGCATGGCACCAACAATTTGTGAAGATTAATGGGGGGCAAGTGGAGTGGTCACAATACTTGGATGCAATTCAAGCAAGATTTGGGGAAATTCATGAAGATCCATTGGCTGAACTGAAATTATTGAAACAAGATAGAACTGTACAAGCCTATCAAGATGCATTTGATTTGCTGTTGAGTAAGGTAGAGTTATCTGAAACTCAATCTATCAGTTTGTTCATAGCTGGTCTTCAACCGGAAATTGAAAATACGGTGAGAATGTTTAAACCAAAATCTTTACGTGATGCTTATAGTCTTGCTCGATTACAAGAAGCTAGTAGTAATGCTAGCAAAAGATTTTCTAAATTCAACAGTTATGCTTCCAAAATTCCAATTCAACCTACTGTTCAAACGGGTTATAATAGAGCAGCTTCTTTGCTTCCGACTCCAAACGTCCAATTTCAATCTAATAACAAGAACAAAATCACAAGTTCCTCTGAACAACCAAGAAGACAGTTGAGTCAGAAAGATTACGAAGAAAAACGAGCAAAGAACTTGTGTTTTTATTGTGATCAAAAGTATGCTCCAGGTCACAAATGTCAAGGTCAACTGTTTTCTATTGAAATCATAGCTGATGAATCTGGTGAAATTGAAGGGAATGAGTCAATGGAAAACGAGAATGTTCAGAATGTAATTGACATGGAAGAACAATTAAGCAGCAGTGATGGAATGGCACCTTTCATTTCTTTGAATGCACTAGCCGGCATGCATGCCTTTCAAACAATGAAAGTAAGGGGTCAATTGAATAACCAGGCTATTCATATTCTTATAGACAGCGGGAGCACTCATAATTTCTTAGATTTAGCAACTGCTAAACGATTGGGCTGTAAGATCAGAAGTACTTGTCCACTTCCGGTAGCCGTAGCCGGTGGAAATTCATTAACTAGCTCGTTTGAATGTAAGAATGTGGAATGGAAGCTGCAGGGGGAGGTTTTTAAGTCTGATGTGATGCTGATACCTTTAGGGGGATGTGAGATGGTGTTGGGAATTCAATGGTTAGCTACCTTGGGGAATATTCAATGGAATTTTCATCAGTTAAGAATGGAATTCATGTATCAAGGCAGAAAGATTTCTTTGAGAGGGTCTACTCAAAGTGAATTAAAGTGGATGGCTGGGAAAAAAGTTACTAAGAATTTGAATGAAAGTAAAGCTCAGTTAGCAGCCATGACTTTATGTGTTTACCCTGCTGAGCTTATGACTTTGCATGTTAAGGATGAAATTGTGGACAACGATCAGATGAGGTTACAGCAATTATTATCTAAGTATGAAGATATTTTTGCAGTTCCTTCAAAGTTACCACCAAGAAGGGGTCATGACCATCGAATTCCATTGAAAGAAAATACCAACCCGGTGAATATTAGACCTTATAAACACCCTCCTACACAAAAAGATGCAATCGAAGTGATGGTAAAAGAATTATTGGAGGCTGGAGTTATCAGAAACAGTAATAGCCCATACTCATCTCCTATAGTGATGGTAAAAAAGAAAGATGGTACTTGGCGTATGTGTGTTGACTATAGGGAATTGAATAAGAATACAATCAAGGATAAATTTCCCATTCCCATTATCGAGGAATTAATTGATGAGTTTTGGGGGTGAGTTCTACACTTGGGTTTATGGCATGATACGGGCCTAGTATGGGATGGGTTCGTATCAGATGATTATTAGTTCTATTATTTTTTGATGATAACTTGTTTAGTTGTTCTGTGTGACTCAGTTTTGAATTCTGAGTAAAGACAGGTAAATTCATCATATTTTGACTAAATCTGGCTGTGAATCAATTTTGTTTTGGAAGCTGACGTAATTTTAGGAGTTATTTAAGTGTTTTTAATTTCCTGATTTACCCCTAAATTTTTTTAAATTGACTGTTATAAATAACAACTTTTAACTTTTTTAGTTTAATTTGTTATGAGATCCAATGGCTCACAATCCCTCTTACACCTCTTACCATCATTTGCCTCTTACAATATCCCTATCCATCATTGTTATCTATAGAACTTGAAGAACAAATACAATATCCCTACCCCTTAAATTTTCAATTTGCTATAACTACTTAATTCTAAGAATTAAGACGAAAAATTTATACCAAACTACTAGTTTTTTTATGAGGGAACATCATGCATGATGTAATACCCAAGTAAAAAATCAAGTGTCACTTGAGCTTCGGCCTTCACGGGCTCTCACGGGCCGTGAAGCCCTCGTGAAAGTTGCCCCACGACTCCTTACCCGGATCGTGTAGGACTCGTGTAGGATTTCTCTTCATGACCCCTTCACAACCCGCGAAGGGTCGTGAAGGTTGACATAAACCCTAATATTATTTTTCTCTCTCTTTTTGGTTGTGTTGTCGGGAACTACCCTTGGTGTGTGACCCGATGGGCCCGTATCTCATCAGTAGTGATGTCAGTACACATGTATCAGTGGGCAGACAGACACCTTCATCAAGATCAATCTTCGTCTTGTCCCATATTTTTGAAAATGCAATCACAAAGATGCATGTCTCAAATCTAAACATGCATATCCAAAATTATAGTTCTAAACTGCAGCAAGATCCGGAAAAATGATGCAGGTGCTTTAAAAGTAGAAAAAATAGAATTGATTGGAGTAGAAACAGTTAACATCATAACCAACCAAATGTATATCGAAAACCAACAACAACCAAATGCATAAATAAAAAAAATACAAGAGACCAAATTCATTGCTTCCATAACAAAATACATTTAAATCAAAATTGAATATTTAAACCAAAAATGCTAAACAATCATACATTTTCATACAACTATAATAATAATATAACAAAACAAAAGAGGTTCCCAACATAAATTTTTTATACATTTTCGTAAATAAAAAAAATAACGTATACCAAAATACAAATATTTAATTGAAAACCCCACCTATTTCTAACAAAAATAATCAATTTCTATCAATACGTAAGGATTGTAGGCTGTGATTTCTACCTGACAAAATATGCCTTTATTTCTACCTACACAGGCCGTGAAGAGGTAAAGTGCTTTACGGCCATGAAGGAGTAGCTGACAGGTTACTTTCGTTTTATTGAACCTTTGATGATCCAATGCATACATGCATGTCTCCATCACTTGTTCTTGACCATGTGAACCTACTTTGATACGTATAGAGTTGATACTTGAGTGTTATTTGTGGTGTAAGAAGAGTGTTCTATGTGTTGTTTCAGATAATGAGGTCAAGATTTGAGGCTCACAAGAGGGTTGCTAGCATTTGTTAAACAAACTTGTTGTGGATAACTATAATAGAGAGGAGACTACTTTGCTACCTAGTTCATCCCATATATCTTTGAGGGTATATTTTTATCTCTCTTTACTTTATTGCTATCTCCTTTGTAGATTGATTTATCTTAAAACTTAGTTGTTTGAGGGTATATTTGTATAGATAGAAGACTACTTTGTTACCTAGTTCATCCCATCTTTCTTTTATTCCAGCACTTTGAGGGTATACATCTATCTCTCTCTTTACTTTCTTGCTATTTCCTTTATAGATTGATCGCTCCTAAAAGAACTTAATTAGTTGTTGTATACATACATACATATATATATATACATACATATATATATATATATATATATATATATATATATATATATATATATATATATATATATATAGAAGTTCCATCGAGAACAAAAAAAAAATACGAGAACTGCGAGAACCGATCTAAACCGTAAAATATCTACCAAACGCCAAGATATTAAATTATGAAAATTATACCAAATATGCTATTTAACATGACATTCATATTGTTATATTTTTTTCAACAAAAAAAATTCGTTTTTGCCATGTTTTTATTTTATCACTATAAGGTATGTTACATATATGTAATCAATATTTAACATATTTGTAATCAGTACTATAAGGTATGTTACATATATGTAACGAATTTTTTTTCTTGAAAAAAATATAGCAATATGGATGTCATATTAAAGAGCATATTTTTATCGTTAATTTGGTATAATTTTCATAATTTTATATGTTGGCGTTTGGTAGATATTTTAGTTTTAAAAAGATGGGGATCAGTTCTCGCAGTTCTCGCATTTTTTTTTGTTCTCGATGGAACCCTCCCCTATATATATATATATATATATATATATATATATATATATATATATATATATATATATATTTGTGATTCTTGATTTTTTACATATGCATGCTACTTTATGATGTTTTCGTTACGTATTACGTGTGCTCACTAAGTTCCAACATTAACAGACAAAAACATTACAACAATACACGTATTCATACATTCTTTAAGCTAGTATGGATGTGATCTATATCTTCATTCTTGATCCAAGTGGAAGGAATAAACTTGGAAGGGCAAGATAGTAATTACAAGACCAATAATTGGAGTTATGACATATCAACAATAAATGCTATTATTACGTGTCCAAAGCAAACCAAGACGAATCCCATGTCAAGATTATTATTATTTTTTTCTTTCGAAAAAAAGGAATCACTTTTAACTAAGAATTATTTTGAAATTTCTTGATAGAGATAGAAGTTAAAAACAACCCTTTGCCATTTTGCAAGTGGTCCAAACAAAGCTTGTAGCCATTTCCCCATATTCCCTAGACAAGAAGTGTATTTTTGGACCCCAAAAGTAGGTCATGATTGATACAACAAGTACACTTCAAGCATCTAACATCTACTTAATGATGTAGATACCTTATACTAATAAGCATTGCAACAAAAGTTAATGTCTTAATCCATTTCCTCCAACCATCCAACTAATATTTTTGTTAATAACCTTGAAATTCTTCTTTTTATCAAACTTATATCCTCAAGTATATATTTTTGAAATATAAAAGTCTAATGGGTTACTTCATTGTAGCCGAATAGAATCGCGCAACATTCAACGTGTTTGTTTCCTAGACTCTGGATGGAGAAACATATTGAATAAGAAATGAAAATACTGCTAAATCGTTCACCTTAGAACACCTTTTGAATTATTAAGCATCAAGTATTTTTACTCTAATACACCATTTTTACATATTCTCTTGTTAAGCAATCATATGTTATTTTGCGATAAAAACACATGTAAAGGTTAAAGTAGTAATTTTCTATTATTCAAAATCCTTATCAAATAATCTATAATAATATGAAGCAATTTCATACAAATTCTTAAATTATTAAGGTTACTAAACTAGCCACTAAATCTATGGTTTAACTTAAAACAATATAAGTATACTATAAGAATGTCAAAGGTTATAAACCTACCAAACAACTACCATTGACATTGTATTTCTTGACAATGTCCCATTTATTTACCAACATAAGTAGGTGACTAAATCTACTAACTACCCACTTCTAATCTCATCTCCTACATCATCAACTAACCATCATCAATGCATTATACACTTGTACATGACACACAATTATCTATCATACATGCATTCAATACTTGTACATTTTTATAGAATGTAGGAATGACTCTTGTTGGGTCTAATCTAGTGTACATATGCCAATATTCACAAGTGTACTTTGATAGTAGTTGTACACATTTAAAGGCATAATTTAACGTTTAGCATTTTGTTTACTAGAATTGAAATAATAAGAACCGAAAAAGTGACAAGATATAGAAGATAAGAATGAAATTTGTTTCTTATTTATTCTATCAAAAAACTTATGACTACAAAAAGAGAATTGATATACCAGCACATATTCTATGTTCATATTCGTAACGAGTTCACAATATAAAATATACACACGTCATCACCTGATTCGTAACCTTTGGTCCATTGCTCTACCGTTTGGATTTTGTGTTTCTCTAAGCGATGTAGGACTGAATCTAAGTAGATCATGATAGGAAGGTCGGTTTGTCACTGGCTTCTATAATGTGTCTTTATATATCGTTTTTTTCTTCGAGTTTCAATCCACTCATGTAAAAGTGTTGCATAGACAGGAGCTGGCATTCAAGACAAGTTTGCATACTCTACACTATACAAAGAAAACCGAAAAGGAAGCACACCGGATTTTCGACTTTCTAAACAACAAGTGTTGATGCAAGAAATGGAAATACCCATTAACTTGATTGAGAAACTGTGCCACTTCCAATCATCATCTTTAACTTTCAAGATTATAAAAGTGCCATCAAATGTTCTTGATGATCGGTTTTCCTGATTCCAAACTTTCTGGATAGATTCTGCATATCACATGACAGAAAAGATTAAAACTTTATTGTAAAATTTTAGTCAACAATGCTAATTCAAATCAACCATCAAGAATTACATCTTTACATCTAAAGATTCTTCTAAAGCATCCTCAAATTGACTGTATTCATCCCAATAACATGAATTTTTCACCCTTAAAAGTCAAATTCACAACTCAAAAGCCATGAACAAGAAAGTCAAACCCATATTCAAAATCAACAAAGATTTAAACTTACAACCCATTTCAGGTTAATAGCTAATCATTGAACTCAATAAGCAGAAAGTCAAACTAACAAGAAATTGACAGAACAAAAAGTCAAAGACGATTGGATTACCTCAGGTAGAGTAACAGTCTGAGTAATGAGCTGATTTGAAGAAGCCAAGCATTCCCTTGGAGTTTCAAAAGAAGATAAAGAAAATTGCTTCGAAACAACACCGACATCAAAGTAAATCAATCCAGAACTTGGTATATCGACACGAATCTCCTTAACCGGAAACCACAAAAACAAATCTTGTGCAGAAATACCCGACAACCCAGCGATCTGACCGAAGGTCAAATTTCCAGAAACAAGTCGATCGTAGTGCAATTCGTCTTCAAACTTGGCATTACAAGCTTGATCCAAATACACCTCAAATCGACCAGAAGAATCGAATGTGAAATTGGTCACACCTTTTGGTAACAAACCCATTGGTAAGCCGTTTGATAGAAGAACTTGGTATATGGTGGTGGCTTCAATCTGGAAAAGGGTGGAAATCGCGAGGGCCCAGAGGAAGAGAACAGGTGGGGATTGAAAATTAAACATATTTGGTGAGATTTGGAGGTGGGTATTTTTGGGGGTAATGATTTTGAGGAAGATATAAGAAGAGGGTGTTTGATGTTTTGGTGTAGGGTTTAAGGGAATTGAAGATAGAAATAGAAAGACAGAGACAATGAGAGAAGAAAAGAGAAGAGAAGAGGAGAGTGTGTGTGTGACTGTGTGTTGTTGAATGCCAGCAAGAATACAGAGGGGATTAGGAGAATGATCAATTATTGATGGATGCTTGTATTGAAGGTCTTTGTTTGGGTCATTCCATAACCAATTGGGAACATACATGTGGACGTTTCTGCCCTCATTTAATACATGTTACCTATCAAATCTTAATTACATCATTGTTTTTTAGTTTTGATTTATTTACGAAAATAAGTATTTCACTTACTTGTATAAGGAAGTTGATTTACACATAACAAAAATTTGTCATATACAACAAAGTATATATGTTTGAACAATAATATCCTTAAACATGTGGATGAGAAAAATTGTTCAAAACTTTAAAAAGGCAAAAATGTCATGTTTGTTGTGTATAGTTAATATTTGTTGTGTACAAATCATTACCCACATTAGATAAAAGATTATTCTAGGGTGTGTGATGGCCGAGCCGAAACATTCCCCTATGATAATCTTTGCCGTTCAGAAAAAAAAGAAAGATAAAAGCATTCATTAGCACATGGTACAAGTTGATAATACATAAGTTATTATGTATAAACAATTTTTTATATATACAAATCATCACCCTAACTTAAATGATGTTATACTTTATTTCAATTTAAAAATATCACCTCTCTACTAAAATAGATAAATTTAATGTTATCAAATTATAAAAAGTGTTATTTCCCTCTAAAAAAAGCTTGTGATTTATTCATCTACTTATCAAATGGTTATAATTGTTGTAATATGTTGAATATGATTTTAACTTTTTCTTAATTTAATGAGTAAAAAGATAAAATCATTAAAATAAAAAATATTCATCCCGATCTGTATCACTAATTTTTCAAATTATTTAAATAAAATTAAAATAATCCTTAACTACCTAATAAAATTATTAATAAAAAAATATAAATTTAAAAAAAAGTTTAAAAATATTTTATTAAAAATTTAATAGTTCATACATATTTTTTGAAAAGCAAGAAAAAAAAAAAAAAAAAAACTAGATGGAGAGCTTCGGTATTGCTATCACTCTCTCCTAACGAGCTCAATATTTTATAATAGTTCTTACATAATAATATTACAAAATAATTAAAAATATTCATCAATAAATATTTCATAAATAAATTACATAATAATACCACATAATAAATATTTAAAATATTTTTTAAATAATTTTTAAATATATAATAAATAATTTTTAAAAATAATCATATACTTAATTTTATTCAAATTATTTTGTGAAAAAAACACACATCTCACTCTATCTCACTATCTTTTTTCTTATTTAGTCTATTAACGGGAGTGCTATCCAAATAGTAGCTATGGTGTAACAACCCCGGGCTGGCGCCTGCCGTTAATATGGTGCCTACCGGTCTCCGCCGGTGCCTGCCACTAGTCGGTGCTTACCAGTCACCGGAGTGTTAGGTCCGCAGCCCAATACACCCCAACCCATAGCCCTTTATGATAATTTATAATTTATCATAAAGCGGGTTGTTGCCATGGTTTGAACCCATGACCTTTTATACCACTCCTACCAGAGTGATATCACCAATTGATCTGCAGCTCAATTGGTGATATCACTCTGGTAGGAGTGGTATAAAAGGTCATGGGTTCAAATCATGGCAACAACCCGCTTTATGATAAATTATAAATTATCATAAAGGGCTATAGGTTGAGGTGTATTGGGCTGCGGACCTAACACTCCGGTGACTGGTAGGCACCGACTAGTGGCAGGCGCCGGCGGAGACCGGTAGGCACCATATTAACGGCAGGCGCCAGCCCGGGGTTGTTACAAAAAGTGCACTTTTTTTGTAACAACCCGGGCTGGCGCCTACCGTTAATATGGTGCCTACCGGTCTCCGCCGGCGCCTGCCACTAGTCGGTGCCTACCAGTCACCGGAGTGTTAGGTCTGCAGCCCAATACACCCCAACCCATAGCCCTTTATGATATATTATCATAAAGGGCTATGGGTTGGGGTGTATTGGGCTGCAGACCTAACACTCCGGTGACTGGTAGGCACCGACTAGTGGCAGGCGCCGGCGGAGACCGGTAGGCACCATATTAACGGCAGGCGCCAGCCCGGGGTTGTTACATATGGTAAAATATGTATGTTGCATGAGTAGCGTTTGAAGATCATGATCTATTAACGGGACCTCATGTAGAAAACTTGTGTTAAAAATACAGTGCGAATACAGAGGTAAAATGTGATGTATAACATAGCAGATGTAAACATGGAGCAAATGTGAAGGTGATTAGGATATTGTTAGGAAAGATTTTTCAGCTTATTAATTTTCATAACACTGAATGGATTTTGATTCGTATTGATGGTGAAAAATAAAGTGAAGATGGGAAAGTATATAGAATATTATGTGAAAATATGAATGATGACTTTGGTATTTATAAAGTTTAAATTGGAAAAAACTCTCATAAAGTCACATATTCAACAATTGAGAAACAATTAAATAAGATGACATTTAACCTCTCTAATATTATTATTTGTCTCTAAAAAAATAAGTTAGCCATTATCAATTATAGTAGTTATGTTAGGCCTTGCATACTGATGGAGTGATTGTTTGTAGTATTAATTTTACGCTAATCAAAATCTTTTTCTTAAATATTAGAAGTGGAGGTTATTTATTTTTTTTATTTTTTTATATTCAATGTAGTATTTAACAAAAGTATTCTGCAAATTGATAAGATGCTTTGTTTTGATAAAATAATTATATATAAGGTGGCTTCTCATTGTTTTTACTTAAAAAGTTAGATGCTTTAACTAAAAAATATGTCAATTGTATACTAATTAATACTCGAGCAATGATATTAATAATATAAATCACATCGAATTTAATGTCATCACTTAATATCAACAATTAGCTAAAGAAGAATAATAATGTTCTCTTTGTCAAGTTGCTAAATATTTCCTTCAAAATTGTCTAAATTAACCATTATATTAAACCAATATTATAAACAGATATCACGAGTTATTGTTTCGCTCAACTTGTGTCATTTAAGACTTTCAACTATTAATTAGTTATCTATTAGTTTAAATGTGTGTAAACACGTAAGTGACTATTGTAAAAGTATTATCTGATATTCGTTTAGTAATATACTAGATTAACTGTACTCAATTCTACCTTTACGGAGTATAGAAAAGGAAATATGTAGACATTCATATCTCCACACGTGAATAGACAGACTACTTTTAGAAAAACCTCTAACAAGAAAGCAAAAAACAAATAATGATAAGATATAAAAGCATATTATCTCATTCACCCCTACAGAGAATGAGATGAGAAGGGGAGCAGGGTGTGGCGGTGGTAGGTGGTGGACATGGATGGTGGTGGTAGGTGGTGGCAGCTAGGGTTTTCTGTAGGGGTGGCGGACGTCTGTTGCCGGGGCGGTTGGCAGTGTTGGTGGTGGCGGTGTCCAGAGTGGTGGTGGTTGCCGGTGGTTATCGAGGGTGAAGGGCGTGAAACAGATGTAGAGTGGACGGTGCAAAACGAAAAGAGAGAAAGTTGGTAAGAGAGCAAGAGAAATGGAGAAAAGCAGAAATTAAATCTAAGAGATATATCTCGTGAGATTTACATTCTCACGATTTTTTAATGAAATTACAATAATACCCATAGAAAACTCGCGAGATATTGCCAAACTACCTAGCAAATTGATAGAGTATATAATAGATATTACATATATGATAAAATAGATATTAAAATAATTAAATGTTTACCAATTGAACTCATTAGATATTACGTATATTAGAAAGTCCATATTATGATGTTTAATAGATATTAAGCAAGTGAATGTTATAAGATATTACTTATGTAATGAAATTAAGATGTTTAATTGTAATACATAAACTATAAGTGACTGAATGTAATAGATATTGTACGTGTGTAGCGTAATATTGTTGATTGTTGACTTGTGAAAAGTCAAATCAAAATTAATTTTATATGCAAATAGATGGTTCAAATATATATTACATATATCAATTATAAACTAGTCAATGTTAGTCTTTTATGTATGTTTAAAATTTTAATTATGATTTAGAAATCCTTATAGCCTATTTCATTATTGAACATTATAAAGGGATGTATTGAATCATTTATCACTCCGTACCATATTAGTTATTTTCTTTATTATAATGGTAATCACTTAAGCATCATATTAAACATCTACTCGGTCATCGCTTGTTTATTCATGTAAACCCATATTTTCCTACTGAAATAAAATAAGACATAATGCATTTTGCATTTTCTAACACGGACACATATCAATACATCAAGATACTCACCTACCAACTTAATTAATATATACAAAAACACAAAAAAGAAACATTCTCAAAATTTTAGCAGTAACACTATCACTTTTTCTGGATGACGCCAATGATCACATAAGTAAGACCACGCCCGATTCATGTGATCCACTTTTCCCTTCTAAAATATTGAGCATTTGACTTTTATCTTGTTTGTTGTAAGAACACAAAAAAGGTTGACCCAAAAGGTCAAATTTTATTAGCTTAAATAGTACTCCATAAAACAAAAAGGATGCAATTAGCTTTCCCTTTACACTTTGACCTCTTTCGATCATCATTAAACAAATTAAATAAATAGAATGCCATGTTGCAAAAAATTGTTGCCATCATAGAGACATAGTTAAAAAGCAAGCTTTAGGGATGGCATGTTTGGAGTTAAGAAACTATAGTGTCAAAAAAGTTAACATCACTATGTGTTTTAGAAAAACATATCTAAAAACATTATTTCATGAATCATGAGCTAGCTGTTATATCTTGAAATTTGCAACCATAAATTTTTAATTTAATATTAATACAAAACCTTAAGAAAGGTATAGTTACACAAATTTTATATAATAAAATAAATCTGAAATCTTTATATTAAACAAAAAACCTTAATGTAAAGGTAACTCGAACAAAAAAAAAATTGGTTTAAGTTTAAGGTTGTGTTTTAAAAAAATCGATATCTTATACTATACTATATGTATTTATTCGTTTCATTTGTATCTACCCTGATGCGTTTATCTTCTAATCTAATGAGACATATTACACACACGTCTACATCACAGTTTCGTATGATACATATGTTTGTATATTAAATCACCACCGTTAGAACAATACTCTATTCTTTTTGTAAAATGGTAGAAATTCGTACACAACAAATTGGTTATAGACAACAATTTGATACATTATCAACTTGTACCGTATCTTATTAAGCAGTTGTACTTGTTACGTATGAAGATATTCTGCTATGTAACGAATCAAATCCCTTTGTAAAAAGCTAAGGATTTTAATTATAGTGCCGAACGTATATGAGCAATACGCTAATACTCAGTATTTTTCTTAACTTCTTCGTATACAATCTCTATTCACGTGATTGTTGAGTGGTAGTCATCATCACTTAGACAATTTGTCTCACATAGGTGAAAGATGAAAATCGAAATTAGTTTATTTGTTGAAACGAGTTATCGTTACCCGCACTATGCGGCGGGGTTATATATCATTATATCAAATCTTTCTGTTCATTCTTTTACTCATTCAATCAAAAAAGGAAACTAAGAAATATAATTACTGAACATATTACAATATAATGGGTAAGAAATTATAACATGATTAAACAGAATTATCCAGGAATAAAAATATATAAAGTAACATGCATTAAAATCTTAATTAAGAGAATAGAGAACATTTACTATATAATAAACATTAAACATTTTAAAACCTTTTATATAAATCCGAAGTGTTATAAATTTATAAGGATGATGATCTATTTATAGCTTACAAAATGCATTATTTTAGTATTACGATTAAAAAAAAATACGTTTTGTAAATAAATATTATATTATAATAAAATTTATATAGAAATATAGTTAAAAATAAGGTCATAATATATATATATATATATATATATATATATATATATATATATATATATATATATATATATATTTATATGTCCACATTTATACCGAACATTGTTTGTTAACGGGTGTGGTTTATCCGCGCTATGCCGCGGATTTGTATTATTTGCTCATTTAATACGCAAAAGATTGTCAATTTATTAGTAACGTAAATGTGCTTCTTGTATGGTACAATCCTCTTTCCATCAAAAATTCTGTAATGGTGTAAACTTAGGTTTAGGTTTAGAAACTATGTGTTTAGTCGTTTAACAATCATAGTAAACAAAATGGTATAGAATTAAATTTAGGCTTAAAAAATATCTGTTTAGCCGTAAAAAATAATTTATAATGATTTTAATAGAAATTAAGTAGTAACACTAAAGAAATTAAATTTCAATCAGATAAAAACTTTAGTTTTTTAGTTATGAAAACAAAGTATTTTACAATAAGAAATAAGAAATAATTTAAAAGATTAGTACCTAGAAAAAAAATCATTAGAAAACATATATAGATATTACTTTTCAAACGAAAAATATACGTAAACTCCTCGGTAGCCCGTACTCCATAACCACCTGGAAGAAAAACACTCGGAGCAAATTGTTAAGATAGATCACGGTAAAGAATCAAACAACTAAAACACACAAAAAGAAAAAACAAACCTAACTCACTTTCTTAAGAATCACGGTTGCATTTAGCACATGCAACAAGCCTTTAAACCCCTCGGTAGCCCGAGTGGACGAGTTGTAGTCTCGTGAGGATTTCTAGTCAACACACCCACAAAGTTGAAACAGAAAGGGAAATAAATCAAAATAAAGAAGAAAGAAAACTTAAACTAAACACGGGTTGCCTCCCGAGAAGCGCTTGTTTTTGTCCGAGTCTCTAGCTTGACTCCGAATTTATTTACCGTGAAATCGAACGAATGACCCCACACTTGCAATAAAGTGCAGGTGGTAATATGCATACATACCAGGATATATGTATGATTTACCAACTTTCAGAGCTGTTGCGATCGCGTTTCGCTCACCCTTCTTGATCTCAAAAGACATCCTCCCTACATTCTGAATCATGTTTCCTCCCCTAGATTGCGAACTTGTTCCTGACTCAAGCAAAGACTCCAACCGGCCCCCAATGCCTTCTAAATTTCTGACCGCCTGATCATTCTCCCAACACGACAGGTTCCAAAGGGTCCCTGATGCCGGAGGAATTCCATACCCCAACTCTAACTCCTCACTCGATCCCGCGGCTACCTCTAGAGCTGGTTTTGCAGTTTCCTCCTCGAATATTAGAAATTCTAAATAGTTCAAGATTTCATCTGCGCAATTTTCAATATCTTCTCTTTCAAGAAGTGAAGGTCCCCAAACAGGTTTTGGTTCTAAACCTAACGTGGGTGTTGGTTCAACGAAGGTCGATGGTTCATCCTCTGTATGTTCTTCCGGCTCCTCAAGCAGGTCAGCGAGGCCCTCCAGAATATCTTCATCAGATTGCGCATCTTCTCTCGATTTCACCTCCGCATCGGGCTCAAAACACAAACTCTCCAGAATCAGAGTCGTCTAAATAGTACGGTTCAGGACTAGATTGTGGCTTCTCGGGCATACCAATCGGGCGGTCATCCTCATCATCTTTAATAATGAAGTCGTAGTCATCCTGCTCAATGCCATCGTCATAAAACTCGTTCAACCGATCTTTGAGGAAGGATTCCCAATGGACCGGCTCAGAACGGATTGGTTCATCCTCGTCGTAGATCATACTCGCAGAAAAGACATTGAAGGCGACAAAGAAAGACGAGCAAAACAACTAAAATAACTTCTTTTGAGCCGAAACTCGTTGGAAGGATCGTTTAATATTAAAATTAATATAATTAAATCAAATGAAACCGTTCCCCGGTAACGGCGTCAAAAACTTGATGTGCTAAAAGCGTACCCGTTTTTTATTTATAAAATCCGTGTTTATTTAGTACGACAATAACACAATAGGCAAGAGAACCTAATTGGATTATAGTATAGCAAAATAAGTACGGGTGTCGAACTCGAGGGGAACGGGTATGATTTTAGATATAATTAAATTAATTAACTACTAAACTAAATTAATCTACTAAAAAGCAATAAAAGGGGAAAGGATGATTTGATCAATTTAACTAGCAAGAACCTACTTTTAACTCAAAGAATTCAAGAAACAATTATTAAGAAGCTAGAAAAGCAAATAAAGCAAGAACTTCGGAATTAAATAATCAAGTACGCGAAGTATCTCTACTTAGACTTTAGAATCCTCTTTTCAACTCGGTTGATTTCACAGAAAGTGCAATGGATAACATGCAATTCATATACCGATTTCAAAATTGGATGGATCTCATGATTAGTCTCACTAGCCCTATAGATATAGAAACATAAACCCAATGATCCTGACATTAATTATTCCTATAACTAGTCAAATAAATTCGTGTTATGAAAGACTTAATCTATTGATTTGTATTGGTCACAAAATCAATCAATTAACATTGAATGGTCATCACATGCAATTGCTGACACATTAAAGTTCAATCTTTTACAATCTAACCCTAGGATTTGGTCCATCACTAGTTATGAATCCTAATGGTCATAGCAATTCACAATTCAAGCAAACATAGATAGAATGGTCATCTAACCTATGAAAACTCAGCAATAGATCATAAACTCAGAACTTTAACATGCAAGGATCTTTGAAAAAACTAAACATAACAAATATATAAATCTATGTTATCCAAATCCATGAAATCAAACCAAATATTCAAGATTCATCAAGTCTAAGCAGAGATTACAGACAATTAGCCCATAATTCTCAGATTACAGAAGTAGAAATACATAGAAAGTAAGCTAAACATGATTGAATGGCAAACCAAATGTAGATCTATGATACAATCTTCGAATTCTTCACTTCCTTGTGCCAAAACTCCAAGATCCAAGCTCCTCTGCCTTTAGAACTCCGAAAATATGCCTCTGGAACTTCTTTTGACGGCTAAAAGTGATTGCTCCCCCTAGAACCGATAAGAACAAGTGTTTAAATAGGGTTGGAGTCTGGAGGAAAACGCGTCGGGTTTTTGTATAAAACGCGTCGCGTTACGTATTTTTCGCACGGTTTGTTGAATCTTATCTGCAAGAACGTGTCTCGTTTGTTGATTTTCAGACTTTATCTTTTTCTTCAAACTTCAAACTTTTTTAGCCTTTTTTCATTCAAACTTCTTTCCATCATCATCTTTCAACCTGAAATTCACAAATTACAATTATTAAGTACCTTTTGCTCATATTTTGTGAAATATCCATACTCAACTAACAAGAGGCCGCGAAGAATATATATATATATATATATATATATATATATATATATATATATAAATACGGCGATATCAAACATCAAATCTCAACCGAAAAAAGGAACCATCTAGAATAGAAATCAATCGTGCACCAGAATAGAAATCAATCGGAAGCAACTATGAATCACCACGAGCTGCTATAAATGATGACCAATATCTCTTCTGCAGATTAATGTAGAACACATATTACACTTATGCATAGCAATTTGCTTTGTTATTTATTTACACAGATGATGACCATACTGGACATATATTACACTTTTGCATTTTTTTTCTTTTTTTAGCTACTAATATCTAGCCTCTCTAAGTTTTTGACCAAAATTATCAACTAAACAGTTCACAAAACAGTTTCTTGACCTCTCACTTCCATCACATAATATGAAGATCTAAATAAAAAAATAAAGAAAAGATTATAGTCAATGATGGTTAAAAACCCTAAATTTCAGATCTGGAGATCTGTAATCGAAACTCTCAACAATCTGTACATATTATATCCTAATATGAAGATATACAGACCTGAAACATAAACCAAGAAGATGAAACCTTAAACAAAAATCCAGATAATGAAAACCAAGAAGATGAAATCAAGAACCTTTAAGAATCAAGAATCACTTACATATGGCAGATATGAAATCGGAACAAAACCCAAATGGCAGATCTGAAATCGGAACAAAACCTTCTAAAATTGGAACAAAACCCAAATGGCAGATCTGAAATCGGAACAAAACCTTCGATGGATATGAAATCGATGAATCTTGTTAAGCACCCAAACGTGAAGGTCTTCACCCAGATCTTGTTAAGGTCTTAACCCAGATGAAGACACGATTTCAGCCGACGGTGGTGGTGGTGGATGAAGCCTTAACTTCACGGTGGTGGTGGTGGTGGTGGATGAAGCCCTAACTTCACGGTGGTGGTGTTGGAACTCGACGATGGTGGTGGTGTCGGAACTCGACGGTGGTGGTGGTGTCGGACGATGGTGGTGGTAGCAGATCAGACATCATTGATGAAGATGGATAAAGATGGATGAATATGATCCTAAACCTCCTCCTTCTTCTTCTTCTTCTTCTTCTTATTATTATTATTATTATTAGAATTATTTAAAAAAAATAGAAAAACACATCAGCTGCCAACTCAATCCATGTCATTGCCACATCACTTTAACATGTGCCACATCATCATCTTACCTGCTATAGCCGGTAAGATACACAAAATGATAAAATTTTGAAACTTGGATACATCAAATGGTAAGTTTGAAAGTTCAGTACATACAATAGTAAAATGTGTAAAGTTGGATACACTTTTATGAGCTAAACCCTTTATTTATTTATAGTTTAATAATATGCATACGTATTATAGTTTAATTTAAATTTTAGAATTAATTTCATTTATGCCCTTTATAAATCTTATAATATCATATTTATCCACTTTAATTTACTAATATCACTTTTACAATTTATAACAATTTTAAAATATCATATTCAATTAAATTTTTAGTTTTATGATTTTCAAATATTTCTTAAACATTCTAAATTAAATTTAATTATAACCAATTAAGATTTGACCTTATTGTTCCTAATTGTAACAATAATTATCAATGATTTGTACAAAAAATACAATCAAGTAACACATGTCTATCATGGCCCCTCGTGTTGTTGCTTCCACTATTTAGAGATGGGCAAAATCGGTCTTGGACCGGTCCTGGACCACAGCCGGTCCGGACCTAGTCGGTCCCGGGCCGGTCCGGTCCTCGGCGGACCGGTCTTCGCGTAAGACCATTTCGATAAATTCGGTCTTCGGGCAGTCCTAGACCACTTCCAGACCGGTCCAAGTCCGGACCAGTCCGACTTCGGTCTTGGACCGGTCTCTTTTTCGTTCGGGTATTTTCCGGTTCGGTTTAGACATTTCGGGGTTTTTTTTAGTTTCGGTTTAAAATATTCCGGTTTTCGGTTCGTTTGAAAAAAAAAGTGACTTGTTAATTTAAAAAAAAATTTGCAAGTTATAAACTGTAAAGTATAAACATATATAATTGCAAGTTAATAAAAACATATAAATAACATTGCAATACTGTTGGAACCTAGAGGGGGGGGGGGGGGGGTGAATAGGTTCTTAAACTTAGTTTACCAATTTTTACACTTATAAAATTTGTATGTTGTGTTAAAAGATATCTTTCTTGAAGTTTATAACACAACAAATATATATACTTGAAATAAAGAGAGTAAGGGTAGAGAGATATCACCAATTAGTAGACAAGAGATTTATAGTGGTTCATGCAAGTGTTAACAAACTTGAACTACATCCACTCCTTGGCCTCACCCACCAAGAGTTTGCTCCACTAGCTTCTCTCTTTGAAGGTAGAGATAAACCTTTTACACTTCTCTTTTTCACTTGCAAGAATTAACACTTCAAACTTGCAAATAAGGTAAAGATAACCTTGCTTCACTCTAATTCTATAGGCTAGAGTTGATCCCCACTTCACTCTAATTCAATTCATAAAAGGAAATCTTTACGCGAACTTCTGTGTATTTCTAGTTACTTACCGTGTCAATTACCAATTCTTGGTCATTGAGATTCATGGTAATTCGGATTAATATTTAGGTATAGATATTACCTCTTTTTTCTCCTTTCAAACAAATTGAAATGATTGAAGTTTTTCTATTTGGAATCGTGTTAGGTCTAATTCCTATTACTTTGGCTGGATTATTTGTAACTGCATATTTACAATACAGGCGTGGCGATCAGTTGGACCTTTGATTAATTAACATCTCTTTTTTTGATTGACCTCCTCCTTTCTTTAATATCCAGGAGGTTAGGCTAGAGTTGATCCTTACTTCTCTCTAATTCTAAGGGCTAGAGATGATCATTACTTCACTCTAATTTGAAAGGCTAGAGTTGATCCTTACACTATTACAAAATATGTAGAAAGATGATTTAGTGTTTAAGCTTTGAAAGCTTTGCTCTTTCTTGATTCTTGATCTTGAATGATACATGAATTATCAAAGAATATGAGCTCACAAGATAAGAATATGTGTTCTGTGTTTTAGCTGTACAAGAGTTAAGTAATGAATGAGGTTTGAGTTGGTTTAAATAAGGAAAAATAAGTAAGCTCAAAAAGTGTCTAGACATCTCACGGTCGATCCACGGTCGACCGTGGATAAAACCGTCAGCGTACTGGAGCATTTTTTAGCCTTTCAAATATAGACGTTGGGCTTTTACCAAAACCACACACAACTCAATTTTACCATAAAAATTCACTGAAAAAGAGCTTGGCAAAAGTTAGGTTGATTCCATACTTCTTAAGTTTGAATTTTAACACAAAAATGGAACTTTGAAAACCAATACAAAAAACATGTTGGAATTTTTCTTCTTTGAGAGATTCCTTTGCTAAATATGGTGTTGTATTGTTTCAAAGATGTATTATGTTTGGGATTTGCCCAAGTAAGAAGTCTTGTATTAATTCAACCAAGCTTGTGAATTTTATAAAAAAGTTTGTTAATTTTTATAGAAGTTTTTATAAAAATAATTTTATAAAAGACTTAAACTTGTTTAATTTATTATTCTTGTAAGCTCATATTTTCCGAACTCTTGTTTGTAGATTTCTTCGTCATCGGCTTTGAAGAATTCATCTTTAGTTGTTGAGTACGAGTTCGGCTGACTTCAAGAAGGACAATGTTTAAGAATTTTGAGCTGTGCAGTGACGGTTGATTCACTGTCGACCGTGGGATCGACCGTGAAGGCTGAATGTTTACTTTTATCTTGTTATTTTCTTTTCTTTTTGAAACAAAGTCTTTACTTGTTTATTCTTCACTTAATCATCAATTTGAGGTTTGTTAACATTGAAGAATATAGATATGAACATATGAATAATTTTGATAAGCAATAGTATCACATGTTAATATTTTTAGCATCATCAAAACAAGGAGTGCACTTTTAAATGTATGACCATGTATGCACCAACAAATACAATTACGAAATAAAATTACATATTGTTGAAACTTGAATTATTTTTTTAACAAGAAAAGGGAACTCTAGCAATGGAGCTTCGGCATGGCCATCACCCCAAGTTAGAGACCCGAAAAATACATATTGTTCGAAAGAAATAACGTCACAAAATATAAAGAGACAACTACTAAAATGGATAGTCGGAATTGATATTCCAATACTTGTAACTATCGTCGATATGTGGCCCATGTCCATAATAGGCGACTTTGTTCGAGTGGACGTTGGATGATGAACCTGCCGTTCATTCTATTTTGAGTGTCGTCAACGTATTCTTCGCCGGGTTCGGGTTCTTCAGTTTCAGCTTCGGTGTTAAGGTTTGATGTTCCCGATGTGAAGTCCCTATTGTAATCGTCTTCCATAATCGCTTCCTCCAAATTAGTTAAGTCTTCTTCAAGATCCGCATCGTTTTGACATCTTTCCATAGAATAATAGTAGTCCTTAAGCATCACGGCCATTTGCACCGACTCGGCCTTCAACATACACCGTCGTGCGCTTAAAATCCTGCCACTAAGAGAAAAACAACATTCCGAAGCTACGCTACTAGCTTGGACGGTTAGTACGTCCCTAGCCATACGGGCTAGGATCTTAAATTGACCAACGTTTTCTCTTTCTTGCCACCATTTTAATACATCAAATTGTGAAAAATCTCCGGAGTCAATATAATTAGTGTAATCAGTTTCTTTATATATGGAAAGTTCGTCTAAAGACGATTGAACTCGTACACGTTTCGATTGAGATATATTATGAAACAAAGACGTTCCAATGCTAAAAGGATTGTTTGGCCGAGTAGCCGATGTTTGTGAAGTTGGAGACCTCGGGGTGGAAGCAACTTCTCCCCGTGGTGCACATTCATTATCATAAATAGTATATAAGTGTTTAACACAATTTTCAAATTTTGATATACTAAGGTCATGTATTTAATTCAAGTACTAAACTATATTTAACTAAGTTCATGTACTTAATTCAAGTATTAAACTATAGTTATTGATTCTAAAGTAATACGTTTGACTACCAAGCAAAGAGTGGCCAAGCAGGTCAGTCGGGGGGCAGGATCCTTTCGGTTTAAAACCTTTCGGAAAATCCAACAACCACAAGCCGATCGTGACTATTCTAGACACCACTCTCCGGGTTATATCTACTAGTATTACGATTAGTATGAATAACTAAGTTATGAATAACTAGAATTACATACCCTAACCATAAATATAAAAAACCTAGTTTTGCATAAACTAAACATAAATATAAAAAAACTAGTATTAAATAAACTAAACTTAAATATAAAAAAACTAGTATTAAATAAACTAAACTTAAATATATAAAAACTAGTATTAAATAAACTAAACTTAAATATAAAAAAACTAGTATTAAATAAATTAAACTTAAATATATAAAAACTAGTATTTAAATAAACTAAACTTAAATATAAAAAAGAATACTTACTAAATGCCGAGCGAGAGAAGAATTAGAGCCGGATAAGATTCCTCCACAATGCGTACACTTCGCATATTTTTTGTTATTTTGTTTGAGTTGTATAAAATCCTTCCAAATTTCCGCAACTCGATTTGTTTTTGGAACTTCTTCGTACGGGAGATTTATATTGAAATCACTTCGACCCGCGTTCAAATTGCTAGATCCTTCACCCGCCATTTTTTATAATCTTGAAGCAAATCGAAATATTATAAGCAAATCCTTGAAATGTAAACTTGAGATGTAAACTTGAAATGTAAACTTGAGATGTAAACTTGTAATTTTTTCTTGAGAGAAAGAGAGAATGAGAGAATGAGATGTTGAGAGAATGAAATGTGCAAGAAAAATGGTCTTCAAATGGGATATTTATAGGAGAAATTGGAAGAAAAAAATTCGAAAAACTAGCCGTTGGGACCGGTCGGGACCGGTTCGGACCGCAAAACTAGCCGTTGAACTTCAAAAATGGACCGTTGAGCATTTGGACCGAGTTTGGACCAGTTCGGTCTAGACCGGTTCAAGGACCGTTTTGGACCGGTTCGGCTTTTGGACCGGTTCTGGACCGGTTTGGACCGCGTCTCTCTCTTTCGGTCTTGTACTGGTTCGGTTCGGGCAGTTTTTCTTGGACCGGTCCGGTCGGTCCTCGGGGCTCATCTCTACCACTATTGGTATGAGTGTTAACGTCATCTGTCGCTGTTTTTTAATTCTCATTTTTTTTTGTGCATTATAATTATTTAATATTTTGATTAATATCTAATATTTATCATATTAAACAAACTCGCGTATCACACGGGCATTATATAATAAAATAATAATAAAACAATTATTCTTTCCACTTTCATTTTTTACCGCGAGAACCAATCTGAGCCGTCCAATTCCCCCTCCTTTAATGTCATTGCCTACCCATGAATTCCTCACATGCACCCTGCCACAATTGATCCTCTCCACGCTCTCCATCAATGAACTTCCCATATCCAAGAAACGGCTGAGATTGGTTCTCGCAGTTCTCGTACGAAAAACAGTTCTCGTTTGAACTCTCCCCTATATATATATATATATATATATATATATATATATATATATATATATATATATATATATATATATATATATATATATATATATATATATATATATATATATATATATGAGACGGTTCAAACGAGAACTATTTTTCGTACGAGAACTGCGAGAATAAATCTTAGCCGTTGAGTTGATAAAGTGGAACTAATGGATGTAGAGCGTGGTGGGATCAAGTATGACATGTTGCATGTGATAAATTCATGGGTGGGCAATGACATTGAAAGAGGGGGAATTGGACGGCTCATATTGGTTCTCGCGGTTCTCGTACGAAAAACAATTCTCGTTTGAACTTTTGCCTATATATATATATATAGACAAAAGTTCATGCGAGAACCGAGAGAACCAATCTAAGCTGTCCAATTCCCCCTCCTTTAATGTCATTGCCCACCCATGAATTCCTCACATGCATCCTGCCACACTCTATCCCTCCACGCTCTCTATCCATGAAACTTCCCATATCCTAGGAACGGCTAAGATTGGTTCTCGCGGTTCTCGCACTAACAACGGTTCTCGAATGAACCCTCCCCTATATATATATATATATATATATATATATATATATATATATATATATATATATATATATATATATATATATATATATATATATAGGGGAGAGTTCCATCGAGAACCCAAAAAAATGCTAGAACTGCGAGAACCGATCCCTATCTTTTTAAAACTAAAATATCCACCAAACGACAAGATATTAAATTATGAAAATTATACCAAATTAACGACAAAAGTATGCTCTTTAATATGACATCCATATTGCTATATTTTTTTCAACAAAAAAAATTCGTTACATATATGTAACATACCTTATAGTACTGATCACATATATGTTAGTACTGATTACATATATGTAACATACCTTATATTGCTAGAAAAAAACCCGGCAAAAACGAATTTTTTTGTTGAAAAAAATATAGCAATATGGATGTCATATTAAAAGAGCATATTTGGTATAATTTTCATAATTTAATATCTTGTCGTTTGGTAGATATTTTACGGTTTAGATCAGTTCTTGTAGTTCTCGCATTTTTTTTGGTTCTCGATGGAACCCTCCCCTATATATATATATATATATATATATATATATATATATATATATATATATATATATATATATATATATATATATAGGGGAGGGTTCCATCGAGAACCGATTTTAATGCGAGTACCGCGAGTACCAATCTTAGCCGTTGATTTGATAAGTAGAATTCATGGATGAAGAGCGTGGGGGGATCAAGTGTGACAGGGTGCATGTGAGGAATTCATGGGTGGGCAATGACATTGAAAGAGGGGGAATTGAATGGCTCAGATTGGTTTTCGCGGTTCTCGCATTAAAAATGGTTCTCAATGGAACTTCTACATATATATATATATATATATATATATATATATATATATATATATATATATATAGGCAAAAGTTCAAACGAGAACTATTTTTCGTACGAGAACTGCGAGAACCAATCTGAACCGTCCAATTCCCCCTCTTTTAATGTCATTGCCCACCCATGAATTCCTCACATGCACCCTGCCACACTTGATCCTCTCCACGCTCTATATCCAAGGAACAACTGAGATTGGTTCTCGCAGTTCTCGTACGAAAAACAGTTCTCGTTTGAACCCTCCCATATATATATATATATATATATATATATATATATATATATATATAGGGGAGGGTTCCATTGAGAACCGATAAAAATGCGAGAACCGCTAGAACCAATATTAGCCGTTGATTTGATAAGTGGAATTCATGGATGGAGAGCGTGGGGGGATCGAGTGTGGCAGGGTGTATGTGAGGAATTCATGGGTGGGCAATGACATTGAAAGATGGGGAATTAGACGGCTCAGATTGGTTCTCGCTGTTCTCGCAATAAAAATGGTTCTCGATGGAACTTCTTCCTATATATATATATGTATATATATATATATATATATATATATATATATATATATATATGTATATATATATATACATATATATATATATATATATATATAGGGGAGGGTTCCATTGAGAACCGATATTAGTGCGAGAACTGCGAGAACCAATTTTAGCCGTTGATTTGATATGTGGAATTCATGGATGGAGAGCGTGAGGGGATCAAGTGTGACAGGGTGTATGTGAGGAATTCATGGGTGGGCAATGACATTAAAAGAGAGGAATTGGACGGCTCAGATTGGTTCTCGCGGTTCTCGCAATAAAAATGGTTCTCGATGGAACTTCTTCCTATATATATATATATATATATATATATATATATATATATATATATATATATATATATATATTATGATTTATATAAACAACTGAACGCCGGACGCAATACTCAAACACAAACGATTTGTGAAGTTGTAACCTATTCGTGGAAATTGTGAAATAGAGATCCAAGCAGTAGAATTGAAGCACCGATAAGAAATCAAAGCACCACCGTGAAAACGAAGCCACAAAATTGAGGAACAAACAAAAACAAAACAACAAAATTGAACATATGAAATCGAAAATATGTTGTAGGCAATAGTCGTCAAAGGTCTGTCATGGTTGAACAGTGATGTTGAAGCAACATAATTGGAGGTAGGCAATAGTCGGAGGTCCTTCATGATCGGAACAAAGATGTGGCCAATTGGAGAAAATCTTGCAACAATGTTTTCAGGTTATGTGTCTAGAGATAAATGCTAGTGAAAATAGAAGTGAACACTCCACATTTTTTTAATAAAAGAGAAAACAAAGATTTAATTGTCTTTTGTTTTAAAAAATAACTTTTTTCACTTATGTTACTTACCCTTGGACATAAGCAGTGAATAAGATATTTTCCAAAAAAAAAAAAGGCATAATCATTTTCTAACAACAAACTAACACATTATACTTTTGTTTTGAATGAGACTTGAACTCTCGTCTCTTACAATATGAAATACGTTATACACCTTGATATAGTTATGCGAAAAGGCCTTTTATATAAAAGTGTTTTAACTAGCTACCAATTTAAGATAATAACTATTAATGCAGTTCATGTATTATCAAAAAGGGCAAATTGTATAAAAATACAACCAACTTTGTATTAGCAACTATTGTATACAATAAATTTTTTTTCTTAAAAACAATACAATCAACTTTCATAATAATTACATTGCATGCAAGTTGTTGTATACAATGAGAATTATTATAATACTTCATTGCATACAATCGTAACTAAATTAGACATAGAAAAAAGTGGTTATATATAATGAGAAGATTATGAAAATTGATTGTATTGTATTTATGAAAAAGAAGTTAGTTATACACAATTATAACTAATATAAAATTTATTATATTTTCATGCAATTTACCATATCGAAAAATCGCAAGAAACTTAATTTTTTAAAAATTATAACCTTGCACAAAGTCTTTTTGATCCATAGAAGTGTCCTGTTGGTGGTTTTTTAGGTCCCGAAAAATCGATTCATGGAAAAACAATTTAATAGGAAAAAAGCACTTTTAACAAAATTTCCATACGTTTTTAATATATTTATTTAGTTAAATATTTAGGCTATAATTAGTTATTGACCATTTGGTAGACACTCTTTATTGGTTATGTGATTTGAAATTAACTAGTTTATTTTTAATTAATGGAACTTAACCACTTCCAACAACTTGATTAGTCATAAGCAGTGATTTTCCTGTGCAATTTTCCTTTAATAGCATGCTAATTGAGGAGTGTATACAAAGCTTTATAATCCATAGTTGCAACTTGTGCATTATCCCTCTTTAATTCCTAGTTGTGTTTATTAACTTAAAGATTTTGTGTGTATCAAACTTTTAATTTGTTGTTAGTGTATGTATTTTGGTTATATAAAATAGAAAAAAAAGTATATACAATAGAAGGTTTAATACGCACAATAACAACAAATTAAAAGTTTTGATACATACAAAGATTTTTTTTATAAGTCCGATGCATACAATAACAAAATGTGATAAGTTAAATATATTTTGGTGAACTAAACTCTTAAATAAATCACAGTGACGTTTTATAATTATATTAAGTTTAGTATTAATTTATATAATATTAGCGATAGTTTAGAGTATATTATATATAAATACCCTTAATATATAAATATTTTGTAATTAACCCTATTTAGTATAAGCTTTCATAACACTTGGCCATAGTTTTCACGTATGGATACATACATTTAATCCAAGTTCATATAATAATTCTTGTAAGTTGCTTCAAGTGCTTATTGATACCATATATATTCATTTGAACCTACAATCTCATTAAAAAAAAGCACAAATTAAGTATCTATTAATGGAATAAATATAACGCTAACGGGTATACATACTAAATCGATGACCAATGGAGTATCAAATTAAAACAACAACAGAATATTGGTTTATCAAAACATTGCTCAAATCTCTTGACAAACATGTTAAATCAGAAAATCCTTTCGTCTATTTGATTTCAAGAAAACGAATAAGATCAATTTACATGGCAATGGTTTAATATATTATATGTTTGAAAAAGTTAACTTATGAACATATTAAAACTGTAACAAAATAAGATGATCCAACATCCTCTTGTACTTTTAGTCTTTAACAATTACAAATGTTGAAACTAAAAATATAAATTCGTTTTCCACAAAAAATAAGGATTCATAAACCTTTTAGAAAATGAAACAACCAAAATGTTCAAAGAATTGAAACTTTTAGCTCGTGGTTTTGATATGGTCCTCTTGGGTCCAATGCTCATGCCTACTATCACCCTTTTAGTATGTAATCACTACTACATAAAGAGTAAACTATTGATATAGAGTCTGTTTTTGTAGAAGGTTGCAAAGACGATGTTCGGCGTTATACGATCGATCGGTAAAATAGAGTTCGGTTATTAAACCAAATCTAAACTTATTAAGCTTGATTCTTAATTTATCTCTACACGAGTATAAAAACAAGACTTTTAAATATAATGCAGGGTAATCATATTATCAATCATATAGAAATTCCATGTTTCTAATAAAAAATATAATTAAAGTGAGTTGTTCATATTAATAGAGAAAATAAAATTTTAAAAAACAATATCTTTTAACAACCTCTAGGGATTCTTTCTAAGACAAAAGTATCATGTCACTTATTATTTAACAAAACATGTCGATTTCACTAACTATTATCAATCATTAATAATGATTAAAATATATTGTTCGAATATAACTATATGTTTTTAAACAAAACATTATATATATATAAAAGCATATTTTTACTCACAAATCTAAGTATGATATTTATTTTTTATTTTATTTGTTAAGGAAAAATAACATGTAGATTTGTAAATAAAAAATTGCTGAAAAGTTACGTTTTGAAAATGGGGTTTGGCAGAAGTATATAACTATATATACATGTTCTAAAATCATTTTTGATTATATATGTATATATAGGAAAAAACACATGATTACTTTTCAAAATGCAATTCTAAATACACCTAAATTATTTGTTGATTGTAGCCAAATGAACACTTAGGCAAACACATACCCATCTAATTTATATCAAAGAGCATTTGGCTTAGCGGTATTAATGTGTGACTAAGATGTCTCTCCCTCTTAAAGATTGAGGGTTCACGTTCTCTTAAGAACATAAGATGTAATTAAATGGGTGTATATGTTTCCCGTTAAAAAAAAGTATTATGCAATTAGTAATTTGTAGTTGAAAATTGGCCCATGGCCACATGCACTTTTATGCCAAGAGTATTCATTTATCAAAAGGCATAAATAGTAAATAAGAGACGTTGGAATATATCACATGTCAAGTCATAAGATAGCGACTCCATATTAGTTTCTTTATATTCCGCAAGGAAGGTCATATATATGATAAAATTTTGCTTCATATACGGTAAACCACGTGAATATATAGATAAATAACATTTAAATACTAACATTTAAATACAAATATTAAAAGTTAGTAGGGACAAATATGGGGATAGAAATCTCGTAAATTGTATCCGATCTAAATCAGGTTTTATATTTTTTATATGTCAACCAACATAACATTTAGCATTTTAGGTTTTAAGGGCGGAGCTAGAATCTAGGATTTTAGTATAGCGGAGGTCGAACTTACTTTATTTAGCGATATATATATATATATATATATATATATATATATATATATATATATATATATATATAGACAAAAGTTCATGCGAGAACCGTTGTTAGCGCGAGAACCATTGCGAGCCAATCATTTTATAACATGTTTTTTTATCCTTATTTTTGTCAAAAAGGGTACTGAAGTCTTTTTACTTTTATTTTTTCCGCCGTCGTCCCTATAGCTCGTCCTTCTTCGTTCCTCCATTAATTCACGTCGCCGATTTTTTTCATGCACCTCTCTGCCCTCAGCATCATTGGCGACTACCGGAGACCACCACCATTGGAAGCTGATGAAAATCGCCGCCACCAAATTCGGCGATAAAGTCCGCCGCCGCAGGTTTTATTTTCGATCGCCCTGTCATACTACTTTAAGCGCAATTTCAGATTGATTCTCAATCGCATTTGGATCTTCATTGCATTTGTTTCTTCATCGCAGGTTCTATTCTTCATCACAGGTATCATTCTTCATTAGAGATTTTTTTTTTGCCCTAGTTTTTTGATTCATCGATTGTAGATCAGAGTATCCTCAATTTTATGTTCAATCTAGTAATTTCAGTGTTTAAATATGTTGTCTACTATTGTTTCATCATCATTTGTTCTACAATCGATGATACATTGCTTAATTTTTAAAATAACAGAGATTAGACAGGTTATGATAATATGCACATTACAGTCAACCTTTTTGCATTTATGCATATCACACTGTAATAGTACAGGTCTGTAGTTTTTATCCATATGTGCATATATAACAAAAATTTTATTAGACTTTATGTAGAACAGAGTATTCTCAATTTTATTTGTTCAAACTAGTAATTTCAGTGTTTAAATATGTTGTCTAGTATTGTTTCATTATTTTTTGTCCTGTGATTGATTCAATTATTTCCCCATTCGATCCTTTGGTTCTCATTCTCACTGTTT
Organism: Pulicaria dysenterica; assembly: GCA_947179395.2. Taxonomy (NCBI): domain Eukaryota; kingdom Viridiplantae; phylum Streptophyta; class Magnoliopsida; order Asterales; family Asteraceae; genus Pulicaria; species Pulicaria dysenterica. Next base: position 68,595,465 of record OX359291.1, on the reverse strand, counting down.
ATTTTGTCAATTGCATCTGTTGTTTTCGGTAATGGCTTCTCGGGGTAGTAGGTCACATGGTCTTATGGAATCAAGTTCAAGCTTCTCTGTAAACAATTTTGATTTGAATGCATCTCCCGAAAACAATTTTGATTTGAATGTATCTCCGGAAAGCATTGGAGAAGAAGCTGAGTGTAAGTTATTTTTTTTGTTTACTGTTTTTGTTGTATTTTTTGCATATGTGCATACTGTTTTTTCCAAGGTCATCAAGGAACTGTTTCTTTTTCTCTTTTGGAATAAAATATGTTTTATGCATATGTGAAAATATGTTTGATTCAATATTTTTGCATTTATGTTTGATACAAATATGTTTCTGTTTTTTTTTTGAACATAAATATGTGATATATATGTTTTACTGATTTGTTTTTTTTTTGTTATTCTGTTTCAGTGCATATATGCATATGCATATGTGCATGGTTGATTAATGTTTTTGTACATTCAAATAATGTTTTGTTTATTTTTTTTTTTGCAGATGGTGGTGATCAAGAATCAAGTATTCATGGGTCTGTGTCTGCGAATATGGGTTTAACAAAAATTATTCCAGATGTTGCTGTTGAGTTTAAGCCTGTTATCGGAACTATGTTTAGAAATTTTGATGAAGCTATTGAATACTATAAAGCATATGCATCTAAGGCTGGATTTTCTGTAAGGCGCTCTACTGTAAAAACGAACAGGGGAGTTATAACTAACCGGTATCTTGTTTGCAATCGTCAAGGGAAACCAAGGAATAAAGGTGTTGACACGTTGCAACCGTCTGATCCTAATTCAAATGCGCGTAAGACATATTTTTCAGTAATCGATTGTAAAGCTCGCATTGGGTTGAAACAAATCGGTTCCGAGTCTTATCGATTAATGTCTTTTAGAGAGCATCACAACCATACATTGTTTGATGATGATGATAATAGCTATCTATTGTGTTCTAACCGTCAATTGAGACATTCGGATAGAGAGTTTATTACCGAGTTTCTACATCGAACATCGGCCCTACAAAGGCTCATAGGCTCAGATCGTTGCTACAAGGTGGTTATTCTAATGAGACGGGAACTGTTGTTGATTTCAAGAACTGAAGGGTTTTGAAACCTGACCAAACCTCCATATGACACAAACTGGTCAACCCTGGGTTTGATTCTCCTGGTTCAATCCTAAAAGCGGAACTGGATTGAACACAACCCTCTAAACCCCAAAAGGGTTAGGATCTTTTAAAATTACATGATCAACATAGTTTCTTGAACAACAATCCACAGATAAGGTTGTAGAATTATACCTGATAAAAAACCTTTAGGATTGCTAAAGTAGTCCACCACTACTGCACGTCACTGGAAGTGGCTGCTAGACCGCTCCTGGATCACCAAGCCTTCAATCCTCGATGACACGAGAATGTGTGTGTGTTCTTCGTGAACCTCCAAAACGCAAAACACCCTTTGGTGTTATCCTTGTTTCGGTTTCGACGAGAGAGAGGGAAACCGAGAGAGAGCTTGCGACGAAGAGAGAGAGATATGCGAGATTGAGAGAGAGATAGATGGTGGCTAGGTTTTTGCTTTCTTAATCCTTGTTTCCTTATCTCCTTTAATCCTTAGGCTTAAGGATTAATATATAAGGTTTAACATGGACCTAAGCCCGTTTAATTAAAAGCCCGACTGTTTTAATTAAACTTTCAACTCTTCTCATATTCACCCCCTGGACTTTACTGGTTAATTAATTAACTATTAATTAACTGGTCCATTAAATATTAAAACTTAATATTTAATCTCTTTAAATAATAAATAACTATTTATTATTTATTCCTTACTAATAATTAATCCGAACTGGATAATTATTTATATCTCTCGGTTCAATAATTAATTCTGACTGATTAATTATTTATTTTATCTCTTAATTAATCTAACTGATTAATTATATCCTTTTTCTCTTTAATAATTAATCTGACTGATTAATTATTTCCACACAGATTAAAGGTGAAATCCAACTGTTCCGAATTGGGTGTGCAGCGGTGTGACCCTTTAGTCTCTTATAACATTGGATACAATATGCCCGTTAATTATCTCTGCACATAATCCAACAAGAACTTCAGAAGAGACATGAACAAATATATTGGTAATAGAGACACACAAATGCTTGTTGATAAGTTAAATGCAAAGAAACTGCATGTGCCAAATTATTCTTTCGAATATCAAGTGGTTGATAGCGAGCTTACATGTTTGTTTTGGGCTGATGAAACGTCAAAGTACAGTTATCAAGTATTTGGTGATGTTTTGTCCTTTGATGCTACCTACGATACAAACATGTAAGTTTCTGTTTTGGTTAATGCATATATGCATACTTTATTTTTTCATATGTGCATATTGGTTTTTAATTTTTTTTGTATGTATGCATATTTGCATACTATTTTTTTTCTTGCTCAGGTATAAGATGGTTTGTGTTCCTTTTACGGGAATTGATAACCATATAAGGTGCATTACTTTTGGTGGTAGGCTTTTGAAATCTGAAACAATTGAATCTTACAAGTGGCTCTTAGAAGCATTCTTGAAGACACATTCAAAGCAACCACGGCTTGTTCTTACGGACCAACATCCTGCTCTTAAACAAGAAGATTATGTATGTGGCATATCATGAAGAAGTTGCCTCTTAAGGTATTTTGTGTTTTATGTTTTTTAGATGTGATTATATTTTATAGGTTTTTTTTTGTTTTTTCACATCTGCATATCATATTGTTATAAGATGCATTATTCAAGTTTTGAATTTTTTTTGCATATATGCACATTAATCAGAATGACCTTCTGTATATGTTCATATGTCATGTTCATCTTTTTGGATATTTGTTTTGCATATATGCACATGAAACACATAGATCCTTAATCACCTTCTGCATATGTGCATATGTCATTTTCAGCTTCTGTATACATTTTATTAATCTTAGTTTTTTTAACAGGTTTGTGGCAATTTGTTGCACAATACCGATCTAAGGAAACGTTTACACAAACTGGTGTGGAATGTTTACCTTACTCCAGATGAGTTTGAGGGCAAATGGAATTCATTAATACAAGAATTTTCATTAGAGAACAACAAATGGTTGGGTGATATGTTTGATGTGCGTAAAGGATGGATTCCTGCTTATTTCAGGCATATCCCCTTGTGTTGTTTGATGAAGACTACATCATTATCCAAAAGCGAGAATTCCTTTTTCAGTGTTTATTCAATTCCAGGGAATACATTAATCCAGTTTATGACTTGTTTTGAAACTGCTATGGAAAAACAAAGATATGATCAGAGGATTTTTGATAACCAGACATCAACAACTGTACCTAAGTGGGTTACACATTTAGATATTGAAAAGAATGCTTCAAATGTCTACACAAGAGCTACATTCAACTTGGTTCTGAAGGAGATTTCTAGGAGTGTGTGGCAGTGCATTCAAAAATCTATTAGTGTAGCCAACGAGGTTGATGAATGTGTAATAATGCATAAAAACAAACTTGGTGATGTTGTGAATGAATTCAAGGTACGTAAATTTCTGGTTTTTGCATATATGCATTAACAACATTATTGAAATATGCATATACTCATATGCATATATGCATATAACAAACATTTACTTGAGTTTTGCATATATGCAGAACATAGATTATTTCTGTAATTGTTTTTTTCTAATATTTTCTGTTTTTTTTTTGTGTAATTGTGTTTTTGCAGGTTACAATAAACAAGGGTGATGATAGTTATTTTTGTAACTGTGATCATTTTATTCGTCAAGGTTATCCCTGTCGTAATTTGTTTTACGTGTGGAATGCTTATAACATCAAGACAATTCCTCAAGATTATATTTTAAAAAGATGGACAAGGGATGTTATTCCTTCAGAGTTGCGTCAGTCTCGTCTTCGGTTTGGTTCCAACAATTACGAAAATGATCAACTTTCTAAAGAATCTTTTTCTATTGTTGAATCATGCGTGAAACTTTTAAGGAGTGACACTGAAAAGTTCAATATATTTGTTGAGAAGTTAAGAATAATGAAAAAAGAAGTACAAGACGACCTAGCTGCTGTTTCAAAGGGGAAAGGCAAAGAGGATGTTATTAAAGACTTACTCGGTGTTGAAGTACCTGAAGATGTTTTAATAAAAGCACCTCAGGGAATACGTAACAAAGGTTCTGGAAAGAAAAAGCGTTTGGTTGGTCCTGTAGAAAAAGCAATTCAGAAAGCAAAGAAAGGGAAGACAGTGAAGAAAACAAAGACTGTGAAGAAAGCGAAGACAGTGAAAAAAGCAAAAACAGCAAAGAAAAAGACTTATAGCGATGATGAAAGCGAGTTTATGAGTGATGATAGTGAATATATGAGTGATGACGATAGTGAAGATATTAGTGATGAGTTTTGATATTTTTTGTTTACGTTTTGTAACCTGATTTTTCATGTGTATAGACTGTTCAGTATTGTTTTGCATATATGCAAAACAGTCTGCTATTGATAGATTAAACAATTTTTGCATATGTGTATATTAGGCTTTTATTTGTGTATTTAGTTTCTTTTTATCTAACGTTTTATGCATATGCATATGTGCATATGATATAATTTTGTACATATGCAAATCACAATTTGATAGATTAAACATAGTTTGCATTTGTGCACATTGCTTTTATATTTTTGTTATATAACTGTAAAAATGTTAATCTATACCTTTTTCTAATGTTTTAGCAAATATGTATGTCTATATTATATTCAAAATACAGTTTAGTCTAATATCAAAACAGTGCCTAATAAATAGATTAAACAACCTTTTTTTTCATAAAACATATGTGTATATTTTTCTGCTAGTTATCAGCCAAACATACCATTTTTTGTACTTTAACATATGTGCGTACATTTAGTTTTTGCATATGTGCAAATCAACTACAGTTTGCATATGTCCAAAATCACACTTACTTAAGAATAAAAACTACAGTCTTTGCATATGTGCAAAACAACTATAATCTGCATATATGCAAATTAACTACAAACTGCATATTTCCAAATTCAAGAAAAAATCTGTTTTGAAACACAAACTTAAACATGTTTTTGTTTGTTACTTCTTTCTTTTCACTTCTTTCTTTTTCCTCTTTTCTTGTACACTTGTTGTTTTTTCTTCTTCCTTCTTTCTTCTATCCTCCTCTTTCTTTCTTCTCTCCTCTTCCTTCTTTCTTCTCTCCTCTTCTTTTGCTTTATTGGTCAGGTCTTTTTCTTTCTTTTCTCGTTCCATCATATCTTCATACTCCATGCAAGACAAAAGCACAGCATCTCTTAAGGTATTGAATTCACACTCGACGATTTTAGCAGCATACTTGTGCCTCAATCTGTTCAATATAATTTTGTGTTGTCTTGCAGTGCCATTTATGCCGGAGTCCCAACTATGTGATGCACCCATATACGTCTCCATATGACGCATACAGAAGACACCACAATCAACATAGTTACCAAGGGATTGGGAACTAAATCTCAAAATTTCAATTTTTTTGGCCTTGATGCTTGCTGCTTTTGGATGGTTTACCCTCTCAAGATAATCGACCATAATACTTTGCTGCATTTTTAAAATAAAACACTATAGTCAATCTTTTTGCATATATGCATATCACACTGTAATAACACATGTCTGTAGTTTTTATTCATATGTGCATATATAACAAGAAATTTATTAGACTTTATTTTGCACATATGCAAACTGATATGATATATTAAAGTTAAGTTATGAACATAGCTTTTTATTAACATGAAGTAGATAAAATTTTCAAGTTTTAACTTACAACTGTTAATGGGTAACCAGAGTAAGTTGCTTCTTCGTCGTAGATAATGTTATCGATTAGTACCAGCTTTTCATTCTTTAGATCAAAACCACTAGAAAGTAGTGGTTTTCTTGGTGTTGTGCACAAACAATCTGCATTTAATACGGCAATATTAAATATAAATGTAATAAAATTAACTTTTTTATTAAATATATTTTAAAGTATATGTTTTGACCAGGTCAAAAGAATGGAGGTTCAGTTCTTCCTCTCTTCCTTCAACAGCAGCAAGTAAAGTAGTTTGAAAAGCTGCAAACAATTTGTCATCGAGCTCTGTTTTTTTGTACATGTCTTCCGTCTATGCATCATAAAATAATAAAAGGTTGTGAATATACTTTTCTCAGTAAAACGAGGTGATTTATTTAATGTAATTACTTACGAGGGTTTGCACAGGTAAAAACAGCCTTCTCGGGGCACCAGGTGAACGGTATCGTTCATTATAGTTAAGCACGTAACACCAACTGTCAACAACATTTGATGTTACCCAAGTCCCTGGTTTTAATGTTTGCAAACCATCTAGAACAAGCCCATGGCCGTAAGGTGTCTCGAACACAAATTGGCTGCGTATTTTTGTTTTTTAAGCATTAGTATACAATTTTAGAAGACATAAAGGTTCATATGTAAAAATGAGATTTTTTAGATCAGTAGATTATGCACATATGCAAAACATATCAGGCAAATATGCATATGTGCATAATACTCCTTTTATTAAATATATTTTGTTCAGTTTTTTGAATGTGTATATCACACTTTTTGATAGACCAGATTATTCATTTTGTCTGTTATGCATATGTGCATAACACTCTATTTTTGTGTATATGTGTTATTCATACTTACATGTTATCTTCATCGCGTTTTGATCCGAAAATGTAGTTGCAGATTCTTGTCTCCTCAGCTGTTAATGACTTCTTTGCATCCACTACTCGGTCAACATAAGGAGACTTCATTGATTGTGACAATTTTATAGCTCTTTTTCTCTCTACATTCTTTGATATAGTGGCATGCTGAACAGGGGTAACCATACTGATTGGGACAGCAAGAATTACATTAGGATCTTCAGCTGAGAGAACTATTTCTTTATCTTTGCTTTCTTCCTCTTCCTGAGTGAGACCAAGGCTGAAAGAAGGTGCACCTATATCTTTTGATATATCAGCCGCTGTTGAAGTCTCTTTAATAGATTTTGAAGACATTTGTTTAATATTTTCTTCAATTTCATTAAGAGTTTGAGATGAATTCCAATATTCATCTATATATAATCATTTAATAATGACAACATATATTAGTGACTAAAAATGTAATTTTAACACATATGCACATATGCAAATACAGAAGACAGATCCCTTCATATTCTTTGCATATGTGCATTATTAGATGTTTAATGCACTTTTAACAGACTGACCACTCATGTTTTTGCATATGTGCACTAACAGAGTTTTATATACAAATTTATGTATTTGTTTTGCATATATGCAAATTCAGATTACACATCAATTCAAGTTTTTTTCAATACGTGTATTAACAGAGGGTCAGTTTGAGAAAAAAAAATACATAAGATGACAAAACATTGAATACTTTTTGAATATATGCACATTTAAGAGACAGACCAATCATGTTTTTGAATTTGTGTATTAACAGAATGCTATAAACACATGTTTCAGAACACATTTTTACTCAAGTTTTTGCATATGTGCAATAAAAGATTGCTATGAACATAGGGGTAGTTGAAATATTTTAGATAATGTATACAATTTTTTACAGCATATATGTACCTTCTTCAGGCGTCAAACTAGTTTTGTTGGCCTCAGCTCCTGGTGCAATCTCAGCTTTTTTGGTACTCATTTCTTGAATTATTTGATCCAGCTTATTAAGCGTGTCAGGTGTTAAATCTATACATATAGTAAGGAAAAACATTTTAAAACATTAGACTGTAATCATTTTTGTAATATCTTGTTTTTCCATAAATTCATAAACATTTTATAACTTTACACTGTAATATTACACATTTTCATCACATTTATGCATACCTTCATCATCTTCCTCTCATTCTTTACCATTAACTTTCTCACCTTCTTTCGAAACAAGAGCCTCTGGTTAATCATTCTTTGTTGGTTCTTCAATAACCGAATGTTGTTCTTCAGAAGCAACAGCCTCAGGTTCCTCACCTTATTTTCCTTCATTTTTTTGTTCAACTGTTTTTTCAATAAAAAATAGTAAAGAATTAAATAAGTTTTTACAATTATGCACATGTACGCTAAATAAGTTTTTACATAATGTTGATTAGCACCTGCGAAAAATCAATATTGTCATGAATACAGATTATATGATTTTGTATTAAATAAATTATGCACATGTACACATTATGTTTAGTTTTTTTTATTACCTTCGGTTGATTGATCTTGTGCTTCTCGTTTTTTCTCAACTTCTATACTAACATTCTGAGATTCTCTAGTTTTTGAACTTTCAGGTTTTTTTGCTTCATTTCCATCATCATCATCATCATCATCTTCATTATCATTCTTTTCATCATCAAGGTTCTCTTCATCATCATGCTTCTTTTCTTCATCATCGCCATGTTTCTCCTCTTCATCATTCTCCTCATCATCATCATCCTCTTCATTATCACCCTCTTCTTCATTATCATCCTCACCAGAATCTTCCCCATCTTTACCTTCATCATTGTCATTATCATCATCATCCTTGTCATCAGAACTTTCAACATTATCATCATCATCAGCCTTCTTGTCATCCTTTTTCGTCTCCTCGACATTTACCCAAGCCTCACTAAACAATCTGTCATGTTTCTCTCTCAGTTTCTGTAGTTGTTCACATTTCTTGATTCTGCCTCCAGCCAAGTCTTCTCAAACTGATGCTTTTCATTTTTAATCCAGTTATGAAGATTCTCAAGCTTCGCTAAATACTCCTATCAAAGAGTTACAGGATTTTTATATTAATTCATGCATAATACATATTAAAGAACAGCGTATTTTGTAAAAGTATATTTTTTGCATATATGCATATAAAACAGATGATTTTACATATTTTATTTGCATATGTGCATGAGTTACATATTATAACATAGTTTTTGCATATATGCATATAAAACAGACAATTAACATTTTGCATATATGCATTATGAGAGTGTTATATAACAGTAGGTTTTTTACCTCAACTTTGTTGCATATATGAACATCACAGAGAGATTATAACATATGTTACTTAAAAAAAAATTCATTTGCATACTTTTGCAAAAAAAACACAGAAGACTTTTTTCATACCTTTTGCATATGTGCAAAAAACATATAATATTCAAACATTTGCATAAGGGCATAAAAAACAGAACATCTTTTTCATACTTTTTTCATATGTGCATTTATGAAGGTGTTAGATAATATTTTATTACCTCCAGAGTAGGTTCTTTCACTTTTTATGGACTGAAAGGTTTTTCTTTGTCGCCTTTTCCAAATCCGCCATTCTTGATCTTTGTTTCCTCCCGCTTTCTCATCTTGTCCATCGTCCAACCAAGTATGGCTGGACGTCTTCAATCAACATCATACTCTTTGCATTTAGTCTGATCAAGATAAATCAGCTGCATTGGATGAATTTTAAGACAACATTAGCAATAATTATTAAATATATATGTTACTTTTTTAGATGAAGACTAAATGAGTTATAATAAAAAAGCTTACAACTAATAAAGCAAGCGGTCCGATATAAAAACTTTTAATATCATCCCTTTTCCGTCCTTCTTTGCTGCTCTTCAGCAAATACATTAAGAATCCGCACCAATCAATGTCCTTAATTGATGTCTTTCTGTTTATGTGCGGAAGGAAAACAAGCTGTGCATTTCCACTTTTGGAGCAATCACCAAAAGAGCATGAGAAAACAGTCAAAAAGTCTAGGATGAAATGGAATCCAACTGTTTTATCCTCTGTGATGCTCTTGACACATTTTTGTGGAGTAAAGTATTGTGAGTACTTTTTTCTCCAAGCTGCCTTTGCTTTATCCTCTTCAACATCGATGGGAATTGAGAAGAGATCTGTTTTCCCCTTTGGAATTCCAATCACATCATGCACAAGGTCTTTTGTGATCTTGATGGTTCCTTTTTGTAATTTTAAAATCATTTTTTCTGGGTCAAAATTGTCTACAACGAAGAATCCCAGCTTAGATGTGACACCCTCAAGATCCATCCTTGCCAACTTTCCAAAGCCAATACTTTCAAGAATTTTTATTTGCTCTTTTGTCATTTCTTTTACTGCTGTGTGTAACGGCTTTGGAGAAGTTCTTGTCCTTATTCCAGGATAAGGTAGCAGCATTCTAACCTTTTCCTTTTCCTGTTCCTTCCCTTTCTCCCCTTTTTTTCCTTTCTTCTCCTTTTTTACTTCCGTTTTTACCTTGGCTTTTACAATCTTTTTGGATTTTTTTAGGCATAGAAACCTCTTTTTCTATCCTTTTTCGTTTGGCTGCATATATGCAAATCACATAATTAGTAAGACATCAATTACAGTCTGCATATATGCATATCAAAAAGTAATAACAGATTTGTCAAATTTCGTATATATACAAATCCAGAAGACAGATTACCTAGATTTTTGCATATGTGCACTAGCATAATTTTATAACACACAATGTTTGGATTTTTTAACCCTGTTTGTGCACATATGCAAACACAGAAGACAGATCACATATTTTGTTTGCATACATGCACTATCAAAGTGGTTATAGCATATAAAGTTTTCATATTTTCTCCTATTTGTGCACATATGCAAATTCAGAAGAAAAAGCATATGCAAATGTGCAAATGAAACAAACCTATATCTTCTGTGTGTCTTTAATTTGCATATGTGACAAATATACTCTGCATAAATGCATATTAAATACTAATAAAAGATTTGTTATATTTTCTTTCATATGTGCATTTTGTACTTGTAACAGAATGACATATGTTGATTGTTGCATATATGCAAATAAAAGTTTAATAACAAAATTATTTTTTTGCATATGTGCATTTTGTATTTGTTATATTAAACAATAACAAACATGTGTATCATTATTTATGGACCTGTTTTCTTCACTTGTTTTCCCTTCCATCTTTGTTTTTCAGTTTCATTTCTGCTGCCATTATCACTGCTGCTACCATCCTCACCATCGCTTCCAGTCTCACTTTCGCTATCTTCACTACTACTTTCTATAAGAGAGAAAGTAGCAAAGCGGTAAATTTCCAAACATGTGTATGTTACAAATATAGTATGAATATATGCAAATCAAATAATACAATTAATTCTATTACCTTTTTTCTTTTTTTCTTTCTTCACTGTCTTCATCTGTTTTCTTTTGCCTTGATTTTTCAAATTTTTCTTCACTTTCATTTCTTCAGTTTCATTGTCGGTAGAACTATCATCTTCACTATCACTTTCACTTGTAGTTTCTACATAGAGGTAGAGAATTTTTGTATCAAGATTACTTAAATTTTACAATATATGCTTAAATAAGTATGTTATAAACTTAAAAAATAATATACTTGCTTCTGTTACCTTTTTTCTTTTTCTGTTTCTTAACTTTCTTTATCTGTTTTCTTTTTCCTCCACTTTTTGATTTCTTCTTAACTTTTTCCTCGCTTTCAGTGTTGCTAGAACTCTCAGATTCTCTATCATCTTCGCTTCCACTTTCACTGGTAGTTACTAAAGGAGGTAGAGAATTTGGTTTCAAAATGACTTAAAATTTACAATATATGCTGAAATAAGTATATTATAAACTTATAAAATAATATACTTGCTTATTCTATGCATATATGCATATCAAATACTATTAAAAGATTTGTTTATTTGTTTGCACATTTGCATTTTGTAATTCTAACAGAATAGCATATGTCAATTGTTGCATATACGCAAATAAAACTCTAATAACAGAATTTTAATTTGCATATGTATCAAGATTATTTATAAACTTAAAATAATATAAACTTATAAAATAATATAATTGCTTCTATTACCTTTTTTCCTCTTTTGTTGTTTTACTTTGTTGCTCTTCTTTTGTTTTCTTATTCCTTTCATTTTCTTCTTTTCTTTTTCCTTCTTTCTTTCTCCCTTCTTTTCAACCTTCCTGGACTTTTTTGGGTTTGAATGCTCTTCTTCTTCTCTCTTTCTTTTGCCTGCGAATATGCAAATCCCATAAATAGAAAAACATATTTCAATAAATCAAGACAGATTTCAAAATTGTAAATTCAAATGTCAAGAGATTGTTTATTTTTTTTGTATTTTATAAATTGTTTATTTTTTTTTATTTTGTAAAACAAATTACCTTTAGTAGTTTCAAGAGCTTTCGAAGGTGTTATGTTGCCTCCATAAGCAACAACCGAAGCTTTTGTCCATCCCTTCTTTGGTGTATCTATGCCAATATAACATAACTATTTGTAAATTATGATATATTATTATAGATATGTTTTATTTAATTCAAAGAATAAGTATATATGAGTATTCTGATAATTCACCTGTGGCTGGTAATTTGATCTGGACTTCTTTTTTATGTCCATTACTGCTTATGCTGTTGCTTGTACTTTCACTTCCGCTGCCACTTTCTATAATAGGTAATGCATTTTACAATGTATAAATGTAAATAAATATTTATAATATATGTTGAAATTAGTATATTAAAAATTTATAAAATAATACAATTTGTTACCAGCAAGAGCTATAGGATCATCTTCTGTATTTGTGAAGTTTCCAATTTTAAAATTTCGCATACTTCTTCTAGGTGTTCTGTCTTCTGTATTTTTGAAGACTGATCTGTTAGATATTTGCATATGTGCACTAACAGGGTATTTATAACATACTATGGTTTGGATTTTTTATTTGTCTATTTATGCACATATGCAAATTCATAAGACAGATTTCCTATGTTTTTGCATATATGAAGTAGCAGAGTGTTCATAACATACAGAGTGTTCAAATCCAGAAGACATAACATTTTAGATTTCTGCTTTTGTGAAGTAACATTTTTTATATCATACATTGTTTGAATTTTTTGACCTATTTTTGTGCACATATGCAAATACAGAAGTCAAATCACATAAATTTTTGCATATATGCACTAGCAGAGTGTGCATAACATACAGTGTTTGGATATTTTACCCTATTTTTTGTGCACATATTCAAATCTAGAAGACAGAACATATAGGTTTCTGTATATGTTCACTAACATTTGTTTTACAACATACATTGTTTTGAATATTCATATGAGATTTTTAGCACAGATAACTGAACATTAAATATATAATCACATACCTGACATTCTGGTAAATCGTTTGTCAGATATGATCTGTTAAACACATCATTTAACAAAAACTAGAATTAGGTTAATGTAAAATTAGTTAAACAAAACATCAGTGGCTATGTAAAATAAGAACATCAGTTAAACAAAACATCAGTGGCTATGTAAAATAAGAACATCGGTGTTTCTTCTTCTCTTCGAAATCAGTTTTCTGTGTGAAATCAGATGTAAAATAAGTACATTAGCTATTTCTTACCGTAGAAACTTTTTTCGAAATGATTAACGATAGAAGATCGTTTTAGCCTTTAAGAAACCGACCGATTGAAGTTGAAATAGTCCGAGAAATCCGTTGGAATAAGAAGAATGTTGACGATATTTGACAAAATCCTTTGAAATCCTTTTCAAAATCTTCGAGGTTTTTACGATATCGACTGATTCGGAAGAAATCTAGGGCAAAATCGAACGGGGGGAGAGCGAGGTGAGTTCGTGAGAGAGATTTTAGGTGTAGCAGTTATCGAGGAAATTGTAATCGGAAAAAAGAAGGCGGCGTTTTTTTGAAAGTCCTATTTTAATGAGGTATATGAATAATTTCCAAAAATACCCCCCCCCCAATATTCCGGGAATGACAACCTACGGCCCACAGCACCCTCCAACAATCTTGGGTTTTAAATATTTTAGACCAATGATTTGTTTACATTAATTTTGATCTAAGGCTCAGAATGGTTCTCGCAGTTCTCGCAGTAACAACGGTTCTCGCATGAACCCTCCCCTATATATATATATATATATATATATATATATATATATATATATATATATATATATATATATATATATATATATATGAATGACAATAAAAGGTTCTATTATTTGTCTAGATAAAGAAATAATGAAATGTCGGTTAAAAACAAGAAATTCATATGTTAAAACAACACTTAACTTTGCCAAATTCGGTCTTCAATGACCAAAGTTTTCTTACAATCGCCTATTCGGTTGTCATGAATTAATGTGTTACAAGCATGATATTAATTAAAATAATAACTCGAATACTTTAAGTGTCCTACCATATATAACTAATATATAAAAAAAATTAAAAAAATTACCAAAATCTAAAAAAGATAAAAAAGATAAAAATATGATAACAATAAGATAGTTACAAATCTTTAATATATATTAAAAAAAAGGGTTTCTCTCTCTTCCAAAAAAATCTCCACCAATCACAAATCTTGATTTAAAAAAAAAATTAAAAAAATCGAGATGATGATGTCAAAAATGCCAAAAACCCTTATGTCTTGGAAGGGGGGCATTATGAAAATTCTAAGGGGTTTTATAAAATATGTTAAGGGCTTTTATGAAAATGTGATGGGGTTTTATAAAAATTGTATATTAATATAATTAATTATAGGTTGTTTATAAAATATGTTTAATAAGTTTTTATATAATTTGTTTAGAGAAATGATAATTATATATTTGCGACCGTCTCATTTTTATCTACGTTTTGGTATAAATTTTATTGTAATATGACACTTTTTTTAAAGTAGTATATTTTTAATTGTTTGTTATCCATTAATAGTAGTGGGTAGGTTATTGATAAAACAATTTATATCTTTTTTATATTTATTCTATCTACGTATAATAGTTTATATAATAACCGGTTCGTCGGTCTTTCGATAAAAAGTAATAAAATTATTTTTTTAAGTTTTGTTTCAGTTATGATAAATTTATATAAAAATAGATAAAATTTAAAACAGACAATTGTGCATCAATCAATATAAAAAAAATTAAAGAATCATATTTATAATCAACTATTAAAAATAAAACTATTAAAAAAAAGGGTTACTTACATCACCAACTCTTTCCCTAAAAAATCTCAACCAATAATAGCCCTTGATTAAAAAAAATTTAAAAAAAATAAAAAAAGTATTAGTTATTACGTCACATTCCATCAAATATCTTAAGGGAATTTTTTTATAACAAACCATGTGTTTGTTAATCTTGGATAAGATAACAATATATATTTGAATTAATCGTGGATAACATAATAATATATATATTTAAATTTGAATTGAATACATATTTCTAATTGACGTGTATTTAATTGGTTTAAAATTACTTCACTTTGTTAGGTAAGGAAGTTACTTTTATATTCATATATATGTTTTCTAATTTTTTAACGTGTTAATATTTTTAAAACTATATTAATTTAAAATTGTCTTATATCATCCCCGGGTTGATACACGGGTCGCTTATAAACAACATCAACAATAATATTATAGTTATGGTTTTACAATATCGGGATAAAGCTCCATCACGAGAAACACATTAATATTATACTAAAACTTTTAGACGTGTAATGTAACTTTATATTTCTTAAAAAGAGTATTTATAAGAAGTACTAAAAAGACACGTTTTCACTCATGGACAGTTATATGTGACAGTTTCTTGAGTGAAGAGTAAAGAGAGGTTAAAAGTTTTAATTTGCGATAATTAAGAAAACTCTACTAATAAAGCTATGAATGTTGTTTATACAGAGGTTTTAAAGAAAATCTAATGATAATCTTATGTATGAATTTCAAAATTCTGTAATTATTATTCATTTCTTACGAGATTTTATATTCATATCTATTTTTGTAATTATTTTTACTATACGTCTTAATACTCTTTAAAACTATATAAATTTTAAATTGACTTATATCATCCCGTGTTGATACACGGGTCATTTAGCTAGTATGTGTGTATATATATATATATATATATATATATATATATATATATATATATATATATATATATATATATATATATATAGAATGAGGTTCAAGTAAAAAGAACCTTAAGGTACTAAATGTAAGGAGAGTTTTGTGAATGACACGTGTCCCCTCTGCCTCAAGGGTAATTTTGACATTGTACCCATCATTTCTCTCTCCTCCCTTATATTCACTGCCCACTCCTGTCTTATTCAATTGTCCACTTCCCAAGCCCTAACGAAAACCCTATTCACGTATGTGCAAGCTTCGACTTATCTGTGCGTTCCCCTCACGAAAACCCTCCACCGTCGCTACCCTCCGCCGTCGTTGCCCTCTGCCATCGCAACTATGCGTGCATTTCTATGCCGCCCTCTGTGAAGTCGCCGAGATCCCGCCGCTGGTTTTGCTACGCAGCCACCGACGCCTGTAAAATATTCGAGATCCCGTTTGATGCACAACGGTTATCTGTTCTCTGGTCATTTCGTCCTTCTCCTTTCCCCAGATCTGAAGTTTCATTGATGCACACAATCGCCGCCGTCCACAACCGCATCTGAACAACCATTGCCGCCGTCCACAACCGCATCTGAACCACCATCGCCGCCGCTGACCACCGTCGCCTCTGTGTTGTGCATCCATCGTCAATTTTGGCTTGTACAGTTCTCGATTTTTTTGTCTATGTAATGTGCATTCTGTGAATCAATGGAGGTTGTATTTTTGTGAATCAAAGTTGTATTTTGTGAATCAAAGTTCTTTTTTGTGCATTAAATGGTTGTAACCTGTGCATCTAAATGGTTGTACTGTATGCATCAAATGTAATATGTGAATCAAATGTTTGAATTGTGTGCACCAGGATATCGAAAATCATGAATTAGTGGTGGCCTGAGATCTGGTATGACTGTGATTTTCTCTCCATCATAACTGTTCCTGGTTTTTTATTTGGTTGATTTGTCCTTTTTGCCCTTTTTTTTTAATTCCGAATTTAAAAGGATCTTTTGACTTTTTTTGTTGACGTGGAGAGAGATCCTATGAGTGAGATCTCTCCTTATATTTATATTTATATTTATATTTATATTTATATTTACATCTAGCATCATATGTCTAAACGTTATAAAAAGCCAAACCATAAATTATTTAATTTTACAAATATAATACTAATCAAATCTATATTATGGGTGCATGCGATTTCATGAAACACAAATAAGAAACAATGCAAAAGTAAACCACCGGTTGCGCCGCTTGAAAAGGAAAAATAAAAATAAAACTTGAAAAGAAAAAAAGTAAATGAAATTCTGAATGGAGAGATTCGAACACGGGAGATATGAAATACCTTTATTCACTATGTTTCCTCTGGGCTAGAAGAAAAAGTCTATCATTGGCTGCACTTTTAATTATATAACAGTTCATTGGGAAGTTACTATTCATTGAACAGTAACTTCCTGATAATTGTTATATATATATATAATTAATAAAATCGACATTATATTTTATTTTATTTTTCCGATAAAATTGGAACGACATTATATTTTATTACAACGAGAATTGTGGCCTATTGTTTGAGAACCCTATCATTGGTGGTTTTTCTCATTAAAGATTCAACTTGTTGAAATGAGATTTCTATTTGCAATTGTCGGTTTTGTGATTGTTTCATGTATTGTTATGTTAATATTATTTGTGATTTGCGTTTGCAATTTCCTGTTATTAACCAATGTATGCTTATTTCATCTGTTTTACTCTTTTGTTAATCAGTTTCAATTTGTGATTGTTGAGATTGTATTTTTGTTTTGTTTAAAATGAGATTGTATGTTGTAACTCCATGCAATTCTATCATTTATCATAGAAATATACCAAATCTGATTATCAATTTACAAAACAAGCATAATTCCATACACATCTCGACAAATTATGACAACCAATTAAACATCGTATAGCATGTCAAGACTGATTTCTATTCTAAAAACAAAATAGCACGCAAGGAGCTCAAGTTAAATTCATTTCTACAAAATATGAACTTGATCATAAAGCATTATGACAACCAAACTTTACACAACATATCAAGTTTAATTCATCTCTACAAATGATCAACTTTTTATATGCCAGAATTATTTTTTCAAATGTTTTAAGTGTTAAGTTTATAGCTAGACATATATGAACATCCATACTAAAATCAAGACAAATACTAAAATCAACAACCACAAAATGTCCCCCATATATAGCTCTCTTAAGTAGAGATAATATTTTCAAGCTAATCGTTAACTTTATAAGTATAGATTTAAAAATCTTTGATTTCAAACGAAGGACCCCTGATTTTGTGTTACATCATCAAAGTTAATTTGTTTTATAAAGATATATCAAGATAAATTTACTATTTGGGCCTTTGGGCTCTAGTGTCAATTGGGCTTTGTTATTCCTTATTTATTTGATTGATTAATAGAAAAGAGAAGTAATTGGCAATTTGGCATGACTATATTCTTTGATTTCTCTTTACGTGGTTCTCACCGTGGACGAGTTGGTCTTTTTATATTCACAGTCATAACTCATATCTAACAATTATATTAGTATCATTTACTTATCACTAATACATAGTAGTCATACAATACATTAAGTAGATCCACACAAATAATTATTTAAATCCTATTTGTTAAAAAAGATAAAGAACGAGGTAATTTGTTTGTGAAGTATATGACTTAGATAATCGATAACGAGCATATAAAGATAGAATGACAGTAGCTATAACATAAAATAAAGGGGTGAGTGATCCTAATGACTATTCCGAGATTTTTTTATTTTATAAGATTATTTATTTTGAAAATACTAATAACTTTTTAACATTAATTGAAATTTTATGTTCTAATATACCTTTTAATTTTTAAAACGATATTTAAAAAACTTGTTTGTTAAAATGAATTATTCACATCCTTATTTCATAGTTACATCCCTACAATATTATTTTATTAATACTATAATTATGACGTCAACAATTTAAAAACAAAAAAAATTTAAGATACACGTAACAAGACAAAACATGTAATCATCTAAGCTATTGAAAACATTAAACATGTTTCATTCTATCTGTTAGAATAAGTGTGTACACATAGTTACACTATGGTTTTATAACTAAGGTTATATGACCTTTAAGATTCATAAAGTAAGCATATTAAGTAGAACATATAACCATTCAACTAAATGAAATATAAAGAGGATATATATATATATATATATATATATATATATATATATATATATATATATATATATATATATATATATATATATATATATATATATATATATATATATGATAAAGCTGTTAAGAAAATGATTAATTTGACCTCAATTTTGAATTATACATATTAAGGTATACTTTTTTAATTTGAGAACATAAATGTCTTTGAGTAAAATACCGAGTGTTAATGATTCGGGATGTGTTTTAAGGTTAAATGATTTAACATCATGTTTCAGCTTTATTTATAGAAAAAAGAAATGCTATAAATGCTAATAGAGGTATGTCAAAAAAGGTGAACACAATTTCACTCGAACAAGACAAATAGGGTCGGGTTTCAATAGAGTAAATGAGTCTAAATCGGGTTGTCCTAACTAACCCAAATGTAATTAGGGTCTGGTTTCAGTTTGCGTTTTACAAAAAACGTTCGGGTTCATATTAACCCGAAAAATCAGATTATTTTTTTATTTTTTTTAAATATAAGAAAGTATCACAGTTTATTTTAGGATCAACATTTTATTAGAATTATATCTAGGATCAAAAATTTTATTTAAAAAAAATCTGGATAGCCTAAACCAATCCTGACCCGATTAAGCCAAAACCCGGATTAACACTCCCCTTGCAAATCCTTTTCCGCCTAGCTATTTGTCAAGTCGGAAACAGTGTTAAGATGACTAGGATTTTGACGGCGGTGGTTCAGTCGTTGTTTTGATGCCGCCATTTCCGATGTTGCGGAGGCGCTTCCTCTGCACTCAGACATGGAACTTTTCCTCCGGCAACCAAAAATCCGGTGCTCACCGTCGTCCTCAATGGCCTATAAAACAGGTCACCAACTCCAATTTCTCAGCCTCACTCGATGGAATTAAGAACCACATATCCGACTCCGATTTCGTCGGCGTTTCGTTGCAGAAAACCGGTTCTTACTCGTCTCCGTGGCACCGTCTTCTGCCTTTCGACACTGCTGAAACTGCATACCTAAAGGCCAAGTATGCCGCCGAGAGGTTTCAGATTCTTCAGTTCGCCGTTTGCCCTTTCTCCGTTAGGGCTTCTAATAAGCTGACTGCTCACCCGTTAGTATCTAATTACTTTCAAATGTTGTTCAATTTATTGTTTGTCGTCCAACTTAAAGCTTAATAGATGATGATCATAGAAACCCTTAAAGCTTCAATATCACTTTCTTCCATCATTAATTGCCTCAATGGCAATTGAAAAGTTCTTCAATGATATCTGATATGTATCATCTGTATTGCCGTTTTATCTTGAAATTTGATTCATTGCAATTTGGCATCACCTGGGATGATCAGAAATTAGGATTGAGTTGAATTAGGATTGATGATGTTTATGAACAAATTCAAGATTAAAACCATTGTCTCACTTCTTATGTAGGTTCAACTTCCATTTGTTTCCAAGAGATGAGCTGAAAATAGGGATGCCATGTTACAGTTTTTCATGTCAGCCATCTTATTTAGCTTCTATGGCTCGAGAAGATTTCGACTTTAATCTCTGCATATATGATGGTAAGCCAGAAATTTGTTTTAGGTCAAAGTTGTTCAAATATCTGATTTTACTCTCTGGTTTAAGGTATATCTTACTTGTCCAGAGCACAAGAATCAGCAGCAAAACGTCAAATAGGAAATACAGTTACAAATGGTTATGTGCCACAACCTCCTGCCTCTCATTCGGTTGCAGATAATGTATTTGTAGAAAGGATTAAGTCGCGGGTCGGACATTGGATAAATGCTTGCAAACGTTCAGACATAAGAAGTGATGGTGAACAAATTTCCTTATCCACTTTGTTTTTACTACAGATTGCATATGGGTGGGTTGTTTTTTAGTACGGGTCGAAATGGGCTGGGTCGGATTTGGTTGGCACCTGGATCTATTTGACCCGCTTAAGATAAAATACAAACTAAATCGACCCATTTGTAAGTAAGTAGGTTAAAGCCACCTCTAGTTTTCACTTAACTTGCTTTTATATTACTTTATTTTATTTTTATTTATAATATTTCCTGTTGTCAGCAGATGCTTTAGTTAATTCCCTTAGGAAACTAATATTAGGAGGTGAAGAATACGGTTCAAGACCATCATTAAATATAGATGTTTGCAGTGAACGTCAAGTGCAGCTTGTATTCGAGGTCAACTCTTGTTAATGAAATAAATCTCTACTCTTTTCCATTAATTTTGGATATTTCTTATGTTTTTGAAGTGTAAAAACATTGGTCATGTTGCAGATGGTGAAATGCCATTATGAAAATGTTGTGCCTTTGACAATCCCAGCAAAAGGTGGTGGAACACAAGCTGTTCGGGCTGTTTTGACAAGTTCACAAGAAGATAGGGATCTTTTAGAGGTATTAGTATATGTTGGTTAATTTAGAGGTTGGCAGTTTTGATCTATTTTACTCATGTATGGGCGCATAGGGGTTAAATTTATCTTTAAACAGGTAAAATAAAAAAAGATTTGCTAGAAAGGAAACACGTAAAACGGGTAAAAAGTTGCCCATAGTGTATATTCAATGCATTAAACCTCCTAAAGTTGTATTAATCTATAAAGTTTGATCGTTATTGAAATAATTCAGAGTTTGTGATCATATAGGCGCACAAACTATTCATAAGTTCTTTTAAAAACCTTTTATAAACAAAAGTGTTTCAAGTCAACCTGACCCATATTGCCTCTACCAATGATTTTGTATGTTTGCCGTAAATGGAAGTTGATCTTCATTATCAAATTGTAGAAAGAGCTTCAAAACATGGAAGAGGAACAAAGCAAGCGATTTCGTGGCTTTCGTGAAGTGATCGATTTGATTTCGACTTCTCAGAAACCTATCATTGCCCACAACTCCCTTAATGGTCTATCTTTATATTAACAGTTTACTTTGTTGTTGCAAATTCTTATTACTAATCATATATCACTACTTTTGTCTTGCTTTTTGTAGATTTTACGTTTATTCATTCCAAATTTCTTGCTCCACTCCCACCTACAATGGACGAATTCAGAAGCTCCTTGCATACGGCTTTTCCAGACATAATTGACATCAATAATCTAATGAAGGAAGTTGGCTCTTTAAATAAACATACCAACTTACCTGGAGCCATTTCCTACTTGAAAAGAAACTTCTTTGCACCTATAGAGATAGAGATACCTCAAAAAGGTCAGTCAAACGTGCTAATTGCAATATAACACGTATATAAAATGCTTTCACATATTCTTATTTTCCTAAAACTGTTTATGTTTGACGTCTTGAGTACCAACTACCAAGTATCTTAAGTTCTAGCCATTGATAGATTATAATCAGTTAGCAGTGCTAATTGCCTGTATGTGTTATTATCTGACTACTACTATATTAACAGCTAGCATGGAGGAAAGCAAGAATCATGGCCATAATGTTATGAGAATAAGCGAGTTGTTTGCTAAACTATGCTTTATCCTAAAACTCATTCCAGAAACCAAACACCACAACCCTAACTGGCCTTCACTTAAACGCTACTCAAATATGTTCAATTTAGGCTCCAACAGCTTCCAAGACTGTACCGAGACTGATGACATCAGCATATGGACTAATAATCCAAGAAAAATAAGCATCAACAATGTGGTTTTCTTGTGGGGTTTTAGAAGCGGCGTATCTGCAGGAAAATTGAAGAACTTGCTTTCTAAGTCCCACGATTTGCTGTCATCAGATCATGTCTTTGATGTGCGGTTAGTTGACAAGAATTGTGCTGTTGTTGTGTTCTGGAAAGATGGAGTTTCAGATTGGTTTCTTGATGCCATGGGTTCTGGAGACGAGCTCAGGGAACTGGTGGCAGAAGGACTGATGGCGGCAGGATATGCCGCCTATAGAAGGGTCTGTGAATCTGAGATTTTAGAGGCAGATTTGGCGGATTCATTGGCGGAGGTTGAGAGGGTCTCGAGAGATCATATTCAGGAGTCTGCAGAAGTTTACTGGAACAATGACCTGATGATAAACTTTGATGATCTCTGAAGTTTTTAGTTAAACCATTTTAACTTAGAAGAGGTAGATTTAGATTTCTAAAACTATTATTTTATTAATTTTATATCGGTAACTACTCTTTTTGTAGTAATTCTTGTATCATTTTATGGTTTGTGCAAAGAATATATATTCTATTTCTATAAATTTCTTTAATATGCTTATACCGAAATGACAAATTATCTTAAATATGTATGTGAGCGTGAGAGTACCTAACTTAGATGTTACATCAACACATATCCTTTCCCAAATGATTTTTGCTATATGTTCTATATCCAAGGATTGAGGTTCGATGTCCGTGTTATATAAACGAGTCGAGCCAGATACTTATCGAGCTCGAGCTCGGCTCGTTTAGAGCTTTTGATGTTGAGATTGAGCTTGGCTCGTTTAATATTTATCAAGCTCGGGCTCGACTTGTTTAGGCTCGAGTATTATTTTGATATTTTTATTAAAATGATATATATAAATATTAAAAATTAAACATATAAAAAATAAATTATATTATATATGAAGCTCGAGCTCGATTCGTTTATTAAATAAGTTTTAGTCTAAGCTCGAGCTCGTTAAAGCTCGTCTCTTTTTGAGATTTTAAGGATTCGAGCTCGAATTAATCGCAAGTAATTTGACTCATTTATGTTCCTGTCCAAATTGGGTGTTTGCCTGTTTGGTTTGTGATTAGTGTGTACTGTGTGGTATTGTTGTACACCCGTGTTTTTTAATAACCGTCGTTGAGTTTTGCCGGTCAATTCCCATTGAAAATTAGATCGTTGTTGCACCACCGGAGTGCGGAGGTGAGACGGACAAAGCATCTTCTTCGCCAGAATAAACAATTAGCAATAAAAAAAACTAGAAATGGACTCGCTTTCTCTTTCGATTTTACCTAACCCTAACCGCTTAATCAACGCTACTGTTTTTCACCCTCGGAGGCATTTGCTCCGTCGTGTTGCTAACATTTCTACTCTCTCCGGCCGCCATTTACTCATGACAAATTCTTTATCAACCTCACCGGGGAAAAATCGGGTAAACAAAGTGTCTGCCGTAAAGATGTCGTCCATCTCTCCTCCTTCGCATTCGTACGACGTCGTCGTAGTTGGCGCTGGGATAGTCGGATTAAGTATCGCCCGGCAGCTTCTCATTGGCTCGGATTTGTCCGTTGCCGTGGTTGACGCAGCTGTTCCTTGTTCCGGCGCCACTGGTGCAGGTGCATTAACTTCTCCGTCCTTTATTAAATTCATTCATATCGTTTTAAAAACTTTTGAATTTATACATTTATTTGCTGATTACTGATTCTATTATAGCTAGCTTCACGGATCAATGAATACAGATCCTGAGATCCATCAATTGAACTTCGTTCACTTACTAAAGTCAACTCATCATGCTAGGAGTGAGCTACTAGCTTTTTAGTAATTTTAGAGTATCTTCCATCTGTCTTCTGTTTCTCATCATTAAATGAATTTTAGAATCTAAGCGTTACGGATTCAGGAAATAACAATGGAAAAATCACATGTTTCGATAGTTAGCTTATATGAAAAACTCAGCTTCCAAGAGCTGAATGGTTTCAAAAGCTTATATATGAATTTGATGTTGCTTTCTTCAGATCCATACTTAACAACATATATTTCCTTTTATAATGATTGTGTTTCATCGCACTGGTTGCTAGATGTTTGTGATTTGGTTTGTAATAAAAATGATGGTTAGGTTGCTAAAGCATTTAATATACTTTGGTAAGGGAACTTACAGAAAGAAGAAATTCTTAGAATTTATATCCTAACTCCTAAGCATTAAAGATTTATGAAAAAATGGTAACTTACTTACTTAAGTTATGGGCTTATGTGAAAACTCTGCTACAAAAGCTAAATGACTTCAAAAGCTTCTATACAAATCTGATGTTGCTTTCTTTAAATTCATATACCATTATCTATGTCATTTCCTTATATAATAATTATGATTCATCGAACTGTTAGATTTTGGTTTGTAATAACCAGTAATGATGGTGGTGGTGAAGTTTGGTTGCTAAAGCATTTAGTATACTGTGGTAAGGGAACTGACATAAAAATAATTTCTTTGGATTTACATTCGTGTTGAAAACATTGTTTTAGCTACGATATTCTGTTTAAAGTTTATAACTATTATCCATTATCCTACTCTATTTTCAATGATCAGATCTCACCATTCTATGTGGTTTTGGCTTTGTCTTAGGACAGGGTTATATATGGATGGTACATAAGGTTCCGGGAAGTGAGAAATGGGAGTTAGCATTGAGAAGCCGTGAACTATGGAAGAAGTTTGCAGAGGATATAAAGTATCAGGGAATGGATCCTGAAGAGGTTCTTGGCTGGAAAAAGACAGGTACACATCTGCATCATATGTTCAATCTATATAAATTTTGATATTTTCTTCTTTCTATTTTCCTTTCAATTTCATGTCAATCTTTTCTCTTTGCCTGGTCTGTTCCTTTCATTCTGCGGCCCTTATCTCTGAATACACGTATATTTGTATTCAGATTATATGTTTATGAGTCAGATTCCTGTTTTGACTAGAAATAACAAATATACTTTAATGCTGTAGTTTCTGAATATTCCCTTTAATATACCAATCATTCTGAGTTAGGTGAGTTTGATTGTGTTTAAGATCACTAATGTTAATAGATCATTAATCATATAATCAGGAAGCTTGTTGGTTGGTAAAACCTCTCAAGAAATGGCAACACTAAAAGGGAAGGTAGAGCAGCTATCTAAAGCCGGACTCAAGGCAGAGATCTTGTCTAGCACCGAGTTGCGGGAAGTAGAACCTGCACTTGTCATTGGTGAAGAAGGTGGGGCAGCCTTTTTACCAGATGATTACCAACTGGATGCTCGCCGTTCAGTTGCATATATAGAAAAGGTACTCGATATTTCCATTGTGTCAATATTGCTTCAGATACTCATTTTCTTTATTTTAATTTTTCTGTAGTTTAATTCAATTACTTAACAGGAGAACAGGAAGTTTGAAACAGAAGGAAGATACAAGGAGTATTATAATCAGCCGGTGACTGGCTTGTTAAGGTAAAATGGTAAATAATTGGTGACATTATTATTTCTATAAAGAGGTAAGCATACTTATAGATGATACATTTTTTTAGGTCTGGTAATGGAAAGGTTGATGCTGTTCAAACTGCAAAAAGTTCATTGTATAGCAAGAAGGCGATAATAATTGCCACTGGATGCTGGACAGGCTCTTTAATGCAAGACCTGATTAGGGATTCAGATATTGAATTGGATGTCCCTGTAAAGCCACGGAAGGTTTGAATAAAGTCAAAATATAGCAAATTTCACTATAAGTTTTTATGTATTTGACGGGTTTGATTGAATTTCATCTGTCTATATCATGGCTACGAATATCTTTACAGTTGGAAGATACATTTAATGTATTTTTCGTATTTATTTCTAACAGGGCCACCTATTGGTAATTGAGAATTTCAATTCCTTTATACTAAATCATGGTCTAATGGAGGTAGGCTACGTTGGTCATCAATTTGCAACTTTGCAACCCAGTAATTCTGATCAGCATGCAGAAACTTCATCTGTTTCAATGACTGCCACCATGGATACATCGGGAAATCTCGTTCTTGGTAAGTCTTCTATATTGTAAGTTATCTCTATACCATTCAATAGTCAGTTTAAAAAATTTCTGATATCATTCTATGTTGTAAAATCATAAGAAACCATTCACCTTTTGATCATAATTTTCTTGGTCACAGGAAGCAGCCGACAGTTTGTTGGATTCAGCACAGAGATATCAGAGCAGATCATCAATCAGATATGGGAACGTGCCAATGAATTCTTCCCTTCTTTAAGAGAATTGTCACTAACAGATTTGCAGAAAAGCAGAGAAGTCAGAGTAGGGCTAAGACCCTTCAGTAAGTATGCACTGTATTTTTGCTGAGGATTATTGTCATTAAGCTTGCATGATAACTAGATGGATGGGTTCGGGCGGGTCAGATTATTGACGGACAAGACAGGTTCGGGTTGAAATAGGTCATTATTAGAACCAATGGAAATGATGGGCGTCAGGTTGGATTGACTTGGAAACTCCTTTTCTCCATATCTCTGAACTTCTATTGCTATTTTTTTTCTTCCCAAACAGACACTTTAATTACTAATTGATGCATAAATAATATTTACAAGCAGAATATTATTACAATAGTATTGTATTTATAATATAATAATAAAAACAATTAGGAGATTGTATAGATTAGAAATAGACATTTGGCAACCTTCGACTTATTTGACCCAATCCCCTTTTAGCTACCGTTCTTTATCTGAACAATTTGTGAAAAAAATACAACTCCAATGGACCTGTTCATGAGTCAAAATTGCCCCCTCTTACTTGCACGCTAACCTCAAGTTTTTATTTACATAGCATGAATTGATTTGATAATCTGATATATTTCCCTGGTTTCAGTGCCTGGTGGAAAGCCTATGATTGGGCCTGTTCCTGGATTGTCAAATGTATACCTTGCTGCTGGCCATGAGGGAGAAGGATTGAGTCTGGTATACTTCAGTACTCTTAGGAACCCTTCTGTTAATATTTCGGCATTCTTTTAGTATTTTGGCATTTTTGTATGAGTTGTCTAAAATCTTATTGTTCTTGTAAAGCATATAATTAAAAAGAATTCCATTGTTTAAAATGACTACTTTTGTGATCTGCTTATTTGAATTTCCTACTGATTTGCATACAGAGTTATTAAAAAATATATATAATGAAACTCATAATATGTGATTTCTATCGTGGTTTTCCACAGGCCCTTGGAACTGCTGAAATGGTTGCAGATATGGTTTTGGGGAACCCCAGCAAAGTTGACATTGCACCCTATGCATTGCATGGTCATTGTTCTTGATAGCAGGTGAAGCTTCAGATATCTTAACCTGGAATTATCCAATATTTGTCAAATTTAAAGACATCACCCATTTATCACTTCTGCTTCATGATAGACATGCATATGGTGAAAGTTTATTTTTTTTTATTTTTTATAATATATAAATATTATATCTCAGTTAAGGAAGCCAAATTAACATAATTTATTATATCCTTTGTGTTAGCTAACAGGTGCTCTTGTGCTTTGAATCATGCTGGCAATGAAATCAGATCACAAAAATGAGAGACGCCACTGCACAGCGGATGAGCGGAGGCATGCATAGTTTCTTATAAAAGCAGATGCTTTCATACAATCCGGAAAACTGTGCAGGGTAAACCTTTTCACCTTTTCAATTAGCGTGTTGTAATTCATCATTTGAATGCGTGTTTTAGAACGGATCCTCTCAAGAAGTAATAATCAATTTTTAATGTTGGAACAAATATATCCAACTTGATAGTGTTTTTATTGTTTAGTGAATATCCAGAATTTGAATATTTATAGATGGTAAATGATGATATTCAACACTCGAGAATTGGATATTGTTTTGACCTTGAGGGGTTATTTTGAGTGATTGGCATTATATGTTTTAAGTGCGGGGATGCGATACAGTTATGCAACAGATATTGACGCCCATGTATCGCAAATCATGCTCTTCGTTCAATTGTCTCTGACGGGTGGTCTAATGTTAAGTACAATCCGCTCAGCAATATTATTGTAGTAAATAGTAGGGATGCAATCCAAAGACTTTTCCATGGTGGAAGGCA
The DNA here is from genome assembly GCA_947179395.2 of Pulicaria dysenterica. Lineage (NCBI taxonomy): Eukaryota > Viridiplantae > Streptophyta > Magnoliopsida > Asterales > Asteraceae > Pulicaria > Pulicaria dysenterica. The sequence continues at coordinate 68,566,749 of OX359291.1, read as the reverse complement.
ATTATGGACCTTTTGCAAGGGGCTATTGAGATTGTTGGGGCTTGCAATGTTTAAAGTTGTCACTGACAATGCCACAAATTGCAAAGCTCCCGGAGGAGAGATCGGAAAAAATAGAAACGCTGGTATCCATGTTGTGTTCATACTTTAAACTTAATTTTAAAGACAATGCAAAAGAATTTTATTGGTTGATTGATACACACAAAAAAGAAAAAAGAATTCTTGAATATTTTCTTAATCACTCTCAAGCTTTAGCTATTTTCGGGAGAACTCCAAGCTAGAGTTGATAAAAGTCCGCAAGACCCGATTCGCATCACATTATATTTTTGTTAAAAAGATAAGTAGATTGTTTAGAGACTCTAGCTACTCTATAGCTCTTAATTCATGGAGGGGCCGGGTTAAGATGAGAGACGAGAATATCAGGTGAATTACAATAAATATTGTTAATACTATAAGAAGTGATGATTTTTTGAAGATGTTGAAAGTATTATTGCTATAACAAAACCAATTTTTCGATGATAAAATTTTGTGATGATGAGAGTCTGAAAATTGGAGAAATATATGAGAAAATGGAAAAATGTTAGGAAAGATTAAAGATGTTATGAAGGATAATCAATATTCTTTTTATTACTTTACAGTTAGAGTTTTGTGTTAGTGAAATGAGAAAACATATCCATCCTCTTACATTATGACAATCATTATCTTTAAAAGTTAGCACCAGTTTGAATTCCAAATAAAAAACTCCAAATCTCAATAAAGAAGTTGTGGCAAGTGTAATGCAAGTGTTAGAACGAAGAGCATGATTTGCGAGAACAGGTTACAACTTTTCATATGAAAAAAAGGACTTCATTACATGGCAGCAACGTAAAGTATGAGGTGACGATGAAACCAGTCAGCTGGTGGTTGACTTATGGTTTGAAAACCCTATAACTAGCAGAGATTGCTAGAAAGGTACTCTCGCAACCTATTAGTAGCCTTTTAATAGATAGAACTACAAGCACTTATTCATATAATCACAATGTGAAGAGAAACATTTTAATTGCAAAAGAGCTGACCATAAACCCGGTGCGTTTTTCTTATCAGAGCGACTTAGTTTCATGTGACTAGGTTCCAAACAAGGTTGTGTGTATTTTATCATTTTTATGTGTCGTACTATGTGGTGGGTGCTAAGTGTTGCCATGCTAACATAATACACAGAAGGGATGGTGACAATACTCGTGGTCACATTAAGTAGTAGCATTGACAATCTTTTTACAATAGTGCTTCCATATAGATTTCTTTAGTATTACATGACATCCAATTCTAGAAGTACATGTTTAGCCAATGGTAAACCTTGTATTTCTTAGTGAAATGTCAAAGTGTGGATTAGGAGTGAGCATGGTGTCGGACAGGTTCCGATTTTACCGTGTATCAAATTTGGTCTAAATGTGGTAATGAATATCATACCAAGTATTCATATACGGTACCGATACCATGTCCCGCTTTCACCTGTTCGGTTCGGTACTATTCTCAAATACTGAGTTCCGGATACCGATTTAGCAATATTACAAGTACAAAGTATCGAACCGAAAAGTTTAACTTGGCATCGTAATACGGTACTAGTCCGGTTTGATATTTTCAGTACCCACCCTCACCCTAACGTGGATGTTTATGTACTTATTAACATATGGTGGTATGATTTCTTGAGTTTAATATTTTGTATAATACAATACAACAACTTACTTTTATAATTCGATAATTTACCTTTTATGCTTCAACCAAGTCACTAAAATTATCATAACGACCTAGTTTGATAATTTAAGTTATTTTTCTTATTATTTCTGGTAATCAAGGTAGTTTTTGTTCGTACTTGGTAATTATTATTATTATTATTATTATTATTATTATTATTATTATTATTATTATTCAAATAAAACTATCATACGAGACTATATTTAAAATTTAATGGTAGCCCAAAATTCTAAATATTACATAACTAAAATGGGCCTCATAAGTAACGCCCATGGACCATTATGAAACCCTAAAATCCCCTTCAAATACCCACTAGCAGCACCAGCATCATCCTTCATCCTCGAGCTCTCAGTCGATGATAAGGTAATCTTCAAATCCTTGCGGTTTCATGTTTTAATTCATAAAATTATACGATTAATCGGAAAGCAAGTCAGCTTCTTGGTTGGATCTTGGATTTTCAACGATTCAGTCATTTATATTTACTCAAACTTGCGATATAAAATCCCAATCAGTATCACTCGCCTGATTCTGATTTCTGATGTTTCAGGCCCTTTAATTACTGGTATATTCATCTTATATATTTCAATTTTTGTAATTTTATTATTAATAATAAGCAAACGCACTCTGTCCCAAAACTCCAATCGGAAATGTTTCGAGGCAATTTCTTCGTTTGCGAGAGTGATTTTCCAGTTTGATCTCGTCTGTATGATTCTTCATCATGATCATACTTGACACATGGCTGGATCACATGTAATTTTGTAATTTGTCTTTTTTATAAAAATTTTATAAAGAGTTTTTGGCTTACAAGTCTGGATTATGTTCTGATTTATGACATTAATAAGCTGAATATATGCAAAAATAAGTTTTAAATAAACCTGGAAAATGCAAGTAAAGATTATGAAATTAGACTTGAGTTCTCAAGTTTGACAGACAATGGTCAAAATGTGGTAATCAAGTTTTAGCTCAAAAGAATAGCAGGTGCTAAATGGCTGGAAAATGCTGAATGTGGTAATTGAATTTGACAACCAAAGTTAACAAAAAATGATAGAAAAATTCAACAATTAAAATGGATGTTAGACATTAATATATTTTTGAGATAACATAATCTGGATCTGGTCATCAAACGTAAGTATATGAAAACAAGGGTTTAAGATAAGACTTTCTTCCTGACGTTCAATTTCGTATGTCTCAGAACCTGCTGCATCAATACTTTCTTCCTTACTGATCGAGTTTCTGTAGTATATTTATAAGTAAATGAATTTAGATATATAATGTTTTTAATGTTCAAATGATCCGATTGATATTTAAATAGTTTTTTTGGATATGTATGTAAGAGTTTAAAAGATTTACAAGGATAATTTAGAAGTTTGTAAAGATATTAAAGTAATATAAAATTTTACGAGTATATATATATATATATATATGAAATACTTCTTGACAAAAAAAGTAAAAATGAAAGGGATTTACTAAATTTTTGAAAATTTGTCTTTGTTTTTTAAACGATCAAGGATCCATTCTGCAAACTAAACCTAAACCTGCAAGCAAAAATCTTTTCCAACAATCATTCTGATTTCTGAAATAAGTTAATCAGTTTTTTTTTTTTTTGCATGCACTGATGTTGAGAGCATCACACTCTCAACTGTATTTTTTTTGGTCTGTAGCATGGATGGTGGATGTTTCAAATGGGTTAGAATCCTCTCATGTTGAGTCAAACATTATCAAACATTACTGATCATGTTTCTCATAAAGCATGAGAGGGGACATATTCTTGACTAAAGTAAGGGACCAACTCTTATTTTTGTGAGTAAACATGATGATTAATAGCAAATCCCATTAATATATATTTTGGTGATAATGTTTTTTTTTCTTTTTGGTCTGAATGTGACGTTGGAAGTTTCCATATAGTTTATATATTTTGGTGGATTCATGGTTTACGTGATAAGAATATTATTTTTGTTATGATGTTTGTTCCTTATAATATTGTTTTTCTAAACAAGAAATGTGATAACCGTTTTTAATGCAATTATTGACTCATTAATAGGGGTATGTTGGTATTTTACATATTTAAATATTTAAATAACCGTGAATTGCGTTCGGGTGCGTCATTATTAATTTGCGAGTCTTGATTTTGTCAAAATAACCCTCATTAATGCACCACTAATGAGCAATTAATGGGTCATTAATGAAGTATTAATGGTCCGTAAAAAAATCTTAGCCATTGATTAATTATAATCAAGTGCTAAGATTGTTTCTCGCAGTTTTTGTATAAAAACAGTTCTTGTTTATATATATATATATATATATATATATATATATATATATATATATATATATATATATATATATATATATATATATATATATATATATAAATGGATCAACATGGAACCACCCCTTAACTATAGAACCTAAAGAACCAATATAGACAATTGGATCATCAAAAAAATCAATGGTTGATATTAAGGATGACATAATTATAATTACTATATATTAGTTAATATACAAAAGGGCAAAGATGGAAAATCCTCCCCCCCCAATAAACCCACGTTTTTAATAAAAAAATACCCCCAAAAACTTTAAATTGTCATAACTTTTTAAGTTTTGTGAATTAAAAAAAAAAATTATACCAATATTTACGTTTTTTAATCCTATTTCAATCAGGACCACTCTTCCTATATTTTTCAAATTTTTTTATGAAAATGTAAATTTTGTTTTATATTTTGGGTTGCATTTTCAGTTAGTTCTTGTTTGCATTTTTAGTATTGGTTTCAAAATTTGCATTTTTGGAAGCATATGCATGACTTGCATCTTCGATTTTTGCATTTTCGGTTTTTGCATTTTTGCATTTTCAGATGAAACACACGTGAAAATACAAATTTTTAAAAATTTGCATTTTCAAAAAAAAAAAAAAAAAGTTTCAGAAATATATCAAGTCTGGTCTTGTTTGAAAGAGGATGAAAAACTTAATCTGACGATATAGTTTTTTTTTTTTGCTAAAATTCTTAAAAACGAATGAGTTATGATAATTTAAAGATTGAGTGAGTTTTTTTTTTTTAAATAAACTTGCTGGAGGTGGTTTTAAAGGCGCGTGGGTTTTGAATTTTTTTTAATTTTTCAGTTTTGCTCTCCAATCAACATGCCACGTATCATCCTCTAAGGTGGTTCTTTAAGTTCTATATTCGAGAACCGTTGTTAGTGCGAGAACCAATTTCAACCGTTCCTTGGATATGGGAAGTTCATGGATGGTGAGCGTGGAGGGGATAGAGTGTGGCAGTGTACATGTAAGAAATTCATAGGTGGGCAATGACATTAAAGGAGGGTGAATTAGACGGCTCAGATTGATTCTCGCGGTTCTTGCACTAACAGCGGTTCTCGCATTACCTTTTCTCTCTCTCTCTCTCTCTCTCTCTCTCTCTCTCTCTATATATATATATATATATATATATATATATATATATATATATATATATATATATATAGAGAGAGAGAGAGAGAGAGAAAGTTTATGCGAGAAACGTTGTTAGCGCGAGAACCAATTTAAGCCGTTCAATACCCCTTACTTCAATGTCAATGCCCACCCATGAATTCCTCACATGCACTCTGCCACACCCTATCCCTCTACGCTCTCCATCCATGATCTTCCCATATCTAAGGAACGACTGAGATTGGTTTTCGCAGTTCTCGCGCTAACAAGGGTTCTCGAATGAATCCTCCCATATATATATATATATATATATATATATATATATATATATATATATATATATATATATATATATATATATATATATAGAGAGAGAGAGAGAGAGAGAGAGAGAGAGAGAAAAGTACAAATGAGAACTATTTTTCGTACGAGAACTGCGAGAACCAATCTGAGCTGTCCAATTCCTCCTCATTTAATGTCATTGCCCACCCATGAATTCATCATATGCACCCTGCCACACTTGATCCCCTCCACACTCTCCATCCATGAACTTCCCATATACAAGGCAACTGAGATTGGTTCTCGCAGTTCTCGCACGAAAAATAGTTCTCATTTGAACCCTCCCCTATATATATACATATATATATATATATATATATATATATATATATATATATATATATATATATATATATATATATATATATATATATATATATATATATATATATATATATATATATTCAGGGGAAGGTTCAAATGAGAATGAGAAATTAAATGAGAATGGGAGACTCAATCTAATCCGTTCATTTTGTAAGTGGAATTCATGGATGGAGAGCGTGAGGGGATAGAGTGTGACAGGGTGTACGTGAGTAATTCATGGGTGGACAATGACATTGAACAAGAGGGAATTGGACGGTTAGGATTGAGTCTCCCATTCTCAATTTATTTAATGTTCTCATTTTAACCTCCCACACACACATATGTATATATATATAGACAAAAGTTCATGCGAGAACCGTTGTTAGCGCGAGAACCGCTAGAACCAATCTAAGCCGTCCAATTCCCCCTCCTTCAATGTCATTGTCCACCATGAATTCCTCACATGCACCATGCCACACCCTATCCTTCCACGCTCTCCATCCATTATACTTCTCATATCCAAGGAACGACTAAGATTGGTTCTCGCAGTTCTCGCACTAACAACGGTTCTCGCATGAACTCTCCCCTATATATATATATATATGTTAGGAAAATGATCTTATCAGTTTCGATTTGATGAGACAAAGATAAGTTTGTTGGATATGTTCTAGATATAACTTAAACAAAATTATGAGACTTGATCATACTGAACACGTACAGTGTTTCAGACCAAGCATAAATTGAATATAAGCTGAGCATATGTTCGATCAACTTATACTATATCTTAGTAAGATTATCACTATGTGTGATAAGCTGTGTATGTCACCTAAGATATATTGAGCTTTCAGCTTGATGTGTTTCAAGCTGAGTGACTCGGCGTATATACCGAGTCAGCTCAACAGAGTTGCTAAATAAGTTCTAGCTAACTCTTAGGACTTCTAAGGATGAGTTTATTAATATACATGTTAGTTCATGTTGGTTTTCGAGTTTATTCTCGAAGAACTCAGCTTGATGAGTTTCAAGCTGAGTAACTCAGTCCGAGTAAGAAGTCAGCCTAAAGAAAGTTTAAATATGTTTTAAACTTATCTTTTTAACTCTCTATATCTATGGGAAGGATAAGAAGACTTCAGAATCAAGATTTAAGATTGAAGACTCAAGATAAGAAGATTCAAGATTCAAGGTTCCGAGTTATCCGATAGTTAGTTAGCAAATTAGGCTGAGTCTTATTTTGTTAGATTCCGTAGGCACATGATTATAAATACTTATCTCCTGATAAGTTTAGAGGTACGACTCAGAAATGACTACAACGACGATTACAACTAAGTGTTGTAGAGCCAAATACCCCACCTCAACTGTATGTGTTACGATTCTTGATTCACTGTTTCTCAGTTCAACTTGATCAAGATATTCACAGATTGCCAAGCTATTCGTGTGTTCGAATACTCACATTAGTTGTGAGATTGGTAAGTTTTCAATCTGTGATTAAATCCTGTTTAGAGAGTCGTCAGTATCTATAATCATAAGTTGATTATAGATAGCTAAGTTTGAAAGATTGAGAGATTTATATTAGGTGTTTACATATCAAGAGTTGTTTACTTGATAGAGTCTGTAATCATCTTCTTATTAATGAAAAGCAAAGCATTTGATTGTGGTTTGATTTACTTTGTGTAACACTTTATTTTGATTTGTTCAATTTCCGCAGAAAGTGTATTCAACCCCCTTCTACACATCTGTTGCTTGTTATTCTCACCAATGGACCAACAATATATATATATATATATATATATATATATATATATATATATATATATATATATAGAGAGAGAGAGAGAGAGAGAGTTCATTTAAGAATCGTTTTTAATGCGAGAACTAATACTGACCATTCATTTATTATCTAATCTAAAACATCCTTAATTATATCAAAAGGGTATTTTAGTCTAACTAACAAAACTTAAATACCAGCCATACAAATTCATACCTTCGATTCCCACCCACACGTAAGGTTTAGAGAGTGAAAATCTACGGCGACCATCACCGTCATGAAAACCGGCGACCATCGAGTTTCAGGCGACTCTTGGCACTACCAAACACGAACCTTCTGCTCGTACATTCTACTCTCACAACCATAATAAGCCTCACTATCTGAGCAGATGTAAAAACTAGATCTGGGTATATTCAACTCAGCATCAGAGCTTGAGTAGATAGGTCTAGGTTTGTTGTGGTATTGTTTGGCTTTGGGATCCAAAGATGCTGCCATGGATGATGGAAAGAAGCTTCAAGAGAAAAAATGAATATGATGGTTTTTTTTGTGATAATTGATTTTTGAGTTAATTGCACCAATGGTCCTTTAACTATCCAAAAGTTGCGGATTTAGTCCTTTTTTTGAAAAAGTTGCATATATAGTCCTTTAACTGCCCAAAAGTTGCATGTATCGTCCTTTCTAACAGTTTCCGTTTATGAGGTCTGTTAAGTCAGGGGTATTTAGGTCTTTTTATCCTTTTTTACATTTTAATTAATTTAAAATAACATTTTAAATATAAACCTCTCCTCACAGTCATTTCTCTCTCTCTCTCTCTCTCACACACACACACACACACACTCTTCCCTGTCTCTCACTGGAACATCGCCCCAACCATCCACCTAGAACCACCGCCTCCCACCCTCCACCTAGAACCACCGCCTGAACACCACATAAACACCACCATCACCACCGACACACCTCACATCTGCCATCACCACCCACCTCCTCATCTTGTTTGCAGACTTAAAAACCCAAATCACCAAACGCTCTCGGAAATCAAAGTCGCCGTCGACGTACTTTAAACCCTCGCCCCCTGCAACGTCCTAATCTTTGGGATTGGTTAACGTTGTATAAAACCTCCCCGAAATGCCTACCGCCGCTAAAGGGGGCTGTGGTCGCCGACGGAAAGTGCTATGGTCGCAGACGGAGGAGGTTGTGGTTGCCGGCGTAGACGATTATGAGAGAGAGACTGACATATCTGTCTGAGAGAGAGAGAGTATGAGTGATAGATTAGAGGGAGGGGGTAATGCTTTTTAATTATTAATAATATTATTATAAAATAATTATCAAGAAAATAAACAAAAAATAAGGGTAAGGGGTATAATAGTCAATTGGCAAAAACTAACGGAATTAATTAACGGAAAACGTTAAAAAGGACCATTGGTGCAACTTTTGGGCAGTTAAAGGACTATCTATGCAACTTTTTCAAAAAAAGGACTAAATTCGCAACTTTTAGATAGTTAAAGGACCATTGGTGCAATTAACTCTTGATTTTATGTATCACGATGTAAGACTTTTGTGGTTTTTTTTTATTATTATCAATTTCCCCATTATTGTCCCCTCACCTAATGTTCCCTCTTCCTTTTTTTAAATCCCTACGCACACATACATATATACATGCTATTATAAGAGAAAAAATAGTTATGATATATAAGCGAAATCATAAAAGCTTTCTCACCATTACATTATAAAGTAAGAGAAATGTTCTATATAGTTCATACTTAATTCATAGTTTTGAGATACTAATCTTAGCATTTAGATCAACCTCATCAATGATCCAGATTGAATTTTAAAATTTGGGCCTAGTGGCATTTTCATAATTAACATGTGATGTTTTTACAATCACATGTGATTGTATACAGAATCACATGTGATTAAATATTAAAATTTCTGGACTATGTGTTTTATATGGTCTTTATTGAACATAACTCTATAAAGTGATCCTATTTTTTCTTCTAAAAAACCGTCATGAGTATCTTGGTTAACAAAAGTACGTGTACTTACGGATATGTATATCTAGATATACTAGAGTATATGTGCATATGTGCATACATTATAATAAAAACTAGTGTAATATGTAGGTGTGAGCGTAAGTTTGATCTAACCAACTTTGAGTTGCATATATGCATATAAAGGTGCACATATGTATATGCATATATGTACGATATGCATACATGCACGAGAGGTACACATATGAAATGGTGCATATATGCATCCAGACCTACCTGTGCTGAAACAAAACCCAGTAGTATGAACATGTGCATGTGTATGTGGTGCATTTGTGCATGGTGCATAGGTGACTGTACTGTACGTGCTAGAAAAAAAAACCCCACTCACAACGAGAACTTTTCATCGAAAAAGTATATCAATATCGGTGTCAAATTAAAGAACATAATTTTCTCGTTAATTTGGTATAATTTTCGTATTTTAATACCGTTCCGTTTCATAGATATTTTAGCTTTAAAAATTGGCGGGAAGTGTTCCCCCCCCCCCCCCCCTTTAATTTAGACAATTACCTATAATAGCCTTCTAGGTTATTAGGAAATTGAAAACGGGCCTATGTTTTTATTTAATTACATGTTTGCCATTTTTAATCTTAGCCCTTAATTAATCAAGATCAAAGGCCATAAATGGTTCTTGCGTTTCTCGCACTAACAAAGGTTCTCGAATGAACTCACACACACACACACACACACACACACACACACACACACACATATATATATATATATATATATATATATATATATATATATATATATATATATATATATATATATATATATATATAGGGGATGGTTCAAACGAGAACTGCGAGAACCAATCTCAGCCGTTCCTTGGATATGGGAAGTTCATCGATGGAGAGCGTGGAGGGGATCAAGTGTGGCAGGGTGCATGTGAGGAATTCATGGGTGGGTAATGACATTAAAAGATGGGGAATTGGATGGCTCAGATTGGTTCTCGCAGTTCTCGTACGAAAAACAGTTCTCGTACGAACTTTTGCCTATATATATATATATATATATAGAGAGAGAGAGAGAGAGAGGGAAGTTCCATCGAGAACAAAAAAAAATACGAGAACTGCGAGAACCGATCTAAACCGTCCATCTTAACTTCTTACTTTTCAATTAATTACCCCCATTTTTTTAAAACTAAAATATCTACAAACGCCAAAATATTAAATTATGAAAGTTATACCAAATTAAAGACAAAAATATGCTCTTTAATATGACATCCATATTGCTATAGTTTTTCAACAAAAAAAATTCATTTTTGCCGGGTTTTTTTCCTAGCACTATAAGGTATGCTACATATATGCATCAGATGATTACATATATGTATACATACCTTATCTTACACACATTTTAGGCTTATATTATACATTAACAAATCTTTTGCTGATATTAAGTTGGTATTTCTTATGTTTCTTTTTCTAGTGTTGTGTGTGCGTGCTTATTTTGGAAATCCATGTGCTTTAACCCATTAGATTGACTACATTGTTATCGAACTAGCATTTGAGTACTGTTCTAGTTTATTAAATATTTGCAGTAGTATGTCTTTTTTTGTGTAATGTATATGTTATAGGAGTACAAGAGTTATTTGAAAGTTTATGTGTAATTACTGATGCACATATGTAACATAAATTATAGTGATAGAAAAAAACCCGGCAAAAACGAATTTTTTGGTTGAAAAAAATATAGCAATATGTATGTCATATTAAAGAGCATATTTTTGTCGTTAATTTGGTATAATTTTCATAATTTAATATCTTGGCGTTTGGTAGATATTTTAGTTTTAAAAAAATGGGGGTAAGAAAGAAGCTAAGATTGACGGTTTAGATTGGTTCTCGTAGTTCTAACATATTTTTTGGTTTTCGATGGAACCCTCCCTTATATATATATATAGGATTATGATCTAATAAGATGTAATTTAGTGTAAGATGTGTAAGATGTAATATAAAGATGACATGTGACAAATTTAATTTAAGGGTATATTAGACTTTTATCAATAATTAGCTATCTATCTTCCTTAATTATCTCCTCTCACACACAATCTCTCTCTTTCCATTTATTATCTCCCATACCTGCGCATTTGAAAACCCCAACTCTAGTCTCCTCTCAACAGTCTAAATATTCCACTCACCCTGGAGCAGATAAAATGTACAAGGATCTAAAGGAATATTATTGGTGGCCTGGAATGAAGAAGAACATCACAATATGTGTAGGCAAATGTCTAACATGTGCAAAAGTTAAGGCAGATCACCAAAAGCCCTCTGGATTGTTGCAACAACCTGAAATCCCGGAATGGAAAAGGGAGCAGATAACCATGGATGTCGTAACCAAATTACCCCGGTCAGCTAAGGGGTATGAATTCATCTGGGTTATTGTTGATCGACGCACTAAATCAGCCCATTTCCTCCCTATTAGGGAAGATTACAGGATGGAGAAGCTAGCTCAATTGTACATCAATGAGATTGTTATGCGCCATGGAGTACTTATTTCTATAATTTCGGATAGAGATAGTCGTTTTACTTCGCGGTTTTGGCAATCACTTAAACGTACACTTGGAACGCAAGTGAACCTGAGCACTGCATATTATCCTCAAATGGATGGACAGTCGGAAAGAACGATCCAAACTCTAGAGGACATGTTGCGTGCTTGTGTGATAGACTTTGGTGGAAGTTGGGATTCACATTTGCCACTAGTGGAATTCTCATACAATAACAGTTATCACAGTGTGCGCCTTATGAAGCGTTGTATGGACACAAATGTAGATCTCCACTTAGTTGGTTGGAAATTGGAGATAGACAATTGTCAAGACCAGATATAATTAAAGAGACCACTGACAAGATCTCACTCATTAAAGATAGACTCAAAGCTGCGAGAGATCGTCAGAAGAGTTATGCTAACAATCGTAGGAAACCCTTAGAGTTTCAAGTTGGTGACAAAGTGCTTTGAAAAGTATCTCCTTGGAAAGGGTTAATGCGATTTGGAAAGAAGGGAAAGCTGAACCCTCGTTATATTGGGCCGTTCAAAATTATTGAAAGGGTTGGATCTGTAGCTTACAAACTCAAGCTGCCACAAGAATTGAGTGCCATTCACGATACGTTTCACGTGTCAAATTTAAAGAAATGCTTAGCTGATGAATCATTGGCTCTACCATTGATGGACGTACAAGTCGATGATCGATTAAACTTCGTGGAAGAACCAATCGAAATTCTTGATCGAGAGGTTAAAAGACTCCGAAGAAGTAAAATTCCGATATTGAAGGTTCGTTGGAATTCCAAGCATGGTCCTGAGTTCACATGGGAGCGAGAAGATTACATGAAACGCAAGTACCCTCATCTTTTTGTTAAAAAGCAAGCTGAAGTTACCAAAAGTTAATTTCGGGATGAAATTCTACTAACTAGGGGAGACTGTAACAACTGTCGACGAAACTTTCAGGTTAGCAACCGACACCCTAAGGTTAAGTTATAGTAAGTTTAAATAAATTATTATAACTCAAATATAGTGTGAAAAGTTCTAAAGCGCTTAAAGATCCCGGTGGAAAGCTTAGATTCCTTCAAAAACCGTAAAATACGTATATCGTATTAAAAAGTCCCGTTATGTAATAATTAATATTATATCATTGTAATATTAATTATAAATGACTTAAATACTCATAATATTATTTAAAAATAAATAAAAATCTCTTAAGATAACAAACCTAAATTAAAAGTCCATAAACATAGTATTAAATTATTAATGTACAAAATACCAAGAATTACTAGTATTTACACAAATATACATAAATACATTAATAAAATAAACTTTTAAAACACTCCCTCCCACCCCCATGGCTGGCCACTTACACACACACACACACACACACTCCATTCTCTTTTTAAGGAGATCCACTAGTGATCTCTTCATCATTTGCAACATGTCTCTCTCTCTCTCTAAACTCTCTCTATAATCTTTGTCTACTCAAGACACTCTCCTCCTTCTCTCTTGCAACTTTTTGCCAAAATCACTCCTTTACACCTTAAAACAAAGAGTACTTGAAGATTCAAAGGAAGAACAAACACTAAATCAAGTGTTGTATCATTCTACTCCCTTTATTCCTTCATTTTCTCATTTTTTATTCAAGATTCTTCTTGATTTATTCTTGTTCCTTAACAATAAGAACACCAAGTGTTCAAATGGTGGATTATCTACTAAAAACATGAAAATATTATTAAAAGTGGTAATCCATGATCCAATCAAACTAAAAGTTCAAGAAAAATGAAGAATAAACACTTGCATGTGTGAGAAACCTACCAATTGATGTATGGAAAATCCTACCAATTGAAGTTAGGTACACATGCATGATGCATGTATAAAATATGAACTTATGAGGTATTATAATCTGGAATAATATCTTATTCATATGGTTAAATCATGAAAAATGAAGAAATATTGACATGCAAGACAAAGTTTAAGGTTGAAAGTGTATAAAGCTATAATTTGTAAGAACACAGAATCTGTTGAGATTTTGTTGTGTATTGATCTGGTTATATCTTGAGATATACGAAGTGAAACCACATGAGATTTTTTCTAAATTTTAACTTATTGTGTTAGGTTTCTAACAACTATAAAAGCACTCAAAATTTCTTCCATTTGGTCACTCAAACAAGCAATATACTTTGCATACTGCCACCTGACAGTAAGAAAATCTATTTTAATCAAAGAATAATTCTCTAATCATGGCATCAAAAGTTGTGAATCTTTCTCTGGAATTTAGTTTAATCAGTTGGCTTTTAGAGAAACTAAGCCTCACTCGAAAATACAAAGATTTATACATTTAACTATATTAAATAAAATAGGTGTGCATGTAGTGCAATTCGAACTAAAATAACATGCTAAGTAATAACATCATAACTCTCACATTATTAGTCCGACAATTATGATTTTTAATTTATTTGTTATATTTATGACTTTTCAAGAACTTCCCACTGGAAACACTAAAAAATAATTGAGTATGATTTTTAAATAAATAAAATACTAAAGGTATGTAAACTATTCAAAATCAGAAACACTTATTTTATTATAATTTTAATAAAATACTTAGAGACCTCCAAAAATTATAATTCTTATGTCAAAATTTACCTAAGACAGTAAAAAACACTTTATAAGAAGTGGAGAAAATTAAATGAACCCATAAGGTATTAAAATATTAGTTTAAAGTAAACTTAAAATACAAGGTAGATTTTGGAAAATCAAGTGTACATTTTTAAATAATACAATAAGCAAATAAATTTAAGGGCCATAAAAAATACTTCAAATTAGGAATACAAATAATTATATATATATATATATATATATATATATATATATATATATATATATATATATACTCAAGTAAAATATGGACACATGCAATAACACAAAATTTTCATTAAGGGAAATATCGATTAACTAAAAGTTACAAGAATGTAAAAATAAATAAATTATTAATTGAGTTAAGTCACTATAAAATATGAGAATTTTGAACTTATAATATTTATTTAATTATGAAGGAATCTAATATGGGAAGAGCAGTATTTTAACACATTTACACCGGATCGCCGATCAAACCCGTGAGTTTCATAGCCCCCTTTTTAAAGTATTTTTACTAAGTTTTTGGGGTGAAAAACATGAATAACAAATTTTGAATGTTGTCTTGTGAAATACTTAATTTGATGTTGAATAAGCACTTGTTATGTACATGTAATACAATGCCTAAGTTCAAAGCAGCGTAAGTCCTGTGAAAACAATTGGTACACTACCATTAACTCATTATGAGCCTATAGTATTGTGGATATTGCTATTGTGGGTAGGGACGCCCCCACTTAGGGTTGACGAACCTTAAGTGTACATACTTGAAAATGTTTCAAATATATATTTTTGATGTTACGCATGTGAGTTACATTTACGTGTGTGTATAGATCATGGGCATCGTTGTCTGAATGGGTTGGTAGTGACTTAGTGCAAATATTGCTAATGTACAAAAATATAAGTTGTGTTGCTTATAAATGTTGGACAACTAAGAATTTTATGTTGAGTTAGGTGGACAACGAATCACCTAAATATCAAATTGTATTTCATGAAAACTTTATTTATATCTTTCTCGCTTATGAAAACCTATGATCTCACCAACTTTATAGTTAACCCTTTTTCATCATGCTTTTCAGGTTAAGGATGTAAGTATTAAGAGGCCATGCATGTGTGCTGCATCTCATGGATTCAAAACCGTTTAATCTTTTGTTATATTTTAAGACAATGTTTTGTATTTTATTTTCGGACAATGTTTGTAACGTGTGGTGATGTCATATTTTGTGATGGTTGTGTTAAGTATTAACTAGAACCTTATGCTATGAAATCATAGAGCTGCCATATCTCGTGTTTCCGCTGTAGTGGGGTGTGACACGCTGAAGCACGATACGCCGTCGGCAGCCACCACAACCGTGTCTTTTCTTCTCTACAGTGGAGGGAACTGATAAATCTTTGACTTTCTTGATGAAATTGTGTGGCTGAGATTACATCTTACGCATCTTACATTTAAATACATCTTACAATAACTCTACTATATATATATATATATATATATATATATATATATATATATATATATATATATATATATATATATATATATATATATATATTTATAAGAGCATGGTGTGTATATGTTTGAAGCATCTCATTCTTCAACGCCACATCAGCATAACCCCCTTCATGCTTTAGGCATGCTTAAACCCCAGTATTACCTATGCTTCACAAGTTTCAAACTTTTTTGATATTTTATTTTAAATTAAATTTGATTTATTAATAAACATTAATTTTTTATAATAAAACATTGAAGATAAAAAATAAAATAAACTATAATTTTTATTAATTTAATTAAACATTACATACAGAAATTTAAGATTACATTAAACTAATAAATAAAAAAAAGACACGTAATTTATTCATCATACTCGTCGTCGGATACAAATGTACTTATATGCCTGATAACCACATTTCTTGTTTTTTGTGGACCACTAGACGTTTCCGCTTCATCTATTTGATTTTTGATATATAAATCTGATTTCATAAACTTTCCGTATACAATTGAAAACTACTTGTTTAGATCTTCCTCAAAAGATGATGAAGAGGATGAAGTGAAGAAATAGAGATTAGTGACATTTTGGGATTTTTTTAGAAAATGAGAAGAATAAATTTTAGAATGGTCAAAATAGAAAATAGTTTGTATGTTAATAAAATGTAAAAAAATATAAATAAATTAAATACCAAATAGTAACCCTACCAATACACTATCTCTTCTCAAATTCTCTCTCTCTCGCTCTCTCTCTATCGACATGTGGTTCCCGGGAGGGTTAGGTTTTTGTAGTGGTGGCAATTCGAATCAGTTTCGGGTTATTGTGTTGGTGTCATTCGTGTTTCGTGTCAATTTCGTGTCGACCCAATTTTGACCTATTTATTTTCTTGTCGACCCATTGTTCGGCCAAAGATGTTGGAATAGGTTTTTTCCCGTCATTAAACATGTAGTTATTCAAGAAAGTCAATGAATTACGAATAAGAAATGTAAATTTTGTTTATTGTTTTGACAATCCCAACAAATTACTATGAAATAGTTCATGTGGTCGAGCAATCCACGTGAGATAGTAATGGAGACTGCAATGACAAGAAATCAATGTGCTTAAGACCGAGAGATAAGTGAGAAGAGAGAGATAGTACTAGCAACAACCACATTATTCACTTTGAGAAATGAGAACAAGAGGGAAGAATTCCAAGAAACTAGTATGATTTTAAGTTATAATGTATGTCGCACCAAATTTCATTTCAATTTTTTTTACGATTTTACCTTTATCGTGTCATTCGGGTCTTGTACCGTTTACCACCATTAGATTCTTCTTTAACACTGAACACCCATTTACTCTGTAAAGCTTTCTTTCCCGCTGGTAGCATGACCAAGGACCACGTCTGGTTCTTTTCGAGTGAATTCATCTAATCCATCATAGCCTTCTCCCATTGTATGAATTCTGTAACTTTTAAGGCCTCATTAAGAATCTAGTTTACCATTTTAGGTCAATAGCAAATAGTTTGCTGATGGAGAGTATCTAGATGGAGGTCTTCCTTCTCTTGTGGATCTTCTCAAAGTGGATGCATCATCACTATCACTGCCATCTGAGCTCCCACTATCACCTGAGCTCCCACTATATCCAAGTCCTCCACTGCTTTCTGAACCCTAACTAGTTTATGAACTCTCAACATTTTCTGAAAGCTTACTTGGATCTACAAGGTCTTCATCTGAGCCATCTTCAAATACAACTTGATCTTTCTTGTTGGATTCTCTTACAGTCTTAGAATCTGCTGAAGACTTGTCTTTATAAAGTAAGTTTTCATTGAAGATGACATCTCTGCTTCTAACGACCTTTTTAACCTGATCATCCTAAAACTGATATCCCATCTCATCTGAGCCATAGCCAATGAACACACATTTCTTCGTTTGTGCCTCAAGTTTGTCACTATCAGCATCTTTGACTTTCACATAAGCATCACAACCAAATACCTTCAAGTGTGAGAGACTAACCTCTTTACATTACCATTCTTCTTCTGGAATGTTGAACCCTAATGGGATTGAGGGTCCGCGATTTATCAGGTACTCCGCTGCATTAATTGAATCTGTCCAGAACATCTTAGGTAATTCTGCATGCAACCCCCGTTTATTCATAGTTCTATTCATTCTTTCAGCGACACCAATTTGCTGAGGAGTTTCTGGCACTGTTTTGATCATTCTTATCCCATTATCTGCACAAAACTCAACAAACTCCTTGCTGCTATATTCTCCCCCATTATTAGACTTTAAACATTAACATGCAGATTAGTTCCATTTTCAACAGTAGCTTTCCATCTCTTAAAGGCAATAAAAACATCATATTATTTTTAAGAAAATAAACCCATACCATTCTAGTAGAATTATCAATGAAAGTGACATAGTACCGTGATCCGCCTATTGATGAAACTGATGTAGGCCCATACACGTCAGTATGAATCAACTCCAACTTCCCAACCTTGGGTGACTTTCCAGACTTCACGAAAGTAACCTTTTTCTATTCGTCAAGTACACACGTCTCATAGTAACCAACCATCACCTTTTCCAACCTTGGAATTTTGCCTTTGGAAACTATCTCCTTCATACCCTTCTCATCCATATGCCCAAGTCTTTGGTGCCATAGAGTGGAACTACCTACATCTTCATCAATAGCTGCGTTCACATCATCAACCGGTACCTCCGGCATGTATAAAGTCCCTCTTTTGTGACCACGAGCAACAACCATATTCCCTTTTACTACTTTCCATTGGTGATTCCCGAAAGCTACATGAAGTCCTTCATCATCCAACTGCCCAACTAAAATTAACATCTTCTTAAGACCAAGAACATACCTCACGTTTTTCAGAGTCCAACTTGTACCAAGGGAAGTTCTGAGAACAACATCTCCAATACCTGTAATATCAAGTTTCTTGTCATCAGTTAGCCGAACCTAACCAGAATATGACCTATAATTTCGCATCACTTCCTTGCATGAGGTGGCATGGAACGATGCACCTGAATCCATAATCCAAGATTCAACCGAGCACTTAACACTGCAAACTAAAGCATCAGAGTAATCATCAGCTGCAACATTCATCTCTTTCTGAGTCTTAGGAGCTGTACACTGGTTTCTGAAATGTCCACTCTGCTTGCAGTTCTAGCAAGTAATATCATTCCTATTCTTTGACTAACCCCTCTTCCTCGATTTTGACATGTTTCTGTTTTTACCTAGACCATTGTCATTCTTTCTACGCCTGCCTTCAGCACTTAGTAAAGAACTCGATGACTCCCTGGAGTTCCGCCTTCGGATATCTTCTCCGAGAATCAAATCCTGAATCCCCTAAAAATAAGCTTAGTCATTCTAGATGAACTACTAACTGCCGTGACCGTGCCAGACCAACTCTAAGGTAAAGACGATAAAAGTAAAAGAGCTTGTACCTCATCATCGAATTTAATGTCAACTGTACTAACCTTGAGAGTATCGAATTAAACTCGTTCACGTGATCAGTAACGCATGCCCCTTCCTTCATCTTCGTATTCACCAACTGTCGGATCAAGAAAACCTTATTTGAAGCCGAAGGTTTTGCGTACATGTTGGATAACACCTTGATTACTCCAAACGGGGTCCTTTCATTAACGATATTGTACGCGACATTCTTCGCCAATGATAACCTGACCACCCCAAGAGCCTGCCTATCCATCAAGTCCCAATCTTCCTGCTTCATATCTGCTGGTTTCGTCTCCGATAAGGGTAGATGTAACTTTTTTTGATACAAATAATCCTCGATCTACATCTTCCAGAAACCAAAATCGTGGTCGTCAAACTTGTCGATCTTGACCTTCCCGCCTTCTGCCATTGCTTCAACTGAGCCAAACAAACAATATGGGTCTGATACCAGTTGTAAGGAAACGCGGAATGGACCCACGCAATAACCACCACAAACACAAGCAAATAGCAAAACGAGGACACGAACACATGAATTTTACATGGTTCACTTGATCGATGTGATCAAGCTACGTCCACGACCGAACTAGAGACTACTTATTATTATTTTTGAGTGAATGAGAATTACAAATACAAGCCATATATTTATAAGGAAGTTCTAGACATGGTTTCCTAATTTAAAACAAATTCTAGCCGAAACTTAATCAACAAAGTCGGCAAACGAAACCATAGCATGCATATCTAATTAAAACTCATGCATATCTTGTAGGTCCAAGTGTATCTGGTAACAACAATCAATTGAAGCAATCAACACAATGTATATGAACTCTTGATGAATGTATACGTACGTGAAGGAACCAAGAGTTCTGTTGTTTAAACGTATGATGAAAGCTTAAATGAATTAGGGCTAATTACAAACTATTTACCTCAAGGATATTTACAGAATGTACCCTAAACTATCACTAACGTCAAATGTAGTATTAAACTTCACTAAAATATATTGAATACAATTTAGGACCTAACATTATCCCCCTTTGTGTTCAATTTACAATTAAGCATAATAAAGAAATTTATCTATTTAAGCATCAAAACAATCTCCCAGTTCAGAATATGCAGATATTCTTTTTTTTTCTGCATCCAACATTTAAGAGATCGTTCTTTGAAGTTCTGAGTCTTCATTTGTTTATTAGAGATTGCAGTAGAAGCCTCAGGCCAATCAGAATTTACAACCATGATCATCTCTTTTGTCTTCACGGGAACAGTCTTGAGCCTTACACGAGAATAATATTCCTTGATTACGCACATATATTACTTGAGGGGTGGATTGGCTGTTTCAGCACC
Source organism: Pulicaria dysenterica (assembly GCA_947179395.2). NCBI lineage: Eukaryota > Viridiplantae > Streptophyta > Magnoliopsida > Asterales > Asteraceae > Pulicaria > Pulicaria dysenterica. The sequence continues at coordinate 68,545,773 of OX359291.1, read as the reverse complement.
TTTGGAATTTTCTTTACACAAAATTTGCTCCCCCTCGAAAGTAGCTCAAGATCATTAAAATCTAAATTTTTTCCAGAACCTTACTCTCTTTCAAATTTGTTAGCAGTTGTCTTCTTCTCTTTGAAACTTTGTCATCTTCTCTTTGAAAAATATAAGACACATTGCACTTCATGTATTAGCTTCCCCTTAACGTGTGAATTATCTCATCTTCTTTCCATCCTCAACTCAGTAAGATGATTCTCCCCCTCATGATGGTCAGGATCCATCATGATCATCATGCACATGTAAACTGCAATCAACTTGATATTGGCATGATTCTATTAGAATGATATGACAATTAAAGTATCCGTTGTAACACTGGGATCACATAGATTTCCTGTTAACACATCAGTTTAAATAAACTGAGTGACCTACGTTCAGCGTTGGCATGTGTTAGCACTGGTAGGATTTCCGTCTATCACTGTAAATATCATAAGATATTACTTAAGATGTTCCGGCACTGTCACAAAAACAGGCAAATATTCCACTGAGTGTCCTAGAAGAGAATAATATTGCAAATGACTCTAGACTCAATAAGTGCACAAAAGAAGTCGGGGACCGAAGTAGCTGTCCTTTAATTTTCAATATCAACAATCTCCAAATGAGATGTCAATAGTGTATGAGAAAAGTCTCCGTGTAAAGTTGAAACAATTATCTTTTAATAGATAATTGAGTAGCTGGGTGGGGTAAGTGCATTGCATCACTAGCTCCATGATGTCTTCTTCAATACCAGTATAAAACCAGTAGTAGATGCGGCTACCCAGATTAACATTGTTTAGTGAGGGTCTTTCTTTTCTTTTGATCATTTCTCTCACCCTCAGCTCTCTGAATATTTTTCAACTTCTCCCTCAAACTCTTTTTTCAAAATAAACAGACACTATTTTTCTCACTTCTATAAAATAGGAAGCTCCCTGGGTAGGTCTGTCCGGCTCTGGCTAGACCATAAGAGTAAAGAAGCTGCCTAAACATAGTACGCACGGGTGATCGAAACAACAAAACATTTTTGGAATTTGATGTGCTAAAAGCGTACCGGTTTTAAATTTATAAAAACCGTCTTTATTTTACGAACGACTATGACACAAAATAGGCAAGTGAACCTAATCGTATTATAATATAGAAAATAAGTACGGGTGTCGAACTCAAGGGGAACGAGCATGATTTGATAAAATTATACTAATTTAAATATTAAACTAAACTAAACTACTAAAAAGCAATAAAGGGGGGATTTTATGAATATGTGAGCTTTCAAACAACTAACACTACCAACTACCCTAGAAAATACCTAAAGTAAACCAAAGAAACAAGAGAGCGATAAAGCAAGAAACTTGGAAATTAAATAATATAATGAAGACTTCCCTCCCTAGATTCGATTTCACTCTCTTTCAAGTTGATTTAATTCAAGAAATCAACCAAATATCGATTCCTAAATTGATTAGACTCTTGTTCCGAAAATCTAACCCTATAATTGTACTCATTAATAATCCTTATGGTCAAAGGATTAGTTAACTCGTACAATTAACCAATTAAATTCGATTTATGAAAATCTTTAATCCAAATGATTTGTTAATAAACAAAACATGAAACCAACATACAAAGGTCATTATATGTTGAACCACATGTGAAAAACTGATTTTAGTTGTCTAACCTATGATTGATCAACCACTAGTCTAGATTATCTAATGATCATAGATAATAAAGATCCAAGTTTAACTTAAATAGAATGATCATCTAATTTAACAAAAAACTCAGATTGTAAACAACCAAATTCAGATTCTAAAACATGGATTATGAAGTGATTAAGACATTCATACATAAACTTGATTAAAAAGCACACAACATCAAATCAACTTGTCATTAGGTTCATCTCCTCTAGGGAGGAAAACATAGATCTAGCCTAGCATGATCTTACTAAACAAGAATATAATGACAAGGAATGGAAAACAGTAATAGCCGAATGAATCCAAGCCTTGATCTTCAAAATGGTATCCAAATTCCAAACCCTCCTCAAAATTATCGCATGTTGTTTTCTTTTGGCCACTGCCGCCTCTTATTGCACGAAGAGTATTGTATATGATCTGATTATTCCCTCTGCCGCCACCATATTAGAAATATATATATTATATCGTAATCCTCCTTAACAGCCGTATGAATTAATAGAATTTGGGCCCTTTGAGATTTCCGGCCCAAGTCATTAATTAAGACCCCAGTTGTTTTTCTTTTTGATTTACTTGTTGCGTATACTGTCACCAACCCAACTTCTCATTTTTTTTGTTCTAAAAAATCCTCAATTAAGTATAATAAGGCCACAAGATTAATTAAATGGACCAATCAGAGCCCATGTCATTCTTTCTTCAAGTATGTATTAGCATCGGCCCAATTGTTTCATTTTGATGTATTCTTTTATTAGCTTCAGCTCTCGGCCACAAGTAGATAATCACGGCCCAATTGAATAATCCAAACATAATATTATTGTGGCCCATTTTGTCTAGCTTCCGTAGCCTTTTGAATCACCTCATTTCGAGCTCGTATGAGTGAGATATGATAAAAACATTGGAGATGTGTCAAAGCTGTCAACTTATTCAATTTATCTCTTTTTTTCATCATTTCTTATCAAATTCTCTATTTTTCTCTCAAGAGCCCTGAAACACATATTACAACAAATTAAGTAGATAATTAACCTAATTCATCATAATAATACAATCAAAGAATCAAATATCGCATATAAATAATATGTATATTTTAGGCGATATCAGAATTTTGAACATTTATACTATTTTTGGAGTTTTTGATTATTCAAAATTTTTGGATTTTCATTTTTCAATGTTTTTGGATTTTCGAAGAGTGAAACTAAAACAAAAGAAATATTTTTGCGAAACTTTTTCTGATTTACCCCCCTACAAGCATACATAAAAATAATGTTTATTGAGAAAATTTGCATACTTGTGGGTCTTGAAGACTTGTGCTCCCCCTGCAAGTAACAATCATCAACACAAAAGTTATATCAAATAATGATAAACTACATAAAGCAAGTTTCTCAGATCAGGCTCGGGCTGATGCTGAACACAATGATGTGTGTAATGAACAACAGCCATGAGATTTGAACTTCTTAGCATATTGAACACCTAGTTGTGTTGACTTCACAATATTGTCCAGAGTGTAACTGTAGTGTTCCAGAATGTCTCTAGGCTTATCTGCAAAACAAATTATGCAGATTTTGGTACCCATTTGAATTTGGGTCCAGGTGGATTAGGAGAATTAACTACATATTCATTTTTAGGCATCCACTTGTAGTTAGAATTCAATTTCTCCTTTTGAATGTTTTGATTGATCAAGAATGTGTTCACTCGTTGAGGGGAGGTACAAATTTTCTCCTTGGATAATCTTATCAGATGTTTAATAGAATACACCTTAAATGGATATTTCACATCAGACTTATTTAAAGAATCCCAACAAGAATTAATCAAAGTAGAATATTCATACTTCCTAACATTAGAGTTTGAAGGAACATTAGAATTAGAACCTAACTCTTTTGGAACATTAGTCTTTGCAAAACGAGAACTATTTCCAGCATTTGAAGCTCTCCCATGTACATGATCAAAATTGTGTTTATAACTATCCGAACCAGAATGATTTTCAACATTAATTTCATGACCACCATGACCAAAATGATTTTTCTCTATAAAACGTCTTTTCCTAGCTTCTAGAAAACTCTTTCTTTTCTCAAGCCACAATGCTCTCTTGGCCTGCCTTTCACTTAAAGTTTTCTCTGTCATCACTTCCAAATCTTGGTTAGGAAATTTAACGTATTGATTATGCTGAGAGGTGCTACATTGATCATTAACGACTTTTTCTCCAAGATCAGATTCCAATAACTCATCAAAATTCTGTTCAACAACAGATTTTCCTTTGTCTTTCAAAGAGTCTGAAACATTTTCTGTTTTAGTGTTGACAACGGAAGTGAGTTGGTCTTTTAAAGAATTTATTCTATCAAGTAGAATAACCCTTTCATTAGTGAAATCTGTTGTTTGTTTAGCTAACTCTTCTTGAAGATCTGAAACTTTCTTTTTCAAAATAGAACTTGGAATATAAAGATTAGAGTATTCGGGTTTTTCAGAAAGATTTTTTGATTTTTGATTGAATTCTTCAGAAGAATAAGTAGATGGAGATTCAGTTAATGAATAAATTTCAAGATTTTCATAACTCTTGCTTAACTCAGTGTAGTCAAACGAAAGTTGCATTTTATCTTTATTTTCTCTTTTTGGAATTTCTAACTCATCATCTTCTGAAGCCCCTCTGAATTTAATTAACCCCAACCCATAAATTCAAATTCATAAAATTGAGCACGACATAATTTAGATAAATTCTTTGGATTTTCAAAACCTAGACCCGCTTTTACGTCGTAAAATTGAATGTATTTTGGTTTATTAAAATATATAGTCTGTTCTGATTGACCATGTTTACAAAGATTATCTTCCAGTTCTTTAACTTTAGAATACAGTTACGTTCTTTCTTTAACATAACAATCAATCTCAGCATCATTATCATTACATTGAATTTTCGCATCCCTTAATTTGACATTAATTTCAGAGTTGACTTCAGTAAGATATTCAACTTTTTCTTCACAAAGTTTCAACTTACTTTGTACATAGGACAGTTGATCATTTGCTGACGCCAGTTCTCGATTGCACTGAACTAACTCATTGTAATTGTTGTCTAATCTAGCCTCTAAGATTCGACAATGAGCTTTATATTTTTCTAATTCTAAAATTTGATTTCGCAAAGTTTGAATCATATCAATGAACTGAGAATTAGTAGAACTAACCTCGGAACCAGACTTTGAGATGCAAGACTGCAGATCTCCATTATTAGCATGTACTTCTTTTGACATTTTGATACGCAGAGATATGATCGTAGATTGAAAACAAAAGTTGGTATGACACGAGAAGTGTGTGTGTGTGAATTGTGTGATCGAAAAATGACTAAGTGACAGAACTAATCAGACTTTCGGTCCGAGCAGAAGTCCGAGCAAAGTTTAGAGCAAAAGTCTAAGCAAACACTGAGCAGAGTTTATGAGCAAACATTGAGCAGAAGTTACTAAGCAAAGTTTATTGAGGAATTCGGAGCAAACACAGTTTACGAGCAAACACTAAGCAGAGAGTTTACTGAGCAGAAGTCTGAGCACTGAGCAAACACTATGCAAACATTAAGTAGAGTAAACACTGAGCAAACACTAAGCAGATCAAACAATAAGCAGAGTTTACGAAGTCTGAGCAAAACCATGCAAACACTAAGCAGAAGTTTGTATGCGCAAGAAGAACAGTCGATAATCGATTCAAGCCTGAGCAAATATACTAAGCAGAAGTTTGTATACACATGCTTTGGAGCGGTTTAATAAGTAGAAGATGGAACAAAAATTCCTTTTTATTTTTGACCACAACTATTGCCAACTAGCTTACTCACATACAAAGATCACTAACTCCTTGAAAACAAGATTAAAAAAAATGAGATAAACAAGCACTAATAAAGCAAAATGGTTCATGCAAATTAAACTAGGATGAAAAGCAACAAAATTTAGTAGCCTGAATTTATTGATAAAAGGAAATGGACATTAATTCAGAGAACCATGTGGGTCGGTGGCCAAACAAAATAATTCTCAAAGGAAGATTTGGTTTGCGCAGGAAAGCATGCTGTGCGCTGGTTTTCAGCGCAGTAAATGGTTTGCGCAGGAAGGCTTCAGCGCACAAATTTGTTTGCGTAGCTAAAGAATCAGATTCAACGACAATCACCTTTTCAATCAAATTCATGCTCAAATCACAACCAAAAATTATTCAATCGATTTCTAACAGTTTATAATCACCAAACTAACAAACCCCAACAGTTAATTGTAGTTTTAACACACAAAACAAAAGGAATTAGGGTTCTAATAGCTACGGCAGTTTCAGAAAATAAGAACAAGAAACGATCGATTATAAAAGAAATACCAACCTATTTGTTAAATCTTTTGCTCTTATACCACTTGTAGGTCCAAGTGTATCTGGTAACAACAATCAATTGAAGCAATCAACACAATGTATATGAACTCTCGATGAATGTATACATACGTGAAGGAACCGAGAGCTCTGTTGTTTAAACGTATGATGAAAGCTTAAATGAATTAGGGCTAATTACAAACTATTTATACCTCAAGGGTATTTACATAATGTACCCTAAACTATCACTAATGTCAAATGTAGTATTAAACTTCACTAAAATATATGGATCACAATTTAGGACCTAACATATCTAATCCAAGTTTAAATTTAATTCAAACACCTACACCTTTCTTGGATAGGTCCACGTGCACCATATTATTCAAAATATCTTGAACTTGCTATGTTTACCAACTCCATATGACAAAAGAAAATAAAACCAATTCCGGTAATTTTCGTCGATGTTCGTCGTGTGGTTTGACTTTTCTACATAGAGTAATTAGCTTCCACTCTCAACAAATCCCTTGGTTAAAGTAAATCACAAGTGATTTATTTCAATCCAATCTGGCAAGAAGAGGTATAACATTAGAAACCTTGGGTTGTCCTCTTTATAGCTCAAAAATGGCAACGTAGGATCACTAAATTTTATCCAACTTTGTCTCCAAAGCTATTCTTATAAGAATAGCACTTTGGTGCAATGTCTCTTTTGTGCATTTCTGGTCTGTAACGAGCTGCTTCTTTGGGTTATATCGTCTTGGGGCGGACCTGTGTTAATGGGGGAGGGGGCACGGGACACCGGTCTTTTTTCAGTTCGTAGTGTTAATTTTCGATTTTTTGAGACGGTGGTACCGGTAAATTTTCGGGGTGCAACCGGCGATGCCACCAAAATCAAAGGAAAAATGAAACTTTTTAAAAAAAATGATAAAAAATAGTTTAATCTTTCTATTTATACCTTTAAAATACTTTAGTTTACCTTTAAAATAGCATTTTAGTTAACATGGCTTCATATAAATTGTGTTTTGTTTTAAATTTTGACCCTAAAATACCAAAACAACAGCAGAAACCTTGTTAATCTGACCCGATTAATCGGAAACCCGAGAAAAAACCCGAACCAAACCCTCAATTTTATTTAATTTCATTTTCGCATTATATGGTGCTACTGGTCAAAAAAATTCCTGGGACCGCCCCTGTCTAAGACTCAAAGAAAGGAGGCTTTCAACTTTCATTACCCTCATTTTCACTTACATGTGAGTGGTTTGGAATCATTGGAATGATGTTATATTCTCAAACAAACACACCAACTAATGTTTGCTGTTTGGATTGATTCAAAAGTCTAGTTTTTCCAAGGTGAACTCGAGGGGGAAACTAAGCAAGAAGCTCTATCGGCAAATTAGAGTGCAAATCCCTTGGTTGAAATAAATCAGAAGTGATCTTTTGTTGTACTTTCTTTGTTGGTTTTATTAATTTGTTCCGGCAACTTGCTAACTTTTATTAATAAAATCTTTCTTGCCGTTAAAAAAAAAAAAAGTGTACGTTCGAATCCCTTCCCCCCCTCTTTCTTTCTAAAGTGGCTGTCTCATGCTTTGGTTTTTGTTTATAAATTTTTGTTTCTCTTATATTTCTTAATATTCTTTTAACCTATTTGTTGGGATTCTTTTTCCGAAACTTTGTACGCTTTCTTTCTTTTTCTTAAAGAAAATTTCATACCCATTTCATGTGTCCCAAAGTTTGGATTCGGGTTTTTTAGTCAATCCTATCGACATCTTATTATGGTGTATTTTAGGAGACAACCTTTTGACATGGTCTTCCAAGAGCGAGGCATGATTTCTCGATCTAGTATAGAGGCCGAATATATGGGTGTGTTGTTAATGTTGTGGCACTATATGGTTACATAACCTTCTTCTTGAGCTATGCCCTCCTCTACTAAAGCAACCTTTGTTTATTGTGACTATGCGTGTGTCGTGTATATGTCAAAAATCCTGTTTATTGGCCCATTCTATCCTTACATATTATATACTCAAGTTAATAAAGAATTAAATAGAAATTTATTGTTAAAATATATTACTCTCAGATACATTATTCAATCCTTTCATGATTGACCTCGTAGCATATTCTCCTTGGAAGAAATTTCTGAAGAGATATTTTCAAAAAAACGTGAGAATCAAGTTATACAAAGTCAAAGTCAACTACTTGAGATCGTGAAACCAAAATCACTCAACAACCTAATTTTTTTTCTTTCTTTAGTGATAATCTGTTCTTTTGGTATTAACATGTAGACTTCTTCCTTGTCAAGTGGACAAACTTGATCGAATAAAAAGAGACTAATATTTGCTGTAAAATGCACATGCTCTTTCCGGCCTACGAATGTCAACTATTATTATTTTATTTAAATTCAAATAAAGAGCTCAAAAATCAAATATGGTACATTGTTTTCAAAGTCAACCTTCATATATATAGCTTCCTCTGCCATTAGTTCAAAACAAGCTCCTAATTATGAGGATGGTGTTTGGTGGACAAATCAAGATCAGCCTTTCCATTCTAATACTCTTCTGCATATTAAACCATGAACTATCTGCTCACTTGATTACATCAGAAGACAAAAATGTTAACGTAAATCATGAAATTTCAGTAGGCGTGGGGATCATTCTCGATACGGAGTCATGGTTCGGGAAGTCCATTCACAGGTGCATTACCATGGCGATATCTGATTTTTATGCTCTTAATAACGATTATAGAACAAGAATAGTTCTTCACACAAGCGACTACAAGGGAGATCCGCTAGAGGCTCTATCAGCTGGTACACTCGATCTCTTGTCTATGCAATTCAGCTCTCATTTTATAAGAGATTAATTAGATTCATTTACACTAGTTACATATAGTTCCTGAAACTTGTTCCTTTTTTCTTGCCTGAGAACAGTAGACCATCTTCTGAACAACATCAAAGTGCAAGCCATTGTAGGTCCAGAAACACAACTTCAATCAAAGTTATTGGCCCTGTTTGCTGATAAAGCTAAAGTTCCTATTTTTTCATTTGCTGGTCTGTCATCGAAGGCATACCCTTACTTGTTCCAAATCAAAGACGACGAATCCACTATGGCCAAGAGTATTGCTGCCTTGGTGAAATCATATAAATGGAGGAATGTTACCTTCATTTATGAGGACACGGATGATGGGAGGGAGATCTTGCCTCATTTGCTCGAGTCATTCCAAGAAAAGCGCATCCCCATCAGCTGCAAAAGCGCCATTTCTGCCTCAACCCCCGTTGATGAAATCACTAAAAAGCTGCGTAAGCTCAAGACTTATCACACACCTGTAATTATTCTACACATGTCACCTTCACTAGCATCTACCTTTTTTTTAAACGCAAAAACATTAGGAATGGTAGGGGAAGAATATGCATGGATTTTAACTGATAAAGCAATAGATGTCTTTCGATCATCAAACTTTGATGTTATAGAGTCATTACAAGGGGCACTAGGCTTTAGATCGTATGTTCCAGCATCAAGCAGGCTATATAACTTAACAGCAAGATGGCATAATTTCTTTTACAGAGAGCATCCAACCTCAGTAACAAAAGAGGTGCCCGTGCCCGCCATTTGGGCATATGACACAATTTGGGCACTCGCTGAGTCTTTTGAGAAGGTTGGAGGACTGCATAATGGTCCTCTGCTTTTGAATGAGATTTCCAAAGTTAGATTCAAGGGTATAAGTGGTGAGTTTCAATTTAGTGAAGGAGAAGTGATCTCCAATGGATATGAGATTATTAGAGCCATTGACTATGGTGAGAGGAGAGTAGGATATTGGACCGAATCAGAAGGACTCAGCCGATCAGACATTCTGACTAACCGTATCCATCTATATTCCGATCTAGCTAGTAATGAAGCTGTTAGCTGGTTTGGAGGGCCAACTACTGCTTCAAAAGGTCGGATGTTGTTACAAACAACTCCCAATAGAGAGTTAAAAATCGGTGTTTTAAAGATAAGAAACTTTAAGTACTTCATGGACGTTACTCATGATGTTGAGAAAAATATTACAACTGCTACTGGATTCTCTATGGATGTATTTGACGCTTGTCTTCGTGCATTACCATATAAAGTGACGTACGTATTGATCTCATATGAGAATGCCACTTATGATGATCTTGTGCAGAAGGTATTTAATCAGGTATGTGTATATATTCGATTTCTAGATTGCAATTTTAACAGGAAAATCATAATTTAATTGCTTTGAAATTTATATAAATCGTAGTCCATGGGCTTCTTCTTGATAGGAAATTGATGCAGTCGTGGGGGATTCAACAATATTGGCCAACAGATCCGAGTATGTTGAATTTACAGTGACTTACAGCGACTTAGGTGTAGGAACACTAGCAAGAATCAAGAAAAAAGACATGTGGTTCTTCTTGAAGTCAGTTGACATTGATCTTGTGCTCACATTCATCGCTTCTCTAATGGGAACTGGTCTTGTTATTTGGGTTATTGAATATAAGGATGATAAGAAAGAACCTTCACCAACTATTGGACAAACCTTATGGCTCATGCTAATGAGCATCTTTTTTTCTCAAGGTACTCTCTCTCTCTCTCTCTCTCTCTCTCTGATGCTCTTTTTTACCATATAAATATAATTTAACGAAGATTTTATATTGTGTTTCATTTGTATCGTAGGAGAGCAGTTGAAAAGAACTTTGTCGAAAATCGTTTTGTTTATTTGGTTACTGGTGATACTTATCTTGATCGTGGGCTACAACGCAACACTGGCTTCGCTGATGACGTTAGAGCAATTTGCATCGGCATCAAAAGGTGGAATTGTGGGATTTCACGGAAACTCTTTTATGAGGGGAGTCACAATCAGCAACTTGCATTTTGAAAATCATAAACATAGGCCATTCTACTCATATAAGGATTATGCTCATGCTTTATCAGAAGATGGTGATGCAGATGCCATTGTTGATGAAATTCCATACATCAAGATGTTTCTTGCTAGATATTCAGGTGATTATGGCTTGGCGTCGTCTCAACCTATCACTTCTGGTTTTGCCTTCGTAAGTACCCTTTTGCACTTGATCCTACCACTATTTACACACACACACACACGCGTTTTCTTTTGCCATATGCATACATGGTTGACATGTTTCTTGTTCAGATCTTCCAAAAAGGTTCACCATTGGTACAAGATGTGTCAAAGGAAATCACGAAAATGAGATTAGATGGAACTCTTGGGAGATTGGAGAAGCGGTGGTTTGAGAATCGGCTTGCCATTCCATCCCGAAATTCTACAGCAACAAAAGCCTTAACGCTTGATTATTTTGGTGGTCTGTTTATTAGTAATACAATCAGCTTAGCTCTAGCTGTTATGATCGTTGCCGTCTACAAAGCCTATGCAATAATATACTCCTATTTTGAAAGATTGTTTATATCAAGATTGCTAAGATTGTGGAGACTGATTCATTGGCAAAGTTTGATTCCACCGCGTGCATTATTCTAGATCGTGCCGTGATGGATGTTACATAATTCAGACATAGTTTAATCTCTTGAACAGATAAAGATATTCTACACATTGGAAAATTACATGTATATCTTCGATCTGAACGAATTTTGCTGCGATAAAAAACCAGGATCTTGATGGCGCGCTATCCCTGGTTTCATCGAATATATAAAATTCTCTACTTCGGCCATGTACATAGCTTAATCAGATCAATTAGTGAACCATGTGAATTACTTTGTTCTAGCTAATTCTTGATTGTTTTGTATTCGTATTTGTGCGATCATAAAATTGGATCTCGATGCGATTCCCAAATCTCATCTCCTATAGATAAATGATGATAACTAATTCTTGTTCTTTGTTTTTTTGTTAATATATATATATATATATATATATATATATATATATTAACAAAAAAACAAAGAACAAGAACAGCATAAACTAACTTAGAAAGTGAACAATCTTGAGCACGTTTGAGAACCCTGCAAAAGCATAAAATGGTCAAAGTACTCTGACTAAGAACAATATTGAGCACGTTTGAGAACCTTAAACACTTTGACATTTTCATTTTGTTGGTGCATCATTCAGCTCAATTACTTTTCTCTACAACATTTTTTTACCATCTGTTTTCCTCTCAAGATAAGCAGCGATTAAACAACAACAACAACAATACCCAATCCCGTTAAAGCGGGGTATGGGGGAGGTGAGATGTAGACAATCATACCTCTACCCGTAGGTAGAGAAATTGCTTCCTGAAGAAGACCTCCGGCATCGAGAAGACAGAAAACAATAAGAAAAAAGGAGAAACAAGGAAAACACGAAAAAAAGGTTAAAAAAACATAAAAATAAAAAATAAAAGCACAAAAAAATGAAATTATATATATATAGGGGAGGGTTCATGCGAAAACCGTTGTTAGTGCGAGAACCGCGTAAACCAATCTTAACCGTTCCTTGGATATGGGAAGTACAATGGATGGAGAGCGTGGAGGGATAGGGTGTGGCAGGGTGCATGTGAGGAATTCATGGGTGGGCAATGACATTGAAGGAGGGAGAATTGGATGGCTTAGATTGGTTCTCGCGGTTCTCGCGCTAACAACGGTTCTCGCATGAACTTTTGTCTATATATATATATATATATATATATATATATATATATATATATATATATATATATATATATATATAAAAGTATGGAATAAAAACCCTCGCAAATGGGGCACAACCTAGTCCCCAAACCATAGACCCTAAGCCGCAAAGGACAAACTCTCTTCTACCTAATCCTGGATCCTAATCTTCCTTCTCTATGCGGACCTATCTGAGATCATGTCCACAGAGAGATAGCTCCTGTAAATCCGCTCTAACTCATCCTCCCACCTCAGAAAGGGGCAACCACGCCTCTTAGTGCCATCCACTGTAAGCGATTCTACTATCCTGACTGGTGCCGATGGAAGCCTCCTTTTAACGTGGCCGAACCACCTCAGTCTCCCTTCCTTCAACTTGTAGACTATAGATGACACTCCTAATTCGTTTCTAAATATACCAACCGGAATTTTATCTAACAATGTTTTCCCGCACATCCATCTAAGCATCCTCGTCTCTACCACTTCTAACTTCTCCGTTTGCGCCTTTTTTAGTGGCCAACACTTGGATACATATAACATGGCAGGTCCAACAGCTAGTCTGTAGAATTTTACTTTAAGCCTAAGCGGTACTTTCTTGTCGCAAAGTAAACCTGACGCCGCTCTCCACTTCCTCCACCCTGCCTGCATACGGTTGGAAACATCCTCATATATCATCCCCGTTCTGTGTAAAATGGATCCTAAATACCTGAAAGACTCCTGGGGTCTCAAAGCGTGATCCCCTATGTAGATATCTTGGCTCCCCTTGATATTGGTCTTGCTAAAATGGCAAAATAGATACTCGGTCTTACCTCTACTTATCCTTAATTAGTCATGAGTCCTCAAACGCTACCCTCCACTATTCTAATCTTCTGTTTAACTCCTCTTTCGTATTAGAAACCAAGACAATGTCTTCTGCGGAAATCATACACCATGGGATACTTCCTTGAATCCCTCTCGTTAGCTAGTCGAGAATGATTGCAAAGATGAAAGGACTAAGTGCAGACCCTTGGTGGAAAACCATTTATAACCTGAAAGTACTCACTATCTCCTACCGGAGTGCTAACACAGGACGAAGTACCCTCATACATGTCTTTCAAGACCTTAATATATCTCCCCTGGACGTTTCTATTGTTTAGAGTCCTCCAAATAAGCTCTCTAGGCACACTATCATATGTTTTCTCTAAATCTAAGAACACCATATGCAAATCACGTTGTCTTTCCCTATGCTTTTCCACGAGGCTTCTAATCAAGTGAACTGCTTCTATTGATGACCTCCCTGGCATAAACCCGAATTGATTTTCGGATACTTTTGTTTCCTGTTGCAACCTATTTTCTATCACCCTTTCCCACAACTTCATCGTATGGCTAAGGAGTTTAATACCACGATGATTCCCACACATTTGGGCGTCTCCCTTGTTCTTAAAAATTGGAATAACCACACTCCTTCTCCATTTTTTAGGCATCTTAGCAGTTCAAAAAATCAGGTTAAAAAGCTTCGTTAGCCAGTTAATGCCCGGCTCTCCAAGACACCTCCATAGGGATTTGATCAGGTCCTGCCGCCTTTCCACTCCCCATCTTACAAAGAGCACTTCTAACTTCCCCTTGAGGGATCCTAGTACAATAACAATCATTATGAACGCTAATTTAAGGCCCTCCTCGGGGCTCTCTCCACTACACATCATATCTAATCCTATGTCCTGGTTAAAGAGATGGAGAAAGTAATCACCCATCTACGTCTAATATCTCTATCTTTTAAAATTGCATTCCCTCTGTCATCCTTAATACGTTTGATGCTTCTTAAATCTCTATTCCTCCTCTCGATCTCGAGTCCATTAATTAAGAGGAATCGTGGGAAAAATAACTGCAGACCGATGATCCTACATCCGTTTTCAGTGGAGGACACAAAACGGCGTGGAGAGGCTCTAAGAATCTAGTTTCATACTTTCATGACATGTATCATCTACCAAAATCATAAACCTTGCCATCATCACGTTGCATACAACTGTCATCATTTATACTGTTTTATATAGTAAAAAGATTACTAAAGCAGAATGTCTCACAGTTTACTTTCTTGACAGACCTCGTAGCATATCAGCATATGCTTCTAAGTAGAAATTTTTGAAGAGATATTGTTTAAATACCATAAAAAAATGTTATAAGAAGTCAAAAGTAAGTTACAAAGTTTTATATTGGAGCAAAGATAACTTTTAATAAAATTTGAGTAATTTCATATTACCAACACCCTGTTTTCGAGTTTTTTAAAGGAGGGAAAGGAAATAATTTCTTCTTCTCCTTCATAAAATAAAAGGCATTGTACTTCATGTTCCTTATAGTATGCATCATACGCCCCTCCATCCATGATTCCGCGCCAGTTACCTACGATTTCTTCACCACCGACCGACTCACTAACCTTCAATTTATGTTGTATGTTTGTATACCTCAGGTTTTATGGTTCCAAGTTTGCGGGTAGTTAGTGTGGTAGTTATACATCCCTTTCCCTTCTTCCTTACCCAATGTCACATCATCGTCATATCATTTCCTCTCTCATTCCTTTCTTCCTACCCACTTCAAGTGTAATACATCCTTTTTCTTACCTAAACTTTCCCGACTCTTTTTATTTTTTTATTTAAACAAATAATTATTTATATAAATAATATAATTCATTAATTAATAAATTAAAAATTCATACAAGACTAAAAAAAATACATAATTTTAAACTTAAATAAAATCTACAACTTTAAAATAAAACAAATTACATAATTTTAAACATAAAAGTAAACAATAATATTTAGTCACCCGTACTTGACTTGTATTTCGTCCTTCATCTTCAACTTAGTCTCCAATGCACCTCCCGAAAGATGATTCATCGGCTTCATGTAAAATTCGTATTCTTTCATTTTCACATCCGCTGCTTGTATCTCCAATTGTTTTTCACGATACGAGAGGCGGTCATTTTTCGAATTTAACGATGATAGTTCGTTCAACAACGACGTGATGCTCTCTTCTTTCAACTTGCTTCTAGTTGATGCCGATGCCAACCGCTTCCCCCGATTCCTACCGATAGGTCGTGTGCAGGTTCAGTTGCCTCAACAACTTCGTATTGTCCTCGATGAGGTTAATATGGACGTGTGCATCGGAAGACCCCGTGGTGGATCTCAGATTGGATTCCGAGGTTTTGCTTCGTTTTGAAGAACGGGGGGTGGCTTCAATGGGAGGAACTTGGTGCCATTTGGGAGAACTCCTAAGAATTTCCCAACATCTTTCATCTAGTCAGGATCGGATATAGATTATATCAAATAACAAGAACTAACTTTAAATAATCAATCAGAGTAAAATAAAAGTTAATCTTTAACTATGATCACAATCAATTAAGAAGTTGCGGAATCACACTTAATTGATTAAAGAAGGTTTTAAACAAAGATTAATTCAATCAAACAGTAGTTTTATTAACCAACCAGAATGATTACAAAAGCAAACTTTACCCCCAATCTAACTTATTCTGTTAGACGAAGAACACAGACTGTTCTTAGGTTTCAACAAGAAACTTAGAGGCTAAAACACTTTCAGAAAAATAACAATAAGAACAAATGCTATGAATAATGAGATCAAATCGTCGTACTAAATTGATCATCTAATGAAGTATATATAGACTCTTGATTCTCCTTGAATTGTTGACAGTTAGGTAATTTTCTATCTTCTGAGATAATCTTGATAATCTTCAAAGTATTTCGAGATATCTTCTAAGATAGGATTTTCCAAATATAGCTCAACAGAAACTGTTTAATGAACACAACAGTTCTTTTATTCTTCTAACAGTCTTCAGCTTCAAGATCTTCAAACAGTTTTTGACTTTGTTAACTAACAGTTCTGAACTTTTGTACTAACAGTTGTAAACCTTGCAGCAATTGTTAGTTACAACTGTTTTCGTATCCATCTAACAGTTTTTCAACTGTTATCACCAAAATACTCTAACAGTTTTACCTTTGCATGTTCAACAGTTTCAATGACTTAGCGAATTTCCCAACAATCTCCCCCTAACTTAAAGTATTGAACAATACACTTAAGTTGTTTTATAGGGTTCAACCATAGAAACATTCACATAAGCAAAGAACATATTAACATTAATTCTGCAAAGTAAAATTGTTACAATCAAAATATGAAGGAAAAATTACATTTCCTTTTTCTCTATCAGCTCCAACCTTTCTTTCAGTCTTCTTCCCAGATCTTCCCTTAACTTTACTGGACCATAATACTTTGCCTTCACCATGTACACCAATTTGGTCTTACTATGATCAACAAAATTAAGATCAAACCATTGGGTTTTAGCATTGTTTGTCACAAGATTATACACCCTTGATCTTTCAAAAACTTTCACAGTCAATATTGGAAATCTTTCATCATTTGTCAGTATTGACATCACTCCCTGTGGATTGCATATACTCGATAAATGTACCAAAAATACTTTTATCTCAATTTCAGCATCCTTTCCAAAATGACTTACCCCATATTCATACATTTCTTGTACATCTCTCCTGGTCACACTATCCATCAGTGCAGTGAAACTGACATAGCTTTCAATTGGTTCCACCTCTCTAACAATGGTGACTCCCTGCTTTCCAGTTTCCACTCTCAACATTTCAAACCTCCATTCTTTGATATGTGACTTTTGAGCTTCAAGTTTGTCAATTCTTTCTTTTACCTCCATTGAGAGTCTATCTTGCAAAATAGTTTTGACCAAGCCTGTTTTGGCTTTTTCTTCAGACTGTTGGGGTTTTTTCTTTTCCACTACTGGCTTGGGAGGTGGAACTGTTTTCTTCTTTACAACTCTTTTTCTTTTTACTCCCTTACCAGCAGCTTCCTTTACTTTCTCTTCCTCATCAATCTGAGCAGTGATCTCATCAGCCAGCTTCTTTGCTATCTCAACAGCTGCTAGCCTTAATGCAAATTCATGATCACGCTCTTCTTGTTGTTGTCTTGAAAGCTTGAGCTTAGGACAAACAACAACAATTTCTTTACCTTTGCCTGAAACAGGAGGCAACTTTGATTCTTTCTTTCCTTCCTGGATGACTATCCCTTTATACCCTTTCTTTGGTGGTAAAGATTCTAACGTAGCAACCTTTCCATCAAGCCATCCATCATCGATTTTCTGTGCCATTCTAGAAGAACTTATTCCTAGATATTGAGCACTAATATCAACCAAGTAATTCTGTTTAACTGTTGACCAAGATTTGAAAATCTCAGTGCTTGGAACATCTGCAGTTGATACCATCCTGTTGATTAGCATCCTATCAACACTTGAAAGCTGTTCTTCTTCTTCTTCATTAACCGCTTGGACACTTGCAACTGTTAGTTGATTTGAAGTTACAACTGTTGGTTGTTGTGTTGCAACTGTTTGCTCATTTGGAGCAACAACTGTTTGTTTATCCTGTGAAACTGTCTGCTTAACTTTTCCTGCTTGGATTTTCTTCTTCCTTTAGCTTGAGCAGTTGAAGAGATTTTCACCAAGGATTTGGGTTTAAGCAACATCTCATGAGTATGAAGAACATTTGTTGCTTTCTTCAGATTCTCATCAAGAAAGTTCAGCTGCTTATCTTGCCTTATTAACACCTCATTGTGAATTGCTACTACCTTGAGTACTTCGGTTGCCTTCTCCAACTGTTCAGTCAGTTCTTTTATCTTCTCATCTTGAGAAACTATCCTTTTGTTTTGAAGAGCAATCCTTTTCTTTAGGTGTAAATGAGCAGCAAGGTAAGGTGCGAAGTTAGGATCCATCAATGCATGTTGTTTCAGTCTTGTCTCAATGTCAGTTAGTGTTTCCACTGTGACCATATCATTGACATTTTTCACTGGTGGTTGACTCCCCTGAGTATCACCATCAGTACCCCTCTGTTCTTGGTTCTGGGGATTACCAGAAACTGTTTTACTAGTCTCTGTTGCCATGGTTGAGGTCTTAGCTATGTTAACACTGTCCTGTTTATCCCTTGCGGATAAAACAGTAGTGTCAGCCTCAAAGACCATATGATCACCCTCTTGAGGAATGATCACCTCCTCATTGTGCTTGGGAGACAGCACCAAAGGTTCCCTTTCGATATTCTGCACAGATGAATGCTCCTGTGCAGGGCTAACAGTTTGGGGTTCTCTAGCTGTGGTGGAAGGAGCACCAACAGTTTTTCTCTTCTTTCTAAATACTTTTAGTGCAGGGGCTTGTGTTGTAGCTTTTTCAAAGGAAGCAGGTTGGGAATTTTGAGTATCTTGGACTGTGGGTTCCAGTGTTGGTGGTGTAGCAATACGATGGGTTTCATGCTCAACACTGGCAGTCCTGTTTCTTGACAGAAACTCCACCATTTCAGAGAGTGGAGGAGTTATGGCACCAGAGAAACTCTTGCCATTTATCAACAGTTTGCTCAAAGTGGAAGCCATATGAGCAGAGGGAATAATGACCCTCTTGTGTGATTTTAGATTTGGCATCAAAAAGTTTAACAATACTTGCACAAATCGAGGATACATCAAAAAGAGACCATACTTGGTCCCTAGATGTTTTACCATGCCATTGAAAATTAATTTTGAAAAGTTGAAGCAACGATTGTTGGCCAAACAGATTAAGGCCAAAGCAATGTTGCTTCTAAATTCGTTCCATCATGTTCTTTTAGGACTGATGCACTGCTGGAGAGTATGAATCAAATACTTCCAGTGAGCACAGAATTGTCCCTTATAGAATGTACCCTTCCCTGAAGGACCCTCATACCCAAGCTTAACAAGCTCGGCATGCAAAAAATCTAGTGAAACTGAATCAGAATACTCACCCTCACTATCATTGAGTTGTAGAAGGTGGCGAATGGTGTCCTCAGAGATTGAGACGGTCAACTCATCAATGGTAGAATCAATCCATTGCACGTCATCAGCTGTTCGAAGTTGAGCATGTTTCCAAAACTGATCAATGTAAGAAGTGTATATGGTAGGGTTGATGGTGAGAGCAGTGTTGAGATTGGACAATGAAAGATAATCAATCATATCGTGAAACGTGTGAAGATCATCGGGTTTTGAAAGAAAAGCAAGCATGTTATGTTCCTTGACGAATGAAAGGGGAGCCATGGCGATTTGATAGCAGAATTCTAGGGTTTTAGCGTTCAAACGAAGTTCAGTATGCGTAAAGAAACCTCTGAGAAGGGAATGGTTTATATATGTTTCGATTGTTGAAAGCAATCCAAAGGCTTCCAATCCAAAATTCTGCAAAGACCAAAACACCCTTTAATAGCTTAACAGTTGACGGACAAAATAAACTAACAGTTGAGAAACTGTTTTCATAAGATGTAGCAACTGTTATTCAAAAATTAACTCCCTTAGTTGACAAATTTCTCCCCCTCAGTTGCACATGGACCTTGTCTAACAGTTGCCGAAGCCATATGCTAACAGTTGAAAACTGTTAGTATTGAACAAAACAGAAATGTGCAACTGTCAAACAAACTTTCAGCTCACATATATCAAATGCTGAAGCAATAAATCATTAGAGAACACAGTCATCAACATAAGATATATTTTATTCAAGATAATCACAATTGAGCTACAATAATTTTTTTAAAAAAAAAAAAAAAAAAAAAAACTGTCTTGAAATTCCTTTTTCCTCACAAAAGTTGTTTAAATCATAGTTCTTAAACTCAGAACCATTATCAGATCTAATGACTTTCACCTTCAAATCAGATTGATTCTCAATCCTAAGAATAAGAGACTTAACTAACTCAGCAGTTTCATCTTTAGTTCTAAGAAATTGAACCCATGTAAATCTGGTGAAATCATCAACTATAACTAAACAGTAGGCTTTCTTACCTATGCTGACCACAGATGTTGGACCAAAAAGATCCATATGCAATAGTTGTAAAGGTGCAGTAATGGAAGAAGTCTCTTTGGACTTATAAGAAGTTTTGTGTTGCTTGCCTTTAAGACATGCCACACAATGATCATCACATGAGAACTCTTTTTGGGGCAAACCTCTTACCAAATTGTTTTTAGCTAACAAATTCATGGTTTTAAAATTCATGTGACACATCCTCCTATGCCAAATGGCAGACTCATCATGAGATGCTTTGGAGAGTAAACAGCTTAACACATTTTGTTTAGCAATCTTTTGTGGATCAAGACAATATACATTATCTTTTCTAGGTGTTCTTAAAAGAACATCCTTCTCATTTAATTTAAAATCTTTTGAAAGAATAATGCATTCTGAATCTGTAAACAAAACTTTGTTTCCATTGTCACAGATTTGAGATACACTTAACAAATTGTACTTAAGCTGTTCAACAAAGAAAACATCATTAAATGTAAGTGTACCTGCCTCAACAGCTCCTTTACCTGTGATTTTTCCTCCCTTTGGATTTCCTCCAAATGCTACAAATCCTCCATTGATTCTTTTGAAATCCTTCAAACATTGTGGATTTCCAGTCATGTGCCTTGAGCATCCACTATCCACATGCCAAATTCCTCCTTGATTCGTCCTATGAATGCTCTGCACAAATACAATCAGTTAGTAGCAGGAAGTACCCAGGCCATGCAGGTCTTGGGTACACCATTCAAGTCATAATACTTAAACAGAGTTTTGTTCTTTTTGATTTCATCCAAATTAGATTTCTCTAACTTGTGTGAAGAATACTTTGTAAGAACATGTGGTTTCCAACTGTTGTGATTAACAGTGGACACCTTTGAACAAACAGCTGGTGGAGTTGATAAAACAGATGAATCAACTTGTGATTCCTTTTGATTTTCAGTATGAAGAACAGTTTTACCTTCTCCAGAATCAGTTTGTTTTTGAATTTTCATCCAAGCCAAACCAACAGTTTTTGGTTTTGCTAAAACAGTTTTGGAACTGTTAGTTGGTTTGGATGTAACAGTTTTAGAACTGTTTGCCAGTTTTGGCTTAGCAGTCTTAGAACTGTTGATCTGTTTTGACTTAACAGTTTTAGAACTGTTATTCTGTAGTTTGGGACTTTTGTTTTGAGTGCCATTGGTCTGTGGGTTATAGTAACAATCTTGAACTAAATGATTAGATCTTCCACAAATGTAGCACTTTTTGGTTTTCACAATAGGTAAACCAGTTCTTTGTGACCAGAATTGGTTCCTATTTTTTTGGTTTCCTCTAACAGTTGCAGATTGAGGAAACTTTTGGACACCATGTTTTTGACATGTGCATGCAGGCATTTCAGTATGCCTTTTCTTAGGCTTGGGTTTAGCCTGAGATTTTGAAGCTTCCATTTTCTTCTTGGTATACATAACTTCACCAACTTTCTCCTTTCCTTTGGCTTTGGTACTAACAGTTGGGCTTTTTGGCTTAGAACTGTTTGGGTTCTTGTTGGAACTGTTAGTGTAAAGATGGGGACTATTTGTAACAGTTGTGGAACTGCTAATAGAGTTAACAACTTTTGAGGGTTTTGGCTCATTGGTGAGGGGTTCAGTGGATGCTTTTACAAACACCACAGGTTGCAAAGATGATTTTGTGCGAATGGGCTCACACAGGATGTGATTTTCGTATGGAATACCTTCATCCTTCTTCACAACTTCCTCATTATCTTCAATACTTACTACTGACACAACTTCATCTTCATAACTTTCAAACTTTGGATCAGCTGACTTAAGTTCATCTTCCAAAGGTTCATTAACATATCTGTCAGCTACCTCAGACATTGGAGTTATGTAGTTTTGGTTGTATGGAGGTGGGGTTTGTTTGTATCCTAGGCCAGTTTTCACCTTGTCTCTCACTTGAGATTGTAGCAGAGTCTCAAGCTTAAGGTTTGCAGCCTTGAACATGCTAAGATCAATGTCCACACCTTCCAATTTCTTTGTGAGTTCATCCACCTTGCTTTCTTTTTCAACCAATTTCTTTTTCAGACTATCAATCTCATCTTGAAACTGCTCTTTCTCCCACTTATGATATTTTCTATCATAGTCCATTTGCAGTTCATTAGCCTGATAGTCTTTAATTTTCTTTTCAAAATCTTCTATCACAGCAGTATACTCATACCTTCTCTCCTCCATTTTACTTAGAGCAGCACATACTTTCTTATTGTGCTCTCTAAATCTCTTAACAATAGCTCTACATTCACCAGGACATAGTTTAGAAGATACCTGTATGTCCTCAGATTCTGGAGAATTCATCTTGATGGAGGAGTCAGTCAATGCCATCAAAGCTTTGTTGCTGGTAGCCTCCTCTGCTTGATCACTCCAATCAAATCCATGGCCTTCTTGTGATACCAATGCTGAGGAGGTATGGTTCTGAGTTGGCCTCTGACCTTGATTCTGAACTTGTCCACCAGATCTGCATTCTCTTGCAAAGTGGCCAAGTTGTTGACATTTGAAGCATCTAACCTTTGACTTGTCAAATCCAGCCTTGTCATCAGCTCTGAAATTCATGTTTTGCCTTCCAGTCCTTTTAATGAATCGCTTGGCTCTAACAGTAAGCATGGCCATCTGCCATTTGAGATCCATTTCCTCAAGATCATCAGGGTGCACTTGTTCAAGATCCTCATTGGTGAGGGTTGAATGTGCATGGCTGGCAAGAAAAGCTTCAAGAACTGCATCTGGAGTATTCATATCTAGTCCAACAACAGAACTAGTACCTGCACCACTATCAAGAGAGTTAGTTAATGAATGGTTTGATTCCATACCTGAGGAAGACAGGAGAGCAGCATTATGGTTTGGGATTGCAGTTTTTCTTTTTCCCTCTATCTCTCCCTCAAACACTATCAAACTATTATAGAGGTCATCTAACTCTATGTCTTCAAGAGAATCCTTGGTTCTCCATTGTGCAGCAAACACAGTCCATTCATCACCTAGAGACCTAAGAAACTTTCTATTTATCTCATCTTGATCAAGCCTAACCTTAGCACTCTCCAGTTGACTCACCAGTTTGTAAAACCTATCAAAGATTTGGGTGATACTCTCATTCTTCCCACTGGTGAAGTTCTCATAGGCTTGTTTAAGAAGATCTCTTTGGTTTCTCTTAGAACTAGCATTCCCAGCAAACCTCTTTTCCAGAGCATTCCAAAGTTCATGAGCATCATCAAATTTCTTGAATTGATGTTGATACTCATTGGGAATTGCAATCTGAAGGATGCTGAGGGCTTTCATCTCAATCATTCTATTCTTCTTTTCAGCATCTGTCTTTGGTGGTGGTTTCTTCTTTGGTTTTCCATTCTCATCCAGTTCAATGGTATTAGTAGGAACAGTTTCAATGATTTGCCAAACATCATAGTCCATTAGTTGGACATGTTGTTTAATTCTAAGTTTCCACATCTCAAAATCAGATGGTTTGAGCATGGGAACACGAATGTTGGACCCTGATCCACTGTTATCAGAAGATCCTCCCGAATCCATTGAAACAAATTGATTTAAACAAAAAAAGTTTTTGAAAAAAAAAAAAAAAAAAAAAAAGCAAGGTAAAGCAAAAACCTTCAACTAGTGATCAAAGGAACCTTAATGATAAGGCTCTGATACCACTAGTCAGGATCGGATATAGATTATATCAAATAACAAGAACTAACTTTAAATAATCAATCAGAGTAAAATAAAAGTTAATCTTTAACTATGATCACAATCAATTAAGAAGTTGCGGAATCACACTTAATTGATTAAAGAAGGTTTTAAACAAAGATTAATTCAATCAAACAGTAGTTTTATTAACCAACCAGAATGATTACAAAAGCAAACTTCACCCCCAATCTAACTTATTCTGTTAGACGAAGAACACAGACTGTTCTTAGGTTTCAACAAGAAACTTAGAGGCTAAAACACTTTCAGAAAAATAACAATAAGAACAAATGCTTTGAATAATGAGATCAAATCGTCGTACTAAATTGATCATCTAATGAAGTATATATAGACTCTTGATTCTCCTTGAATTGTTGACAGTTAGGTAATCTTCTATCTTCTGAGATAATCTTGATAATCTTCAAAGTATTTCGAGATATCTTCTAAGATAGGATTTTCCAAATATAGCTCAACAGAAACTGTTTAATGAACACAACAGTTCTTTTATTCTTCTAACAGTCTTCAGCTTCAAGATCTTCAAACAGTTTTTTGACTTTGTTAACTAACAGTTCTGAACTTTTGTACTAACAGTTGTAAACCTTGCAGCAATTGTTAGTTACAACTGTTTTCGTATCCATCTAACAGTTTTTCAACTGTTATCACCAAAATACTCTAACAGTTTTACCTTTGCATGTTCAACAGTTTCAATGACTTAGCGAATTTCCCAACATGACCAAATGCAATACCATGATTATCCTCACGGTAACGGTTGTGCGTGATTTTTAAAATATCGGTGTCGCTTATTTCACTAGCTCTTGTGTTGAAGAAGTTGTTGAAAATCCCGGCAAACTTTGTGACCTTAGCGTTGATGTCTTTGAACTTGGCATTTAGTTGGTGCACGTTGCGGTAATTGGCTGTTGAGTTTGAAATGACGAAAAGACGTGATTCCAAATATTTTCTACATACAACAATAATAATATATTAGTAAAAATAATAATAATAATTACGTAATAATAATAATAATTACATAGTAGTAGTAGTAATAATAATAATAATAATAATAATAATAATAATAATAATAATAATAATAATAATAATAATGCAATAATAATAATAAAGAATAAATAATAAAGAATAAATAATAAAGAATACTACTTTGGTTTTGTGAGTTTCCAACTACGGGGTCTTCCGAGACCCATGCCGTGACCAACGCAACCTCTTCCTTGGTAGTCCTCGATATTGGTTTAGCTCGGTTGATATACAAATTGCTCTTCTTCCTTTGATACGGACCATTTTCTTGTGTTTCTGGTTGTGGTACCGAAATTTGCGATGCTTCTTGACGTTGTGATTGATGTTGGGTTTCTCGCACATAATCGAGAAGTCATCTTCTTGGGGGAAAGAGAATTGTTGTTGAATTGGTACCCGATATGCGAGAGGGGAATTTGTTGAGGTTGACTAAGCATCCCCGTATATGTGAATCGTGGTGTGGCAAAAAACGTATTTGTTTGATAGGTGGGTGACGACATGTTTATGAAAAACGGATTTTCCGGCTGTTGAGGTGTGGAACTCGTAACCCTTGATCGGTTACGTCCGGATGAAGGTGGAGTATTAAACTCATTGGGATCCATAGTATATAGTAGATGAAAGAAAAATAATCAATGAAAGAATAGCATTTGAGAAGAGAATATGATATATGGTATGAGTAAAATAAGATGAAATGGGTAGTATATATAGGTGAAAATTGTTGAATAAAAAAAGAAAAAAGAAATAAAAAAATGTCACCATTCAAAGGTAATTTTTTTCAAAAAAAAAAAGTACGTTGTAGGGGGTGGGGGGTGGGAGAGGTTCTCGATTCAGGTCCCGAGCGTGGTACCGCTTTCCCTACTCCCTGCTTGCGTTTTGGTATTCCCGACCCTACTCGATGCAACCCGATGCCATCGCGTAGGGTATAACATATGGTCTTAGGTCCTTTTCATGTGTCTATATGGTAGGTCAGTAGCGTAGATATTAGGTCTGGCTAGTTCGTGTTAAATGGTTCGGATCGTGTTTGTGTCAACTATTTCCGTGTTATTTTCGTGTCGACCCACTTTCTACCCAATTTAGTTTCGTGTCTCGGATCGTGTCATTTAATTCGTGTTCAGGTCGTGTTTTCATGTTGACCCATTTTTCGGAGAAAAAATTAAGTTATGTTTTCGGTCAAATAACTTGATATCTATGTTGTGTTTCGTATCGAATCACTTCAAAAAAAATGTTGCATGTAGATCTTTATTATATTAAATTTACTAATATTTTATTACCCATTTAATTATATATACTTAATAAACTTGGCAAGCATCTAAAATCAAAATTATACCAATAAAATAGACCTAAAACACAAATACAAATAAAATTCACAATTCAGATAAAGAAAAATCCACATATACATATATATTACATATTTACAACATACACAACTAGTATAATACCCGTACGGTGCCCGAGTAGGTTTCAAAACATATTACTTACAGTTTGATTTCTTTTATACCCAATATCTTTGGAAAGTTTATAAATTTTAAAAACTTATGTTATAGCTATATATCAAAAACACAAAAAAGATAGATAAAAATAATATTTTTTGACATGTAATAAACCGGTTTAGTTGAAAAACTTTTATGATTTTCCCTTTTCGTTTAAATACCGTCTTTCTAAAGAGTATATAAAATTTAATGTCTGTTGTTTTTTAATAGATTGACGTGTCATATTTATTAACTTAACTATAATGGTGCATACCCTTAGTTCACCGATATATAATTAACTTTTTATATTTTGTTATTGTATTGTGTCGAATTTTAGATTTTTCTATTGCGTATATCAAACATTTAATTTATTGTTATTTTGTGTGCATTTAACTTTCTATTGTATGTACTAAACTTATAAGTTTTTTTCTTTTTTATGTAACCAAAATACGTATAATTGCTATAAATTAAGAGTTTGATGCACATTATAAAAACTTTTAAAGTCTAATACACATAATAACAAACCATGACAAATTAGATATATTTAAGTGAATTAAACCCCTCTTGTAATAATATAAAGGGTTTAGTTCATAAAAGTGTATCAAACTTTACACATTTTGCTATTGTATGTACTGAAATTTCAAACTTACCATTTGATGTATCTAAGTTTCAAAAAGTTACAATTTTATGTATCTAACCTGCTATAGCAGGTAAGATGATGATGTGGCACGGGTTAACCTGATGTGGCTATGACATGGCAATGACATGACAATGACTTGGTGTTGAGTTGGCATGTTGATGTATTTTTCCTATTTAAAAATAATTCTAATAATAATAATAATAATATTAAAATAATTCATCTTCCAGATCTTCTTCATCGTTTACTTCATCTTCATCATTACGGGTTTCATCTTCCACCGTCATGGGCGAAGCAGGGCTACGATTCAGTGAAGCAGGGCTACGGTTCGGTTTCATCTTCAAGGATTTCATCTTCAAAGTGCAATCTGGTGAATTCTTCATTTTAGGGTTCTTCGATTTAGGGTTCTTCGTGACTACAGGGCTACGATTCGGTTCATCTTCAAGGGTTTCATCTTCAAGGTGCTTTCTAGTGAATTCTTTGTTTTAGGGTTCTTCGTTTTAGGTTTTCATCTTCAATAGGTTTCCACGATCTGAGTTTAGGGCTACAATTCGGACTTGCACAAAGTTTAGGGTTCTTCGTTTTAGGGTTCTTCGTGACTGTGGATTCTTCGTTTTAGGGTTCCACAAAGTTTCAGCATCTTCATTTACGATTAAGGGTTCTTCGTGACTGGATTCCATCGATGTTTGTTACGAATTCTGCCTTCATCTTCAAGCAAGTAAGTTTAGGGCTTTTTTATTACATGTTCAATCTGTTCTTTTGACTTGTTCTTGTTCATTTGTTACGAATTTAATTTGCCTTCATCGACGTTTGTTACGAATTCAATCTGTTTCGATTTATGTTTAGAGTTTTTTTTGAGTTTCTGGTTTCATACGATTTATGTTTTAGATCTGCCATTTATGAAGGGATGAGTTTCTGGTTTCATACGAATTCAATCTGTTTTGTTCTTGTTCATCTGTTACGAATTCAATATGTTTTGTTATGTTGTTTTAGATCTGCCATTTTTGGGTTTCTTTTTCGATCTAGACTTGTTCTTGTTGCAGATGCAAAGGGATGAATCTTCTTCCTGTTTTTCATACATGTTCTTCATATATTTTTTTTCTTATTGATAATACACACATGACAATTAATAAGTGAGGTGGAATAATAAAAATAAATAAAAATTGAAGAAGTGACCTGATACTTGAAGAATAGGTTACCCAATACATATTATTATAACTTTTTGAAACTTGGATACATCAAATGGTAAGTTTGAAAGTTCAGTACATACAATAGCAAAATGTGTAAAGTTGGATACACTTTTATGAACTAAACCCTAATATAAAATTAAAGTTAATAAGTATAAACATTTTCATAATATAGATTCATATTTGTTAACTATACTTAGTATCGGATGTGTTGTAAGGTAGCAAAAAATATTTGTTCAATAACTCCAATTTATTATCTCGATCCACTTTCGGTGCTCCTCCCCAAAGTTGGAACCCATAACTGTAACCGTAAATAAGCATATAAAGCCATTTAGCTTCTTTTTTTTTAACGCAAACACATACCCTCTTACTTAATTCTAAATCTACACCATATTAATTAAACCATCCCATATTAATTAAACACATATTGAAATATTCTTTACACCTTTTGTCAGTTGAACCATGCATATCAATGAAATAAGAAATGGCCAAATAAATTTCCATTTACCCAAGAAATTAGAACATAATCTTTTTAAAAAGTTCTAATCACAATGAGAGACCTTACGTAGTATGCATCCTTAGATTCATAGTTTGCTTCAACAGTTTAAGACCCCAATTTGGACAAATATAACAAAGGCTTCCATGTGAATAAACCACATATAAGATACTTACACCCAAACCAATTTTTATAAACCAAAACCCCCCAATTTCATAAAAATGATTATAATAACCTATAGATAAGATTATTTATAAAATTCTGAATAATTGTATACTAATTAGTCTACTGAGTTTAGATTTAATACTTATATATAAAAAAAATTACTACAAACATTAAGTCTTATTAAAATTTAAATACCTCACTATAAGAATTATCTATCTCGATAGTTTTTTTTCCAAATCCAAGGTTGAACAAACTGCGATACCTTGCATCGCTAAAGTAACATCACTTGTTTGATAAATTTTGAGACTAAATTATACTGACATTTGCTTTGTGCAATAAATGCAAAAAACTTTTATATCATGATTTACCTTTTCTTTTTCGCTGTTTCTACAACAGTGGTAACGTTGCCTTCCTTGTCTTCCTGTGTGAGGATAGAAACATGACGGCATACATATTATATTGCATTTAGAAGCAATGAGGAGCTGAACATGTTTTTTTATGGGGAAGAATTGTTCTTTATTTGGACAATTTGAATTGTTAATGAAAATGGTACTAACCTTTATATCTTTATATCTTCATATCTTCTTCTTCTCTAATAGCTTCAGGTTTCTTTGGTTATGCTGGATATAACCGGAAGTGTGGATATCTAAAATTTTATTGAACTCGTATACAATCAAGTCTCGGAAATAGTTGAGAAATTTGTTGAAAGTTTATGTGTAACAAATTTAAATTTTCAATGAATGTACACGTGATATTAAAACGTATAGATATTCGGGAGATTTATATTTAGAAGTAATATTTACACGTGATGAGATTGCGATGGTATAACAACATATATCTATCAGTTTTTCCTGGATTGTATAAAACAAACTCACCGAATATTTGGGTTTGCCTTTTGATTGTATATAAAACGTGTATCATATATCATAATCACACATGAGTTCTCGAATCTTTGTGTTGACTTTGTCAATTTTGATTTAACACGACTGAGATTGAAAGTTAGTTTGATCCAAAGGCTGTAAATTGATGTTTAATTTCTCTTTCCTGACTCACCGTCGGTAATATATATATATAATTACACACATTTATAGAGTATATATTATGAAGTGCACATAACTACGTATGGAAATTATAATTATAAGAAAGATATAACACAAAAGCTTACATATATATAAATCGATTCAAAAGTTGCTTGATTTGTTCAAGTATAAGTAAAATAGACTATTTGGCTAAAATTATAAAAGAATTTAGGGATTAGGGTTTCAAATAAACATACCCAATAAAGATTCTACTGCATTTGAAGAACAGGAAAAAACTTTTAGATCATACTCTTGGTGTCTCGCAGATCTACTTCACATTACTTCGCAGCGTATTCCTTATGTCTTCTTATATATTATCTTGTTTTTAAAATAATATTTATTAATTTGCAAAAACAAAAATTTTAAGTGGCGCCAATATCTGAGATAAAAGTGCCGTCTTTTAATTCATATACTAATTAGTTTTTACTTATAATTTTTAAGTTGAACGTTTTTTTGTCTTTTTAAATTTAAATATTATTATTAAAAAAGGAGTTAATTGTTCAAATTGTCCCTAAACTTAGCCAAAACTACATTTTGGTCTTTAACTTTAAAAGTGGTACAGATGGTCCTTAATGAAGCATTTTGTAGCCAATTTGGTCCTTTGTAATGTTGGCCGTTGGTCAACTCCGTTAATTGAGGGTAAAATGACATTTTTACCCCTCTGGTTTTATTTTGTTCGTTTTATTTATAACTTTTACTTATTTTATATACTAATTATGAATTATTAATATATAAATTAAATATAAAGTTTAGTTTTTATACTTTAAACATTAAAGATGACTTTGGTGAAGCCTATCTCTCTCTCTCTCTCTCTCTCTCTCTATCTAATACTCTCAGTACCACTACCACCAACACCGTACACCAACCACCACCGGAAATAGCCACCACCGTACATTCAAACTAGCTAGCCACCATTTAACCACCACCACCGGAAACAAGAAAAAGAAGAAAGCTTGAGTTCGTACGTTTAGGGTTTTCACCCACAACCGTCACCACCAAACCACCGCCACCATCTTATCTTCAAAGATGGGGTTTTCACACCTAGGGTTTTCACACACTTTCAGATCTAAACAGCCGCCTTATTTTGGAAACCGCCGCCGCCATCGTAAATCATTTAGATACCTAGGGTTTTCACACATTTTAGGTGTAGATCTAGGGTTTGCACAGAGCTGTCGATGGTAGATAGGGATTACGGTGGCCAAGATATTGTTTTACACAAGATCTAGGGTTTGGCGGAGATAGTGTTTACACAAGAAAGCTTGGTACATGGTGGTGGTGGATGGTGGCAGTGGTCATTGGACAAAGAGAGAGAGAGGGGGGGGGGGGAGGGACTGTGTAGGTGGTGGTGGTAGATGGTGCTGGTCGGTGGTGGCGGTAGGTGGCGGTAGATGGTGGATGGTGGTGATTGCGGTGGAGGCGGCTCTTTAGAGGGGAGGGGATTGGACCGACAGAGGAGAGAGATAGGGAGAGATGAAGAGAGGGAGTGTGTTGTGAGTGTGATTGTAGAGAGTGTGATATATATTTTTCTTATTAAAAAAGAATACATATATTATTTTAATATTTTAATTAATAAAAGGTTAGAAAAAATGGTAAAATGACCAAACTACCCCTAAATTAACGGAGTTGACCAACGGTCAACGTTAGAAATGACCAAATTGGCTACAAAATGCTTCAGGACCCTCTGTACCACTTTTAAAGTTAAATGACCAAAATGGTAGTTTTTGCTAAGTTTAAGGACCATTTGGACAATTAACTCTTAAAAAAGTGTGTTAAACAGGACACTTGAAGTTATCGTTATTGTGTCGATCTTTTTTGTGTCATTTTCGGGTCGACCTAAGTCGTGTTAAACAGGACCCATCTCCGACCCAATTTAGTTTCGTGTCGATCTAAGTCGTGTTCGGTTCAAATTGGGTTTCGCGTCGTGTAAGGTTTTGCCAGCCCTAGTAGATATTAGTGGTAAGTTTATTATTTAGCAAATTTGATATTATTTAGCAACTATACACTACAAAAAATTGGCCTTTTAGCGACACATTTAGCGACATCTTTCGTGACATATTTGAAGTCAACGACACTCTAAGTGACGTAAGGTTACGAGTCACTAATAAGTAGTCGCTGATTTAGTGACTTCCACACTCATGTCTCTAAACGTAGAGACGTTTGGACCGACGTTCTCTCTACTGTCGCTACTATTTTTAGCGACCAATAAATTAGAGTCGCTATTGTGGTCGCTGATATGTAACCCGTCACTATAAACGTCATAATACGAGTCGCTGTAGGGGAAACTAGTATAAGTTAGTATTTAATAACATATCACTACAAAAGTTACTAATGATGACGCTATCTTAAAGTCGCTATCAAATCCTTTAACAAAGACGCTAATCTTTAAAAGTCGCTATCAATGTCTTTAAATATGTCACTTTACTTTCCAAAGGTCACTATCCATATCTCTAAAAATGACACTATGTTATCAAAAGTCGCTACAAACATCATAATGTAAGTCACTAATTTGACAAATATATATATATATATATATATATATATATATATATATATATATATATATATATATATATATAGACACACACACACACACGATTCCCTTTTAGCATCCCTATTTATAATAATTATTAAAACATATATTTAACAATCTAAAATATTCTATTATCAAACCAAACATCTAAAAGAGTTGTATATAAGACAAACTAATAACCAAGTCGTCATCCAATTCAAAGAGTATAACATCAAATGTTTTCAATATTTGACTAAAAACTATTAACGACCCCGAATTGCATCTAAAAGTTGACGGGTAGCTTTTCCCATTTCATGAGCCACGACTTTACTTATTTCTTGAGCAACGGATGTATGTACTTCTTGGGAAACGATAGTCCTTAAGTTTTGCTCCAACGAAGTTTGTGATTTAACCACTTGATCTAATTTTCTTGACTGTACTTCTTGTGTTGATCTTAGATTATCCAACTCGGCTCTCAGAAGTCCATTCTCAAGTTTTTGGTGCTCCACCATCTCTCGTAAATCATTCAGTTCGTCTTTAGGTACATTATAAACAAATGGCTCTTCCATATTGACAGTTTCAAGCATATACTCATCAAGCACTGATCCGTAAGCCCTTCCATTTTTTATGCCAACATGTTCAACCCATTTTCAGTACGTATTTGATACATTCCCCGACTCGGCATCAAGTGAGTCCGCTTCACCAAATTTTTCATTGTATTGTTCCTATATTGAAAAGCCATACGTAATGAACAAGTTTAACATATTAAAAACATAATCTTAAACTAATATTTTCATCCAGATAAATATCACACAAATCAGTTTATTCGCTTCCAAGCCTAAATAAGAAGTATAAATCAGTTTATTCACTTCCAAACCTAAATAAAAATTTTAAGCCTGATGCTTATCAAGAAATTAATTGCAATGAAAATAATTCTACTTTATCATCCCTAATAATGAAGTGTAGGTATCATTAGAGAATAAAAAGAAATCATACCAACTTTGAAACTATTAAGTCTTCTTTTAAATCTAATAATTATTTTAAGTTTACAGTTTGACCCATGAGGATAGATTATAACCAGAATCAGCCAGGTCATAAGCAAAAAAATTATAAGTAACTACTTCTGGATTGTAGATTTGTAGTGAATAAACAACAGAATGTTACTAGAAATTATACTTAAACCACAACTTTACAAAATCATATAAAATTCATTTTCATGTATGAATTAACAGGTCATAAGCAAATACATTATAAATACCACTTCTAGATTATTTTATATATTATAATTAACAGGTTATAAGCAAATAAAACTTACCCAGGTTTCTTGTGCTTGATTATCAACAAACGTGCTGTCCTTCCCTTCATGGGTTTTCATAAAGACTTCTCTGGCCATGGATTCCCGTCCTAGTTCCTTTTCCTATATAATCAATTTATAAAATAGATACTTATCAAATTCAAGCACATAAACAAATAAAAAACACTAAAATTCTAAATTCTACATACCAATCTTCTTTTGTGCTCAACATTTGAGATTGGTATGTTGGAATTTACGGGTACAAATACACAGCGGAAAATAAACATAAATCCCAATCCCAAGATAACAACTGGATCAAGTAGGGAAACGGGGCAAACAATATTTAATCATATTAACAGATAATATACATATATATAATATAACAGTAGATAACGTATAGAAAATATACCCTTCGACTGCTATAGGGGGACACACAGCTACTGCACCCGTGAACCCGGATGCTAGACTGCCAAAATAATACCCGCAACTAAAGTATCGCGTCCCTTGTATAAATCGACAAAGCCGCTGGTTTTGTCCTTTATGAGGGCTACAAAGAAAGAACACCGCCGCAAGAGGTGTTTCTAGTTCCGTGAGATTCCCGCCGTAAAACCGCCGCAAGCCGCCGCCACAAAGGGGCTGGCTGGAGGCTGCGCTATCGCCGACCGGTGATGGTGGTGAGGTGGTGGTTCTCGGCCGCCGACTTTAGAGAGAGATTGAGAGAGAGTTTGTTGCTTTTTAGGCGTAGGTTAATTATATGTTGATTAATTAACTTTTTTCAAGGTTTAATCCCCTTAAATAGTTATTTAAGTGGATTAAGGCCCTTAAGCCTTAAAACCCGATCTATAATTAAAGACTTTGATTATTTGACAAAACTTACCTTCTAGTTTGATTAATATTAATCAATTAACTATTAATTAATATTTCTTTAACCAAACATATTAATTAAATATCTAACTGATATTTAATCTCTCTTAAATAACAAATATCTATTTATTATATATTTTCTGGATAATTAATTCACTATTAACTATCACCATACACAGAGAATATTATTTCTTGGTTCAAAGTTGGGTGTGCAGCTGTGTGACCCTTTAGTGACTTATAGTACCTGGATATGATGACACGTGTACACTATCCCTGCACACAATCCATCATGATCCACCAACATGCAAATGCTTATTAGCTTGACGAGCAACTTTCCCTATCTCGGATAATGAAATAAATTCAGGCAACTGCCACCTCCTACACAGTGTTTGCCAAGATTAACATTCATAAATTCTGGTTTGTGCGTAGGTGTCTTCCTTGCTTTACACATATAGTTTTGGAAGCTCTTTAATTGTGTTGAGCAACCTCCGAACTTTAGCATTCATCAATAACGCAAAAATCAGTATTTGTACGTAGTTCTGCGCCATGAACTATGATATAGCGTGTGAAAGTTAAACCCGTTCACATAATACATATACCATGTCCGTACATATCGACTTGGACAAGGGCTATATTCATAATTTGATCGGTGACTAGGTGACGATTCAGAGGATTGAGGACCTGAAATGTGATAATGAATTATTCTTTAATAACAAGGAATTCATAATGAATTACGTTAATTTAAAATATCCTATATGTAATCATATAACTTCAAGTTAAATTACAATAATAAATAAGATTATATTAGATTAAAATATAATTAATAATAAAATAATTAATTTGATTCGTATTTAGTAGGATTAGATAAAAATCATGTATAATAATTTTAAAATATAAATAAGTAAACAACTTTGACTTATTAAAGTGAAAATCAAATTTTAATTTGAATATTAATGGATGATTGAAATTTAAATTGATTAGAATGAATGGATAGGATTGACTAATAAAATATTTAGAATTAGTCTTTTATATATATTTTAGATGTGTTTATATGTTTACGTTTGTTTATCATATTAATGAACCAACAAAAATGAACAAAAACTAACCGATCTTTTAAACAATCAAGCGCAAGAGCATCTGAGCAGGTTCGTTTATCGTTCGTGCTCGTGTATTTGCTCGAGTAAAGTTAAATGAACGAACATGAACACAAAATTTTGTTCATTTTCCATTCATGCCGTTTATTTATTCAACTAAAGTTAAATGAATAAACAAAGACAAACCTCGTTTGTATTCATTCGGTTCGTTTGCCTTTCCTTCCTTTCTAACTGGAGAACACTTTAAATTTTTTAATTTTCACATCTCTTTTCTTTCTTCCCCTTCACCTCCCTTCCTTTCCCTTTCCTTTCTACTCTTTATAATCTCGACAACATGCCGCAAGAGCACAAACTTTATCCATCAAATAAACAAAGCCTAGTATATTCCATGTAATTTCATTCTGACAGCAACCGGATGCATATACATATGATGCCATTTGGCCCATTTCCGCCTTGGAAACTCAGATACGAAGTCAACCGTCATATATTATTACTTTTAATTCCAAACAAAATGCTCCAAAATGAACTATCTTACAATGCTTTTAAAGTCAGTCGTATATAAGCTTTATCATGTATAACTTCTTCTGCATTTGCTACAAAACAAGCTCCAAATTATGAGGGTGGTGATCAGCCTTTCCATTCTAATACTCTTCTGCATATTAAACCATGAACTATGTGCATACTCGATTACATCAGAAAACAAAGATGATAACGTGAATAATGAATTTCGGTGGGGATCATTCTCGATATGGATTCATGGTTCGGGAAGTCCATTCACAGGTGTGTTACCATGGCGATATCCGATTTTTATGCTCTTAATAACGATTATAGAACAAGGATAGTTCTTCACACAAGAGACACCAAGGGAGATCCAATGGAGGCTCTATCAGCAGGTACACTCTGTTGTCTATTGTCCATGGGTATTGTTATTGCTGATAGTTCTTGAAACTTGTTGGTTTTTCTTGCCTGAGAACAGTAGATCATCTTCTGAACAACATCAAAGTGCAAGCCATTGTAGGTCCAGAAACGCAACTTTAATCAAAGTTATTGGCCCTGTTTGCTGATAAAGCTAAAGTTCCTATTTTTTTCATTTGCTGGTATGTCGTCGATAGAATACCCTTACTTGTTCCAAATCAAAGACGACAAATCCACTATGGCCAAGAGTATTGCTGCCTTGGTGAAATCATACAAATGGAGGAATGTTACCTTCATTTATGAGGATACCGATGATGGGAGGGAGATCTTGCCTCATTTGCTCGAGTCATTCCAAGAAAAGCACATCCCCATCAGCTACAAAAGCGCCATATCTGCCTCAACCCCCGTTGATGAAATCACTAAAAAGCTGCGTAAGCTCATGACTTTTCACACACCTCTAATTATTCTACACATGTCACCTTCATTGGCATCTACCTTTTTTTTAAACGCAAAAACATTAGGAATGGTAGGGGAAGAATATGCATGGATTTTAACTGATAAAGCAATAGATGTCTTTCGATCAGCAAGCTTTGATGTAATAGAGTCATTACAAGGGGCGCTAGGCTTTAGATCATATGTTCCAGCATCAAGCAGGCTATATAACTTAACAGCAAGATGGCATAATTTCTTTTACAGAGAGCACCCAACCTCAGTAACAAAAGAGGTGCCTGTGCCTGCTATTTGGGCATATGATACGATTTGGGCACTGGCTGAGTCTTTTGAGAAGGTTAGACTCCCACATAATGGTCTTTTCCTTTTGAATGAGATTTCCAAAGTCAGGTTTAAGGGTTTGAGTGGCGAGTTTCAACTTAGCGGAGGACAAGTGATTTCCAATGGATATGAGATTATGAGAGCCATTGACTATGGTGAGAAGAGAGTAGGATATTGGACAGAATCAAAAGGATTCAGACAAGCAGACCTTCTGACAAACAGCATTCATCTATATTCTGGTATAGCTAGTAATGAAGCTTCAACCTGGCCTGGAGGATCAACAACTTCTTCGAAAGGACGGGTGTTGTTACAAACATATCCCACTATAATGTTAAAAATCGGTGTTTTAATGATAAGGAACTTTAAGTACTTCATTGATGTCACTCATGATGTTGAGAAAAATGTTACAACTGCTACTGGATTCTCTATGGATGTATTTGACACTTGTATTCGTGCATTACCATATAATGTGTCTTACATGTTAATCTCATATGAGAATGGCACTTATGATGATCTTGTGCAGAAGGTCTACAATAAGGTACATCTATATATACAATTTTAGCATGAATGGCACTTACGATGATTTGCTTAAAATACATTTAATTTTTAGTCCATTGGCTTATTTCTGGATAGGAAATTGACGGAGTGATGGGGGATTCAACAATATTGGCCAACAGATCTGACTGGGTTGATTTTACAGCGACTTGCACAGACTTGGGTGTAGGAACACTAGCAAGAATCAAGAAAAAAGACATGTGGTTCTTCTTGAAGTCGGTGGACATCAATCTTGTGATTACTTTTATTGCTTCACTAATGGGAACCGGCTTTGTTATTTGGGTCATTGAATATAAGGATGATGAAAAAGAACCTTCATCAACTGTTGGACAAATCTTTTGGCTCATGCTAATGACCATCTTTTTTTCTCAAGGTACTCTCTCTCTCTCTCTCTCTCATGCTCCTTTTTACCATAGAAATAGAATCTAGCAAAGATCTTATAGTGTGTTTCATTTGTATCGTAGGAGAGCAGTTGAAAAGAACTCTGTCGAAAATTGTATTGTTTATTTGGTTACTGGTGATACTTGTCTTGATCGTGGGCTACAACGCAACAGTGGCTTCTTTGATGACATTAGATCAGTTTGAATCCGCATCAAAAGGTGGAATTGTTGGGTTTCATGGAAACTCTTTTATAAGAGGAGTGACAATCAGCAACTTGCACTTTGAAAATCATAAAAATAGGCCATTCTACTCGTATGAGGATTATGCTCATGCTTTATCGGATGATGGAGATGCAGATGCCATTGTTGATGAAATTCCATACATCAAAATGTTTCTTGGAAGGTATTCAGGTGACTATGGTTTGGTGTCCTCTCAACCTATAACTTCTGGTTTTGCCTTTGTAAGTACCCTTTTGCAGTTGATCCTAGCACTATAGACCCACACATACACGCATTTTCTTTTACCATAGGCTAGCAAGGTTAAACTCTTGCATGACAAGTTTGACTGTACCTAGGACTTAGTGGTTTCGGCTATACGAACAATTTGTTTTTTGTTTTTTTTGTTTTTTGTTATATGCAAACATGGTTGACATGTTTCTTGTTCAGATCTTCCAAAAAGGTTCACCATTAGTAGAAGACGTGTCTAAGGAAATCACGAAAATGAGATTAGAAGGAACCCTTGGGAGTTTGGAGAAGCGATGGTTTGAGAATCAGCTTGCCATTCCATTTCGAAATTCTACAGCAACAAAAGCCTTAACGCTTGATTATTTTGGTGGTCTGTTTATTAGTAATACAATCAGCTTAACTCTAGCTCTTATGATCGTTGCAGTCTACAGAGCCTATGCAATAATATTCCCCTATTTTGAAAGATTGTTTTTATCAAGATTGCTTAGATTGTGTAGACTGATTCATTGGCAAATTTTGATTCCACAGCGAGTACTATCCTAGATCGTGCCATGATGGATGTTGCAGAATTCAGATATCGTTTATTTAATCTCTTGAACAGATAAAGATATTCTCCACATTGGAAAGTTACATATTTATCTTCGATCTGAATGAATAATGCTGCGATCAAAAACCTGGAGCTCGACTCGATCCCCAGTTTTCATCTCCTATATATAATAGTAATTGTAAAATGATTTTGAAATATGTCATAGCTTAATCGGATATGCAAATTACTTTGTTCTAGCTAATTCTTGATTGTTTTGTATTCGTATTTGTGTGATCATAAAATTGGATCTCGATGCGATTCCCAAATCTCATCTCCTATAGATAAATGATAATAACTGATACTGAAAATGTTCGTTTGCTGCTACTTCTCAATGAGCATTCCTTTATATAGAAAAAAAACAAAGAACAATAACAGCATAAGCTAACTTAGAAAGAGAATAAATGGCTTACAACCTGGCCGAAATGTTACTGCCTTTGTCAATAGATACATACCCCTGCAAATACATCAAATTGGTCAAAGTAGTCTGACTAAGAACAATCTTTAGCAAGTTTGAGAACCTTAAACACTTTGACATCTCATTTTTGTTGGTCCATCATTCAGCTCAGTTACTTTTCTCTGTAACATTTTTTTACCATCTGTTTTCCTTTCAAAGGAGTCCATTAATTGAGAGAAATCGTGAGAAAAGTAACTGCAGATTGATGTTCCTTCATCCATTGTCAATGGAGGATCACAAAATGGCAGGGAGAAGCTCTAAGAACCTATTTTCATGACATGTAATATCTACCAAAATCACAAACTTGCCATCATCAGGTTGCATACAACTGATGAGTATCGATACTAGAATAGATAGGAATATAAACGATTAAACTGGAATTGAACAAAGATAAACTCAATTCATCCACAATCGGATGAATTGATCCAGTGCACAGCCCTCTCTCAATAGCCAAAGACTATGAGCCAACTTACAAAAGCCAATACGTACTATTTTCTGCCTAACCCCTCCCACGACTCCTTTCCTCTATTTATTGTTAATACTAAACCAACTTACATTTTTACCACTTCTAGAAATAAACTATCTATTTCCTATCATTACTCCCGCCTTCGAAAAAGTCTTGTCCTCTAGACTTGCTTCCAAAGGAGTCCAATAATCTGGTGGTTTCAACGGTTTAGAAGGACCCGGAGGCTAGTGATCATGATACAGGCACCAGGTAACAAAGAAGTTTACACAATCTGGGGGTTTGAGTGGCTTACGACCCCATACAACCTACGAAATCGTCATCACCAATTGTCTAACCCAAGTTGGTACTAGACATTCATCAAGAAACTTGTGTGCACAACCCAAGACTTGATTTGCTAAGTAATTCATTGTGAAAGGAGTCTCGGAGTGCAACTGTTAAAGCATAACAGTGGGATATCGAATAAAGTCCCCAACTTAGTTGTTGGCTTAGGTCCCGTTTCTTTTACGGGTGACTTGATTGTGGTTTTGAGGATAGGCTTAGGTGCCAACATTGTTACTCTATTCTCTTCCTGAGTCGAAGATACATCTGCATCGACTTTCCCAGCATGGAACTTATGAGAATCGCCACAACCAGAGACACCACTGCCACCATCACTATTCACACCCCATCAGAATCGGAAAAACCAGAGACACCACTGCCACCATCACTATTCACACCCCATCAGAATCGGAAAAACTCTCGGATTCTCGATCTCCCTTCAAATCAAAATCAGATTGCTTACCTTGTTGTTTCATCCAACCCAACATTGCTTTACGAAACTCCCGCTCTTCAATACGATCGGCTTCCAAAGACTTCAGGATCAACTTAATCTTTGTGATATCCCTTGAAGGCTATGAATCTACTCCTCGTGGAGATCTAAATGAGACTGAATCTGATCCTCGTTGAAATTGCCCTACATGAACATCGTGATTTGTTACAAATTCGTGATGTTAGGTTCGTGATGTATAGAACCCATTAGCGTAGAAGAAGAAATTAGATTTAAACCCCTTCGATGGTGATGCAATCCAATCCAAAAGTACTCAGAAACAATATATAATCACATATCAGCTAACAATTTCACGAAATCAGAACAAAACCATGATGAATCTCATGTATAATCAACTATCCAACCTGCTCTGGATTTTTCAAACAATCAAAGCAACATGCAAATTCCCACCCTAACAGAAAAAACAAATTGCAATAAGATGTTGCAATTCAACTCACATATCCACCTAACTTAAATTGCTAACACAGATTCAAAAGCAAAATCAAGACACTAGCAGACCCAAATGAAAAGCGAGAGGGGAGGACAGGTGAGAAATCTCAAATCAACAGCACTGCAAAAGAACCAATCTATGACTGGGAAGAATTGTGATACTTACCGATGTGATTGTACTTGGAGCCACAAATGGAAATCGTCTGTAGAATACAAAAATCACGAACCGTAGAATCCACCAAATATGATAAAATGCACGCAACATGTTGAAATGGCAATCTGATGCAAATCGGAAGTGAGTACCGAGCGATTATGGAAATCGATTGCCGAAGGAGAGACCGATTGCAAGAATCGATAGGTAAATTCGATTGCTGAAGGATAGAGCGATTGTGGAAGTCGACAGATTAACGACTGGATCCCAAATCGACAAAGCCAAAGGGAGAATTGCTGCCAATCGTGAAAAAAAAACCCTCAATGATTGTAGTACAGAGCGATGAAGCAGGGTGACGATAACCAATCGGAAACAAATAAAAAGGCAGGTACAAGAGCAGGCCGGACCAATGATGAGGATCGATACTAGATCAAATAGGAATATGATTAAACTAGAATTGAACAAAGATAAAGGCACAACCCTCTCTCGCCAAAGGCTATGAGCCGACTTACAAAAGCCAATACGTACTATTTTCTGCCTAACCCAACCAACAACTCCTTTCCTCTATTTATTGTTAATACTAAGCCAAGTTACTGTTTTACCCCTTTTAAAAATAAACTCTGTTTCTATAAAAAATTGTCACCAATAATACTGTTTTATGTAGGAAAAAGATTACTAAAGCAGAATGACTCACGGTTTACTTTGTTGATTGACCTCCTCTTATGATATGCTTCTTAGTAGATGATTTTAAAGAAATATTCTATAGTATAAGAAGTCAAGAGTCAATTACAAAGTTTTATTTTGGAGCAAAGTGTTGGATATCAAGCCCTCCCTAAATAAATATGTTTGTGTTTGTAGTTTTAAAGAAACGATAGCATGGAGCACACAATAATTTTACGAAGGAAAAAAATACGGCTCCTTCATTCCATGATTATGTGGATATATATATATATATATATATATATATATATATATATATATATATATATATATATATATATGGGAGGGTTCATGCGAGAACCGTTATTAGTGCGAGAACCGCGAGAACCAATCTCAGCCGTTCCTTGGATATGGGAAGTATCATGGATGGAGAGCGTGGATGGATAGGGTGTGGCAGGGTGCATGTGAGGAATTCATGGGTGGGCAATGACATTGAAGGAGGGGGAATTGGACGGCTTAGATTGGTTCTCACGGTTCTCGCGCTAACAACGGTTCTCGCATGAACTTTTGTCTATATATATATATATATATAGAGAGAGAGAGAGAGAGAGAGAGAGAATGCAAAACAAACTACTAACCCACTTGGCATTTTTATAGCTAACAACTTATCTTGCACTCCTAAATAACCTACTTTGCTTTTTTAAGCAACCAATCTTTTCTAATAAAATTCAAACTAAATCTTATCTAAATAATAATCAAACTACCCTATCAAGATTAAAACCCAACATTCACCCCTCTAATCTTGATGCCTATCACGGTCTCGACTCCTACAATTATACTCACGAAAGCGGTCTCTTTCTCGGTCACATCCAATCTTCTTGTT
The DNA here is from genome assembly GCA_947179395.2 of Pulicaria dysenterica. NCBI lineage: Eukaryota > Viridiplantae > Streptophyta > Magnoliopsida > Asterales > Asteraceae > Pulicaria > Pulicaria dysenterica. Next base: position 68,502,288 of record OX359291.1, on the reverse strand, counting down.
TTTTTTCTTTTCTGTCATCTCTTGCTAAACTTCCAAGTTTCAAAGAAACCCGTCTTGCTCTCGTTCTTACGTCGTTCTTCTTGCCTCTTGCTACATGCTTTCTTGCTTACACTCTTGCTACTTGTCTTTTGTTTTTGCTACTTGCTTGCGATTTCTTGCTACAAATCAATCAAAAACCCGGTTTACTCTCTAGCTTATAGATTCTTGCTACTTTCTTGCTAGTTTCTTGCTTCTTGCCTGCTACTTGATACAGACTCTTGCTGTTTGTTTTCATGAAACAACCCTTGCCACTTGTTTTTCTTGCTTTATACTTGCGATAACTTGCTTCTGATGACCAGAACATGATCAAACTTGCTGCTAGCTTCCATCCTTCGACCTTGCTGCTACTTCCTTCTTACTCTTTCTTGCTAACAAACTACTTTCAAAACTTCCACAAAACAAAACCCGGTCCTCTGTTGTGTCTGCCCTACAGGGAAGGGCTACACCATTTCTTGAACCGACTCTCAAGCCGGCCTTTTTACAAACCCTAGGCTTTGATACCAATTGTTGGATATCAAGCCCTCCCTAAATAAATATGTTTGTGTATTTGTAGTTATAAAGAAAAGATAGCATGGAGCACACAAGACTGTTACCAATGAAAAAAAATACGGCTCCTTCATTCCATGATTATGTGGCTATATATATATATATATATATATATATATATATATATATATATATATATATATATATATATATATAGGAGGGTTCATTCAAGAACCGTTGTTAGTGCGAGAACCGCGAGAATCAATCTGTGCTGTCCAATTTCCCCTCCTTCAATGTCATTGCTCACCCATGAATTCCTTACATGCACCCTGCCACACTCTATCCCTCCGCGCTCTCCATCAATGAACTTCCCGTATCCAAGGAACAGCTAAGATTGGTTCTTGCGATTCTCGTATTAACAACAGATCTCGAATGAACCCTCCCCTATATATATATATATATATAGTGGGAGGTTCAAATGAGAACCTTAAATTCATTAAGAATGGGAGACTCAATCCCAGCCGTCCAATTCCCCCTCATTCAATGTCATTGTCTACCCATGATTTCCTCACATGCACTCTGCCACACTCTATCCCCTCACGCTCTCCATCCATGAATTCCACTAACAAAACGGACGGTTGAGATTGAGTCTCCCATTCTCAATTAATTTATCATTCTCATTTGAACCTTTCTATATATATATATATATCCAATGCAAAACAAACTACTAACCCACTTGGCATTTAACAACTTTTCTTGCACTCGTAAATAACATACTTTGCATTTTTTAAGCAACCAATACTATCTAATAAAATTCAAACTAAATCTTATCTAAATAATAATCAAACCAGGGGTGGGCTTAGGAATTTTTTTAACCGTTAGCACCATATAATGCGAAAATAAAATTGAGGGTCTGGTTCGGGTTTTTCTCGGGTTTCCGGTTAATCGGGTCGGATTAACGAGATTTTCATGTTGTTCTGGTATTTTAGGGCCAAAATTTAAAACAAAACACAATTTATATAAAGCCATGTTAATTAAAATGCTATTTTAAAGGTCAAATAAAGTATTTTAAAGGTATAAATTGAAAGATTAAACTATTTCTTATCATTTTTTTTAAAGTTTCATTTTTCCTTTGATTTTGGTGGCATCACCGGTAGCACCCCGAAAATTTACAGGTAGCACCGTCTCAAAAAATCGAAAATTAACACTACGAACCGTCAAAAGACCGGTGTTCCGTGAACCCCCCCCCCCCCCCCTCCCCACTACCTTTCGGTCCGCCCCTGAATCAAACTATTCTATCAAGATTAAAACCCAACAATATTACTTATGATAAAATTTGAGTAATTTCATGTTACCAAACACCCTGTTTTCAAGTTTTTTAGAGAAAAAGGAAAAAAAATTCTTCTTCATAAAATTAAAGTCTCTAGCTGTACTTCTTCTTCCTTACACTATGTATCGTACACCCCTCCATCCTTGATTCCACACCAGTCACCTGCGATTTCTTCACCACCGACCGACTCACTAACGTGCGATTTATGCGTAAGTATGTTTGTATACCTCAGGTTTTATGGTTCCAAGTTTGTGGGTAGTTAGTGGGGTAGTTTTAGGCATTGTTTTTAGTACTTAATAATTTATATATATAGGTCTTTTTCATGTGTCTATATGGTAGGTCCTAGACATTATTGTGAGTTTAGTATTTAGCAAATTTGGTATTATTTAGCAACTATATTAAGATTAAATGAATTTTTGAACAAGTACGTATAATTTTTATGTTATTGTTCAAAAAATCATAGGGTATGTAGGTCTGAGCTTTGAGTTATTTAATTAAAAACCGTCCTAAATATGTGAAAACTATTAGAACGGCAAATATGTAAAAATAATATCACATTCCACTTATTTCATTTCCTTATCTTCTAATTCGAGAACACACTAAAAAAATTATTTTTCACTTTCCTTTTCTTTCTTCCCTTTCCTTCGCTTTCCGTTCTATTCGTTATAATCTCGAGAACAGGCCGCTTGAGCACAAATTTTTTCCATCACATAAAACAAAGCCTATATTTGCCATGTAATTTCGTTGTGACAGGTACCAGATGCATATATGCCATTTCCGCCTTGGAATCTCAACTACAAAGTCAACCGTCATATATTATTTAATTTAAATTCAAACAAAGAGCTCCAAAATCAACTATGTTACAATGCTTTTAAAGTCAACATGCAGTCGTATATAAACTTTATCATGTATAACTTCCTCTGCAAGTACTACAAAACATGCTCCGAATTATGAGGGTGGTGAACAGCCTTTCCATACTAATACTCTTCTGCATATTAAACCATGAACTATCGTCACACTTTATTCCATCAGAAATCAAAAACGATAACGTATATCATGAAATTCCGGTGGGGATAATTCTCGATATGGATTCATGGTTCGGGAAGTCCATTCACAGGTGTGTAACCATGGCGATATCTGGTTTTTATGCTCTTAATAACGATTATAGAACAAGGATAGTTCTTCACACAAGAGACACCAAGGGAGATCCAATAGAGGCTCTATCAGCAGGTACACTCTGTTGTTTATTATCCATGGGTATTGTTATTGTTGATAGATCTTGAAAATTGTTCCTTATTTCTTGCCTGAGAACAGTAGACCATCTTCTGAACAACATCAAAGTGCAAGCCATCGTAGGTCCAGAAACGCAACTTCAATCAAAGTTATTGGCCCTGTTTGCTGATAAAGCTAAAGTTCCTATTTTTTCATTTGCTGGTATGTCGTCGATAGAATACCCTTACTTGTTCCAAATCAAAGACGAAGAATCCACTATGGCCAAGGGTATTGCTGCCTTAGTGGAATCATACAAATGGAGGAATGTTGCCTTCATTTATGAGGATACTGATGATGGGAGGGAGATATTACCTTATTTGCTCGAGTCCTTCCAAGATAAGAACATGCGAATCAGCTACATAGGTGCCATTTCTGCCTCAAACCCTGTCGATGAAATCATTGCAAAGCTGTGTAAGCTCATGACTTTTCACAGAACTATAATTATTGTGCATATGTCTCCTTCATTAGCATCTACGCTTTTTGTAAACGCAAAAAGGTTAGGAATGGTATGGGAAGCACATGCATGGATATTAACTGGTAAAGCAATAGATGTCTTTCGATCAACAAACTTTGATGTTGTCGAGTCATTACAAGGGGCAGTAGGCTTTAGGTCATATGTTCCAGCATCAAGCAGGCTATATAACTTAACAGCAAGATGGCATAATTTCTTTTACAGAGAGCACCCGACCTCAGTAACAAAAGAGGTGCCCGTGCCTGCCATATGGGCATACGATACAATCTGGGCACTCGCTGAGTCCTTTGAGAAGATTGGAGTCCCACATAATGGTCTTTTCCTTTTGAATGAGATTTCGAAAGTCAGATTTTTAAGGGTATAAGTGGCGAGTTTCAACTTAGTGGAGGACAAGTGATCTCAAATGGATATGAGATTATGAGAGCCATTGACTATGGTGAGAAGAGAGTAGGATATTGGACAGAGTCAGAAGGATTCAGACAAGCAGACCTTCTGACAAGCAGCATTCATCTATATTCTGGTATAGCTAGTAATGAAGCTTCAACCTGTCCTGGAGGATCAACAACTGCTTCGAAAGGACGGGTGTTGTTACAAACAAATGCCAATATAACGTTGAAAATCGGTGTTTTAATGATAAGGAACTTTAAGTACTTCATTGATGTCACTCATGATATTGAGAAAAATCTTACAACTGCTACTGGATTCTCTATGGATGTATTTGACACTTGTCTTCGTGCATTACCATATAATGTGTCTTACGTGTTAATCTCATATGAAAATGGCACCTACGATGATGTTGTGCAGAAGGTCTATAATAAGGTATATCTATATTTACAACTTTAACAGGAAAAAGATGATTTGCTTAGAAATACATTTAACTTGTAGTCCATTGGCTTATTTCTGGAGAGGAAATTGACGGAGTGATGGGGGATTCAACAATATTGGCCAACAGATCTGACTGGGTTGATTTTACAGCGACTTACACAGACTTGGGTGTAGGAACACTAGCAAGAATCAAGAAAAAAGACATGTGGTTCTTCTTGAAGTCGGTGGACATCAATCTGGTGATTACTTTTATTGCTTCACTAATGGGAACCGGCTTTGTTATTTGGGTCATTGAATATAAGGATGATGAAAAAGAACCTTCATCAACTGTTGGACAAATCTTTTGGCTCATGCTAATGACCATCTTTTTTTCTCAAGGTATACCATCTCTCTCTCTCTCAGATGCTCTTTTTAACCATATATATAGAATATAACAAGATCTAATTGTTTGGTTTCGATTCCCTCCTTCACTGCTTTCAATTCCATGTACGTTCCTCATGTTCACACAGTATTATAATCGAATATGTATTCGTATCAAACAGTATAATATAGGATAAGGACAACAGATATGTAATGAACTTAAAATAGATATAGAAAATCGAATATCTTTACATGCCTGTGCATTACATATATATAGTTGATGGTTGGCGGTTTACCGCCAAAACCATCCATAACTGTTAACGGAGAACAACTGTCCGGTTGGTGGTTTGCCTAACGGTAACCATCACGTGTTTAATCCCAACCAAACTTATTTACTAGCCACTAATTATTCACATTACATAAACCTACTGTTAATTGTTTAAAGAAGATTATAAACACCATTACTATTGCTAACATTCACCACTGTAATGGGTTTTAATCTTCTTGTCAGCTCTTGCATACTTCAGTCATCAACGACCACAAATTTAGTGGCTTGTTCACTACTGCACTGAACTTGTTTCACTGGGCTTTCAACACTGGTGTCTTCATCTTCATCACGTATGTCCTCTCCACTTGGAGGTTCCATAGCATCATTCTCCGCACCTGCACTCATCGCTGCCTCCGGTGCTACACCCTTGCACTTCGCTGCAAATTGTGCTAAATCCTCTTTGGAGTATCTTCTTGCTATGTCTACATACGCCACCAATAGCCCCATGTATGCCACATAACAATTTCGTAGGCTATCTACCAACTCACTTGGTAATTTCATTTTATATGCTATAAAGTTCCATATATTCTCGATGAAAACGTTTCTATATCCACCGTATTCTTTGATTACCAAAAACAGTTCCAAAATATCAATTTCGAAATTTTTTATCACAACTGGAAACATCCTGTCTTCTTCATTTGCAACCTTGTATAAAACCAATTAATCAACTTTTCAAAGTGTTTCTTCACAAACACTTTACAGCCCTCACGTATTTCTTGATCCAACAACATTATCATGAAACTTAACAGGCTATCAAAGTCAGACTTTGTTGGCAATTGTTGACCATTAAATTTATCTTTACTTGATAAATTATAAAAATGATCAAAATGCATCATAAGCGTACTTACTGCCTTGTTTCTTATCTCATCCGCAATTTGTAAACCAATATCATTCTCCTCAAATTTTAACACATTTGAACCATCTTCTGACATCTTTGTTTCATCAGCGTGTCTACTGCTACCCTCCTCGTATTCATCTTCAAAGGTCCTCATAAGAATGGCTTTTGTGTCCTTTATCTTCACACTAAAACCCTGTGCAATCAATTGTTCCATACTCAAAACATTAAACGGACACTTAGGCACATAATAAATTCCTGGTATTAAATATTTTTCTACATCTGTTGTTACCCAAACTTCACCGAAGCCTTCAACTTTAATTCCTTGTTCTCCAATGGTACTGGTCCCAATTGAACCATTCTTGAAGTACTTAAAAAGTTCTTTGTTCCCTGTCATATGGTGTGGAAATTCTTCCCATATATACCATATATCGTTCCACCCATGTTCATCCGTTCCATATACAGTCCATTTCACAGATGGTAAGATTAAATCATCATACTTGTCTTTTAAAGGAAACGTCACTTACATTCTTTTGAGAAAAAACCGCATGCTTTGCCTTCAAACGTCTGATTCTTGAATGTTTATTTGGACAGTTCCAGTAGGTGTGCCCTCTTTGTAAACAAAAAAAACACCTTGCACGCTTTAATTTCTTCAAGATGTAATCGGATTTGATTCTTGGATTAACAGGGTAGTCATACTTGTGAATCTTCATGTTCTCGATTCGTTGTACACTTCCTTTTGCCTCTGTTTCCAGAAATCATTTCCGTAGCAGTTCCAAGCATCATCAATCGTGTTCTGTCTTCCATCGTTTCCCACAGATCGTCTGAGCCATCGGCTCTGATACCATGTTTGGTTTCGATTCCCTCCTTCACTGCTTTCAATTCCATGTACGTTCCTCATGTTCACACCGTATTATAATCGAATATGTATTCGTATCAAACAGTATAATATAGGATAAGGACAACAGATATGTAATGAACTTGAAATAGATATAGGACATCGAATATCTTTACATGCCTGTGCATTACATATATATATAGTTGATGGTTGGCGGTTTACCGCCAAAACCATCCATAACTGTTAACGGAGAACTGTTGGAAAAAAATAATAATCCATTCTGTTTTTATTTATTTATATTTTAATGTTTTTAATTGTTATTTTGAAGAAGTCAGTAGCTGTTAGGAGTAAAAATAGTGGAGTCAGTTACTCAGTTAGTGGAGAACGTGTAGTTCTTTTCCTATTTATCTGCTTTCATTTTTATTATGTAAGTTGAAGCTTTTGATTATGAAGTAGAAAATTGCCCCACTGAGTTTTGCTCTCTCTTCTTCCTCACGATACACAAAACAAATATACAGATACCATTTAATTCTCTACACCTGGTATCAGAGCAGCCAGGTTCGATTAACTTGTATGCCAAAGTATATGCCCAAAAACCCATCCATGGATGCAACGAAGAAGCAAGATGGCCAGGTCTCTCTTCATTACCCGATGCTAGCAAAGAACAACTACACCGCATGGGCCATAAAGATGAAGGTTTTCATGCAAGCCCAAGGAGTTTGGGAGGCAATCGAGCCTACGGATGAAAAGAAACCCGTGGAAGACAGGATAGACAAGATGGCAATGGCTGCCATCTATCAAGGAATTCCCGAAGACATGTTGTTGTCTCTAGCAGAAAAGAAATCGGCGAAAGAGGCGTGGACGACACTGAAGACGATGTATCTGGGGGCCGATCGAGTGAGAAATGCAAAGGTCCAGACCTTGAAGGCTGAGTTCGAGATCCTTACTATGAAAGAGACGGAATGTGTTGACGATTTTGCAATGAAATTGAACAACATTGTCAACAATATTAGAGCTCTTGGAGATACTGTAGAGGAGGCGTACGTTGTGAAGAAGTTGTTGAGAGCAGTACCTACAAAGTTTCTGCAAATTGCATCTACAATTGAGCAATTTGGAGAACTTGACACCATGATGGTTGATGAGGTTGTGGGAAGATTAAAAGCACATGAAGAACGTCTACGTGGGCAAGTTGAAAGTGCACCATCACAATTGTTATTTACACAAGAAGAGTGGCAGGCAAAATTTAAAAAAAGTGGTGAAGGATCCTCTGGTAGTAGAAATCACCAGAGAGAATACAATACAAACCGATTCCGTGGAAGGGGTCGAGGTCGGTCGAATGGCGGTGGAAGAGGAGGCCGTCACAACGGTTCGTTTCAGCAAAATCGTGACCAAAGCCAAGGACCCGGTGGAAGTCGAGATCGTAATAAGCTGCAATGTTATAATTATGACAAGTTCGGGCATTATGCATCCGAATGTCGTAAGCCCCGTCGTGAACAAAATCAACAAGAGGCGAATTTGTCGCAAGCCCGCGAAGAGGAACCTGCACTTTTGATGACCGAAAGTGTAGAAGGACCTACTGTGCTCATGTTAAACGAGGAGAAGGTAACCCCAGAATTTCGATCAAAAGAGGATGACACGGTGACATCAAAAGTATGGTGCTTAGACAACGGGGCGAGTAATCACATGTCGGGTCAAAGATCAAAGTTTAAGGAGTTGGATACGAGTGTGAAGGGTCGAGTTAAATTTGGAGATGGATCAATGGTTCACATTGAAGGGATTGGCTCAATCTTATTCCAGTGTAAAAATGGGGAACAACGTCTGTTAAAAAATGTGTATTTCATCCCAAAGTTATGCAATAATATAATAAGTTTGGGACAACTCTCGGAGGTCGGTAATAGTGTGGTTATGAGAGGAGAAATGTTACACATCTATGATGAACATGGAAGACTTCTCATGAAGTCTGTTCGTTCAGCAAATAGACTTTATAAAGTCATCCTTGAAGACAGTGAACCAGTGTGTTTAATGGCAAAATTGGATGATGAGGCTTGGCTTTGGCACGCTCGACTTGGTCACGTAAATTTCGGGTCTCTTGAAATCATGGCAACAAAGAAGATGGTGCATGGGCTTCCTATTATTCATCACAAAACTCAAGTCTGTGAAGGTTGCTTAGTGGGTAAACAAGCTAAAAGTCCCTTTCCAAATCAATCAACACACCGGTCTACGGGAGCACTTGATTTGGTGTACGGTGATTTATGTGGGCCAATCTCACCTCCAACGAATGCCGGTAACAGGTATTTTCTCCTTCTCGTAGATGATTACAGTAGAGCAATGTGGATTTATTAGTTGAAAAACAAAAGTGATGCATTTGATGCTTTCAAGAAGTTCCAAACTCTAGTGCTGTGTTTGTTATGCAGTAATAGGGAAAGGAAAGCAATACTCCATTTCATTCCTTTGTGAAAAAGCTGTTTGTTTAAGTTAAGTGAAAGGAATGAAGCATTACGTAAGTAATCACATTCCTTTACTTTCATTCCACCCACTTCCCCATCTTTTTCTCATTCCATTCCTTCACTAAATACAAATTTACCATTATATCCTCTAACAAACCACGATCCTATCCCCATATCTTCCTCCTGTCGCTTTTTTTTCCAATATGATCGTGAGTAGAAGCACCAATCTGAACAAGAACTCTGTTCCTACTTTTTTTTCAATCTCATCAACAACTTGAGTAGAATCGAAGCATTGTTCTTCCTTTCCCGTCATCAATCTCACGCAGGTCAAAAAGGTTTGATGATTTCTTGTCTTTTTTCCTTTATATCATGTTGTGTATAATCCAATATGGTAAAATGTTGTTTATTCATCTTGTTTCTTGCATACTTCTTATTAATTTTAACTTTGTTCAACTTGATTATGACATGCCCTCTAGGTGTTTGTTAAAATGTCTAAGTGAAATATTTGATAATAGTAGTGTTGAGATTGGATTGTGTTTCATATAATTCTTGATTGTTTGTCTCGTATAATTCTTTTAGAGGTGTTTTAGGAGTATTTGGAGTTTGTTTTCATGATACCTTTTTAATTTTGGGGGAAGAATGTTATATTTTCTGGAGAAGATTTGTATAGAAATCACATATCAATTGTCTTTGTTAGCATTTTTTTAATATTAGGAAATAGGAATACAAACATTCCTAGTCATCCTTGTTTCAGTGTGTGTACGTACAAGAGAGTATGGATGGCAAGTGAATGAAAAGGTTGAGTTTGATTGAAAAAAGCTACTGCACTAGAAGGTTTGTTAAGTGGTTATTTTGCTTAAGCTTAGAATATGTTTCTTACTAGGAGTGGTTTTGAAACAGCCCAATGCAAAGGTGTTTGGCATTCACTATATGCTAATTTTATAGGATAATCATGAATTCATGACACTAATCAACATCTCTTGTAACATGTCAAATGTTTGTCATTTTTTATGAATTCTTTTTGACAAGGTTTCTATGCGTGTTATTTTTTAATTTAATTCTTTTGGCAACAATTGTGTTTTTAAGAATGTTTGCCTTTTATTGCAGTCATGGCTCGTCTTATATTGAATAGGAGGAAAAAAAAATAAACTAGTTGCATTTTGTTCATTGTGGATAGAGATAATTAGTTTGATTAGTTGGTACATCCAACTTGTGACGACTATTATTAGTATTTGTATAGACATGCGTATGCCTAGACTTCCCTACAAAATGACATATTCAGAAAGGAAACTATATATGCAAAGATTAGTTTATGGAAGTGATGAGACATGTCTTCAACAACTTAGAGTTAATAGGTCGGCCTTTGTCAAGCTTTGTGGTATGCTTGAGATGTACGGCAAGTTGAAGGCTTCGAAGTACCTACAAGTAGATGAGCAAGTTGCTATCTGGTTGCATGTATTGGCTCACCATGTCAAAACCCGGGTGGTGAAGTTTCAATTTCGTCGGTCAGGAGAAACAATAAGTAGACATTTTAATAAAGTACTTGATGCCGTGCTAAGATTGGAAAATCACTTATTTAAGAAACCCGAGCCAATTCCTGAAAATTCAACAGATGATAGATGGAAATGGTTCAAGGTATGTTATTTACTAAACTCCTAAAATGTATTATTATTTTAAACTAGTTACCAACTCTCATGTTAAATTTATATGTTGTTAGGGCTGTTTAGGAGCGATAGACGGGACACACATAAGTGTACATGTTTCAGAGGAAGACAGACCTAGATACCGTAATCGAAAGGGTGAAATAACGACAAACGTTCTTGCTGCTTGTACCCCTGATATGCAATTCATATATGTATTACCAGGTTGGGAAGGATCAGCTGCTGATGGTAGAATACTTCGTAATGCTATTTTACGAGAAAATGGACTAAAAGTAAGTAAAGGTAATTATTATCTTGTTGATGCCGGGTTTACCAATGGAGAGGGATTTCTTGCACCATTCAGAGGTCAAAGATATCATCTGAATACTTGGTTGAACGGACGACGACCAGAAAAGGCTGAAGAATATTTTAATATGAAACACTCGTCTGCTCGGAACGTCATTGAACGGTGTTTTGGAGTTTTAAAAAAAATATAGGCAATACTTAGGAGTCCATCATTTTACCACATTAGAACTCAAAATAAAATCATTCTTGCGTGTTGTATTCTACATAACTTCGTACGCACGGAGTTGCCTAACGATCTACTTGATAATGAGGAACTTAATGACATAAACAATGATGACGAGGATCAAGATCTTGGATCACGGGTCGAACACATAACAACCATCGGGACGTCTAATGAATGGACACGTTTTAGAGAGAATTTGGCCACTTCTATGTTTAATGCATGGAGAAACAGGACTAGTTGATTTAGAAGTATTGTATTCATAGCTTTTATTTACTAAACTTTGTTGTCAAACCTATTATAATGATTTCGATTGTGTTTTCATATTTGGTGTCTTTAGATATATAATGTGGTACATATATATTTTTTGTTACATATTTCATTTTGAGCAACATTATTGGTATTATATGTGAAGTAATGGAGACACATCCCGAAATCAGAAGGGGTCCAGGAAAGAACAAAAGAAAATGGAATGAGATGGAAGACGAAAAACTTGTTGAAGCTATGCTTGATGTGCTTAATTCGGGATCTCAATTCAAATCAGATAATGGTTTTAAGCCTGGTTTTTCTATTGCCGTTGAAAACAAACTAGCCGTCTCTCTTCCGAACTCTGGAATAAAAGCGAAACCACACATAGAATCACGGATAAAGACCCTAAGAAACGAGTGGGCTGCTGTGCATGACATGTTAAACGGGAACAACACGAGTGGTTTTGGACGGGACTCTACAAATAACATGCTTGAAGCGCCACAAGCAGTTTGGGAGGCGTATATTCAGGTACATATTTTAATTAAAGTACGAAAAATGATTTAGTTATATCCTTTAATAAATATATTTAATTTTTTATTGGTTGGTTTGTTAGGTACACCATAATGCATCCAAATGGAGAGGTAAAAAATTTCCTCATTATTGGGATCTTTGTCTTGTGTTTGGGAAGGATCGTGCAAACGGAAGAGATGCTCAAACAGCTGCAGATGTTGTATCTGAGATAAATAGAGAACAAGAACATGATGATAATCCACAACCCAATGATTACGGATTAGAAGACTTTGATTCTGATCATGATAACAATGCTAGGACTTCTCCTCGTGCGTCTTTAAGAGAAGGCTCAAGTACGCATCGAAAAAGAAAAAGAAGCAATAGCTGGGATCCTCTAATTAATAGCTTGAAAGAGTCGGCCGATATAATCGGTTCTAAGATTGAACAAGCAACAAAAAGCTTCACTTCAGTCTTGGGAATTGAGAAGGATAGAGAGGAGCTACGTAAAAAGCTTCACACAGAGATGAAAAAAGTTGATGGTTTGACTACACCATAATGTAACAAGGTTGTGCGTATGCTTTCACGTAACGAGGACCTAATGGTGATATTTTTTACCGTTGAGGATGAAGACAAATTCACATGGGTTTTGGATATGCTTGCTGAAGATGCTTGATATTGAATTTATAGAATATTTGATTCGCGTTTTTCACGTAGTGTTAGTCGTTATAAAAATATTTTTTTCCATTTTTTTCTATTTTCTTAATTGACGTGGTACTCTTGCATAATACAATTTTTATATGGTTTCGCTATTATAATGTTGACATTATTTATTAGTGATAATCTCGTAGTTTTGATGTTTATCAATTTTTTAAAAATGTGTAAAGTATATATTTAAAATAAATATTTATATATGAAATTAGTTAAATTAAGTTATATCTATTTTTTAATACAGGGGCATTTTGGTCATTGTTTATTTATTTTATTCCATTTCCATGTCTATTTCTCCTTACCAAACATACCGCAGTAATGATTCATTCCATTCCGAGGAAGCAACCAAACATGCGGATGTAATGGTAATAAACTATTTCATTCCTTTGCCCATTCCATTCCTTTGTTCATTCCATTCCTTTGTCATTCATTTCCGTCCAACCAAACATACCCTAGTTGAAAATCGAGCCGGTCGAAGAATAAAAGCATTACGAACTGATCGGGGGGGGGGGTGAATTTATGTCACAAGATTTTCTTAGTCATTGTGAAAGGGCTGGAATATCAAGGCAGTTTACTGCACCGTACACCCCACAACAAAACGGGGTTGTGGAGCGACGAAATCGAACCGTAGTCGAAATGGCTAGAAGCATGTTGAAAAGCAAAGACTTGCCATTAAGTTTTTGGGGGGAGGCTGTAAGACATGCCGTCTATCTCTTGAATCGAGTTACAACCAAGGCCTTGCCGGATTGCACTCCATATGAAGCATGGTCAGGTAATAAACCTACTCTCGATTACATTAAAATTTTTGGCTGTGTGGCTCATGTGAAGGTACCAAATCCACATATGCAAAAACTTGATGATCGGAGTAGAAAGATGATACACTTGGGTATTGAACCTGGAACTAAAGCGTATCGGTTATACGATCCCGAAACCAAAAGAATTCACATTAGTAGAGATGTGAAATTTGATGAGAAAGCCAAGTGGCCCTGGTTGCAAGAAGGTGAAAAAGTGAGCTCGTTTACGTCTTTCACGGTGGATAGTGTGAGCCCAATGGGAGCTGATTATGAGAATCAATCACAGGTGGGTGATACAGATTTCTTAACACCCCAACATGCCTCATCTTCACGTGTTTTTGAAGGCTCGCCAGAAATTGATGAAGACTCCAATTTGGATGTGGAATAGCTAAGTGGAGAGAACAACTCAGGAATGTTTACACAAGATACTCCACTCTCCAGTGATGCAAATAAATCTGGACCAGCTGGGTATCGTTCGTTACCTGATGTTTATGCACGGGCAGAGAGAGTGGAGCTTGAAGATGACCAGCTATATTTTATTGATGAAGATGAGCCAACAACTTTTTCTCAAGCAGTAAAGTACAAGGAGTGGCAGGTAGCTATGGAGGTGGAGTTGGATTCTATAAAAAGAAATCATACATGGGAGCTCACTAATTTACCAAATGGACACAAGGCGATAGGTTTGAAGTGGGTTTACAAACTAAAGAGGAACTCTAATGGTGACATGATTAAACACAAAGCCCGGCTTGTCGCGAAGGGATATGTTCAAAAATATGGTATCGATTTCGAGGAAGTATTTGCTCCCGTCGCTCGAATGGAAACGATTCGGTTATTGTTAGCCATTGCAGCAACAAAGGGGTGGGAAGTACACCATCTCGATGTGAAATCTGCGTTTCTTAATGGAGAACTGGATGAGGAAGTCTACGTAACTCAACCGGAGGGATTTGTTGAAAAAAATCACCCATCGAAAGTGTATAAATTGTACAAGGTTCTTTACGGGCTCCGTCAAGCCCCGAGAGCTTGGAATATACGGCTGGACAAGAGCTTGAAGATCCTTGGTTTCAGCTGCTACCCTCAAGAACATGCAGTGTATTCAAAGCATTCAAATGGAGAGGTTGTTATTGTCGGAGTCTACGTAGATGATCTAATTGTGACCGGTTCAAACGTTGCTGCTGTGATGAAGTTCAAGACTCAAATGAAAAATCAATTTGATATGAGTGACCTTGGCTTACTTTCCTACTATCTGGGCATCGAGGTAACACAAAAGAATGGAGCAATTTCATTGAGTCAAGCTGCTTATGCAAGGAAATTACTTGAAAAAATGGGTTTGGCAGATTGTAATCCAACAAAGCTACCAATGGAACCTAAATTGCAACTTAGTAAAGAAGGTGAAGGTGCATTTGTAAACCCGACTGATTACAAGAGTGCAGTTGGAAGCTTACGTTATCTGGTACACACTCGACCCGACATCGCATATTCAGTTGGTATTGTGAGTCGCTTCATGGAACGGCCAACGACTCAACATTTAAAAGCTGTGAAACAGATCCTACGTTATGTAAAAGGGACGATCAATTCAGGCCTAATTTACTCATCACAAGGATCAAATGAGTCACTCGTGGGGTACACAGATAGCAATCTAGCAGGGGATGTCAACGATAGAAAGAGCACAAGTGGTATGGTTTTCTATCTCAACAACAATGTCATCTCTTGGTGCTCACAAAAACAGAAAATGGTGGCACTCTCGTCCTGTGAAGCTGAGTTTATCGCTGCAACGGGAGCAGCATGTCAAGGCTTATGGTTACGGGCATTAATCGGGCAATTACTCAAGTATCAAGTTGATCCGATCATACTTTACGTAGACAACAAGTCTGCAATTTCATTGATCAAAAACCCTGTGTTCCACGGGAGGAGCAAGCACATCGACACTCGGTTTCATTTTATTCGGGAATGTGTTGAAAGGGACGAGATTGTTGTCAAGTATATACGTACTGACGAGCAACGAGCAGATGTTTTGACTAAGGCTTTAGCAAGGAACAAGTTCGCTGATATGAAGAACCTGCTGGGCGTGAAAGATGAAGTGCAAGCAGACATGGATTAGGGGGAGTATGTTGGAAAAAAATAATAATCCATTCTGTTTTTATTTATTTATATTTTAATGTTTTTAATTGTTATTTTGAAGAAGTCAGTAGCTGTTAGGAGTAAAAATAGTGGAGTCAGTTACTCAGTTAGTGGAGAACGTGTAGTTCTTTTCCTATTTATCTGCTTTCATTTTTATTATGTAAGTTGAAGCTTTTGATTATGAAGTAGAAAATTGCCCCACTGAGTTTTGCTCTCTCTTCTTCCTCACGATACACAAAACAAATATACAGATACCTTTTAATTCTCTACAAGAACAACTGTCCGGTTGGTAATCCCAACCAAACTTATTTACTAGCCACTAATTATTTACATTACATAAACCTACTGTTAATTGTTTAAAGAAGATTATAAACACCATTACTATTGCTAACACTAATAGTGTGTTTCATTTGTATTGTAGGAGAGCAGTTGAAGAAAACTCTGTCAAAAATTGTGTTGTTTATTTGGTTACTAGTGATGCTGGTCTTTATCGTAGGCTACAATGCAACGCTGTCTTCACTTATGACATTAGATCAGTTTCGATCAGCATCAAAAGGTGGAATTGTTGGGTTTCATGGAAACTCTTTTATGAGGGGAGTGACAATCAGCAACTTGCACTTTGAAAATCATAAAAATAGGCCATTCTACTCGTATGAGGATTATGCTCATGCTTTATCAAAAGATGGTGATGCAGATGCCATTGTTGATGAAATTCCATACATCAAAATGTTTCTTGGAAGGTATTCAGGTGACTATGGTTTGGTGTCCTCTCAACCTATCACTTCTGGCTTTGCCTTCGTAAGTACTCTTTTGCACTTGATCCTAGCACTATATACACACATCCACAAACGTATTTTCTTTTACCATAGGCTATCACGGTTAAACTCTTGCATAACAAATTTGAGTGTACTTAGGAAAAACATTGCTTACTGGTTTCGGCTATTGCAACAATTTGTTTCTTTTTGTCATGCAAATACATGATGGTTGACATGTTCCTTGTACAGATCTTCCAAAAAGGTTCAACATTGGTAGAAGATGTGTCAAAAGAAATCGCGAAAATAAGATTAGACGGAACTCTTGGATGTTTGGAGAAACAGTGGTTTGAGAATCAGTTTACCATTCCATCCCAAAATTCTACAGAAACAAAAGCCTTAACGCTTGATAATTTTGGTGGTCTGTTTATTTGTAATACAATCAGCTTAGCTCTAGCTCTTTTGATTGTTGCAGTCTACAAAGCCTATGCAATAATATACCCCTACTTTGAAAGATTATTTTTATCGAGATTGTTGACATTGTGGAGGCTGATTCATTGGCGAAGTTTGATCCCACCGCGGGTACTATCCTAGATCATGCCGTGATGGATGGAATAGAATTCAGATTTCGTTTAATCTCTTGAACATATAAGGATATGCTCTAGATTGGAATTCTCCAGTCCATACCAACTAAATTCTCTCTACTTCGGCCAGCCAGGGCAGGTCCGTTGGTTTTTTATGGCGAAGTGAGCTAGTCATGCCCCTATTTGTGAATTGTATGCACCAAAGGGATATATAGCTTATAATTTACATTTTTCAATCACTTTTACTAGCAATAAAGATTTTCAATGATTGACACGGAATTAACATGAAAGCTTGTCATATGGAGTTTATGCTTGAATGACGAGGTATGGAGCAAGTTGTCGCAAGTGTGTTTTAGCAGGCTAAGCAGCAGTACGTGTGATGTGTAAAGAGAACCACTTAACTAACAAATGCATACATACCTGATAATTATAGTGTGCAAACATATTTAGCTAAGACAACACCAATTAATACAAGAGAAACAAAAATCAAAACAAAAAAAGTTAATTAGTAGGCCAAATTACCTGCAAGATACGAGCAAGTGCAGTCTGGAATTTGTCCATTGAAATAATTACAAAACGAGGATAGATATGAAGAACCTACCAAACAAATATCAACATATGTTAACAACATTACTACCATTTACTTCAAAAGAATAAATGTGTCACAAGAGTAAGAAACTAACACTTGATTTAGGAAGGTAAAAAGCATAGCAATAAGCATAACGAAAATAAGTGAATAACTACAATTGACATGACAATAAACAGTTTTGAGTGTTTGAGTGAAAGAGATTTTTTATTTTACTTTTTTTTTGGATTTAGGGTCGAAATACTTAGGTAAAAAATAATTATTGAGATAAATATAAAATTATCTATGTATTCATACCTTGAATCAAATGATTTCATGATTCTGATTTTTTTATATTTGTTGTAAGCACTACCAACATACATCCAAACCCTCCTTAAGAACATCTTTTGTTAAAAAGTGAAAACTGCATGGTCTATTAAGTAGAGCATATAAAGCCATGGATGCCACTTAACTAACGATTTAGATCTTTTAACTGCTACATATGCATGGAAGTTAAAAACTACATATTGAAAACAAACAAAATATTGAATCATGTGTGAGAGAAATAAACTTTAAATGAATATTGCTTCTAGGTTAAATCCATGTTGCTATGGCATTATGGTTTCCTAATTGCAGCTTAATAAATGTTATGGTCATTGTTCCACATGATTTACACAAGAAAAATTACAGTGGACGAGTGAATTTGTTAGTTCCAGATTAAGTACACAACAACAAATGTTTGTAGGAGGGTAAATACAAACTTAAACTTTTTGAAATTAATGCACACAAGAATACTTTTAATATAGTTCTTATTGATATGAATCAAGAATTACATGTACAAGGAATCGGAAATTCCAAATACAATAACACATAGACAAGCTTATTTAAGACAACTAATGTCTAAGAGGTCCACCACATGATCGAGAAGTATTTTACAGTAATTGCTAACACATCTCATAGTAAAAATGATGGTAATGAGGAGCTTAAAGATGGGGAGTTAGGTGAGGATGGAGAAATTTAATAGGATGGATAAATTCAGTGAATGTATTTTGTGTATCTTGCATGTTGAGGATGCAAGTGTATATATAGAAGCTTTGGTAGACTATGAAGGAGGAAGGCTGTAAGCTGTATTAATCGAAAAGGGATACAACATTCAGTAGAGCTCCAAAGATGGAGTCTCATTGCCCAAGCTCAAAGAGCCTATTACAATTCAGGAATAACATAATATATACCACATCCTCACGCACGAGGAGTATAAATAATAATTAGATACTGCGTAACCAACTAAATTGATCCCTGCCCTACACGTGGTCCCTTTTTACATTTGTAAACAATCCAGTTAGTGGGATGATTAGGTTTCTATCAATACTCGCCTCTTGAGAAACCATCTTGTCCTTAAGCTTAACCAAGGGAATTAGGTTTGTATATCAGCAGCGTCCTCCTAGGTTGCTTCTTCGATTTCGTTACCCTGCTAGAATATCAACCACTGTTCAACTTGTTGGTCATTCATTGTGATGAACCTGGTTGCAAGGCATTTTTCACGCAGGTGGGAATCATCAGAAACCGACTGTTAATCCTTCAGCCAGCTCAGCTTCAACCATAGCATTTCCAACCGCATGCTTAAGGAGGGAATAATGGAAAACTGGATGAATACGGGCTGAGTCGGGTAACTTCAACTTGTAAGCAACTGGTCCAATCTTGTCAGTTTTACTGAAGGGCCCACAAAAACGTGCAGCAAGCTTTTGATTTACCCTATGAACAACCAGTTGTTGACTATGAGGCCTGAGTTTGAGGAAGACCCACTCCCCAACCTCGTAATGAATAACCCGGCGATATTTGTCAGCAGTGGCTTTCATATGTGACTGGCCCGATCTAAATGGAACTTGAGTTGTTTAATTGCGTCATCTATGTCCTGTAATTCTTGTTGGATAGCAGCACCACGAACCTCTCCTAGATAGTGAAAAATGGTAGGTGGTGGATGACCATACACAACTTCAAAAGGAGTTGTGTAGGTCGGGGAATGATAAGCAATGTTGTGCCAAAACTCTGCCCAAGGAAGCCAATGGGGGAAAATTTTGGGTTGATCTGGTGTAAAACACCTCAAGTAGGTTTCTAAACTTCGATTTACAACTTCAATTTGTCTATCAATATTCGGGTGATAAGCAGAACTGAACTTAAGACTGTTGCCTTGCATGTGAAAAATCTCGTGCCAGAATGTGCTTAAGATAAGTGGATCTAGATCACTAAGGATTGAGTTTGGAATGCCATGCAGCCGAATAATCTCTTTGACAAATGTTTCAGCTAGCGACTTGGCTATGTATGGGTGTTTAAGAGGTATAAAGTGGTAATATTTTGATAAACAATCCACTAGCACTAGAACTGCCTCATAATTCTTGGACTTTGGTAACCCCGTGATAACATCGAGAGATATGTCTTCCCATACAGCAGGGGGAATAGGAAGTGGATGAAGCAGCCCTACTGGAGCTAAGGTAGAAGCCTTGTATCGTTGGCAGATGTCACATTGTTGAACAAAGTATTTAATAGTTTTTGTCATTCCAAACTAGTAAACATGGGCAGCCAAACGTTTCTATGTACGAAAGAAACCGAAATGCCCCCGATAAGACTCGAATGGAACTCTTCTAGGAGCTTGGGTATCCTAGGGGAAGTTGCAGGTAAGACAATTTTGCTTTTATAGTATAACTTCTCTCCAATTAAGACAAAGAAGGGATGAGAAGTTGGCTGTTGAGAAAGGTCGGCAATTATTTTTGTTAGATTAGGATCAGCTCTATAACCAGCAGTTAATTCCATACCTTGAGGTCATTGAGGAAAAGACACCATATAATTGAGTCCCACCCCGTCCTGAATTCTAGCCGCACGATTTTCATTACCCGGTTTGTAGGAATTAAATGCAAAATTTACACCCCATTAACTTGGCTAACCAATTTTGCTGATCAGTTGTAGTGATTCGTTGTTCCAACAATTGCTTCAAATTTTTTTGATCAGTAAACACGGTAAATTGTCTGCCAAGAAGATAAGGTCTCCAATGTAGGATGGATAATGTGAGCGCCATTATTTCCTTTACGTAGGTGGATTTAGACAAAGTCTTTTCACCTAAAGCTTTATGAAAAACGATATTGGTCTTTTTTCTTGCATTACTACAGCCCCAATTCCCCGACTGGAAGCATAGAATTCGATCTCAAATGGTTTTGAGAAATCTGGAAGAGCTAATACTAGGGCGGATGTCATCCTATGCTTAAGTTCATCAAATGCGGTTTGAGCTTTCGAACCCCAAAGTAAATTGTATATCTTCGTGAGTTTTGTTAATGGTTGAGCGATTTTACCGTACCCTTGGATGAACTTCTGATAGTACCTGGTAAGTCCAAGAAAACCCCATACCCCCTTAATATTGGTAGGGGTAGGCCAGCTTATAATCGACTGAATTTTCGCCGGATGGCCTGGATCCATGGAAAACCCCCTGCCATCGATAATATGGCCCACATATTAAACTGTTGTATTCTAAATTTACTTTTCTTTTTGTTGATTACCATCCCGTTCTTGCACAGAAGCTGTACAACATCGTATAACAGCTGGACATGGTGATCCTAAGTTGGACTATAAACCTAAATGTCGTAAATAAAACAAGAACTGCGTAATAATGGCCGAAATGTCTCATTCATCAAAGCTTGAAAGGTAGTAGGAGTGTTTCTTAAACCAAAAGGCATAACAAGAAATTCATAATGACCATCGTGTGTTCGGAAAGTCGTCTTTTCGATGTCTGTTTCTCGAAAACGAACTTGGTAAAATCCAGATTTAAGATCAGTTTTTGAAAAGAATTGGGACAATGTCCCCGAAACAGAGAGGTAAAGTTAGTCAACAAATCATCCGGCTAGTGTTGTTGAGACAGAGTTAGGCAAGTAGAGGATGTCGAATCAGCGTTGAGATGCACTAAGACCCCATCGAGACAATGTCATAAAGAATACAAGACTGTCAAAGAAGAATTGATCCCTTTTAGTTGAATTGGGTTTTCGTGTTTCCGATTTTTAATTTCATGGGTCTGCCAATTGATCAATACACCCCCAGTTGCCTTAACTGGGCAATTCCCAATATAAAATCAAGAGGACCCAAATCGTAAACCAGGCATCAACATGACATTCAAAGGACCCAAACCTCAAATTCACACCCTGATGAGTGACCCATACTTTGTTACCATAACCCAGTCGTATTCCCAATGTAGCAATAGGTACCATGTTGATACTTAAAGCTTTAGCAAGTTTTTTGGAGATGAAATTGTGTGTTGCCCCACTATCTATGAGAATTAAAGTATGTAATCCGTGTATCTCCCCATAAGTTTCAAGGTTTTAAGATCTGAAAAAGAGAGGTCAGTAGATAACCTTTTTAACTCCAATGATTGGCATTCACCGTCGTCGGAAGCAAAAACAGGTGCATCTGCTTCGATAAGTTGAATTTCTTCATCTTCCCTAGGTTCTCGCCATCTGCTAACAGCATGATACGCAATTGACTGGCTGTACATTTGTGTTGGGGCGTATACTTTTGCCTGCAACTAAAATAGAGCCCTCGTTTTCGCCGTCCTCCCATTCGAATTTAGTGAGATGTCGAGTGGGTGTTTGGGGTTTTGTAAAGGTTGGGCTGGGGGTAGAATTGGCCTTAGGATTAGAGTTGGGTTGTGCAAATTGGTCCATGCGAGTGGTCCCTCTCCATGTCGGTGTCGATGAAAAACTCCCACCGCCATTTCCCATATTGCGACCTCTGTTCAATCGGTTTGTCGTTGCTCCTATGGCGATGGAGACGTGTCTTGCAACTTCCACCGCCTGGTCGCAGAAAGTGAGATTCAGTGCACAAATCCAATTTTTGACTTCGTTTTTTGGACCACGTAAAAATAAACCTATTGATTATTCCTCCGATTGGTCCGGAATCAGATTCAACAGTGCCTCAAACTCCTCAATATACGCTTCAACATCATCGTCTTGGTATAGAGAACCCAAGGCTTCATAAGCATTTCAAAATTTGGTGCCACTAAATATAGATATCAGTTTATCACGAAATTGAAACCAATCGGTACGAGGGTGTTTAATCAAGAGGTTGTTAAACCAAGTTAAAGCTACTCCATCCATACACATCTAAGCCAATCGTAATTTCTGAGGATTGGGGATTTGATTTACTTGGAAATAAAATTCTGCTTTTGTAATCCAACCCCATGGATCAGTGCCTTCTGGGGTATCTTGACTTCTGGCAGAGAAAACATGTAGCTATCTAATTGGGTGTCACGCATATGGGGTCAGAAATTGGAATCGGATGGGGGATCGTCAGTGACGATTGGTTCATCAACGAATTTGAAACCGGAGTCATCATCTTCTTCCCAGAAGATTTCTTAACCTGTACTCGTTTTTGATTTACCAAAAGTTTTCCCACCATATCCTTCATTGTTGACATCATAGAAGAAATACCATCGACTTTTTCAGTGAGATGATTAAGGCGCTCCTCATGTGCATTCAGTTGCGATTCAAGCCGTGTGTTCACCACAGGGACATCGGTTTGAACCATGGCAATGGAACCAATTGATAGGATAACAATTAGAACAGATGATAAGAAGGTTGTAAGTTGTATTAATCGAATGGGATAGAACATTCAGTAGAGCTCCAAATTTGGAGTCTCTCTGCCCAAGCTCAAAGAGCCGATTACAATTCAAGAATAACAAAAAAGATAACACATCCTCACGTAGGAGGAGTATAAATAATAATCAGATACAGCATAACCAACTAAATTGATCCCTGCCCTACATGTAGTCCCTTCTTACGTTTGTAAACAATCCGGTTAGTGGGATGATTGGGCTTACTATCTTTGGTAGTAATGGACTCGTTGACTGGGTTTCTACCATATAAGAAAAATAATATTTTAATCATAAAGTAAGTGGGTGAAAAGTAACATTACTTTAATCAAGTTTGAATAAAGTAATAGTACTTTTCGAAAAAAGTACAACCCATTAACTATATAAAAATATTATTTACCATACCTTTTGCCTTGTAATTATAATCTTCTCTTTCTATGTTTGTACTTTAATTAGCAATCATGCTTCTTCAGATTTGAATAATTTGACTTTACTAAATACGTAGTTAGCAGCCATACTTCTATACATGAACAAATCTTTAAGATATTCTCTTTTTAAAGTAACTTTATCCTTTTCTAGAGGAAAAGTTCTATCCTTTTTGTCTCATTGGTGATACAAAAAGTGAAAGTACTTTTACATTAAAAGATTTAAGGTATAATAGAACAACACATGTTATGTCTTTGACTTAAGAACTTTTACATTACAAAATATAGTACATAGATAAACAATTAGGGCAAAATTCACGGCTCAACTAATCAAAAAGTACTAAACTGACACAATAAGATGTCTCAGTCTAAGTGTTGATTCCTTAGCAAATCACTTAGGGCTTAGCCGATAACTGAGTTCTCAGCTAATCATAGAATGCTACGATTAGACTAAAAAGAGTATAAGCTTATCAAGTTAGATGATTAACTGATGTTCAGAGTGGTGAGTTTATCAGAATAAAACTAAATGCTGAAAGGGTATACTTAGTTAATGGACTTCACGGCTAAGCTGATCAAATGGTTATAGGTAGCTAAGTTTGAAAGATTGAGAGATTTATATTAGGTGTTTACATATCAAGAGTTGCTTACTTGATAGAGTCAGTAATCATCTTCTTATTAATGAAAAGAAAAGCATTCGATTGTGGTTTGATTTACTTTGTGTAATACTTTATTTTGATTTGTTCAATTTCCGCAGAAAGTGTATTCAACCCCCCTTCTACACATCTGTTGCTTGTTGTTATTCTCACCAAGGGACCAACAATATATATATATATATATAGAGAGAGAGAGAGAGAGAAAGAGAGAGAGAGTTCATTTAAGAATCGTTTTTAATGCGAGAACTAATACTGACCATTCATTTATTATCTAATCTAAAACATCCTTAATTATATCAAAAAGGTATTTTAGTCTAACTAACAAAACTTAAATACCAGCCATACAAATTCATACGTTCGCTTCCCACCCACACGTAAGGTTTAGAGAGTGAAAATCTACGGCAACCATCACTGTCATGAAAACCGGCGACCATCGAGTTTCAGGCGACTCTTGGCACTACCAAACACGAACCTTCTGCTCGTACATTCTACTCTCACAACCATAATAAGCCTCACTATCTGAGCAGATGTAAAAACTAGATCTGGGTATATTCAACTCAGCATCAGAGCTTGAGTAGATAGGTCTAGGTTTGTTGTTGTATTGTTTGGCTTTGGTATCCAAAGATGCTGCCATGGATGATGGAAAGAAGCTTCAAGAGAAAAAATGAATATGATGGTTTTTTTTTTGTGATAATTGATTTTAGAGTTAATTGCACCAATGGTCCTTTAACTATCCAAAAGTTGCGGATTTAGTCCTTTTTTTGAAAAAGTTGCATATATAGTCCTTTAACTGCCCAAAAGTTGCATGTATCGTCCTTTCTAACAGTTTCCGTTTATGAGGTCTGTTAAGTCAGGGGTATTTAGGTCTTTTTATCCTTTTTTACATTTTAATTAATTTAAAATAACATTTTAAATATAAACCTCTCCTCACATTCATTTCTCTCCCTCTCTCTCTCTCTCACACACACGCACTCTTCCCTGTCTCTCACTAGAACATCGCCCCCACCCTCCACCTAAAACCACAGCCTCCCACCCTCCACCTAGAACCACCGCCTGAACACCACATAAACACCATCGACACACCTCACATATGCCATCACCACCCACCTCCTCATCTAGTTTGCAGACTTAAAAACCCAAATCACCAAACGCTCTCGGAAATCAAAGTCGCCATCGACGTCCTTTAAACCCTCGCCCCCTGCAACCTCCTAATCTTTGGGATTGGTTAACGTTGTATAAAACCTCCCCGAAATGCTTACCGCCGCTAGAGGGGGCTGTGGTCGCCAACAGAAAGTGCTATGGTCGCAGACGGAGGAGGTTGTGGTTGCCGGCGTAGACGATTATGAGAGAGAGATAGAGACTGACATATCTGTGTGAGAGAGAGTATGAGTGACAGATTAGGGGGGGGGTAATGCTTTTTAATTATTAATAATGTGAAATGTTCAATATAGTCCAAAGTTTTTGTGTAGTCCCAAAGGACAAATCTCAGCCACATGATAAAAAAAAAGGCAAATGCCTACCAGGACCTCGGGCCATCACCACTGCCGCCGACCACCACCTCCGGCCGCCGCAATCACAAGTGATTGTAGCACAATCACATGTGATTACCGCCAACCACTACCACCGATCATCACCTCCGGCTACCACCACAGCCGCCGAGCATCACCTCCGGCCGCCGCAATCACATGTGATTGCACACCGCCAACCACCACCACCGACCATCACCTCCGGCGACACAATCACATGTGATTGAAGCCACAATCACATGTGATTGCACACCGCCAACCACTACCACCGACCATCACCTCCGGCGACACAATCACATGTGATTGAAGCCACAATCACATGTGATTGCACACTGTCAGACACCACCACCGCCGCCGCCGACCAAATCTTTTTTTGAAGCATAAAATGACGAACTTGAGACCAGATCTGAACTCCTCTCATCAAACCGAGTTGAACCACCACCATCCCCATCGTGAACAACTTCGACAGCCGGCGAATTTAGCCTCGTCGGCGCCGGATATGAGAAATAAAACTTTGGATATTTTTTTGAAGCATCCAATGACGAATCCGGGACCAGATCTGAACTCCTCTCATCAAACCAAGTTGAACCATGTGCGCCACTACCATTAACTCCGGCCGTGGTGGTCGGATTTTGCAGCGGCGTCCATGGTGGTCGGAGTTTGCTCGATTTCTCGTTAATGGAGGATCGTGAAGATGATTAGGCTCCATAGTATTGTAGGGGAGTTAAAACCGATCACCCTCACCAAAAATCACGATAATCCGACGGTGGGTTCCCGGAAAACGCTTTGTTGATCGTGTGGCTGAGATTTGTCCCTCAGGACTACACAAAAAAGATGGACTATATTGAATACAACTCAATAATTATTATAAAATAATTATTAAGAAAATAAACAAAAAATAAGGGTAAGGGGTATAATAGTCAATTGGCAAAAACTAACGGAATTAATTAACGGAAAACGTTAAAAAGGACCATTGGTGCAACTTTTGGGCAGTTAAAGGACTATCTATGCAACTTTTTCAAAAAAAGGACCAAATCCACAACTTTTGGATAATTAAAGGACCATTGGTGCAATTAACTCTTGATTTTATGTATCTCGATGTAAGACTTTTGTGGTTTTTTTTATTATTATCAATTTCCCCATTATTGTCCCCTCACCTAATGTTCCCTCTTCCTTTTTTTTTAATCCCTACGCACACATACATATATACATACTATTATAAGAGAAAAAATAGTTATGATATATAAGCGAAATCATAAAAGCTTTCTCACCATTACATTATAAAGTAAGAGAAATGTTCTATATAGTTCATACTTAATTCATAGTTTTGAGATACTAATCTTAGCATTTAAATCAACCTCATCAATGATCCAGATTGAATTTTAAAATTTGGGCGTAGTGGAATTTTCATAATTAACATGTGATGTTTTTACAATCACATGTGATTGTAAACAGAATCACATGTGATTAAATATTAAAATTTCAGGACTATGTTTTTTATATGGTCTTTATTGAACATAACTCTATATAGTGATCCTATTTTTTCTTCTAAAAACCCGTCATGAGTATCTTGGTTAACAAAAGTACGTGTACTTACGGATATGTATATCTAGATATACTAGAGTATATGTGCATATGTGCATACGTTATAATAAAAACTAGTGTAATATGTAGGTGTGAGCGTAAGTTTGATCTAACCAACTTTGAGTTGCATATATGCATATAAAGGTGCACATAAGCATATGCATATATGCACGATATGCATACATGCACGAGAGGTACACATATGAAATGGTGCATATATGCATCCAGACGTACCTGTGCTGAAACAAAACCCAGTAGTATGAACATGTGCATGTGTATGTGGTGCATTTGTGCATGGTGCATAGGTGACTGTACTGTACGTGCTAGAAAAAAACCCCACGCAAAACGAGAACTTTTCATCGAAAAAGTATATCAATATCGGTGTCAAATTAAAGAACATAATTTTCTCGTTAATTTGGTATAATTTTCGTATTTTAATATCGTTCCGTTTCATAGATATTTTAGCTTTAAAAAGTGGTAGAAAGTGGTCCCCCCCTTTAATTTAGACAATTTCCTATAATAGCCTTCTAGGATATTAGGAAATTGAAAATGGGCCTATCTTTTTATTTAATTACATGTTTGCCATTTTTAGTCTTAGCCCTTAATTAATCAAGATCAAAGGCCATAAATGGTTCTTGCGTTTCTCGCACTAACAAAGGTTCTCGAATGAACTCTCCCACACACACACACAAACACACAAACACACACACACACACACACACACACACACATATATATATATATATATATATATAGGGAATCGTTCAAACGAGAACTGCGAGAACCAATCTCAGTCGTTCCTTGGATATGGGAAGTTCATGGATGGAGAGCGTGGAGGGGATCAAGTGTGGCAGGGTGCATGTGAGGAATTCATGGGTGGGCAATGATATTAAAAGATGGGGAATTGGATGGCTCACATTGGTTCTCGCAGTTCTCGTACGAAAAACAGTTCTCGTTTGAACTTTTGCCTATATATATATATATATATATATATATATATATATATATATATATATATATATATAAGTTCAATCGAGAACCAAAAAAAATACGAGAACTGCGAGAACCGATCTAAACCGTCCATCTTAACTTCTTTCTTTTTAATTAATTACCCCCATTTTTTTAAAACTAAAATATCTACCAAACGGCAAAATATTAAATTATGAAAGTTACCAAATTAACGACAAAAATATGCTCTTTAATATGACATCCATATTGCTATAGTTTTTCAATAAAAAAAAAATTCGTTTTTGCCGGGTTTTTTTCCTAGCACTATAAGGTATGCTACATATATGCATCAGTACTAACATATATGTAATAAGTACTATAAGGTATGTTACATATATGTATACATACCTTATCTTACACACATTTTAGGTTATATTATACGTTAACAAATCTTTTGCTTATATTAAGTTGGTATTTCTTATGTTTCTTTTTCTAATGTTGTGTGTGCGTGCTTATTTTGGAAATCCATGTGCTTTAACCCATTAGATTGACTACATTGTTATCGAACTAACATTTGAATACTGTTCTAGTTTATTAAACCTTTGCAGTAGTATGTCTTTTTTTTGTGTAATGTATATGTTATAGGAGTACAAGAGTTATTTAAAAGTTTATGTGTAATTACTGATGCACATATGTAACATAAATTATAGTGCTAGAAAAAACCTGGCAAAAACGAATTTTTTTTGTTGAAAAAAATATAGCAATATGTATGTCATATTAAAGAACATATTTTTGTCGTTAATTTGGTATAAATTTCATAATTTAATATCTTGGCGTTTGGTAGATATTTTTGTTTTAAAAAAATGGGGGTAAGATTGACGGTTTAGATCGGTTCTCGTAGTTCTCGCATTTTTTTTGGTTCTCGATGGAACCCTCCCCTATATATATATATATATATATATATATATATATATATATATATATTATATATATATATATATATATATATATATAGGATTATGATCAAATAAGATGTAATTTAGTGTAAAATGTGTAAGATGTAATATAAAGATGACATGTGGCAAATTTAATTTAAGGGTATATTAGACTTTTAACAATAATTAGCTATCTATATTCCTTAATTATCTCTTCTCACACACACTCTCTGTCTCTTTCCATTTATTATCTCCCATACCTGCCCCATTTGAAAACCCCAACCCTAGTCTCCTCTCATCAGTCTAAATATTCCACTCACCCTGGAGCTGATAAAATGTACAAGGATCTAAAGGAATATTATTGGTGGCCTGGAATGAAGAAGAACATCGCAATATCTGTAGGCAAATGTCTAACATGTGCAAAAGTTAAGGTAGAGCACCAAAACCCTCTTGTTGCAACAACCTGAAATCCCAGAATGGAAAAGAGAGTAGATAACCATGGATTTCGTAACCAAATTACCCCGGTCAGCTAAGGGGTATGACTTCATCTGGGTTATTATGGATCGACTCACTAAATCAGCCCATTTCCTCCCTATTAGGGAAGATTACAGTATGGAGAAGCTAGCTCAATTGTACATCAATGAGATTGTTATGCGCCATGTAGTACCTATTTCTATCATTTCGGATAGAGATAGTCGTTTTACTTCGCGGTTTTGGCAATCACTTCAACGGACACTTCGAACGCAAGTGAACCTGAGCACTGCATATTATCCTCAAACGGATGGACAGTCGGAAAGAACGATCCAGACTCTAGAGGACATGTTACGTTCTTGTGTGATAGACTTTGGTGGAAGTTGGGATTCACATTTGCCACTAGTGGAATTCTCATACAATAACAGTTATAACAGTGTGCGACTTATAAAGCGTTGTATGGACGCAAATGTAGATCTCCACTTAGTTGGTTGGAAATTGGAGATAGACAATTGTCAAGACCAGATATAATTCAAGAGACCACTGACAAGATCTCACTCATTAAAGATAGACTCAAAGCTGCGAGAGATCGTCAGAAGAGTTATGCTAACAATCGTAGGAAACCCTTAGAGTTTCAAGTTGGTGACAAAGTGCTTTGAAAAGTATCTCCTTGGAAAGGGTTAATGCGATTTGGAAAGAAGGGAAAGCTGAACCCTCGTTATATTGGGCCGTTCGAAATTATTGAATGGGTTGGATCTGTAGCTTACAAACTCAAGCTGCCACAAGAATTGAGTGCCATTCACGATACGTTTCACGTGTCAAATTTAAAGAAATGCTTAGCTGATGAATCATTGGCTCTACCATTGAAGGACGTACAAGTCGATGATCGATTAAACTTCGTGGAAGAACCAATCGAAATTCTTGATCGAGAGGTTAAAAGACTCCGAAGAAGTAAAATTCCGATATTGAAGGTTTGTTGGAATTCCAAGCATGGTCCCGAGTTCACATGGGAGCTAGAAGATTACATGAAACGCAAGTACCCTCATCTTTTTGTTAAAAAGCAAGCCGAAGTTACCAAAAGTTAATTTCGGAACGAAATTCTACTAAATAGGGGAGACTGTAACAACTGTCGACGAAACTTTCAGGTTAGCAACCGACACCCTAAGGTTAAGTTATAGTAAGTGTAAATAAATTATTATAACTCAAATATAGTGTGAAAAGTTCTAAAGCGCTTAAAGATCCCGGTGGAAAGCTTAGATTCCTTCAAAAACCGTAAAATACGTATATCGTATTAAAAAGTCCCGTTATATAATAATTAATATTATATCATTGTAATATTAATTATAAATGACTTAAATACTCATAATATTATTTAAAAAAAATAAAAATCTCCTAAGATAACAAACCTAAATTAAAAGTCCATAAACATAGTATTAATGTACAAAATACCAAGAATTACTAGTATTTACACAAATATACATAAATACATTAATAAAATAAAATTTTAAAACACTCCCTCCCACCCCCATGGCTGGCCACTTACACACACACACACACACCATTCTCTTTTTAAGGAGATCCACTAGTGATCTCTTCATCATTTGCAACATGTCTCTCTCTCTCTCTAAACTCTCTCTACTCAAGACACTCTCCTCCTTCTCTCTTGCAACTTTCTGCCAAAATCACTCATTTACACCTTAAAACAAAGAGTAATTGAAGATTCAAAAGAAGAACAAGCACTAAATCAAGTGTTGGTATCGTTCTACTCCCTTTATTCCTTCATTTTCTCATTTTTTTTCTTCAAGATTCTTCTTGATTTATTCTTGTTCCTTAACAATAAGAACACCAAGTGTTCAAATGGTGGATTATCTACTAAAAACATGAAAATGTTATAAAAAGTGGTAATCCATGATCCAATCAAACTAAAAGTTCAAGAAAAATGAAGAATAAACACATGCATGTGTGAGAAACCTACCAATTGATGTATGGAAAATCCTACCAATTGAAGTTAGGTACACATGCATGATGCATGTATAAAATATGAACTTATGAGGTATTATAATCTGGAATAATATCTTATTCATATGGTTAAATCATGAAAAATGAAGAAATATTGACATGCAAGACAAAGTTTATGGTTGAAAGTGCATAAAGCTATAATTTGTAAGAACACATAATCTGTTGAGATTTTGTTGTGTATTGATCTGGTTATATCTTGAGATATACGAAGTGAAACCACATGAGATTTTTTCTAAATTTTAACTTATTGTGTTAGGTTTCTAACAACTGTAAAAGCACTAAAAAATTCTTCCATTTGGTCACTCAAATAAGCAATATACTTTGCATGTGCAACTGCCACCTGACATTAAGAAAATCTATTTTAATCAAAGAATAACTCTCTAATCATGGCATCAAAAGTTCTGAATCTTTCTCAGGAATTTAGTTTAATCAGTTGGCTTTAAGAGAAACTAAGCCTCACTCGAATATACAAAGATTTGAACATTTAACTATATTAAATAAAATAGGTGTGCATGAAGTGCAATTCGGACTAAAATAACATGCTAAATAATAACATCATAACTCTCACATTATTAGTCCAAAAATTATGATTTTTAATTTATTTGTTATATTTATGAGTTTGTAAGAACTTCCCAATGGAAACACTCAAAAATAATTGAGTATGATTTTTAAATAAATAAAATACTAAAGGTATGTAAACTATTCAAAATCAGAAACACTTATTTTATTATAATTTTAATAAAATACTTAGAGACCTCCAAAAATTATGATTCTTATGTAAAAATTTACCTAAGACAATAAAAAATACTTTATAAGAAGTGGGGAAAATTAAATGAACCCATAAGGTATTAAAATATGAGTTTAAAGTAAACTTAAAATACAAGGCAGATTTTGGAAAATCAAGTGTACATTTTTAAATAATACAATAAGCAAATAAATTTAAGGGCCATAAAAAATACTTCAAATTAGGAATACAAATAATTCAATATATATATATATATATATATATATATATATATATATATATATATATATATATATATATATATATATATATATACACACACTTAAGTAAAATAGGACACATGCAATAACACAAAATTTTCATTAAGGGAAATATCGATTAATTAAAAGTTACAAGAATGTAAAAATAAATAAATTATTAATTGAGTTAAGTCACTATAAAATATGAGAATTTTGAACTTATAATATTTATTTAATTATGAAGGAATCTAAGATGGGAAAAGCAGTATTTCAACACATTTACACCGGATCGCCGATCAAACCCGTGAGTTTCATAGCCCCCTTTTTAAAATATTTTTACTAAGTTTTTGGGGGTGAAAAACATGAATAACAAATTTTGAATGTTGTCTTGTGAAATACTTAATTTGATGTTGAATAAGCACTTGTTATATACATGTAATGCAATGCCTAAGTTCAAAGCAGTGTAAGTCCTATGAAAACAATTGGTACACTACCATTAACTCATTATGAGCCTATAGTATTGTGGATAGTGCTATTGTGGGTAGGGACGCCCCCACTTAGGGTTGACGAACCTTAAGTGTAAATACTTGAAAATGTTTTAAATATATATTTTTGATCTTACGCATGTGAGTTAGACTTACCTCTGTGTATAGATCGTGGGCATCGTTGTAGTGGCTTAGTGCAAATATTGCTAATGTACAAAAATATAAGTTGTGTTGCTTATAAATGTTGGACAACTAAGAATTTTATGTTGAGTTAGGTGACAACGAATCACCTAAATATCAAATTGTATTTCATGAAAACTTTATTTATATCTTTCTCGCTTATGAAAACCTATGATCTCACCAACTTTATAGTTAACCCCTTTTCATCATGCTTTTCAGGTTAAGGATGTAAGTATTAAGAGGCCATGCATGTGTGCTGCATCTCATGGATTCAAAACCGTTTAATCTTTTGTTATATTTTAAGACAATGTTTTGTATTTTATTTTCAGACAATGTTTGTAACATGTGTTGATGTCATATTTTGTGATGGTTGTGTTAAGTATTAACTAGAACCTTATTCTATGAAATCATAGAGCTGCCATATCCCGTGTTTCTGCTTTAGCGGGGTGTGACACGCTGAAGCACGATACACCGTCAGCAGCCACCACAACCGTGTCTTTTCTTCTCTACAGTTGAGGGAACTGATAAATCTTTGACTTTCTTGATGAAATTGTGTGGCTGAGATTACATCTTACGCATCTTACATTTAAATACATCTTACAATAACCCTAATATATATATATATATATATATATATATATATATATATATATATATATATATATAAATAAGAGCATGGTGTGTATATGTTTGACGCATCTCATTCTTCAACGCCAAATCAGCATAACCCCCTTCATGCTTTAGGCATGCTTAAACCCCAGTATTACCTATGTTTCACACGTTTCAAACTTTTTTTATATTTTATTTTAAATTAAATTTGATTTATTAATAAACATTAATTTATTTAATAAAACATTGAAGATAAAAAATAAAATAAACTATAATTTTTATTAATTTAATTAAACATTACATACAGAAATTCTAGATTACATTAAACTAATAAATAAAAAAAGACACGTAATTTATTCATCATACTCGTCGTCGGATACAAATGTACTTATATGCCTGATAACCACATTTCTTGTTTTTTATGGACCACTAGACGTTTCCGCTTTATCTATTTGATTTTTGATATATAAATCTGATTTCATAAACTTTCCGTATACAATTGAAAACTACTTGTTTAGATCCTCGTCAAAAGATGATGAAGAGGATGAAGTAGAAGAAATAGAGATTAGTGACATTTTGGGATTTTTTTAGAAAATGAGAAGAATAAATTTTAGAATGGTCAAAATAGAAAATAGTTTGTATGTTAATAAAATGTAAAAAAAATATAAATAAATTAAATACCAAATAGTAAACCTACCAATACACTATCTCTTCTCAAATTCACTCTATCTCTCTCTCTCTCTCTCGCTCTCTCTCTATCGGCATTTGGTTCCCGGGAGGGTTAGGTTTTTGTAGTGGTGGCAATTCGAATCAGTTTCGGGTTATCGTGTTTGTGTCATTCGTGTTTCGTGTCAATTTCGTGTCGACCCAATTTTGACCTATTTATTTTCGTGTCAACCCGTTGTTCGGCCAAAGATGTTGGAATAGGTTTTTTCCCTTCATTAAACATGTAGTTATTCAAGAAAGTCAACGAATTACGAATAAGAAATGTATATTTTGTTTATTGTTTTGACAATCCCAACAAATTACTATGAAATAGTTCATGTGGTCGAGCAATCCACGTGAGATAGTAATGGAGACTGCAACGACAAGAAAGCAATGTGCTTAAGACCGAGAGATAAGTGAGAAGAGAGAGATAGTACTAGCAACAACCACATTATTCACTTTGAGAAATGAGAACAAGAGGGAAGAACTCCAAGAAACTAGTAAGATTTTAAGTTATAATGTATGTCGCACCAAATTTCATTTCAATTTTTTTTACGATTTTACCTTCATCGTGTCATTCGGGTCATTATCGGGTTGAGTCTCCTTGTGAGATTCCCCGAATCGCATATCGTATATCACACCTATTACTCGAAAAACGAACCTTTTGCACCATTCGTAAACGAGATTAACGAGTAGAAACCTAAATCGAGACGGTGCGATCAAAAACCTCAACTAGCATGTTGGATCGTAAATCTCACTAGTCAAGATAGCAATTATAAACCATGTAACTGAAAACCTTAATTGATCAAGTGAATTGTAGAGCTAGGCTGTGCAGTCGAAAACCTCAAAAGATTAAGTGGATCACAATTTGGACCTAAACATGAGATAGATGTACAATCGTAAATCATTAAATCGCAAACCGAATCTAGGAATGACCTGAAAATTGTGATTCAATTACAATCGCAAATCCGTAGATCGTAGAAGAGGTTGAATCGCAATGTGAGTGCTTATGTAAATTGTATTGGTGCTTTGGGGACTTCATGGTATATTAGTGCGACTAGGGCATGTAGCCTGCTATGATGTTTAATTTTGTGGAAAACCTTACTTGTAAGTGGTTCCCTTTTAATCTTGTAATTTTCGCATATGCTTGCGATCTTGTTGATTTGCTAATTGTAGTAAGGTGTTTAATGTTGTGGAAAACCTTACTTGTTAGTGCAAGGTGAGTTACACTAATTTTCTCATTATTCTAATGTGAAATGTACCTATTATTATTATGTGAACGTGTAACAAACATGTTGGTAATGTGAAGTGTAGGGTTGTGTTCATGGAGTTAAACACGACTCGGGCACATAAAAGACGTGAAACCCCTAGGGTGCGCTGGTAGTCAACTGTGATCCTAAAAGAGTGAAATCGTTGTCGGTGCACTACTTCGGTAGTATGTGGATTGAATAGTGTGAATCTTCTGTATGTGTAGTAACTTGTACGTACTTAGTGTGGTGTCTAATGTTATGTGATCGCTCAGCTTTATACTTACGGTTGTTTGTTTGATTCTTTTTGGGAGAGAATTGTGGTAAAGCTCCGGTATAGTGAACGAAGCTCATGGTCATAGATATGTCCCGCATTACTATTTTTCAAACAGTTTTGATGTTTACATGTCTTGACTTTTAAATTTTGATGTTTGAATGTTGTACTTTTGACGTGTAGTTCGGGTGCGGGCCTCGTCCTACATATTGCGTAAATGATTTGGTTACTTTTACTCTGATACATATAAAAAACCCGGGGCATTACAAAGAAGCTCTATTTGGCAAATTGGATGGCTGTAAGGAAACGCGGAATGGACCCAAACAATAACCACCACAAACACAAGCAAATAGCAAAACGAAAACACTAACACAAGAATTTTATGTGATTCACTTGATTGATGTGATCAAGCTACGTCCACGGCCGAACTAGAGACTACTTATTATTTTTGAGTGAATGAGAATTACAAATACAAGCCATATATTTATAGGGGAGTTCTAGACACTAATTAAAAACCAATTCTAGCCGAAACTTAATCAACAAAGTCTTGAACTTAATCCATGTTTGAATTTAATTCA
This sequence comes from Pulicaria dysenterica, assembly GCA_947179395.2. Lineage (NCBI taxonomy): Eukaryota > Viridiplantae > Streptophyta > Magnoliopsida > Asterales > Asteraceae > Pulicaria > Pulicaria dysenterica. Next base: position 68,465,361 of record OX359291.1, on the reverse strand, counting down.
AACACCTAACACCTTTCTTGGATAGGTTCGCGAGCACCATATAATTCAAAATATCTTGAACTTGCTATGTTTACCAACTCCATATGACAAAAGAAAATAAAACTAATTCCGGTAATTTTCGTCGATGTCTTCGTCGTGTGGTTTGACTTTTCTACATAGAGTAATTAGCCTCCACTCTCAACAATCTTTTACTTAGAGGCTGATTAGCTCAACTTTCATCCAAGAACTTGTAATCTATGTAACCTTTTTCTGTGTCTCTAGCTCGGTGTCTTCATTCATTACTGAATCTGAAGACCAGCTGAAGCCATACAAAGCTTCAGCTTATCTGTTGTCACCACCTTCCTTAGTAAACATATTTGCAGGATTCTTCGTACCAAGAATATTTTTCAAGGACAACGTACCATCACTTATCAACTCCTTGATAAAGTGATACATCATCTGAATATGTTTCGTTCTGCCGTGAAACACCGGATTCTTAGCAAGGTGAACTGCACTTTGATTATCACAATAGAGAACACTGTCATCCTGTATCATGCCCAACTCTGACAGAAAATTTCTTCAACCAAATAAGCTCTTTACTTGCTTCTACAATCGTCATATACTCTACTTAGTGGTTGAGAGAGCAACACTTTTCTGTAACCTAGACATCCAACTGACTGCTGTTCCACCAACTGTGAATACAAAACCCGTAGTGCTCTTGCCTGAGTCTGAACAACCCCACAAATTTGATCAGCAAAGCCTTCTAAAAAGACATCATTTTTCCTGAAACACAATGCAGTTTTAGCCCTTTAAGTAGCGTAACAACCACTTAAACGCCTCCTAATGCTCTTTACCAGGATTAGACATAAACCTACTAACAACTCCCACTGCATGAGCAATATCTGGCCTGGTGCAAACCATTGTATACATTAAATTGCCAACTGCTGACGCGTAAGGAACTTTAGCCATTTCATCTTTGTCTTCATCCGTCTGAGGGCATTGTTTCTTAGATAATTTCAAATGAGTAGCCATAGGTGTGCTTCTGACTATGGCGTCATTCATACTGAACTTATTTAAAACTTTCAAAATATATTTTTCTTGAGAAAGCTTTAGAGTACCTCCTGTTCTATCTCTGATGATGCTCATGCTAAGTATCTGTCTTGCAGCACCCAAATCTTTCATCTCAAAGTCTTGAGATAACTGTTTCTTTAATTTGTTGATTTCTGTCATATTTGATCCTGCAATCAACATGTCATCAACATATAACAGTAGTATTATATAAGAGGATCTGAATTTCTTCAAGTAACAACAGTGATCCATTTCACATCTTGTGTAACCATTCCTCTTCATAAAACTGTCAAACTTCAAATACCATTGCCTCGCTGCTTGCTTCAACCCATACAGACTTTTCTTTAATTTGCACACCAGGTTTTCCTTACCAGCAATCTGAAAACCCTCTGGTTGTACCATATAGATGTCTTCATCAAGGTCACCATGTAAGAATGCTATCTTGACATCTAGTTGCTCTAGATGTAAGTTTTCTGCTGCAACAATACTCAGGACCAGTCTGATGTAGTCATCTTCACAACTGGAGAGAAGATTTCATTATAATCAACCCCTCTTTTATATTGGATTCCCTTTGCTACCAATCTCGCCTTGTACCGTTTACCGCCATTAGATTCTTCTTTAACACTGAACACCCATTTACTCTGTAAAGCTTTCTTTCCCGCTGGTAGCATAACCAAGGACCACGTCTGGTTCTTTTCGAGTGAATTCATCCCATCCATCATAGCCTTCTCCCATTGTATGAATTCTGTAACTTTTAAGGCCTCAATAAGAATCTAGTTTACCATTTTAGGTCAATAGCAAATAGTTTGCTGATGGAAAGTATCTAGCTGGAGGTCTTCTTTCTCTTGTGGATCTTCTCAAAGTGGATGCATCATCACTATCACTGCCATCTGAGCTCCCACTATCACCTGAGCTCCCACTATTTCCAAGTCCTCCACTGCTTTCTGATCAACATTTTCTGAAAGCTTACTTGGATCTGCAAGGTCTTCATCTGAGTCATCTTCAAACACAACTTGATCTTTCTTGTTGGATTCTATTACAGTCTTAGAATCTGCTGAAGACTTGTCTTTATAAAGTAAGTTTTCATTGAAGGTGACATCTCTGCTTCTAACGACCTTTTTAACCTGATCATCCCAAAACTGATATCCCATCTCATCTGAGCCATAGCCAATGAACACACATTTCTTCGCTTGTGCCTCAAGTTTGTCACTATCAGCATCTTTGACTTTCACATAAGCATCACAACCAAATACCTTCAAGTGTGAGAGACTAACCTCTTTACATTGCCATTCTTCTTATGGAATGTTGAACCCTAATGGGATTGAGGGTCCGCGATTTATCAGGTACTCCGCTGCATTAATTGAATCTGCCCAGAACATCTTAGGTAATTCTGCATGCAACCCCCGTTCATTCATAGTTCTATTCATTCTTTCAGCGACACCAATTTGCTGAGGAGTTTCTGGTACTGTTTTGATCATTCTTATCCCATTATCTGCACAAAACTCAACAAACTCCTTGCTGCTGTATTTTCCCCCATTATCAGACTTTAAACATTATCATGCAGATTAGTTCCATTTTCAACAACAGCTTTCCATCTCTTAAAGGCAATAAAAATATCAGATTATTTTTAAGAAAATAAACCCATACCATTCTAGTAGAATCATCAATGAAAGTGACTTAGTACTGTGATCCGCCTATTGATGCAACTGATGTAGGCTCGTACACGTCAGTATGAATCAACTCCAACTTCCTAACCTTGGGTGACTTTCCAGACTTCATGAAAGTAACCTTTTTCTATTTGCCAAGTACACACGTCTCATAGTAACCAACCGTCACCTTTTCCAACCCTGGAATTTTGCCTTTGGAAACTATCTCCTTCATACCCTTCTCACCCATATGCCCAAGTCTTTGGTGCCATAGAGTGGAACTACCTACATCTTCATCAATAGCTGCGTTCACATCATCAACCGGTACCTCCGGCATGTATAAAGTCCTTCTTTTGTGACCACGGGCAACAACCATATTCCCTTTTACTACTTTCCATTGGTGATTCCCAAAAGCTACATGAAGTCTTTCATCATCTAACTCCCCAACTGAAATTAACATCTTCTTAAGACCAAGAACATACCTCACGTTTTTCATAGTCCAACTTGTAACAAGGGAAGTTCTGAGAATAACATCTCCAATACCTGTAATATCAAGTTTCTTGTCATCAGTTAGCCGAACCTAACCAGAATATGACCTAAAATTTCGCATCACTTCCTTGCATAAGGTGGCATGGAACGATGCACCCGAATTCATAATCCAAGATTCAACCGAGCACTCAACACTGCAAACTAAAGCATCAGAGTCATCATCAGCTGCAACATTCATCTCTTTCTGAGTCTTAGGAGCTGTACACTGGTTTCTGAAATGTCCACTCTGCTTGCAGTTCTAGCAAGTAATATCATTCCTATTCTTTGATTGACCCCTCTTCCTCGATTTTGACATGTTTCTGTTTTACCTATAACACTGTCATTCTTTCTACGCCTGCCTTCAGCACTCAGTAAAGAACTCGATGACTCCCCGGAGTTCCGCCTACGGATATCTTCTCCGAGAATCATATCCCGAATCCCCTAAAAATAAGCTTAGTCGTTCTAGATGAACTACTAACTGCCGTGACCGTGCCAGACCAACTCTCAAGTAAAGACGATAAAGGTAAAGGAGCTTGTACCTCATCATCGAATTTAATGTCAACTGTACTAACCTTGAGAGTATCGAATTAAACTCGTTCACGTGATCAGTAACGCATGCCCCTTCCTTCATCTTCGTATTCACCAACTGTCGGATCAAGAAAACCTTATTTGAAGCCGAAGGTTTTGCGTACATGTTGGATAACACCTTGATTACTCCAAACGCGGTCCTTTCATTAACGATATTGTACGCGACATTCTTCGCCAATGATAACCTGACCACCCCAAGAGCCTGCCTATCCATCAAGTCCCAATCTTCCTGCTTCATATCTACCGGTTTCATCTCCGATAAGGGTAGATGTAACTTTTTCTGATACAAATAATCCTCGATCTGCATCTTCCAGAAACCAAAATCGTTGTCATCAAACTTGTCGATCTTGACTTTCCCGCCTTCTGCCATTGCTTCAACTGAGCCAAACAAACAGTATGGCTCTGATACCAGTTGTAAGGAAATGCGGAATGGACCCACGCAATAACCACCACAAACACAAGCAAATAGCAAAACGAGGACACGAACACATGAATTTTACATGGTTCACTTGATCGATGTGATCAAGCTACGTCCATGACCGAACTAGAGACTACTTCTTATTATTTTTTAGTGAATAAGAATTACACATACAAGCCATATATTTATAAGGGAGTTCTAGACATGGTTTCCTAATTTAAAACCAATTCTAGCCGAAACTTAATCAACAAAGTCGGCAAACGAAACCACAGCATGCATATCTAATTAAAATTCATGCATATCTAATCCAAGTTTAAATTTAATTCAAACACCTAACACCTTTCTTGGATAGGTCCACGTGCACCATATAATTCAAAATATCTTTAACTTGCTATGTTTACCAACTCCATATGACAAAAGAAAATAAAACCAATTCCGGTAATTTTCGTCGATGTTCGTCGTGTGGTTTGACTTTTCTACGTAGAGTAATTAGCCTCCACTCTCAACAAATCCCTTGGTTAAAGTAAATCACAAGTGATTTATTTCAATCCAATCCGGCAAGAAGAGGTATAACATTAGAAACCTTGGGTTGTCCTCTTTATAGCTCAAAAATGGCAACGTAGGATCACTAAATTTTATCCAACTTTGTCTCCAAAGCTATTCTTATAAGAATAGCACTTTGGTGCAATGTCTCTTTTGTGCATTTCTGGTCTGTAACGAGCTGCTTCTTTGGGTTATATCGTCTTGGGGCGGACCTGTGTTAATGGGGGAGGGGGCACGGGACACCGGTCTTTTTTCAGTTCGTAGTGTTAATTTTCGATTTTTTGAGACGGTGGTACCGGTAAATTTTCGGGGTGCAACCGGCGATGCCACCAAAATCAAAGGAAAAATGAAACTTTTTAAAAAAAATGATAAAAAATAGTTTAATCTTTCTATTTATACCTTTAAAATACTTTAGTTTACCTTTAAAATAGCATTTTAGTTAACATGGCTTCATATAAATTGTGTTTTGTTTTAAATTTTGACCCTAAAATACCAAAACAACAGCAGAAACCTTGTTAATCTGACCCGATTAATCGGAAACCCGAGAAAAAACCCGAACCAAACCCTCAATTTTATTTAATTTCATTTTCGCATTATATGGTGCTACTGGTCAAAAAAATTCCTGGGACCGCCCCTGTCTAAGACTCAAAGAAAGGAGGCTTTCAACTTTCATTACCCTCATTTTCACTTACATGTGAGTGGTTTGGAATCATTGGAATGATGTTATATTCTCAAACAAACACACCAACTAATGTTTGCTGTTTGGATTGATTCAAAAGTCTAGTTTTTCCAAGGTGAACTCGAGGGGGAAACTAAGCAAGAAGCTCTATCGGCAAATTAGAGTGCAAATCCCTTGGTTGAAATAAATCAGAAGTGATCTTTTGTTGTACTTTCTTTGTTGGTTTTATTAATTTGTTCCGGCAACTTGCTAACTTTTATTAATAAAATCTTTCTTGCCGTTAAAAAAAAAAAGTGTACGTTCGAATCCCTTCCCCCCCTCTTTCTTTCTAAAGTGGCTGTCTCATGCTTTGGTTTTTGTTTATAAATTTTTGTTTCTCTTATATTTCTTAATATTCTTTTAACCTATTTGTTGGGATTCTTTTTCCGAAACTTTGTACGCTTTCTTTCTTTTTCTTAAAGAAAATTTCATACCCATTTCATGTGTCCCAAAGTTTGGATTCGGGTTTTTTAGTCAATCCTATCGACATCTTATTATGGTGTATTTTAGGAGACAACCTTTTGACATGGTCTTCCAAGAGCGAGGCATGATTTCTCGATCTAGTATAGAGGCCGAATATATGGGTGTGTTGTTAATGTTGTGGCACTATATGGTTACATAACCTTCTTCTTGAGCTATGCCCTCCTCTACTAAAGCAACCTTTGTTTATTGTGACTATGCGTGTGTCGTGTATATGTCAAAAATCCTGTTTATTGGCCCATTCTATCCTTACATATTATATACTCAAGTTAATAAAGAATTAAATAGAAATTTATTGTTAAAATATATTACTCTCAGATACATTATTCAATCCTTTCATGATTGACCTCGTAGCATATTCTCCTTGGAAGAAATTTCTGAAGAGATATTTTCAAAAAAACGTGAGAATCAAGTTATACAAAGTCAAAGTCAACTACTTGAGATCGTGAAACCAAAATCACTCAACAACCTAATTTTTTTTCTTTCTTTAGTGATAATCTGTTCTTTTGGTATTAACATGTAGACTTCTTCCTTGTCAAGTGGACAAACTTGATCGAATAAAAAGAGACTAATATTTGCTGTAAAATGCACATGCTCTTTCCGGCCTACGAATGTCAACTATTATTATTTTATTTAAATTCAAATAAAGAGCTCAAAAATCAAATATGGTACATTGTTTTCAAAGTCAACCTTCATATATATAGCTTCCTCTGCCATTAGTTCAAAACAAGCTCCTAATTATGAGGATGGTGTTTGGTGGACAAATCAAGATCAGCCTTTCCATTCTAATACTCTTCTGCATATTAAACCATGAACTATCTGCTCACTTGATTACATCAGAAGACAAAAATGTTAACGTAAATCATGAAATTTCAGTAGGCGTGGGGATCATTCTCGATACGGAGTCATGGTTCGGGAAGTCCATTCACAGGTGCATTACCATGGCGATATCTGATTTTTATGCTCTTAATAACGATTATAGAACAAGAATAGTTCTTCACACAAGCGACTACAAGGGAGATCCGCTAGAGGCTCTATCAGCTGGTACACTCGATCTCTTGTCTATGCAATTCAGCTCTCATTTTATAAGAGATTAATTAGATTCATTTACACTAGTTACATATAGTTCCTGAAACTTGTTCCTTTTTTCTTGCCTGAGAACAGTAGACCATCTTCTGAACAACATCAAAGTGCAAGCCATTGTAGGTCCAGAAACACAACTTCAATCAAAGTTATTGGCCCTGTTTGCTGATAAAGCTAAAGTTCCTATTTTTTCATTTGCTGGTCTGTCATCGAAGGCATACCCTTACTTGTTCCAAATCAAAGACGACGAATCCACTATGGCCAAGAGTATTGCTGCCTTGGTGAAATCATATAAATGGAGGAATGTTACCTTCATTTATGAGGACACGGATGATGGGAGGGAGATCTTGCCTCATTTGCTCGAGTCATTCCAAGAAAAGCGCATCCCCATCAGCTGCAAAAGCGCCATTTCTGCCTCAACCCCCGTTGATGAAATCACTAAAAAGCTGCGTAAGCTCAAGACTTATCACACACCTGTAATTATTCTACACATGTCACCTTCACTAGCATCTACCTTTTTTTTAAACGCAAAAACATTAGGAATGGTAGGGGAAGAATATGCATGGATTTTAACTGATAAAGCAATAGATGTCTTTCGATCATCAAACTTTGATGTTATAGAGTCATTACAAGGGGCACTAGGCTTTAGATCGTATGTTCCAGCATCAAGCAGGCTATATAACTTAACAGCAAGATGGCATAATTTCTTTTACAGAGAGCATCCAACCTCAGTAACAAAAGAGGTGCCCGTGCCCGCCATTTGGGCATATGACACAATTTGGGCACTCGCTGAGTCTTTTGAGAAGGTTGGAGGACTGCATAATGGTCCTCTGCTTTTGAATGAGATTTCCAAAGTTAGATTCAAGGGTATAAGTGGTGAGTTTCAATTTAGTGAAGGAGAAGTGATCTCCAATGGATATGAGATTATTAGAGCCATTGACTATGGTGAGAGGAGAGTAGGATATTGGACCGAATCAGAAGGACTCAGCCGATCAGACATTCTGAGTAACCGCATCCATCTATATTCCGATCTAGCTAGTAATGAAGCTGTTAGCTGGTTTGGAGGGCCAACTACTGCTTCAAAAGGTCGGATGTTGTTACAAACAACTCCCAATAGAGAGTTAAAAATCGGTGTTTTAAAGATAAGAAACTTTAAGTACTTCATGGACGTTACTCATGATGTTGAGAAAAATATTACAACTGCTACTGGATTCTCTATGGATGTATTTGACGCTTGTCTTCGTGCATTACCATATAAAGTGACGTACGTATTGATCTCATATGAGAATGCCACTTATGATGATCTTGTGCAGAAGGTATTTAATCAGGTATGTGTATATATTCGATTTCTAGATTGCAATTTTAACAGGAAAATCATAATTTAATTGCTTTGAAATTTATATAAATCGTAGTCCATGGGCTTCTTCTTGATAGGAAATTGATGCAGTCGTGGGGGATTCAACAATATTGGCCAACAGATCCGAGTATGTTGAATTTACAGTGACTTACAGCGACTTAGGTGTAGGAACACTAGCAAGAATCAAGAAAAAAGACATGTGGTTCTTCTTGAAGTCAGTTGACATTGATCTTGTGCTCACATTCATCGCTTCTCTAATGGGAACTGGTCTTGTTATTTGGGTTATTGAATATAAGGATGATAAGAAAGAACCTTCACCAACTATTGGACAAACCTTATGGCTCATGCTAATGACCATCTTTTTTTCTCAAGGTACTCTCTCTCTCTCTCTCTCTCTCTCTCTCTCTCTCTCTCTCTCTCTCTGATGCTCTTTTTTACTATATAAATATAATTTAACGATGATTTTATATTGTGTTTCATTTGTATCGTAGGAGAGCAGTTGAAAAGAACTTTGTCGAAAATTGTATTGTTTATTTGGTTACTGGTGATACTTATCTTGATCGTGGGCTACAACGCAACAATGGCTTCGCTGATGACGTTAGAGCAATTTGCATCGGCATCAAAAGGTGGAATTGTGGGATTTCACGGAAACTCTTTTATGAGGGGAGTCACAATCAGCAACTTGCATTTTGAAAATCATAAACATAGGCCATTCTACTCATATAAGGATTATGCTCATGCTTTATCAGAAGATGGTGATGCAGATGCCATTGTTGATGAAATTCCATACATCAAGATGTTTCTTGCTAGATATTCAGGTGATTATGGCTTGGCATCGTCTCAACCTATCACTTCTGGTTTTGCCTTCGTAAGTACCCTTTTGCACTTGATCCTACCACTATTTACACACACACACACGCGTTTTCTTTTGCCATATGCATACATGGTTGACATGTTTCTTGTTCAGATCTTCCAAAAAGGTTCACCATTGGTACAAGATGTGTCAAAGGAAATCACGAAAATGAGATTAGATGGAACTCTTGGGAGATTGGAGAAGCGGTGGTTTGAGAATCGGCTTGCCATTCCATCCCGAAATTCTACAGCAACAAAAGCCTTAACGCTTGATTATTTTGGTGGTCTGTTTATTAGTAATACAATCAGCTTAGCTCTAGCTCTTATGATCGTTGCCGTCTACAAAGCCTATGCAATAATATACTCCTATTTTGAAAAATTGTTTATATCAAGATTGCTAAGATTGTGGAGACTGATTCATTGGCAAAGTTTGATTCCACCGCGTGCATTATTCTAGATCGTGCCGTGATGTTACATAATTCAGACATAGTTTAATCTCTTGAACAGATAAAGATATTCTACACATTGGAAAGTTACATGTATATCTTCGATCTGAACGAATTTTGCTGCGATAAAAAACCAGGATCTTGATGGCGCGCTATCCCTGGTTTCATGGAATATATAAAATTCTCTACTTCGGCCATGTACATAGCTTAATCAGATCAATTAGTGAACCATGTGAATTACTTTGTTCTAGCTAATTCTTGATTGTTTTGTATTCGTATTTGTGCGATCATAAAATTGGATCTCGATGCGATTCCCAAATCTCATCTCCTATAGATAAATGATGATAACTGATACTGAAAATGTTTGTTTTCTGCTACTTCTCAATGATCATGTCTTACAGTAGGAGTTAATCTGAATATAAGTGTATTTGTAATGCCTGTGTTTATGATAAACAAAAGCATTCCTTTTATATATATATATATATATATATATATATATATTAACAAAAAAACAAAGAACAAGAACAGCATAAACTAACTTAGAAAGAGAACAATCTTGAGCACGTTTGAGAACCCTGCAAAAGCATAAAATGGTCAAAGTACTCTGACTAAGAACAATATTGAGCACGTTTGAGAACCTTAAACACTTTGACATTTTCATTTTGTTGGTGCATCATTCAGCTCAATTACTTTTCTCTACAACATTTTTTTACCATCTGTTTTCCTCTCAAGATAAGCAGCGATTAAACAACAACAACAACAATACCCAATCCCGTTAAAGCGGGGTATGGGGGAGGTGAGATGTAGACAATCATACCTCTACCCGTAGGTAGAGAAATTGCTTCCTGAAGAAGACCTCCGGCATCGAGAAGACAGAAAACAATAAGAAACAAGGAGAAACAAGGAAAACACGAAAAAAAGGTTAAAAAAACATAAAAATAAAAAATAAAAGCACAAAAAAATGAAATTATATATATATATATATATATATATATATATATATATATATATATATATAGGGGAGGGTTCATGCGAGAACCGTTGTTAGTGCGAGAACCGCGTAAACCAATCTTAACCGTTCCTTGGATATGGTAAGTACAATGGATGGAGAGCGTGGAGGGATAGGGTGTGGCAGGGTGCATGTGAGGAATTCATGGGTGGGCAATGACATTGAAGGAGGGAGAATTGGATGGCTTAGATTGGTTCTCACGATTCTCACGCTAACAACGGTTCTCGCATGAACTTTTGTCTATATATATATATATATATATATATATATATATATATATATATATATATATATATATATATATATATATATATATAAGTATGGAATAAAAACCCTCGCAAATGGGGCACAACCTAGTCCCCAAACCATAGACCCTAAGCCGCAAAGGACAAACTCTCTTCTACCTAATCCTGGATCCTAATCTTCCTTCTCTATGCGGACCTATATGAGATCATGTCCACAGAGAGATAGCTCCTGTAAATCCGCTCTAACTCATCCTCCCACCTCAGAAAGGGGCACTGTAAGCGATTCTACTATCCTGACTAGTGCCGATGGAAGCCTCCTTTTAACGTGGCCGAACCACCTCAGTCTCCCTTCCTTCAACTTGTAGACTATAGATGACACTCCTAATTCGTTTCTAAATATACCAACCGGAATTTTATCTAACAATGTTTTCCCGCACATCCATCTAAGCATCCTCGTCTCTACCACTTCTAACTTCCCCGTTTGCGCCTTTTTTAGTGGCCAACACTCGGATACATATAACATGGCAGGTCCAACAGCTAGTGTGTAGAATTTTACTTTAAGCCTAAGCGGTACTTTCTTGTCGCAAAGTAAACCTGACGCCGCTCTCCACTTCCTCCACCCTGTCTGCATACGGTTGGAAACATCCTCATATATCGTCCCCGTTCTGTGTAAAATGGATCCTAAATACCTGAAAGACTCCTGGGGGTCTCAAAGCGTGATCCCCTATGTAGATATCTTGGCTCCCCTTGATATTGGTCTTGCTAAAATGGCAAAATAGATACTCGGTCTTACCTCTACTTATCCTTAATTAGTCATGAGTCCTCAAACGCTACCCTCCACTATTCTAATCTTCTGTTTAACTCCTCTTTCGTATTAGAAACCAAGACAATGTCTTCTGCGGAAATCATACACCATGGGATACTTCCTTGAATCCCTCTCGTTAGCTAGTCGAGAATGATTGCAAAGATGAAAGGACTAAGTGCAGACCCTTGGTGGAAAACCATTTATAACCTGAAAGTACTCACTATCTCCTACCGGAGTGCTAACACAGGACGAAGCACCCTCATACATGTCTTTCAAGACCTTAATATATCTCCCCTGGACGTTTCTATTGTTTAGAGTCCTCCAAATAAGCTCTCTAGGCACACTATCATATGTTTTCTCTAAATCTAAGAACACCATATGCAAATCACGTTGTCTTTCCCTATGCTTTTCCACGAGGCTTCTAATCAAGTGAACTGCTTCTATTGATGACCTCCCTGGCATAAACCCGAATTGATTTTCGGATACTTTTGTTTCCTGTTGCAACCTATTTTCTATCACCCTTTCCCACAACTTCATCGTATGGCTAAGGAGTTTAATACCACGATGATTCCCACACATTTGGGCGTCTCCCTTGTTCTTAAAAATTGGAATAACCACACTCCTTCTCCATTTTTTAGGCATCTTAGCAGTTCGAAAAATCAGGTTAAAAAGCTTCGTTAGCCAGTTAATGCCCGGCTCTCCAAGACACCTCCATAGGGATTTGATCAGGTCCTGCCGCCTTTCCACTCCCCATCTTACAAAGAGCACTTCTAACTTCCCCTTGAGGGATCCTAGTACAATAACAATCATTATGAACGCTAATTTAAGGCCCTCCTCGGGGCTCTCTCCACTACACATCATATCTAATCCTATGTCCTGGTTAAAGAGATGGAGAAAGTAATCACCCATCTACGTCTAATATCTCTATCTTTTAAAATTGCATTCCCTCTGTCATCCTTAATACGTTTGATGCTTCTTAAATCTCTATTCCTCCTCTCGATCTCGAGTCCATTAATTAAGAGGAATCGTGGGAAAAATAACTGCAGACCGATGATCCTACATCCGTTTTCAGTGGAGGACACAAAACGGCGTGGAGAGGCTCTAAGAATCTAGTTTCATACTTTCATGACATGTATCATCTACCAAAATCATAAACCTTGCCATCATCACGTTGCATACAACTGTCATCATTTATACTGTTTTATATAGTAAAAAGATTACTAAAGCAGAATGTCTCACAGTTTACTTTCTTGACAGACCTCGTAGCATATATGCTTCTAAGTAGAAATTTTTGAAGAGATATTCTTTAAATACCATAAAAAAATGTTATAAGAAGTCAAAAGTCAGTTACAAAGTTTTATATTGGAGCAAAGATAACTTTTAATAAAATTTGAGTAATTTCATATTACCAACACCCTGTTTTCGAGTTTTTTAAAGGAGGGAAAGGAAAGAATTTCTTCTTCTCCTTCATAAAATAAAAGGCATTGTACTTCATGTTCCTTATAGTATGCATCATACGCCCCTCCATCCATGATTCCGCGCCAGTTACCTACGATTTCTTCACCACCGACCGACTCACTAACCTTCAATTTATGTTGTATGTTTGTATACCTCAGGTTTTATGGTTCCAAGTTTGCGGGTAGTTAGTGTGGTAGTTATACATCCCTTTCCCTTCTTCCTTACCCAATGTCACATCATCGTCATATCATTTCCTCTCTCATTCGTTTCTTCCTACCCACTTCAAGTGTAATACATCCTTTTTCTTACCTAAACTTTCCCGACTCTTTTATTTTTTTATTTAAACAAATAATTATTTATATAAATAATATAATTCATTAATTAATAAATTAAAAATTCATACAAGACTAAAAAAATACATAATTTTAAACTTAAATAAAATCTACAACTTTAAAATAAAACAAATTACATAATTTTAAACATAAAAGTAAACAATAATATTTAGTCACCCGTACTTGACTTGTATTTCGTCCTTCATCTTCAACTTAGTCTCCAATGCACCTCCCGAAAGATGATTCATCGGCTTCATGTAAAATTCGTATTCTTTCATTTTCACATCCGCTGCTTGTATCTCCAATTGTTTTTCACGATACGAGAGGCGGTCATTTTTCGAATTTAACGATGATAGTTCGTTTAACAACGACGTGATGCTCTCTTCTTTCAACTTGCTTCTAGTTGATGCCGATGCCAACCGCTTCCCCCGATTCCTACCGATAGGTCGTGTGCAGGTTCAGTTGCCTCAACAACTTCGTATTGTCCTCGATGAGGTTAATATGGACGTGTGCATCGGAAGACCCCGTGGTGGATCTCAGATTGGATTCCGAGGTTTTGCTTCGTTTTGAAGAACGGGGGGTGGCTTCAATGGGAGGAACTTGGTGCCATTTGGGAGAACTCCTAAGAATTTCCCAACATCTTTCATGACCAAATGCAATACCATGATTATCCTCACGGTAACGGTTGTGCGTGATTTTTAAAATATCGGTGTCGCTTATTTCACTAGCTCTTGTGTTGAAGAAGTTGTTGAAAATCCCAGCAAACTTTGTGACCTTAGCGTTGATGTCTTTGAACTTGGCATTTAGTTGGTGCACGTTGCGGTAATTGGCTGTTGAGTTTGAAATGACGAAAAGACGTGATTCCAAATATTTTCTACATACAACAATAATAATATATTAGTAAAAATAATAATAATAATTACGTAATAATAATAATAATAATTAAGTAATAATAATAATAATAATAATTACGTAATAATAATAATAATTACATAGTAGTAGTAGTAGTAGTAATAATAATAATAATAATAATAATAATAATAATAATAATAATAATAATAATAATAATAATAATGCAATAATAATAATAAAGAATAAAGAATAAAGAATAAATAATAAAGAATAAATAATAAAGAATACTACTTTGGTTTTGTGAGTTTCCAACTACGGGGTCTTCCGAGACCCATGCCGTGACCAACGCAACCTCTTCCTTGGTAGTCCTCGATATTGGTTTAGCTCGGTTGATATACAAATTGCTCTTCTTCCTTTGATACGGACCATTTTCTTGTGTTTCTGGTTGTGGTACCGAAATTTGCGATGCTTCTTGACGTTGTGATTGATGTTGGGTTTCTCGCACATAATCGAGAAGTCATCTTCTTGGGGGAAAGAGAATTGTTGTTGAATTGGTAGCCGATATGCGAGAGGAGAATTTGTTGAGGTTGACTAAGCATCCCCGTATATGTGAATCGTGGTGTGGCAAAAAACGTATTTGTTTGATAGGTGGGTGACGACATGTTTATGAAAAACGGATTTTCCGGCTGTTGAGGTGTGGAACTCGTAACCCTTGATCGGTTACGTCCGGATGAAGGTGGAGTATTAAACTCATTGGGATCCATAGTATATAGTAGATGAAAGAAAAATAATCAATGAAAGAATAGAATTTGAGAAGAGAATATGATATATGGTATGAGTAAAATAAGATGAAATGGGTAGTATATATAGGTGAAAATTGTTGAATAAAAAAAGAAAAAAGAAATAAAAAAATGTCACCATTCAAAGGTAATTTTTTTCAAAAAAAAAATGTACGTTGTAGGGGGTGGGGGGTGGGAGAGGTTCTCGATTCAGGTCCCGAGCGTGGTACCGCTTTCCCTACTCCCTGCTTGCGTTTTGGTATTCCCGACCCTACTCGATGCAACCCGATGCCATCGAGTAGGGTATAACATATGGTCTTAGGTCCTTTTCATGTGTCTATATGGTAGGTCAGTAGCGTAGATATTAGGTCTGGCTAGTTCGTGTTAAATGGTTCGGATCGTGTTTGTGTCAACTATTTCAGTGTTATTTTCGTGTCGACCCACTTTCTACCCAATTTAGTTTCGTGTCTCGGATCGTGTCATTTAATTCGTGTTCAGGTCGTGTTTTCATGTCGACCCATTTTTCGGAGAAAAAATTAAGTTATGTTTTCGGTCAAATAACTTGATATCTATGTTGTGTTTCGTATCGAATCACTTCAAAAAAAATGTTGCATGTAGATCTTTATTATATTAAATTTACTAATATTTTATTACCCATTTAATTATATATACTTAATAAACTTGGCAAGCATCTAAAATCAAAATTATACCAATAAAATAGACCTAAAACACAAATACAAATAAAATTCACAATTCAGATAAAGAAAAATCCACATATACATATATATTACATATTTACAACATACACAACTAGTATAATACCCGTACGGTGCCCGAGTAGGTTTCAAAACATATTACTTACAGTTTGATTTCTTTTATACCCAATATCTTTGGAAAGTTTATAAATTTTAAAAACTTATGTTATAGCTATATATCAAAAACACAAAAAAGATAGATAAAAATAATATTTTTTGACATGTAATAAACCGGTTTAGTTGAAAAACTTTTATGATTTTCCCTTTTCGTTTAAATACCGTCTTTCTAAAGAGTATATAAAATTTAATGTCTGTTGTTTTTTAATAGATTGACGTGTCATATTTATTAACTTAACTATAATGGCGCATACCCTTAGTTCACCGATATATAATTAACTTTTTATATTTTGTTATTGTATTGTGTCGAATTTTAGATTTTTCTATTGCGTATATCAAACATTTAATTTATTGTTATTTTGTGTGCATTTAACTTTCTATTGTATGTACTAAACTTATAAGTTTTTTTCTTTTTTATGTAACCAAAATACGTATAATTGCTATAAATTAAGAGTTTGATGCACATTATAAAAACTTTTAAAGTCTAATACACATAATAACAAACCATGACAAATTAGATATATTTAAGTGAATTAAACCCCTCTTGTAATAATATAAAGGGTTTAGTTCATAAAAGTGTATCCAACTTTACACATTTTGCTATTGTATGTACTGAAATTTCAAACTTACCATTTGATGTATCTAAGTTTCAAAAAGTTACAATTTTATGTATCTAACCTGCTATAGCAGGTAAGATGATGATGTGGCACGGGTTAACCTGATGTGGCTATGACATGGCAATGACATGACAATGACTTGGTGTTGAGTTGGCATGTTGATGTATTTTTCCTATTTAAAAATAATTCTAATAATAATAATAATAATATTAAAATAATTCATCTTCCAGATCTTCTTCATCGTTTACTTCATCTTCATCATTACGGGTTTCATCTTCCACCGTCATGGGCGAAGCAGGGCTACGATTCAGTGAAGCAGGGCTACGGTTCTGTTTCATCTTCAAGGATTTCATCTTCAAAGTGCAATCTGGTGAATTCTTCATTTTAGGGTTCTTCGATTTAGGGTTCTTCGTGACTACAGGGCTACGATTCGGTTCATCTTCAAGGGTTTCATCTTCAATAGGTTTCCACGATCTGAGTTTAGGGCTACAATTCGGACTTGCACAAAGTTTAGGGTTCTTCGTTTTAGGGTTCTTCGTGACTGTGGATTCTTCGTTTTAGGGTTCCACAAAGTTTCAGCATCTTCATTTACGATTAAGGGTTCTTCGTGACTGGATTCCATCGATGTTTGTTACGAATTATGCCTTCATCTTCAAGCAAGTAAGTTTAGGGCTTTTTTTATTACATGTTCAATCTGTTCTTTTGACTTGTTCTTGTTCATTTGTGACGAATTTAATTTGCCTTCATCGACGTTTGTTACGAATTCAATCTGTTTCGATTTATGTTTAGAGTTTTTTTTGAGTTTCTGGTTTCATACGATTTATGTTTTAGATCTGCCATTTATGAAGGGATGAGTTTCTGGTTTCATACGAATTCAATCTGTTTTGTTCTTGTTCATCTGTTACGAATTCAATATGTTTTGTTATGTTGTTTTAGATCTGCCATTTTTGGGTTTCTTTTTCGATCTAGACTTGTTCTTGTTGCAGATGCAAAGGGATGAATCTTCTTCCTGTTTTTCATACATGTTCTTCATATATATTTTTTTCTTATTGATAATACACACATGACAATTAATAAGTGAGGTGGAATAATAAAAATAAATAAAAATTGAAGAAGTGACCTGATACTTGAAGAATAGGTTACCCAATACATATTATTATAACTTTTTGAAACTTGGATACATCAAATGGTAAGTTTGAAAGTTCAGTACATACAATAACAAAATATGTAAAGTTGGATACACTTTTATGAACTAAACCCTAATATAAAATTAAAGTTAATAAGTATAAACATTTTCATAATATAGATTCATATTTGTTAACTATACTTAGTATCGGATGTGTTGTAAGGTAGCAAAAAATATTTGTTCAATAACTCCAATTTATTATCTCGATCCACTTTCGGTGCTCCTCCCCAAAGTTGGAACCCATAACTGTAACCGTAAATAAGCATATAAAGCCATTTAGCTTCTTTTTTTTTAAACGCAAACACATACCCTCTTACTTAATTCTAAATCTACACCATATTAATTAAACCATCCCATATTAATTAAACACATATTGAAATATTCTTTACACCTTTTGTCAGTTGAACCATGCATATCAATGAAATAAGAAATGGCCAAATAAATTTCCATTTACCCAAGAAATTAGAACATAATATTTTTAAAAAGTTCTAATCACAATGAGAGACCTGTACGTAGTATGCATCCTTAGATTCATAGTTTGCTTCGTTTAAGACCCCAATTTGGACAAAATATAACAAAGGCTTCCATGTGAATAAACCACATATAAGATACTTACACCCAAACCAATTTTTATAAACCAAAACCCCCCAATTTCAGAAAAATGATTATAATAACCTATAGATAAGATTATTTATAAAATTCTGAATAATTGTATACTAATTAGTCTACTGAGTTTAGATTTAATACTTATATATAAAAAAAATTACTACAAACATTAAGTCTTATTAAAATTTAAATACCTCACTATAAGAATTATCTATCTCGATAGTTTTTTTTCCAAATCCAAGGTTGAACAAACTGCGATACCTTGCATCGCTAAAGTAACATCACTTGTTTGATAAATTTTGAGACTAAATTATACTGACATTTGCTTTGTGCAATAAATGCAAAAAACTTTTATATCATGATTTACCTTTTCTTTTTCGCTGTTTCTACAACAGTGGTAACGTTGCCTTCCTTGTCTTCCTGTGTGAGGATAGAAACATGACGGCATACATATTATATTGCATTTAGAAGCAATGAGGAGCTGAACATGTTTTTTTTATGGGGAAGAATTGTTCTTTATTTGGACAATTTGAATTGTTAATGGAAATGGTACTAACCTTTATATCTTTATATCTTCATATCTTCTTCTTCTCTAATAGCTTCAGGTTTCTTTGGTTATGCTGGATATAACCGGAAGTGTGGATATCTAAAATTTTATTGAACTCGTATACAATCAAGTCTCGGAAATAGTTGAGAAATTTGTTGAAAGTTTATGTGTAACAAATTTAAATTTTCAATGAATGTACACGTGATATTAAAACGTATAGATATTCGGGAGATTTATATTTAGAAGTAATATTTACACGTGATGAGATTGCGATGGTATAACAACATATATCTATCAGTTTTTCCTAGATTGTATAAAACAAACTCACCGAATATTTGGGTTTGCCTTTTGATTGTATATAAAACGTGTATCATATATCATAATCACACATGAGTTCTCGAATCTTTGTGTTGACTTTGTCAATTTTGATTTAACACGACTGAGATTGAAAGTTAGTTTGATCCAAAGGCTGTAAATTGATGTTTAATTTCTCTTTCCTGACTCACCGTCGGTAATATATATATATAATTACACACATTTATAGAGTATATATTATGAAGTGCACATAACTACGTATGGAAATTATAATTATAAGAAAGATATAACACAAAAGCTTACATATATATAAATCGATTCAAAAGCTGCTTGATTTGTTCAAGTATAAGTAAAATAGACTATTTGGTTAAAATTATAAAAGAATTTAGGGATTAGGGTTTCAAATAAACATACCCAATAAAGATTCTACTGCATTCGAAGAACAGGAAAAAACTTTTAGATCATACTCTTGGTGTCTCGCAGATCTACTTCACATTACTTCGCAGCGTATTCCTTATGTCTTCTTATATATTATCTTGTTTTTAAAATAATATTTATTAATTTGCAAAAACAAAAATTTTAAGTGGCGCCAATATCGGAGATAAAAGTGCCGTCTTTTAATTCATATACTAATTAGTTTTTACTTATAATTTTTAAGTTGAACGTTTTTTTGTCTTTTTAAATTTAAATATTATTATTAAAAAACGAGTTAATTGTTAAAATTGTCCCTAAACTTAGCCAAAACTACATTTTGGTCTTTAACTTTAAAAGTGGTACAGATGGTCCTTAATGAAGCATTTTGTAGCCAATTTGATCCTTTGTAATGTTGGCCGTTGGTCAACTCCGTTAATTGAGGGTAAAATGACATTTTTACCCCTCTGGTTTTATTTTGTTCGTTTTATTTATAACTTTTATTTACTTTATATATTAATTATGAATTATTAATATATAAATTAAATATAAAGTTTAGTTTTTATACTTTAAACATTAAAGATGACTTTGGTGAAGCCTATCTCTCAGTTTCTCTCTCTCTCTCTCTCTATCTAATACTCTCAGTACCACTACCACCAACACCGTACACCAACCACCACCGGAAATAGCCACCATTTAACCACCACCACCGGAAACAAGCACCCTCTGTCTTTCTCTCGACACATTCAACCAGCACATCACCACTGTTTCGCCGGCAACCACTACCCTCCAAACAAAAAAATGCGCACACACATACACACACACACTTTCCGATCTAAATAACAAGAAAAAGAAGAAAGCTTGAGTTCGTACGTTTAGGGTTTTCACCCACAACCGTCACCACCAAACCACCGCCACCATCTTATCTTCAAAGATGGGGTTTTCACACCTAGGGTTTTCACACACTTTCAGATCTAAACAGCCGCCTTATTTTGGAAACCGCCGCCGCCATCGTAAATCATTTAGATACCTAGGGTTTTCACACATTTTAGGTGTAGATCTAGGGTTTGCACAGAGCTGTCGATGGTAGATAGGGATTACGGTGGCCAAGATATTGTTTTACAAAAGATCTAGGGTTTGGCGGAGATAGTGTTTACACAAGAAAGCTTGGTACATGGTGGTGGTGGATGGTGGCAGTGGTCATTGGACAAAGAGAGAGAGAGAGAGAGAGAGAGGGGGGAGGGAGGGACTGTGTAGGTGGTGGTGGTAGATGGTGCTGGTCGGTGGTGGCGGTAGGTGGCGGTAGATGGTGGATGGTGGTGATTGCGGTGGAGGCGGCTCTTTAGATGGGAGGGGATTGGACCGACAGAGGAGAGAGATAGGGAGAGATGAAGAGAGGGAGTGTGTTGTGAGTGTGATTGTAGAGAGTGTGATATATATTTTTCTTATTAAAAAAGAATACATATATTATTTTAATATTTTAATTAATAAAAGGTTAGAAAAAATGGTAAAATGACCAAACTACCCCTAAATTAACGGAGTTGACCAACGGTCAACGTTAGAAATGACCAAATTGGCTACAAAATGCTTCAGGACCCTCTGTACCACTTTTAAAGTTAAAGGACCAAAATGGTAGTTTTTGCTAAGTTTAAGGACCATTTGGACAATTAACTCTTAAAAAAGTGTGTTAAACAGGACACTTGAAGTTATCGTTATTGTGTCGATCTTTTTTGTGTCATTTTCGGGTCGACCTAAGTCGTGTTAAACAGGACCCATCTCCGACCCAATTTAGTTTCGTGTCGATCTAAGTCGTGTTCGGTTCAAATTGGGTTTCGCGTCGTGTAAGGTTTTGCCAGCCCTAGTAGATATTAGTGGTAAGTTTATTATTTAGCAAATTTGATATTATTTAGCAACTATACACTACAAAAAATTGGCCTTTTAGCGACACATTTAGCGACATCTTTCGTGACATATTTGAAGTCAACGACACTCTAAGTGACGTAAGGTTACGAGTCACTAATAAGTAGTCGCTGATTTAGTGACTTCCACACTCATGTCTCTAAACGTAGAGACGTTTGGACCGACGTTCTCTCTACTGTCGCTACTATTTTTAGCGACCAATAAATTAGAATCGCTATTGTGGTCGCTGATATGTAACCCGTCACTATAAACGTCATAATACGAGTCGCTGTAGGGGAAACTAGTATAAGTTAGTATTTAATAACATATCACTACAAAAGTTACTAATGATGACGCTATCTTAAAGTCGCTATCAAATCCTTTAACAAAGACGCTAATCTTTAAAAGTCGCTATCAATGTCTTTAAATATGTCACTTTACTTTCCAAAGGTCACTATCCATATCTCTAAAAATGACACTATGTTATCAAAAGTCGCTACAAACATCATATGTCACTTTACTTTCCAAACGTGCTGTCCTTCCCTTCATGGGTTTTCATAAAGACTTCTCTGGCCATGGATTCCCGTCCTAGTTCCTTTTCCTATATCATCAATTTATAAAATAGATACATATCAAATTCAAGCACATAAACAAATAAAAAACACTAAAATTCTAAATTCTACATACCAATCTTCTTTTGTGCTCAACATTTGAGATTGGTATGTTGGAATTTACAGGGTACAAATACACAGCGGAAAATAAACATAAATCCCAATCCCAAGATAACAACTGGATCAAGTAGGGAAACGGGGCAAACAATATTTAATCATATTAACAGATAATATACATATATATAATATAACATTAGATAACGTATAGAAAATATACCCTTCGACTGCTATAGGGGGACACACAGCTACTGCACCCGTGAACCCGGATGCTAGACTGCCAAAATAATACCCGCAACTAAAGTATCGCGTCCCTTGTATAAACCGACAAAAACCGCCGCTGGTTTTGTCCTTTATGAGGGCTACAAAGAAAGAACACCGCCGCAAGAGGTGTTTCTCGTTCCGTGAGATTCCCGCCGTAAAACCGCCGCAAGCCGCCGCCACAAAGGGGCTGGCTGGAGGCTGCGCTATCGCCGACCGGTGATGGTGGTGAGGTGGTGGTTCTCGGCCGCCGACTTTAGAGAGAGATTGAGAGAGAGTTTGTTGCTTTTTAGGCATAGGTTAATTATATGTTGATTAATTAACTTTTTTCAAGGTTTAATCCCCTTAAATAGTTATTTAAGTGGATTAAGGCCCTTAAGCCTTAAAACCCGATCTATAATTAAAGACTTTGATTATTTGACAAAACTTACCTTCTAGTTTGATTAATATTAATCAATTAACTATTAATTAATATTTCTTTAACCAAACATATTAATTAAATATCTAACTGATATTTAATCTCTCTTAAATAACAGATATCTATTTATTATATATTTTCTGGATAATTAATTCACTATTAACTATCACCATACACAGAGAATATTATTTCTTGGTTCAAAGTTGGGTGTGCAGCTGTGTGACCCTTTAGTGACTTATAGTACCCGGATATGATGACACGTGTACACTATCCCTGCACACAATCCATCATGATCCACCAACATGCAAATGCTTATTAGCTTGACGAGCAACTTTCCCTATCTCGGATAATGAAATAAATTCAGGCAACTGCCACCTCCTACACAGTGTTTGCCAAGATTAACATTCATAAATTCTGGTTTGTGCGTAGGTGTCTTCCTTGCTTTACACATATAGTTTTGGAAGCTCTTTAATTGTGTTGAGCAACCTCCGAACTTTAGCATTCATCAATAACGCAAAAATCAGTATTTGTACGTAGTTCTGCGCCATGAACTATGATATAGCGTGTGAAAGTTAAACCCGTTCACATAATACATATACCATGTCCGTACATATCGACTTGGACAAGGGCTATATTCATAATTTGATCGGTGACTAGGTGACGATTCAGAGGATTGAGGACCTGAAATGTGATAATGAATTATTCTTTAATAACAAGGAATTCATAATGAATTACGTTAATTTAAAATATCCTATATGTAATCATATAACTTCAAGTTAAATTACAATAATAAATAAGATTATATTAGATTAAAATATAATTAATAATAAAATAATTAATTTGATTCGTATTTAGTAGGATTAGATAAAAATCATGTATAATAATTTTAAAATATAAATAAGTAAACAACTTTGACTTATTAAAGTGAAAATCAAATTTTAATTTGAATATTAATGGATGATTGAAATTTAAATTGATTAGAATGAATGGATAGGATTGACTAATAAAATATTTAGAATTAGTCTTTTATATATATTTTAGATGTGTTTATATGTTTACGTTTGTTTATCATATTAATGAACCAACAAAAATGAACAAAAACTAACCGATCTTTTAAACAATCAAGCGCAAGAGCATCTGAGCAGGTTCGTTTATCGTTCGTGCTCGTGTATTTGCTCGAGTAAAGTTAAATGAACGAACATGAACACAAAATTTTGTTCATTTTCCATTCATGCCGTTTATTTATTCAACTAAAGTTAAATGAATAAACAAAGACAAACCTCGTTTGTATTCATTCGGTTCGTTTGCCTTTCCTTCCTTTCTAACCGGAGAACACTTTAAATTTTTTAATTTTCACATCTCTTTTCTTTCTTCCCCTTCACCTCCCTTCCTTTCCCTTTCCTTTCTACTCTTTATAATCTCGACAACATGCCGCAAGAGCACAAACTTTATCCATCAAATAAACAAAGCCTAGTATATTCCATGTAATTTCATTCTGACAGCAACCGGATGCATATACATATGATGCCATTTGGCCCATTTCCGCCTTGGAAACTCAGATACGAAGTCAACCGTCATATATTATTACTTTTAATTCCAAACAAAATGCTCCAAAATGAACTATCTTACAATGCTTTTAAAGTCAGTCGTATATAAGCTTTATCATGTATAACTTCTTCTGCATTTGCTACAAAACAAGCTCCAAATTATGAGGGTGGTGATCAGCCTTTCCATTCTAATACTCTTCTGCATATTAAACCATGAACTATGTGCATACTGTTGGAATTAATCCAATTGTTTTTTAGTCACGTTTGATTTTAATAGCTGCTTTATTTTTTATTTGTTTGAATTAGTAAGCAAGCCATGTTGGCAGATGTGTTTTAGTGGGTAGTTTCATTTCCAGTATTCTAGGTGGTCAGTTATTTTGTTTGTTTTTGCTCTCCGTGTATTTCTTTTTGAGTTGAATGAGAAAGCAGCAGAATATTGAGTCCCAAAATACAACCCTCTGCAAAAGTTTCTTCTTTACAGCTTCATCATTTTTAATTCTTAAGTCTCTGTTACCTTTCATTTGGTATCAGAGCCAGGTTTCATACTTATTGCATGCCCAAATATATGCCTCGTACCACCATGGATCCCTCTAAGAACAAAGAGAAAGAAGGACAAATTACGCTCCATTATCCGATGCTCTCCAAAAACAACTACACAGCATGGGCAATCAAGATGAAGGTCTTCATGCAGGCTCAAGGCGTCTGGGACGCTGTTG
The DNA here is from genome assembly GCA_947179395.2 of Pulicaria dysenterica. Classification (NCBI taxonomy): domain Eukaryota; kingdom Viridiplantae; phylum Streptophyta; class Magnoliopsida; order Asterales; family Asteraceae; genus Pulicaria; species Pulicaria dysenterica. The sequence goes on along the minus strand of OX359291.1, from coordinate 68,440,112 downwards.
AACCCAAAAACTCGAAAGAAACCGTAGACGTACGGCTAGACAAAATGGCAATGGCAGCCATTTATCAAGGAATACCGGAGGAGTTGTTGTTATCATTGGCAGAGAAGGAATCGGCAAAGGAGGTGTGGGAAACCCTCAGAGTTATGTACATGGGAGCAGAAAGAGTGAAGACTGCAAAAGTGCAGACGTTAAAGGCAGAGTTCGAAGCGTTGAAGATGAACGAAACTGACTCGGTTGACGATTTTTCCATGAAATTGAACAACCTGGTAAACAACATTCGAGCTCTTGGAGACAAGATTGAGGAGGCATACGTCGTGAAGAAACTACTTCGGGCAGTCCCAATGAAGTTTCTTCAAATTGCTTCAACAATCGAGCAATTTGGAGACCTTGATAAGATGTCCGTTGAGGAGGTGGTCGGGAGACTAAAAACTCATGAAGAGAGGATTCGAGGGCCCGGTGAAAGTGATGAAAAGAAGGTGTTACTCACACAAGAAGAATGGAGGGCAAGATCAAAGAAGACAGATGATGGAGAGTCATCATCTAGGCATCAACCATCAGATGGGGGTGGTGGAAGAGGTCGTGGGAGAGGGCGTGGTCGAAGTAACCGTGGCGGAAGAGGAGGTCGCCATGGCAGAGGTTCTAGTCAAGGTCGACATGAGAATCGTGGTCCCTTAGGGAGTTGGGACACGAGCAAAGTTAAGTGCTTCAATTGTGAGGATTACGGACACTATGCGTCGGAGTGTCGTAAGCCTCGTCGGGAAAGAAATCAGGAGGCCAACCTCTCCCAAACTCAACAAGATGAGCCAGCATTACTTTTAGCCATGGAAGGAGAAGTCCTTCTGCATGAAGAAAATGTAACACCAAAGTTATTGACAATGCGAACAAATGGTTCAAACTCGAACTTGTGGTACTTGGATAACGGGGCAAGTAGTCACATGACGGGACAACGATCAATGTTCTACGACCTGGACACGAGTATTAGAGGTCAAGTGAAGTTTGGTGATAACTCTAAGGTACTTATAGAGGGCAAAGGATCGGTGCAAGTACAGTGTAAAAATGGAGAGAAGCGGGTTTTACATGATGTTTACTACATCCCAAGTCTCTGTACTAATATAATTAGTTTGGGACAACTTGCTGAAGATGAGAACAAGGTGGTCATGCATGGGGAGCTTTTATGGATTTATGGAAAGAAGGGTGAACTCCTCATGAAGGTAAAGCAGTCTCCAAATAGATTGTATAAAATATTGTTAGAAGTTGTTAAACCCACTTGTCTTTTGTCGAAAAATGTTGACTTAACTTGGCTATGGCATAAACGCCTTGGTCACGTTAATTTTCAAGCCATGAAACTAATGAATGAAAAAGGCATGGTGGATGGTTTCCCATGCATCGATCCACCAGCAAAGACTTGTGAGGGTTGTCTTAGAAGCAAACAAACCCGTGCACCGTTTCCGTCAAGTGCAAATTTCAGAGCTGAAAGACCTTTACAACTTGTACATGGTGACATTTGTGGTCCAATCACACCACCCACACCCGCTGGTAATCGTTATTTTCTTATGTTGGTTGATGATTACTCAAGAGTCATGTGGACTTTTATGTTAAAAACGAAGGATGAAGCCTTTGAATGTTTCAAGAAATTTAGAGCTTTAGTTGAGAATGAAGCTGGTGTAAAGTTGCTCACACTCAGAACCGATCGGGGAGGAGAGTTTCTCTCAAACAGATTTGAAACTTATTGTCAAGAGAACGGGATATCTCGGCACCTAACGGCACCTTACTCGCCTCAGCAAAATGGCGTAGTAGAGAGGCGAAATCGAACTATGGTTGAGATGGCAAGATGTTTACTTAAAGAGATGAACTTGCCGGCTTGGTTTTGGGGGGAGGCGATTCGACACGCCACCTATATCCTAAACCGTATGCCCACAAAAGCTTTGCAGAACTTAACTCCATATGAGTTGTGGTCAGGAAGAAAGCCAAACATTGCACACTTAAGAGTGTTTGGTTGTACTGCATACATGAAGATCACCACCGCACATCTCAAGAAACTTGATGATCGAAGCAAAGCTGTGATTTATCTCGGAACGGAGCTTGGGACTAAGGCTTATCGCTTGTATGATCCAATATGTGGAAAATTACATGTGAGCAGAGACGTTCATTTTGATGAAGAAAGAAGCTGGTCATGGGATTCAAAGAGTACAAGTAGCTCAAGCACAGGTACAACATCATCCTTCTTTTATAAAAAAGAGGACCCACTTGAATCAATTGGTGGAGAAAGCTATGAGAAACAACCAGATGTATCAATTCAAGCTCTTGCCAACTCAAATGAAGACTCACGAGATGATCAAGAAGGTGAAAGTCATGCAAATTCAACTTCTATTATTCAACCATCTATCGAGGGTCCATCTGAAAGGAGCATTGCTGAATCATCTTCTTTTTCATCATCACGTGATGAAGCACCAGAAAGATACCGGTTACTATCAGATATATATGCGGAGGCTCTAGAGGTTGAACTTGAGGAGGAGCTGTTTTTCTTGGGCATGGAAGAACCAACAACATTTCTGGAAGCCAAAGACGGCGTGAATTGGCGTAAAGCAATGATATGTGAACTCGAAGCAATTGAAAAAGACGGCACATGGAAGCTGACTTCCCTCCCTCCGGGCCACAAAGCTATTGGTTTGAAGTGGGTGTATAAATTAAAGAAGGATACAGATGGGAAGATTGTCAAACACAAAGCGAGGTTGGTCGCCAAAGGTTATGTGCAACGATATGGTATTGACTACGAAGAAGTGTTTTCTCCAGTAGCTCGAGTCGAAACTATTAGACTGTTACTTGCTCTAGCAGCGAAAGAAGGATGGCAGGTACACCATCTCGATGTTAAATCGGCTTTTCTTAACGGGGAGCTTCATGAAGAAGTTTATGTATTGCAACCTGAAGGCTTTGTTAAGGAGCAAGAACGAGATAAAGTTTACCGTTTGTATAAGGCACTTTATGGTTTACGTCAAGCTCCGAGAGCATGGAATGCAAGGTTGAACAAATGTCTAAAGGGTCTTGGTTTTGTTCGTTGTCCTCAAGAACATGCTGTTTATACAAGACGCAAATCAGGGGAGGTACTTGTAGTCGGGATTTATGTTGATGACCTGATCGTGACAGGAACAAACATTTCAGAAATTAAGAATTTTAAGCAACAGATGAGTATGGAGTTTGACATGAGCGATCTCGGGTTATTATCTTACTACCTTGGTATCAAGGTAAGTCAAAACAAAGGTCAGATTTGTTTAAAACAAGCAGCCTATGCTAAACGGGTGCTTGAAAGGTCGGGGATGATCGATTGTAACCCGGTAAAATACCCTATGGAAGCAAAGTTACATGTTGGAAAGGATGAGTTTGGAACTCCTGTTGACTCAACTAACTACAGAAAGATTATTGGAAGCTTAAGGTACTTAACTCACACTAGGCCTGATCTTATGTATTCTGTTGGTATAGCAAGCAGATATATGGAGAAACCCACTCAACAACACCATCAAATTGTGAAACACATACTTAGGTATGTAAAGGGGACTATTGATTTTGGTCTTGTGTACGAAAGAAATGATGCAGATAATGAAGTGTTGGGTTATACAGATAGTAATCTTGCAGGTGATGTTGATGACTGCAAAAGCACAGGAGGTATGGCATTTTATCTTAACAAAAATTTGGTGAGTTGGGGCTCTCAAAAACAGAAGACCGTGGCTCTTTCTAGTTGTGAAGCTGAGTTTATGGCTGCTACAGCAGCTGCTTGCCAAGGTATTTGGCTTTGTAGTCTTGTACGAGAGATTACCAAGACCGAACCACGACCTGTTCGTTTGCACGTTGATAACAAGTCAGCTATGGATTTGATGAAAAATCCGGTCTTTCACGGAAGGAGCAAACATATCAACATTCATTTCCATTTCATACGAGAGTGCATCGAAAGGGGTGAAGTAATGGTTACTTATGTGCGTTCAGAAGAACAACGAGCTGATATTCTTACGAAGGCTTTACCTAAACTGAAGTTTATGGAAATGAGAGAGCTGCTAGGTGTTAAAGATCTTCATTAAACAATATGGATTAAGGGGGAGAATGTTGGAATTAATCCAATTGTTTTTTAGTCACGTTTGATTTTAATAGCTGCTTTATTTTTTATTTGTTTGAATTAGTAAGCAAGCCATGTTGGCAGATGTGTTTTAGTGGGTAGTTTCATTTCCAGTATTCTAGGTGGTCAGTTATTTTGTTTGTTTTTGCTCTCCGTGTATTTCTTTTTGAGTTGAATGAGAAAGCAGCAGAATATTGAGTCCCAAAATACAACCCTCTGCAAAAGTTTCTTCTTTACAGCTTCATCATTTTTAATTCTTAAGTCTCTGTTACCTTTCATTTGGTATCAGAGCCAGGTTTCATACTCGATTACATCAGAAAACAAAGATGATAACGTGAATAATGAATTTCGGTGGGGATCATTCTCGATATGGATTCATGGTTCGGGAAGTCCATTCACAGGTGTGTTACCATGGCGATATCCGATTTTTATGCTCTTAATAACGATTATAGAACAAGGATAGTTCTTCACACAAGAGACACCAAGGGAGATCCAATGGAGGCTCTATCAGCAGGTACACTCTGTTGTCTATTGTCCATGGGTATTGTTATTGCTGATAGTTCTTGAAACTTGTTGGTTTTTCTTGCCTGAGAACAGTAGATCATCTTCTGAACAACATCAAAGTGCAAGCCATTGTAGGTCCAGAAACGCAACTTTAATCAAAGTTATTGGCCCTGTTTGCTGATAAAGCTAAAGTTCCTATTTTTTCATTTGCTGGTATGTCGTCGATAGAATACCCTTACTTGTTCCAAATCAAAGACGACAAATCCACTATGGCCAAGAGTATTGCTGCCTTGGTGAAATCATACAAATGGAGGAATGTTACCTTCATTTATGAGGATACCGATGATGGGAGGGAGATCTTGCCTCATTTGCTCGAGTCATTCCAAGAAAAGCACATCCCCATCAGCTACAAAAGCGCCATATCTGCCTCAACCCCCGTTGATGAAATCACTAAAAAGCTGCGTAAGCTCATGACTTTTCACACACCTCTAATTATTCTACACATGTCACCTTCATTGGCATCTACCTTTTTTTTAAACGCAAAAACATTAGGAATGGTAGGGGAAGAATATGCATGGATTTTAACTGATAAAGCAATAGATGTCTTTCGATCAGCAAGCTTTGATGTAATAGAGTCATTACAAGGGGTGCTAGGCTTTAGATCATATGTTCCAGCATCAAGCAGGCTATATAACTTAACAGCAAGATGGCATAATTTCTTTTACAGAGAGCACCCAACCTCGGTAACAAAAGAGGTGCCTGTGCCTGCTATTTGGGCATATGATACGATTTGGGCACTGGCTGAGTCTTTTGAGAAGGTTAGACTCCCACATAATGGTCTTTTCCTTTTGAATGAGATTTCCAAAGTCAGGTTTAAGGGTTTGAGTGGCGAGTTTCAACTTAGCGGAGGACAAGTGATTTCCAATGGATATGAGATTATGAGAGCCATTGACTATGGTGAGAAGAGAGTAGGATATTGGACAGAATCAAAAGGATTCAGACAAGCAGACCTTCTGACAAACAGCATTCATCTATATTCTGGTATAGCTAGTAATGAAGCTTCAACCTGGCCTGGAGGATCAACAACTTCTTCGAAAGGACGGGTGTTGTTACAAACATATCCCACTATAATGTTAAAAATCGGTGTTTTAATGATAAGGAACTTTAAGTACTTCATTGATGTCACTCATGATTTTGAGAAAAATGTTACAACTGCTACTGGATTCTCTATGGATGTATTTGACACTTGTATTCGTGCATTACCATATAATGTGTCTTACATGTTAATCTCATATGAGAATGGCACTTATGATGATCTTGTGCAGAAGGTCTACAATAAGGTACATCTATATATACAATTTTAGCATGAATGGCACTTACGATGATTTGCTTAAAATACATTTAATTTTTAGTCCATTGGCTTATTTCTGGATAGGAAATTGACGGAGTGATGGGGGATTCAACAATATTGGCCAACAGATCTGACTGGGTTGATTTTACAGCGACTTACACAGACTTGGGTGTAGGAACACTAGCAAGAATCAAGAAAAAAGACATGTGGTTCTTCTTGAAGTCGGTGGACATCAATCTTGTGATTACTTTTATTGCTTCACTAATGGGAACCGGCTTTGTTATTTGGATATCAAGCCCTCCCTAAATAAATATGTTTGTGTTTGTAGTTTTAAAGAAAAGATAGCATGGAGCACACAATAATTTTACGAAGGAAAAAAATACGGCTCCTTCATTCCATGATTATGTGGCTATATATATATATATATATATATATATATATATATATATATATATGGGAGGGTTCATGCAAGAACCGTTGTTAGTGCGAGAACCGCGAGAACCAATCTCAGCCGTTCCTTGGATATGGGAAGTATCATGGATGGAGAGCGTGGATGGATAGGGTGTGGCAGGGTGCATGTGAGGAATTCATGGGTGGACAATGACATTGAAGGAGGGGGAATTGGACGGCTTAGATTGGTTCTCACGGTTCTCGCGCTAACAACGGTTCTCGCATGAACTTTTGTCTATATATATATATATATATATATAGAGAGAGAGAGAGAGAGAGAGAGAGAGAGAGAATGCAAAACAAACTACTAACCCACTTGGCATTTTTATAGCTAACAACTTATCTTGCACTCCTAAATAACCTACTTTGCTTTTTTAAGCAACCAATCTTTTCTAATAAAATTCAAACTAAATCTTATCTAAATAATAATCAAACTACCCTATCAAGATTAAAACCCAACATTCACCCCTCTAATCTTGATGCCTATCACGGTCTCGACTCCTACAATTATACTCACGAAAGCGGTCTCTTTCTCGGTCACATCCAATCTTCTTGTTTTTTTTCTTTTCTGTCATCTCTTGCTAAACTTCCAAGTTTCAAAGAAACCCGTCTTGCTCTCGTTCTTACGTCGTTCTTCTTGCCTCTTGCTACCTGCTTTCTTGCTTACACTCTTGCTACTTGTCTTTTGTTTTTGCTACTTGCTTGCGATTTCTTGCTACAAATCAATCAAAAACCCGGTTTACTCTCTAGCTTATAGATTCTTGCTACTTTCTTGCTTCTTGCCTGCTACTTGATACAGACTCTTGCTGTTTGTTTTCATGAAACAACCCTTGCCACTTGTTTTTCTTGCTTTATACTTGCGATAACTTGCTTCTGATGACCAGAACATGATCAAACTTGCTGCTAGCTTCCATCCTTCAACCTTGCTGCTACTTCCTTCTTGCTCTTTCTTGCTAACAAACTACTTTCAAAACTTCCACAAAATAAAACACGGTCCTCTGTTGTGTCTGCCCTACAGGGAAGGGCTACACCATTTCTTGAACCGACTCTCAAGCCGGCCTTTTTACAAACCCTAGGCTTTGATACCAATTGTTGGATATCAAGCCCTCCCTAAATAAATATGTTTGTGTATTTGTAGTTATAAAGAAAAGATAGCATGGAGCACACAAGACTGTTACCAATGAAAAAAAATACGGCTCCTTCATTCCATGATTATGTGGCTATATATATATATATATATATATATATATATATATATATAGGAGGGTTCATTCAAGAACCGTTGTTAGTGCGAGAACCGCGAGAACCAATCTGTGCTGTCCAATTTCCCCTCCTTCAATGTCATTGCTCACCCATGAATTCCTTACATGCACCCTGCCACACTCTATCCCTCCGCGCTCTCCATCAATGAACTTCCCGTATCCAAGGAACAGCTAAGATTGGTTCTTGCGATTCTCGTATTAACAACAGATCTCGAATGAACCCTCCCCTATATATATATATATATATATATATATATATATATATATATATATATATATATATATATATATATATATAGTGGGAGGTTCAAATGAGAACCTTAAATTCATTGAAAATGGGAGACTCAATCTCAGCCGTCCAATTCCCCCTCATTCAATGTCATTGTCTACCCATGATTTCCTCACATGCACTCTGCCACACTCTATCCCCTCACGCTCTCCATCCATGAATTCCACTAACAAAACGGACGGTTGAGATTGAGTCTCCCATTCTCAATTAATTTATCATTCTCATTTGAACCTTTCTATATATATATATATCCAATGCAAAACAAACTACTAACCCACTTGGCATTTAACAACTTTTCTTGCACTCGTAAATAACATACTTTGCATTTTTTAAGCAACCAATACTATCTAATAAAATTCAAACTAAATCTTATCTAAATAATAATCAAACCAGGGGTGGGCTTAGGAATTTTTTTAACCGTTAGCACCATATAATGCGAAAATAAAATTGAGGGTCTGGTTCGGGTTTTTCTCGGGTTTCCGGTTAATCGGGTCGGATTAACGAGATTTTCAGCTGCTGTTCTGGTATTTTAGGGCCAAAATTTAAAACAAAACACAATTTATATAAAGCCATGTTAATTAAAATGCTATTTTAAAGGTCAAATAAAGTATTTTAAAGGTATAAATTTAAAGATTAAACTATTTCTTATCATTTTTTTTAAAGTTTCATTTTTCCTTTGATTTTGGTGGCATCACCGGTAGCACCCCGAAAATTTACAGGTAGCACCGTCTCAAAAAATCGAAAATTAACACTACGAACCGTCAAAAGACCGGTGTTCCGTGAACCCCCCCCCCCTCCCCACTACCTTTCGGTCCGCCCCTGAATCAAACTATTCTATCAAGATTAAAACCCAACAATATTACTTATGATAAAATTTGAGTAATTTCATGTTACCAAACACCCTGTTTTCAAGTTTTTTAGAGAAAAAGGAAAAAAAATTCTTCTTCATAAAATTAAAGTCTCTAGCTGTACTTCTTCTTCCTTACACTATGTATCGTACACCCCTCCATCCTTGATTCCACACCAGTCACCTGCGATTTCTTCACCACCGACCGACTCACTAACGTGCGATTTATGCGTAAGTATGTTTGTATACCTCAGGTTTTATGGTTCCAAGTTTGTGGGTAGTTAGTGGGGTAGTTTTAGGCATTGTTTTTAGTACTTAATAATTTATATATATAGGTCTTTTTCATGTGTCTATATGGTAGGTCCTAGACATTATTGTGAGTTTAGTATTTAGCAAATTTGGTATTATTTAGCAACTATATTAAGATTAAATGAATTTTTGAACAAGTACGTATAATTTTTATGTTATTGTTCAAAAAATCATAGGGTATGTAGGTCTGAGCTTTGAGTTATTTAATTAAAAACCGTCCTAAATATGTGAAAACTATTAGAACGGCAAATATGTAAAAATAATATCACATTCCACTTATTTCATTTCCTTATCTTCTAATTCGAGAACACACTAAAAAAATTATTTTTCACTTTCCTTTTCTTTCTTCCCTTTCCTTCGCTTTCCGTTCTATTCGTTATAATCTCGAGAACAGGCCGCTTGAGCACAAATTTTTTCCATCACATAAAACAAAGCCTATATTTGCCATGTAATTTCGTTGTGACAGGTACCAGATGCATATATGCCATTTCCGCCTTGGAATCTCAACTACAAAGTCAACCGTCATATATTATTTAATTTAAATTCAAACAAAGAGCTCCAAAATCAACTATGTTACAATGCTTTTAAAGTCAACATGCAGTCGTATATAAACTTTATCATGTATAACTTCCTCTGCAAGTACTACAAAACAAGCTCCGAATTATGAGGGTGGTGAACAGCCTTTCCATACTAATACTCTTCTGCATATTAAACCATGAACTATCGTCACACTTTATTCCATCAGAAATCAAAAACGATAACGTATATCATGAAATTCCGGTGGGGATAATTCTCGATATGGATTCATGGTTCGGGAAGTCCATTCACAGGTGTGTAACCATGGCGATATCTGGTTTTTATGCTCTTAATAACGATTATAGAACAAGGATAGTTCTTCACACAAGAGACACCAAGGGAGATCCAATAGAGGCTCTATCAGCAGGTACACTCTGTTGTTTATTATCCATGGGTATTGTTATTGTTGATAGATCTTGAAAATTGTTCCTTATTTCTTGCCTGAGAACAGTAGACCATCTTCTGAACAACATCAAAGTGCAAGCCATCGTAGGTCCAGAAACGCAACTTCAATCAAAGTTATTGGCCCTGTTTGCTGATAAAGCTAAAGTTCCTATTTTTTCATTTGCTGGTATGTCGTCGATAGAATACCCTTACTTGTTCCAAATCAAAGACGAAGAATCCACTATGGCCAAGGGTATTGCTGCCTTAGTGGAATCATACAAATGGAGGAATGTTGCCTTCATTTATGAGGATACTGATGATGGGAGGGAGATATTACCTTATTTGCTCGAGTCCTTCCAAGATAAGAACATGCGAATCAGCTACATAGGTGCCATTTCTGCCTCAAACCCTGTCGATGAAATCATTGCAAAGCTGTGTAAGCTCATGACTTTTCACAGAACTATAATTATTGTGCATATGTCTCCTTCATTAGCATCTACGCTTTTTGTAAACGCAAAAAGGTTAGGAATGGTATGGGAAGCACATGCATGGATATTAACTGGTAAAGCAATAGATGTCTTTCGATCAACAAACTTTGATGTTGTCGAGTCATTACAAGGGGCAGTAGGCTTTAGGTCATATGTTCCAGCATCAAGCAGGCTATATAACTTAACAGCAAGATGGCATAATTTCTTTTACAGAGAGCACCCGACCTCAGTAACAAAAGAGGTGCCCGTGCCTGCCATATGGGCATACGATACAATCTGGGCACTCGCTGAGTCCTTTGAGAAGATTGGAGTCCCACATAATGGTCTTTTCCTTTTGAATGAGATTTCGAAAGTCAGATTTTTAAGGGTATAAGTGGCGAGTTTCAACTTAGTGGAGGACAAGTGATCTCAAATGGATATGAGATTATGAGAGCCATTGACTATGGTGAGAAGAGAGTAGGATATTGGACAGAGTCAGAAGGATTCAGACAAGCAGACCTTCTGACAAGCAGCATTCATCTATATTCTGGTATAGCTAGTAATGAAGCTTCAACCTGTCCTGGAGGATCAACAACTGCTTCGAAAGGACGGGTGTTGTTACAAACAAATGCCAATATAACGTTGAAAATCGGTGTTTTAATGATAAGGAACTTTAAGTACTTCATTGATGTCACTCATGATATTGAGAAAAATCTTACAACTGCTACTGGATTCTCTATGGATGTATTTGACACTTGTCTTCGTGCATTACCATATAATGTGTCTTACGTGTTAATCTCATATGAAAATGGCACCTACGATGATGTTGTGCAGAAGGTCTATAATAAGGTATATCTATATTTACAACTTTAACAGGAAAAAGATGATTTGCTTAGAAATACATTTAACTTGTAGTCCATTGGCTTATTTCTGGAGAGGAAATTGACGGAGTGATGGGGGATTCAACAATATTGGCCAACAGATCTGACTGGGTTGATTTTACAGCGACTTACACAGACTTGGGTGTAGGAACACTAGCAAGAATCAAGAAAAAAGACATGTGGTTCTTCTTGAAGTCGGTGGACATCAATCTGGTGATTACTTTTATTGCTTCACTAATGGGAACCGGCTTTGTTATTTGGGTCATTGAATATAAGGATGATGAAAAAGAACCTTCATCAACTGTTGGACAAATCTTTTGGCTCATGCTAATGACCATCTTTTTTTCTCAAGGTATACCATCTCTCTCTCTCTCAGATGCTCTTTTTAACCATATATATAGAATATAACAAGATCTAATTGTTTGGTTTCGATTCCCTCCTTCACTGCTTTCAATTCCATGTACGTTCCTCATGTTCACACAGTATTATAATCGAATATGTATTCGTATCAAACAGTATAATATAGGATAAGGACAACAGATATGTAATGAACTTAAAATAGATATAGAAAATCGAATATCTTTACATGCCTGTGCATTACATATATATAGTTGATGGTTGGCGGTTTACCGCCAAAACCATCCATAACTGTTAACGGAGAACAACTGTCCGGTTGGTGGTTTGCCTAACGGTAACCATCACGTGTTTAATCCCAACCAAACTTATTTACTAGCCACTAATTATTCACATTACATAAACCTACTGTTAATTGTTTAAAGAAGATTATAAACACCATTACTATTGCTAACATTCACCACTGTAATGGGTTTTAATCTTCTTGTCAGCTCTTGCATACTTCAGTCATCAACGACCACAAATTTAGTGGCTTGTTCACTACTGCACTGAACTTGTTTCACTGGGCTTTCAACACTGGTGTCTTCATCTTCATCACGTATGTCCTCTCCACTTGGTGGTTCCATAGCATCATTCTCCGCACCTGCACTCATCGCTGCCTCCGGTGCTACACCCTTGCACTTCGCTGCAAATTGTGCTAAATCCTCTTTGGAGTATCTTCTTGCTATGTCTACATACGCCACCAATAGCCCCATGTATGCCACATAACAATTTCGTAGGCTATCTACCAACTCACTTGGTAATTTCATTTTATATGCTATAAAGTTCCATATATTCTCGATGAAAACGTTTCTATATCCACCGTATTCTTTGATTACCAAAAACAGTTCCAAAATATCAATTTCGAAATTTTTTATCACAACTGGAAACATCCTGTCTTCTTCATTTGCAACCTTGTATAAAACCAATTAATCAACTTTTCAAAGTGTTTCTTCACAAACACTTTACAGCCCTCACGTATTTCTTGATCCAACAACATTATCATGAAACTTAACAGGCTATCAAAGTCAGACTTTGTTGGCAATTGTTGACCATTAAATTTATCTTTACTTGATAAATTATAAAAATGATCAAAATGCATCATAAGCGTACTTACTGCCTTGTTTCTTATCTCATCCGCAATTTGTAAACCAATATCATTCTCCTCAACACATTTGAACCATCTTCTGACATCTTTGTTTCATCAGCGTGTCTACTGCTACCCTCCTCGTATTCATCTTCAAAGGTCCTCATAAGAATGGCTTTTGTGTCCTTTATCTTCACACTAAAACCCTGTGCAATCAATTGTTCCATACTCAAAACATTAAACGGACACTTAGGCACATAATAAATTCCTGGTATTAAATATTTTTCTACATCTGTTGTTACCCAAACTTCACCGAAGCCTTCAACTTTAATTCCTTGTTCTCCAATGGTACTGGTCCCAATTGAACCATTCTTGAAGTACTTAAAAAGTTCTTTGTTCCCTGTCATATGGTGTGGAAATTCTTCCCATATATACCATATATCGTTCCACCCATGTTCATCCGTTCCATATACAGTCCATTTCACAGATGGTAAGATTAAATCATCATACTTGTCTTTTAAAGGAAACGTCACTTACATTCTTTTGAGAAAAAACCGCATGCTTTGCCTTCAAACGTCTGATTCTTGAATGTTTATTTGGACAGTTCCAGTAGGTGTGCCCTCTTTGTAAACAAAAAAAAACACCTTGCACGCTTTAATTTCTTCAAGATGTAATCGGATTTGATTCTTGGATTAACAGGGTAGTCATACTTGTGAATCTTCATGTTCTCGATTCGTTGTACACTTCCTTTTGCCTCTGTTTCCAGAAATCATTTCCGTAGCAGTTCCAAGCATCATCAATCGTGTTCTGTCTTCCATCGTTTCCCACAGATCGTCTGAGCCATCGGCTCTGATACCATGTTTGGTTTCGATTCCCTCCTTCACTGCTTTCAATTCCATGTACGTTCCTCATGTTCACACCGTATTATAATCGAATATGTATTCGTATCAAACAGTATAATATAGGATAAGGACAACAGATATGTAATGAACTTGAAATAGATATAGGACATCGAATATCTTTACATGCCTGTGCATTACATATATATATATAGTTGATGGTTGGCGGTTTACCGCCAAAACCATCCATAACTGTTAACGGAGAACTGTTGGAAAAAAATAATAATCCATTCTGTTTTTATTTATTTATATTTTAATGTTTTTAATTGTTATTTTGAAGAAGTCAGTAGCTGTTAGGAGTAAAAATAGTGGAGTCAGTTACTCAGTTAGTGGAGAACGTGTAGTTCTTTTCCTATTTATCTGCTTTCATTTTTATTATGTAAGTTGAAGCTTTTGATTATGAAGTAGAAAATTGCCCCACTGAGTTTAGCTCTCTCTTCTTCCTCACGATACACAAAACAAATATACAGATACCATTTAATTCTCTACACCTGGTATCAGAGCAGCCAGGTTCGATTAACTTGTATGCCAAAGTATATGCCCAAAAACCCATCCATGGATGCAACGAAGAAGCAAGATGGCCAGGTCTCTCTTCATTACCCGATGCTAGCAAAGAACAACTACACCGCATGGGCCATAAAGATGAAGGTTTTCATGCAAGCCCAAGGAGTTTGGGAGGCAATCGAGCCTACGGATGAAAAGAAACCCGTGGAAGACAGGATAGACAAGATGGCAATTGCTGCCATCTATCAAGGAATTCCCGAAGACATGTTGTTGTCTCTAGCAGAAAAGAAATCGGTGAAAGAGGCGTGGACGACACTGAAGACGATGTATCTGGGGGCCGATCGAGTGAGAAATGCAAAGGTCCAGACCTTGAAGGCTGAGTTCGAGATCCTTACTATGAAAGAGACGGAATGTGTTGACGATTTTGCAATGAAATTGAACAACATTGTCAACAATATTAGAGCTCTTGGAGATACCGTAGAGGAGGCGTACGTCGTGAAGAAGTTGTTGAGAGCAGTACCTACAAAGTTTCTGCAAATTGCATCTACAATTGAGCAATTTGGAGAACTAGACACCATGATGGTTGAAGAGGTTGTGGGAAGATTAAAAGCACATGAAGAACGTCTACGTGGGCAAGTTGAAAGTGCACCATCACAATTGTTATTTACACAAGAAGAGTGGCAGGCAAAATTTAAAAAAAGTGGTGAAGGATCCTCTGGTAGTAGAAATCACCAGAGAGAATACAATACAAACCGATTCCGTGGAAGGGGTCGAGGTCGGTCGAATGGCGGTGGAAGAGGAGGCCGTCACAACGGTTCGTTTCAGCAAAATCGTGACCAAAGCCAAGGACCCGGTGGAAGTCGAGATCGTAAGAAGCTGCAATGTTATAATTGTGACAAGTTCGGGCATTATGCATCCGAATGTCATAAGCCCCGTCGTGAACAAAATCAACAAGAGGCGAATTTGTCGCAAGCCCGCGAAGAGGAACCTGCACTTTTGATGACCGAAAGTGTAGAAGGACCTACTGTGCTCATGTTAAACGAGGAGAAGGTGACCCCAGAATTTCGATCATAAGAGGATGACACGGTGACATCAAAAGTATGGTGCTTAGACAACGGGGCGAGTAATCACATGTCGGGTCAAAGATCAAAGTTTAAGGAGTTGGATACGAGTGTGAAGGGTCGAGTTAAATTTGGAGATGGATCAATGGTTCACATTGAAGGGATTGGCTCAATCTTATTCCAGTGTAAAAATGGGGAACAACGTCTGTTAAAAAATGTGTATTTCATCCCAAAGTTATGCAATAATATAATAAGTTTGGGACAACTCTCGGAGGTCGGTAATAGCGTGGTTATGAGAGGAGAAATGTTACACATCTATGATGAACATGGAAGACTTCTCATGAAGTCTGTTCGTTCAGCAAATAGACTTTATAAAGTCATCCTTGAAGACAGTGAACCAGTGTGTTTAATGGCAAAATTGGATGATGAGGCTTGGCTTTGGCACGCTCGACTTGGTCACGTAAATTTCGGGTCTCTTGAAATCATGGCAACAAAGAAGATGGTGCATGGGCTTCCTGTTATTCATCACAAAACTCAAGTCTGTGAAGGTTTCTTAGTGGGTAAACAAGCTAGAAGTCCCTTTCCAAATCAATCAACACACCGGTCTACGGGAGCACTTGATTTG
The DNA here is from genome assembly GCA_947179395.2 of Pulicaria dysenterica. Lineage (NCBI taxonomy): Eukaryota > Viridiplantae > Streptophyta > Magnoliopsida > Asterales > Asteraceae > Pulicaria > Pulicaria dysenterica. Next base: position 68,424,118 of record OX359291.1, on the reverse strand, counting down.
GTGTACGGTGATTTATGTGGGCCAATCTCACCTCCAACGAATGCCGGTAACAGGTATTTTCTCCTTCTCGTAGATGATTACAGTAGAGCAATGTGGATTTATTTGTTGAAAAACAAAAGTGATGCATTTGATGCTTTCAAGAAGTTCCAAACTCTAGTTGAAAATCGAGCCGGTCGAAGAATAAAAGCATTACGAACTGATCGGGGGGTGAATTTATGTCACAAGATTTTCTTAGTCATTGTGAAAGGGCTGGAATATCAAGGCAGTTTACTGCACCGTACACCCCACAACAAAACGGGGTTGTGGAGCGACGAAATCGAACCGTAGTCGAAATGGCTAGAAGCATGTTGAAAAGCAAAGACTTGCCATTAAGTTTTTGGGGGGAGGCTGTAAGACATGCCGTCTATCTCTTGAATCGAGTTACAACCAAGGCCTTGCCGGATTGCACTCCATATGAAGCATGGTCAGGTAATAAACCTACTCTCGATTACATTAAAATTTTTGGTTGTGTGGCTCATGTGAAGGTACCAAATCCACATCTGCAAAAACTTGATGATCGGAGTAGAAAGATGATACACTTGAGTATTGAACCTGGAACTAAAGCGTATTGGTTATACGATCCCGAAACCAAAAGAATTCACATTAGTAGAGATGTGAAATTTGATGAGAAAGCCAAGTGGCCCTGGTTGCAAGAAGGTGAAAAAGTGAGCTCGTTTACGTCTTTCACGGTGGATAGTGTGAGCCCAATGGGAGCTGATTATGAGAATCAATCACAGGTGGGTGATACAGATTTCTTAACACCCCAACATGCCTCATCTTCACGTGTTTTTTAAGGCTCGCCAGAAATTGATGAAGACTCCAATTTGGATGTGGAACAGCTAAGTGGAGAGAACAATTCAGGAATGTTTACACAAGATACTCCACTCTCCAGTGATGCAAATAAATCTGGACCAGCTGGGTATCGTTCGTTACCTGATGTTTATGCACGGGCAGAGAGAGTGGAGCTTGAAGATGACCAGCTATATTTTATTGATGAAGATGAGCCAACGACTTTTTCTCAAGCAGTAAAGTACAAGGAGTGGCAGGTAGCTATGGAGGTGGAGTTGGATTCTATAAAAAGAAATCATACATGGAGCTCACTAATTTACCAAATGGACACAAGGCGATAGGTTTGAAGTGGGTTTACAAACTAAAGAGGAACTCTAATGGTGACGTGATTAAACACAAAGCCCGGCTTGTCGCGAAGGGATATGTTCAAAAATATGGTATCGATTTCGAGGAAGTATTTGCTCCCGTCGCTCGAATGGAAACGATTCGGTTATTGTTAGCCATTGCAGCAACAAAGGGGTGGGAAGTACACCATCTCGATGTGAAATCTGCGTTTCTTAATGGAGAACTGGATGAGGAAGTCTACGTAACTCAACCGGAGGGATTTGTTGAAAAAAATCACCCATCGAAAGTGTATAAATTGTACAAGGCTCTTTACGGGCTCCGTCAAGCCCCGAGAGCTTGGAATATACGGCTGGACAAGAGCTTGAAGATCCTTGGTTTCAGCCGCTGCCCTCAAGAACATGCAGTGTATTCAAAGCATTCAAATGGAGAGGTTGTTATTGTCGGAGTCTACGTAGATGATCTAATTGTGACCGGTTCAAACGTTGCTGCTGTGATGAAGTTCAAGACTCAAATGAAAAATCAATTTGATATGAGTGACCTTGGCTTACTTTCCTACTATCTGGGCATCGAGGTAACACAAAAGAATGGAGCAATTTCATTGAGTCAAGCTGCTTATGCAAGGAAATTACTTGAAAAAATGGGTTTGGCAGATTGTAATCCAACAAAGCTACCAATGGAACCTAAATTGCAACTTAGTAAAGAAGGTGAAGGTGCATTTGTAAACCCGACTGATTACAAGAGTGCAGTTGGAAGCTTACGTTATCTGGTACACACTCGACCCGACATCGCATATTCAGTTGGTATTGTGAGTCGCTTCATGGAACGGCCAACGACTCAACATTTACAAGCTGTGAAACAGATCCTACGTTATGTAAAAGGGACGATCAATTCAGGCCTAATTTACTCATCACAAGGATCAAATGAGTCACTCGTGGGGTACACAGATAGCAATCTAGCAGGGGATGTCAACGATAGAAAGAGCACAAGTGGTATGGTTTTCTATCTCAACAACAATGTCATCTCTTGGTGCTCACAAAAACAGAAAACGGTGGCACTCTCGTCCTGTGAAGCTGAGTTTATCGCTACAACGGGAGCAGCATGTCAAGGCTTATGGTTACGGGCATTATAATCGGGCAATTACTCAAGTATCAAGTTGATCCGATCATACTTTACGTAGACAACAAGTCTGCAATTTCATTGATCAAAAACCCTGTGTTCCACGGGAGGAGCAAGCACATCGACACTCGGTTTCATTTTATTCGGGAATGTGTTGAAAGGGGCGAGATTGTTGTCAAGTATATACGTACTGACGAGCAACGAGCAGATGTTTTGACTAAGGCTTTAGCAAGGAACAAGTTCGCTGATATGAAGAACCTGCTGGGCGTGAAAGATGAAGTGCAAGCAGACATGGATTAGGGGGAGTATGTTGGAAAAAAATAATAATCCATTCTGTTTTTATATATTTATATTTTAATGTTTTTAATTATGTTTTTGAAGAAGTCAGTAGCTGTTAGGAGTAAAAATAGTGGAGTCAGTTACTCAGTTAGTGGAGAACGTGTAGTTCTTTTCCTATTTATCTGCTTTCATTTTTATTATGTAAGTTGAAGCTTTTGATTATGAAGTAGAAAATTTCCCCACTGAGTTTTGCTCTCTCTTCTTCCTCACGATACACAAAACAAATATACAGATACCATTTAATTCTCTACAAGAACAACTGTCCGGTTGGTGGTTTGCCTAACGGTAACCATCACGTGTTTAATCCCAACCAAACTTATTTACTAGCCACTAATTATTTACATTACATAAATCTACTGTTAATTGTTTAAAGAAGATTATAAACACCATTACTATTGCTAACACTAATAGTGTGTTTCATTTGTATTGTAGGAGAGCAGTTGAAGAAAACTCTGTCAAAAATTGTGTTGTTTATTTGGTTACTAGTGATGCTGGTCTTTATCGTAGGCTACAATGCAACGCTGTCTTCACTTATGACATTAGATCAGTTTCGATCAGCATCAAAAGGTGGAATTGTTGGGTTTCATGGAAACTCTTTTATGAGGGGAGTGACAATCAGCAACTTGCACTTTGAAAATCATAAAAATAGGCCATTCTACTCGTATGAGGATTATGCTCATGCTTTATCAAAAGATGGTGATGCAGATGCCATTGTTGATGAAATTCCATACATCAAAATGTTTCTTGGAAGGTATTCAGGTGACTATGGTTTGGTGTCCTCTCAACCTATCACTTCTGGCTTTGCCTTCGTAAGTACCCTTTTGCACTTGATCCTAGCACTATATACACACATCCACAAACGTATTTTCTTTTACCATAGGCTATCACGGTTAAACTCTTGCATAACAAATTTGAGTGTACTTAGGAAAAACATTGCTTACTGGTTTCGGCTATTGCAACAATTTGTTTCTTTTTGTCATGCAAATACATGACGGTTGACATGTTCCTTGTACAGATCTTCCAAAAAGGTTCAGCATTGGTAGAAGATGTGTCAAAAGAAATCGCGAAAATAAGATTAGACGGAACTCTTGGATGTTTGGAGAAACAGTGGTTTGAGAATCAGTTTACCATTCCATCCCAAAATTCTACAGAAACAAAAGCCTTAACGCTTGATAATTTTGGTGGTCTGTTTATTTGTAATACAATCAGCTTAGCTCTAGCTCTTTTGATTGTTGCAGTCTACAAAGCCTATGCAATAATATACCCCTACTTTGAAAGATTATTTTTATCGAGATTGTTGACATTGTGGAGGCTGATTCATTGGCGAAGTTTGATCCCACCGCGGGTACTATCCTAGATCATGCCGTGATGGATGGAATAGAATTCAGATTTCGTTTAATCTCTTGAACATATAAGGATATGCTCTAGATTGGAATTCTCCAGTCCATACCAACTAAATTCTCTCTACTTCGGCCAGCCAGGGCAGGTCCGTTGGTTTTTTATGGCGAAGTGAGCTAGTCATGCCCCTATTTGTGAATTGTATGCACCAAAGGGATATATAGCTTATAATTTACATTTTTCAATCACTTTTACTAGCAATAAAGATTTTCAATGATTGACACGGAATTAACATGAAAGCTTGTCATATGGAGTTTATGCTTGAATGACGAGGTATGGAGCAAGTTGTCGCAAGTGTGTTTTAGCAGGCTAAGCAGCAGTACGTGTGATGTGTAAAGAGAACCACTTAACTAACAAATGCATACATACCTGATAATTATAGTGTGCAAACATATTTAGCTAAGACAACACCAATTAATACAAGAGAAACAAAAATCAAAACAAAAAAAGTTAATTAGTAGGCCAAATTACCTGCAAGATACGAGCAAGTGCAGTCTGGAATTTGTCCATTGAAATAATTACAAAACGAGGATAGATATGAAGAACCTACCAAACAAATATCAACATATGTTAACAACATTACTACAATTTACTTCAAAAGAATAAATGTGTCACAAGAGTAAGAAACTAACACTTGATTTAGGAAGGTAAAAAACATAGCAATAAGCATAACGGAAATTCCAAATACAATAACACATAGACAAGCTTATTTAAGACAACTAATGTCTAAGAGGTCCACCACATGATCGAGAAGTATTTTACAGTAATTGCTAACACATCTCGTAGTAAAAATGATGGTAATGAGGAGCTTAAAGATGGGGAGTTAGGTGAGGATGGGGAAATTTAATAGGATGGATAAATTCAGTGAATGTATTTTGTGTATCTTGCATGTTGAGGATGCAAGTGTATATATAGAAGCTTTGGTAGACTATGAAGGAGGAAGGCTGTAAGCTGTATTAATCGAAAAGGGATACAACATTCAGTAGAGCTCCAAAGATGGAGTCTCACTGCCCAAGCTCAAAGAGCCTATTACAATTCAGGAATAACATAATATATACCACATCCTCACGCACGAGGAGTATAAATAATAATTAGATACTGCGTAACCAACTAAATTGATCCCTGCCCTACACGTGGTCCCTTTTTACATTTGTAAACAATCCAGTTAGTGGGATGATTAGGTTTCTATCAATACTCGCCTCTTGAGAAACCAGCTTGTCCTTAAGCTTAACCAAGGGAATTAGGTTTGTATATCAGCAGCGTCCTCCTAGGTTGCTTCTTCGATTTCGTTACCCTGCTAGAATATCAACCACTGTTCAACTTGTTGGTCATTCATTGTGATGAACCTGGTTGCAAAGCATTTTTCACGCAGGTGGGAATCATCAGAAACCGACTGTTAATCCTTCAGCCAGCTCAGCTTCAACCATAGCATTTCCAACCGCATGCTTAAGGAGGGAATAATGGAAAACTGGATGAATACGGGCTGAGTCGGGTAACTTCAACTTGTAAGCAACTGGTCCAATCTTGTCAGTTTTACTGAAGGGCCGACAAAAACGTGCAGCAAGCTTTTGATTTACCCTATGAACAACCAGTTGTTGACTATGAGGCCTGAGTTTGAGGAAGACCCACTCCCCAACCTCGTAATGAATAACCCGGCGATATTTGTCAGCAGTGGCTTTCATATGTGACTGGCCCGATCTAAATGGAACTTGAGTTGTTTAATTGCGTCATCTATGTCCTGTAATTCTTGTTGGATAGCAGCACCACGAACCTCTCCTAGATAGTGAAAAATGGTAGGTGGTGGATGACCATACACAACTTCAAAAGGAGTTGTGTAGGTAGGGGAATGATAAGCAATGTTGTGCCAAAACTCTGCCCAAGGAAGCCAATGGGGGAAAGTTTTGGGTTGATCTGGTGTAAAACACCTCAAGTAGGTTTCTAAACTTCGATTTACAACTTCAATTTGTCTATCAATATCCGGGTGATAAGCAGAACTGAACTTAAGACTGTTGCCTTGCATGTGAAAAATCTCGTGCCAGAATGTGCTTAAGATAAGTGGATCTAGATCACTAAGGATTGAGTTTGGAATGCCATGCAGCCGAATAATCTCTTTGACAAATGTTTCAGCTAGCGACTTGGCTATGTATGGGTGTTTAAGAGGTATAAAGTGGTAATATTTTGATAAACAATCCACTAGCACTAGAACTGCCTCATAATTCTTGGACTTTGGTAACCCCGTGATAACATCGAGAGATATGTCTTCCCATACAGCAGGGGGAATAGGAAGTGGATGAAGCAGCCCTACTGGCGCTAAGGTAGAAGCCTTGTATCGTTGGCAGATGTCACATTGTTGAACAAAGTATTTAATAGTTTTTGTCATTCCAAACTAGTAAACATGGGCAGCCAAACGTTTCTATGTACGAAAGAAACCGAAATGCCCCCGATAAGACTCGAATGGAACTCTTCTAGGAGCTGTATCCTAGGGGAAGTTGCAGGTAAGACAATTTTGCTTTTATAGTATAACTTCTCTCCAATTAAGACAAAGAAGGGATGAGAAGTTGGCTGTTGAGAAAGGTCGGCAATTATTTTTGTTAGATTAGGATCAGCTCTATAACCAGCAGTTAATTCCATACCTTGAGGTCATTGAGAAAAAGACACCATATAATTGAGTCCCACCCCGTCCTGAATTCTAGCAGCGCGATTTTCATTACCCGGTTTGTAGGAATTAAATGCAAAATTTACACCCCATTAACTTGGCTAACCAATTTTGCTGATCAGTTGTGGTGATTCGTTGTTCCAACAATTGCTTCAAATTTTTTTGATCAGTAAACACGGTAAATTGTCTGCCAAGAAGATAAGGTCTCCAATGTAGGATGGATAATGTGAGCGCCATTATTTCCTTTACGTAGGTGGATTTAGACAAAGTCTTTTCACCTAAAGCTTTATGAAAAACGATATTGGTCTTTTTTCTTGCATTACTACAGCCCCAATTCCCCGACTGGAAGCATAGAATTCGATCTCAAATGGTTTTGAGAAATCTGGAAGAGCTAATACTAGGGCGGATGTCATCCTATGCTTAAGTTCATCAAATGCGGTTTGAGCTTTCGAACCCCAAAGTAAATTGTATATCTTCGTGAGTTTTGTTAATGGTTGAGCGATTTTACCGTACCCTTGGATGAACTTCTGATAGTACCTGGTAAGTCCAAGAAAACCCCATACCCCCTTAACATTGGTAGGGGTAGGCCAGCTTATAATCGACTGAATTTTCGCCGGATGGCCTGGATCCATGGAAAACCCCCTGCCATCGATAATATGGCCCACATATTAAACTGTTGTATTCTAAATTTACTTTTCTTTTTGTTGATTACCATCCCGTTCTTGCACAGAAGCTGTACAACATCGTATAACAGCTGGACATGGTGATCCTAAGTTGGACTATAAACCTAAATGTCGTAAATAAAACAAGAACTGCGTAATAATGGCCGAAATGTCTCATTCATCAAAGCTTGAAAGGTAGTAGGAGTGTTTCTTAAACCAAAAGGCATAACAAGAAATTCATAATGACCATCGTGTGTTCGGAAAGTCGTCTTTTCGATGTCTGTTTCTAAAAAACGAACTTGGTAAAATCCAGATTTAAGATCAGTTTTTGAAAAGAATTGGGACAATGTTCCCGAAACAGAGAGGTAAAGTTAGTCAACAAATCATCCGGCTAGTGTTGTTGAGACAGAGTTAGGCAAGTAGAGGATGTCGAATCAGCGTTGAGATGCACTAAGACCCCATCGAGACAATGTCATAAAGAATACAAGACTGTCAAAGAAGAATTGATCCCTTTTAGTTGAATTGGGTTTTCGTGTTTCCGATTTTTAATTTCATGGGTCTGCCAATTGATCAATACACCCCCAGTTGCCTTAACTGGGCAATTCCCAATATAAAATCAAGAGGACCCAAATCGTAAACCAGGCATCAACATGACATTCAAAGGACCCAAACCTCAAATTCACACCCTGATGAGTGACCCATACTTTGTTACCATAACCCAGTCGTATTCCCAATGTAGCAATAGGTACCATGTTGATACTTAAAGCTTTAGCAAGTTTTTTGGAGATGAAATTGTGTGTTGCCCCACTATCTATGAGAATTAAAGTATGTAATCCGTGTATCTCCCCATAAGTTTCAAGGTTTTAAGATCTGAAAAAGAGAGGTCAGTAGATAACCTTTTTAACTCCAATGATTGGCATTCACCGTCGTCGGAAGCAAAAACAGGTGCATCTGCTTCGATAAGTTGAATTTCTTCATCTTCCCTAGGTTCTCGCCATCTGCTAACAGCATGATACGCAATTGACTGGCTGTACATTTGTGTTGGGGCATATACTTTTGCCTGCAACTAAAATAGAGCCCTCGTTTTCGCCGTCCTCCCATTCGAATTTAGTGAGATGTCGAGTGGGTGTTTGGGGTTTTGTAAAGGTTGGGCTGGGGGTAGAATTGGCCTTAGGATTAGAGTTGGGTTGTGCAAATTGGTCCATGCGAGTGGTCCTTCTCCATGTCGGTGTCGATGAAAAACTCTCACCGCCATTTCCCATATTGCGACCTCTGTTCAATCGGTTTGTCGTTGCTCCTATGGCGATGGAGACGTGTCTTGCAACTTCCACCGCCTGGTCGCAGAAAGTGAGATTCAGTGCACAAATCCAATTTTTGACTTCGTTTTTTAGACCACGTAAAAATAAACCTATTGATTATTCCTCCGATGGTCCGGAATCAGATTCAACAGTGTCTCAAACTCCTCAATATACGCTTCAACATCATCGTCTTGGTACAGAGAACCCAAGGCTTCATAAGCATTTCAAAATTTGGTGCCACTAAATATAGATATCAGTTTATCACGAAATTGAAACCAATCGGTACGAGGGTGTTTAATCAAGAGGTTGTTAAACCAAGTTAAAGCTACTCCATCCATACACATCTAAGCCAATCGTAATTTCTGAGGATTGGGGATTTGATTTACTTGGAAATAAAATTATGCTTTTGTAATCCAACCCCATAGATCAGTGCCTTCTGGGGTATCTTGACTTCTGGCAGAGAAAACATGTAGCTATCTAATTGGGTGTCACGCATATGGGGTCAGAAATTGGAATCGGATGGGGGATCGTCAGTGACGATTGGTTCATCAACGAATTTGAAACCGGAGTCATCATCTTCTTCCCAGAAGATTTCTTAACCTGTACTCGTTTTTGATTTACCAAAAGTTTTCCCACCATATCCTTCATTGTTGACATCATAGAAGAAATACCATCGACTTTTTCAGTGAGATGATTAAGGCGCTCCTCATGTGCATTCAGTTGCGATTCAAGCCGGGTGTTCACCACAGGGACATCGGTTTGAACCATGGCAATGGAACCAATTGATAGGATAACAATTAGAACAGATGATAAGAAGGTTGTAAGTTGTATTAATCGAATGGGATAGAACATTCAGTAGAGCTCCAAATTTGGAGTCTCTCTGCCCAAGCTCAAAGAGCCGATTACAATTCAAGAATAACAAAAAAGATAACACATCCTCACGTAGGAGGAGTATAAATAATAATCAGATACAGCATAACCAACTAAATTGATCCCTGCCCTACATGTAGTCCCTTCTTACGTTTGTAAACAATCCGGTTAGTGGGATGATTGGGCTTACTATCTTTGGTAGTAATGGACTCGTTGACTGGGTTTCTACCATATAAGAAAAATAATATTTTAATCATAAAGTAAGTTGGTGAAAAGTAACATTACTTTAATCAAGTTTGAATAAAGTAATAGTACTTTTCGAAAAAAGTACAACCCACTAACTATATAAAAATATTATTTACCATACCTTTTGCCTTGTAATTATAATCTTCTCTTTCTATGCTTGTACTTTAATTAGCAATCATGCTTCTTCAGATTTGAATAATTTGACTTTACTAAATACGTAGTTAGCAGCCATACTTCTATACATGAACAAATCTTTAAGATATTCTCTTTTTAAAGTAACTTTATCCTTTTCTAGAGGAAAAGTTCTATCCTTTTTGTCTCATTGGTGATACAAAAAGTGAAAGTACTTTTACATTAAAAGATTTAAGGTATAATAGAACAACACATGTTATGTCTTTGACTTAAGAACTTTTACATTACAAAATATAGTACATAGATAAACAATTAGGGCAAAATTCATGGCTCAACTAATCAAAAAGTACTAAACTGAGACATTAAGATGTCTCAGCCTAAGTGTTGATTCCTTAGCAAATCACTTAGGGCTTAGCCGATAACTGAGTTCTCAGCTAATCATAGAATGCTACGATCAGACTCTTAGACTAAAAAGAGTATAAGCTTATCAAGTTAGATGATTAACTGATGTTCAGAGTGGTGAGTTTATCAGAATAAAACTAAATGCTGAAAGGGTATACTTAGTTAATAGACTTCACGGCTAAGCTGATCAAATGGTTACTCAACTTATCAAACTGATTGCTTGGCTGATACTCGAATACTTGGTTTTCAGATGGATCTACTCAGTTGATAGGCAGACTTACATCAGCTGAGGGTCTTCTACACTTGTCTTTTCCTTAGCTGATCTCAGATGTTGTCTCCCGGGCTGATACTTAGTACTAGCAAGTCGAAAATACTCTATACTTAGCAATTTTCAAGTCGAAATCCAAACACCACATGTTCAGATTCATTCTAATTCATACTGAAGGTCTGGTTTTGTGATAATCAAATCCTATGTATTTCAATCAACAAATTTGATTATTAGGTTGAAATAATTATCTCCCTAACAGAAATTTATGGGTTGTTTAGAGATTCGATTGGAAGTATTAAAATAATAGAGATGGGTGAAAACAATGGTATTCGATATCCAATGAAATCAAATGCAGATTTTACCTTTGTCAAGTGATTTGTGCCCATGTTGCTTCGATGCTTATGAGTAGGAAGGCCAAAGGACGAACAATGCTATTTTGGAATAATTTAGCGCCCATCTTGCTAGTTTCGCTGCACTGCTGCTAGTCCCTACAAGTTCCGATACACACCCAGACCTAATCCTAAATCTACACCATTTTTGTCCACAACATGACTTGAACCCACATTTTTATGGACACCTAAACACCGGATATCACAGGATGCCGCAATGCTTCTTTTAAACGGATGATAATTTTGCTTTTTAACCCGATTTAACTACATAAATAGTCCATATGGTTGTCATGAAATTTCACTCCTTGTCCATTAACTTTAAAATTACAAAAATAGTCACCATAGTTGTAATTCTGTTTCACTTTTAGTCCTTTAGGTCGATCGCAGTTAACTTTGGCTGTTAGTCAAAGGATATTTTGGTCAATTACTATTTATCTTTGTTACCAAACATCATTTTTCCAAACACACACCTATTAAATATATTATTTAGTAACATAAACATACACTTAAAATTTTAAATACATTTGTGTTGGTGTTCATATCTTCATATAATATTCATTGCATGAACAAGCTCTAACCGAAACAAATCGTGAAAACCAGAAATAGTGGAAGAATTGGCAATCACAACATTAACAAGAATTGACAATCACAACAATAACCCTAATTTTTTAAGATCAATCTCATTAAAAACAACGAAACTGTAGGATTTGAACTTCAATTTAGATGTAAACTCCAAATCGAAAATTGGACCTGCAAACCATTCGAGGATAAATCCCTAAACAATACCAAAAAGCCGTCAAACTAATTAAATCAAATCTCTAAACAAACCCTAACTAGTGGTGGTACGGAGGTCTTTCAAACTGTGATGATTTTCATTGTGTTTTTTAAAACTTTGGTGGTGCGAAGGTGTGTGACATCTTGGGATCTGACAGTAAACCATTCACAGATCTGAAGAGCAAATAGGATCTTAACCCCTTATTGAAGACTACAGTGAGTGATGAAGGCGAGAGGCATAAGTGATTAAAGCGGCGGAGTATTTAACCATGGTGACGGCAACGGTGGATAAAACACCCCTAACTTCAATTGAGTAGTACAACTCGCAAAAACTTAATATATAATAAGTGCAACGGAAGTCAACATTACAATTATCAAACTTAACACTTTAGGATAAAACTTAATGTTACATATCTAAATAAAAAGAGTACATCAACTTAAACTTCTTCGCTTGATCCACTTACTCCGACTTAATCGCTTCTTCATTTTATTAGTTCTTAGGATTAGAACCTAAGAATGTATGTATATGTAGTGAGGTCGTGTGTTTGTGTATAAAAATACCACTTACATGTGAACATGTTTCAATATTCATGATAATTAAAATAATACAAATACTTGGGATCCCGATTATCGAGTTACGGACTATTAGAATTTTATTGCTAAACAAATGCTAGACTTTTATACATATCGATATGAGGAGTCCAAATCACCATGAAAAGGTCTTTAAACACTTGAATTAATATCAATATTATTTATTTATTTATTTAGTTTGTTACTCAATATTCATTAATATAAATATACAATTGTAAATAAATTACAATTCAAGTATGCAATGTATATAAATTCATGTTGTACACATAATAAGCAATTGAGCATGCATAACACATACTATAACATACATTTTAGTTTTGGAAATACACAAGTACTCACCTTAAATTGAGAGATTTTAAGATGTCTCTAATATGTTTTCTCTCCTATATTTTTAAATTTTCATATATTTCCATTTATTTTTATAATATATATATATATATATATATATATATATATATATATATAAAAGGAGTTATTTGATAATTAATTTATGATTTAATTTTATGCATTTATTAAACTTTTCTTTCTGTAGTTTAGTGACCAGAACGAACTGTCGCTATTCTGTCACTAAAGTACCTCGCCAGAACTGTCAGTAACGGTATATTTGTGTCACTAAAAGGGCTGTAGGAAATTTTCTTTAAATTATAAAAATTTTAACTACTTTTCATGCTAGAAATTATTTACATAACTCAATTATATTCTAAATAACCATAATTACACTTGATCTTATCCACGTGCATGTTTTAAATAATACATAAACACTTCATGCATGTTGATCTTTCTTCTAACTATTTTTTAATCATGAATTTTAAGGTTTAGATTATCCATTGATATTAGTAGTGGAGTACTTCTTTCATTCATATGACCATACTCAAATTTCATCATATTTATATTCATATATACGTACATGCATAAACATATGAATGTTAAATCAATTACATGCATGCCAATATTATACATAAATAGTTCTTGTACGATAAGATTTGTCAAATTAATCTCATGCATGTTAATTTTTTTATCTATATACATTTATAGATGACTAGTATTTTACCCGCACGATGTGGCGGGGTAAAATAGTTTCATTTATCGACATAGGGGTGTTCAAAATTCGGATATAAACCGTTTTAACCGTAATCCAAACCGTTCCGTAACCGAAAAATCCGAAACCATTTTCAAATTCGGTTTAAAAACCGAAACCGATTACCATAAATACTTTAATTACATAAAACTGAAACCGTTTTCAAATTCGGTTTAAAAACCGAAACCGATTACATAAAATAGTACAACACAAATAGCATTATTTACAATATGTTTCAGCAATGATCTTAAACACTTTAAATACTTTAATTACATAAAACTGTCAGAATTTAAATACACAATAAATACTTTAAAACTGTCAAAAAATTAATTACAAAAAAATGTCCTGAATTTAATGACAGTTGTACTATTTTAAAAGTGTTAAGTTGTTGCTCAAAGTTATTGTAAAACATGTTATATTACTTGTACTACTTAACTTAAAAAATTGTCTTAAAAAAAGCTAAATGCTTTATAGAGTAGTAAAGATGATAAAACATCATATTTTCTTAATTGCATGTTAGATTTTAACTTTTATTTTAAGATTAAACATTTATGTAACATTATATTACGAAATTATACATACTTAGTTACATGCATGTTTGAATCAATATAAATAATTTCTTGTATTTTGAAAGAAAAATCGAATTTCTTACATGCATGATATTATGTATATAGTGTTAGGATCAAGGGAGAACGCTCTTAAATAGAGAACAGAGAGAACACTTTTGAAACTTTGATTTCATTGATCAGTAGTTCAAAAATTGTCACAATTTATTTAGGTATGTGATTCTATTGATCATTGGATTTAAAATATGTCACGTTTTTTTGATAATATGTTCGAATATAATCCTATATAATCTTGATGCATCGATGCATACAAAAGTGTTATTTGATGCATCAATGCATCCAAAATTTTAAATTGTTAATAATTATAGAAATAATTTTGATTTTAAGATTTAGGATGTAAAGTTGACTTTTGGGTAGCTATGGGTGAACATGAACGTAAAGAAGAAATAATAAATTACAAGTTTACACGTGTTCTCTCTGTTCTCTATTTAAAAGGGTAAGGTTGGGGAGAAAACAACTTTTGGGAGAGAACGGTGAAAACGGAGGGCAAAATAGGCAAACAAGAACTTTTTTTGCTCCGGCAGTTTTCACGCTTCAAACATCACTGCAAACGGTTGTTTTAACACCCGAGTATATGATTTGATCATATATTTCAGAAATCAACCTTTTATTTACAAAAATTCTATGAATAAATCTAGTCTGTTATCATCTTTGATTTGATACATGATTGTTAATTTTTTCTTAAAAAGACGCATCATATTTGATGCATCAAATATGTTTCTCGGTAGTTTGTAGCGTCTGTAGAAGACGGAAAGGAGAAAAGAATTAACAGAAAAAGAAGTTGTATCCAATAAAAAGTAGTAGAAGAATAAATAAATTCATTAAAAGTTTAAGTTACCTGACGTCTTTTGCAGTACCCAACGAAACTAAATTTCCCCTTCTCGAATTCTTGATCACATATACATTATTCTTCCTTTCAAATTACAAAAGATCGAAAGTAAAACCCGAGATTGACCATTGAAAGCAAATGATCAATATAACATTGCATAACTTCAATAAAAAGTAATGCACACATTTGAAAGTGATGCATACATTTGAAAATGATGCATACATTATGTTACTAAATACTGATACCTTTTAGAGTAAAACAAATGTAATGCATACATTTGGAAGTGATGCATACATACAAAAGAAATGCTTACATTTTAAAGTAATGATATGACTACCACAATACTAATGCGTTTGAAAGTAATTCAAAGATAATTACACACCCAACACTCCAATAGTAATGCATACATAGAAAAGTAATGCATACATGTGTGAGACAAATATTTATATGCATTCTTTCGTAAGTAATGATAGATAAAAAATCTACTTCAGTTAATATGTACTATATACAAAAATAATAGTACCATAGAATGCCAAAGTCACCCACACAATTTTTAAAACTAATGGTACCACAGTAAGCCAAAGTCACTCACACAACCTTAATGTGTAAAAACTATAAGTAGTAAATTGAGTGGTTTAACTATCAAATAAGAACAGTTGAAATAACTATCAACACTATAACACATTTTTTATGAACTAAGAAGGATGCATACATTCAAAGGTAGTCACTATGATTTATGCATACAATCAACAATCAAAAGAAATAAACCCATTCAAAAGTGATGCATACATGTAAATGAATATATTCAAAAACTAATGCATACATTCAAAAGTAATGCAGTAATGCCACCTATTTAAAGTTGATAAAGTATATCTTTTGTCAATCTTGATGCATGAAAACATATGTACTAACATCTCAGTATATTAGACTAAAAGACCAAACCAAACTACACACATTGCAACTAAGTACTAATAAGTCAGCTAAGAAATCTCTTCACAAGTTACAGTTAATGCTCACATAATTTTACCCATCCAAAAAACTAAAAAAGAAATATGATATATGATGTGTGGCATGTTTTCTTAAATAGATAATCACAAGTTTACTGAATGCACAATGATGAAATCTATAATTCTATCATCAAACTTTTCTAAACAATAACATAGTGTAACAATAAGTGGATTGTATGGTAAACCTTGTAAAGTGGTTAAATAGAAAGAAAGAGAAGCACCAAGTAGCTTTAACATGATGTATTCTATTCTTAATGAACCCTCGTGATAATTTCATGTATATTTGAAAATTTTGACAGGTGAGCAGAACTTAGAAAAATATTACCTATTCTAGTAACATTATAATTTTCATGAAATTTTGGGCAGAAATCATGTAACTTTCTGATTCTGAATAAGAATTGGGTAGAAGAAAGATAATAATTAGGTAGAAGAAGGATAACCAGGTCAAAAATCCAATGCAATATGGCAAAAATAAATGCTCTAAATTAAAGTAATGAAGACAATTTGCACAACTATATTATCATTGAGGATTTTTTTACGAACAGTTAGTGTGCACTTAGTTGAATAATCAAAAGAATATTAATAAAGATCAACCAAATCAATCATCCTCCAACAATAATGAAATCAAAATAGGTAATAACTTACAACATATTGCAAAAGGATGAATCAGTACCTTGCCCATCGACCTAAACATCTAACGAAAGATGAAACAATCGATCAGAAAGAGGAACTAAGTCGAGGGAGACAAAGGGAAGGAATCGAGTAGAAATATCGCACCTGTTGATAAAAAACTATAACCATTTATCACACTCTAGAACTTTTGGCTGTTTATTGAAGTCACATATGGTGATTCTGAGTAGCTTACCTTTTTGGCAACTATTTATTACTATGTGGAAGCTAAAACTTTGTTGTGATGTTGTTAGAAAAATTCACAGAGATGTGTATTGTTCCTGCACCAATACCTCTAGGATAGATATATAATTTCCTGGAGTGAAACCAGAGCGCATTAAAACAAAACAAAAGACATCCAATTAAAATTTTCATATGAATGGACAGAAAGTAAAAGCTAACAGTACCACTTGACTTTGCCGATTTTGAAGTAATCATAATACAATACATTCTCAGTTACGGCTGAAAAGTTATTGATTTTCCAAGAAAAGGTGCTCGTGATCACCGGAGGGTTTATCATTGATAAGCTTTGATCTTTTTTAGCATACGTTGGAGCAACAAAAACCTCAGCTTCAAGCACACAAAAGAGAAACCATTTCCAGCATAAGTAAAAGAATCGAATGATACTAGTTTACTAAAACCCCATTTTGTGTTCTTCCCATGGATCCTTGTCCTCTTGTGGTCAACATCTATAAACACACTAATTAGCATTAATGTTTATAGACTAGAAACCACATTGACATTTCATCGAACATGTTGTATGCAGAAACTAAACAGCAAAAGCAATGATGAAACAAAAATCACATACATTACTTTCTTCTCCTTTGAATCATTTATAGATTTAAAAAGCTTCCTCATTGCATAAAACTAACCCTGTTCATACTCATTAGCTTGTTGAATCTTCTTCACTATGTAACAAGAATTGTATAAACTAAACTAAAAAAACCTGAATTGAAATCAAGAAAGGAAATTGCTTGAATTAAAAAGCCAAGTACATTCTACAGCAATTCAATACTATCAAATAGACTAATCTTAAACCCAAATATGATTATTAAGAATGAAGTACCTTGTTTGAATCGTTCTTCATCGTTCGAAACATGAAATCTTACTAAACAATGGTGTTCGTTTGTCTTCTTCAAAGGTCCTGCTACTATTACGCCTTTCATGTGCCGCCCCTAATGATTGAATTTAGAATACGAATCATGTAATTAAAGCCTGTTGGTTACTTTTTCGTGCCCCCAAGGTGAGAAATTGAAAGGGCAAAGCCCAATCATTGGCTAGTTGTTGTCTCCAATCTCCAAGGCGTATATGCACACTGCATAATTTCAAAATTAATGCACATATCTAAAAGCGATGCATACATACAAATGTAATGCATACATTATTCTTCCCTTTGCATTAAATTTGATGCATCAAATGCGGCCCTGTCTGTAGGAAGTAGCTACATTAATAAATGGCATTGGGTTTTCCATGAACAGAAACCGCATCGCACTTGCGTAAGTTCAAGTTCTGTATGGACCGATTAAAGAGTGAGCATCGATAAGGGGACATTGGAGATTTGTCTAGTGGGAGAGAGGGCACCGATAAGGTTTTATGAAACTGATGGAGCCAAGAACTAGAACCAGAAAGCTAGAACCGATTCTGGTAGGTCGGTCTTCATCATGAGTTCTGAAGCCGGAGAAGAAGGATATGCATCGGAATTTATAAGGATGGCCGGTGAGATTGGCCAGTGAAATGAACCTCGAAAAAGGGAGCGTTACTTTTGATGAGATAGGAATTGTAGAATAACAGAGAGCAGCAACGTGGGGAGAAATCGTGGGAGAAATATATGTGCAATTCCTGTTTTACCCTCCACTCACAGTCAAAACATACAAACGTGAAGAAATTTCTACCGTACGATCAATTAATTCAATGGCCTACAACAGTTCTCTTTGTTCTCTATTTTAACATGTTCTTCTTAGATCCTAACTCTCTCTATATATATATAAAGTTTATTTGAGTACCATTTTTATTGCGACAACCGCGAGAACCAATCTCAGTCGTCCAATGTTCCCTCCTTCAATGTCATTGTCCACCCATGAATTCATCACATGCACACTGCCACACTTTATCCCCTCACGCTTTACATCCGTGAATTCCACTTATCAAATCAACCGTTAAAATTGGTTCTCGCGGTACTCACACTAAAATCGGTTCTCAAATGAACTTTCCCATATATATATTGGGTTAAGGCTATAAAATAGCAACCTACTTTTTCAAAATTATCTATGTAGGTAACTTACTTTTTTATTACCTAAGTAGGTAATGTACTTTCTACTAAGTTGTTAAAATAGGTTATTTACTTTTTTATTAACTAAATAGGTAACGTACTTTGTCATAACTTGTTAAAATAGATAACCACTTTGAATACAACATGTAAACATCTTATGTCATGGTTTTTTTTTTTTGTAGAATGTACCTTGTTTTTTGGTTAATATATGTGTCATAATCCCAATAAAATACAGATTATGTATTTTGGCGGCATTTATGCAGCATTTCATGCGTGTTTGGCGGCATTTTATTGCTTTTTTGGACAACATTCTTTATGGAACCATTTAGACAGCATTGTTGTTTATTTAGTTGTGTATTGACAACATCTTATTTGATACATAATCTGTATTTTATTGGAATTATAACATATATATTAACCCAAAACAAGATACATTCCACAAAAAAACCATGACATAAGATGTTTACATTTTGTATTCCGAGTGATTACCTATTTTAACAAGTCATCATAAAGTACGTTACCTATTTAGGTAATAAAAAAGTAAGTTACCTATTTTAACAACTCATCAGAAAGTACATTACATATTTAGGTAATAAAAAACTAAGTTACCTACATAGATAATTTTGAAAAAGTAGGTTGCTATTTTATGACCTTAATCCTATATATATATATATATATATATATATATATATAAAGATCCTTGATGGTTACCAATAACAACCTCCTACTTTCAATATATTTACCTTTCTCATATATATATATATATATAATGTCGATTTATATATATATATATATATATATATTAATATATTTTATATTGATAATAAAATGGTTTAAAAGGTTTCCTGATTAAAGATAACTAGATAAGTTATCTATAAATAGGAGTTAAACCATAACAATTAGGGTTAATGAATCATTAATCAAAAACACTCTCTCCCCTCTCTCTCTCTCTTTGAATCGGCGGCCGAACCCCCCCTCTCCCATAGGGTGGTGTCGATTTTGGTGATTCTTGGTTTAAGGGATCAAGTACAAATCGAGTGTAGATTAAACTTTCTAGCGGGTGCTTGTTATACCTCATCACGGGTGGATTAAGCTTGAGCAATTCAGGTATATTTTCATCTAACATGATCTTGGTGATGTATGGTGAAATCGATGGATGTAATATGTGTATTAACACATATATCGATTTCCAGTTTATAATTCTAGGATTGATTACATGCTTAGTTTTATGTTTAATTCTATGATCATGTTTTTCGATTTCATATATATTGGATATATACACATGTGGTAAACTAAGATCTTTTTAATCCTTTAGGGTTTTAGGATTAAGATTATTATTCTGTTTCCGCATATGTGAATAATAACTGTTTTTATTATACAATTCTGAGTTGGTTCAAATCAAGTTTGGTTGTGAATCAGGATAACTCAAGTATGAATTGTAACCTGTAAAACCCAACAGTGGTATCAGATCCTCGGCTCATTTTATCACAGTGTGTTGGAATATCTGTTATTATCATGTTTTTTAATCTCATTTGTGTATATGATATTTTTCGAAAATCATAAGGATTGAACAAGTTCATGTTGAATCCTAGTTTATCTAAAACAGTTTGTTTTAGATATGGTTTGTAGATTTAAACCTTTGATCAGAAAGGTAAACCAATTAGGTTTGACCGTTTAAAGGATTAAATCAATAAACAAATTATTTTTTGAAAAATTACATGTTTATCTCTTATACATGCTTTTTCGAAAATTAGGGATAGGCCCTGAGCCAATCTCAGTTTGTTGTTTAAATTATATATTTTATAGTTTTATATTTTTAATCAGAAAAGTTGAACCAGTTAGGTTTGACCGGTTAAAAAGGAATTAAAACTATAAAAGATTTAATTTTTATGTGATTGATTATATACGTATATATATTAACCAGTTGTGTTAATATGGTTTATTTAAGGTTTTTTGATCAAAAACTAGTTGAGTTTAAGATTAAAATGATAAACCTTAAATTTAAAGAAATCCCATTTTATCAACGAGTTCTATATTGAAAATCATGATTTCAAAATTTAATTAATAAAACAAGTTATGTTTTAGAAATCTGAATTTTGAATAATGAGGGAATTTCTAGAATTAAACATATATATATATATATATATATATATATATATATATATATATATATATATATATATTCAATACATAAAAAGTATCCGAATTAAAGGTTAAACCAGAAAATAGACCATGGACCGAAGGGGTTTTTCGGCCCAAGGGGATCACGGCCCAAGGGGCTCCACGGCCCAAAATGGACCACGGCTCAAGGGGGTTCACGACTCAAGGGATCTCAGTCTTAGGGGCAAGTTTAAGTGGTCCGGCCCAGTTAGCGCCGCTAACCACGGGATCGTGACCGGTTTTTGGGTTTTGGCCCAATAAGCCCTTTTTCGGCCCAGTTGAGGTTGATTTGGATGGTTCGTTAATTTAATTTCATAAAAGACCCAAGTTTCATCTTTAATTTGTTAAAATGGGCCTATATGAATTTAAAAGGGTTTAATGAACTTAATGGCCCAATAAGATGAATTCAAGAATGGATTTAGGCCCATTGGGACTTGGATGATATATTGGGATATTAATTCGGATAAAATAATAATACAAGGTATTATATATATAAGTGTTATTTTTAATATACCGGAAATTGGTGTATTTATACTTATATATATTATGGTTAAGACGCTATTTTAACTAGTTGAGTTAAAATACAAGTTTTATTATATTTTTGGATTTAAAGTATAATAAGTAACCATAATGGTGTATTATTAATATACAATATAAGCAAAGGCAAATCTTTAATCGGTTAAGTGTTTTAGGATTAAAACACATTTTTGGTATGATAGTTATTATACCAATAGGTCTTAATGATTAAAGTGATTTGAAAAGTTTTGTCAAAATTTTCTCATCTCGAATTAACAGCTTGATTAGTTTGAGAAGGTTTGAGAAAAGGTGTATACTTGCATTACTTTTGTTTTATATTTTAATGCATGGTTGATTTTATATATATATATATATATATATATATTGTTGTTTGATATGTATGTGAATTGGTTGACTTGTATACTAAAAGTTGCATTAGTATATTTAACTCACATTTGTAGTTTTTCATGTCAACTACAAGTGTTTGATTTAAATAAGTCAACAGTATATTCTTGTTGTGGTTGAATATGTATGTTATAGGTTTTGCCAACTTAGACCTATGGTTGTTTTGTTTTTCCTTTCTGTATTTTCATTTGGTTTTGGGAAGGCTTGCGTGCCACTTACAACCCATTTCTGCAATGTAAAAGTATTTCGGGGAGGCCTGTGTGACACTTACAACCCTTTATATAATGTAATTGTAATAGAATAGGTATATGTATTCTAAAGTAGAAAGTTGTAACCAAAACCGAAGACGAAGGACTTTACAAGACGGAGGAACCAAACGGATTTGCTCGGGTTAAGACCGGATGTGTCAAGGCCAGTGGGAGCAAGAAGATCTTTCATTAGATCAAGCCACGGGATCTAACTAGTTTAGATGTCCTTAGATTGACCCCCTAGGACATAGTTGGCAAAACTATAACACATTATTAACTGCGTGGTTGTGCTTTAATTTTATCTACTTTTATGCAACTATAAAATTGAAGTAGGTGATTAATAATGGTCTTTATTAATCAAGAGGTAAAACCACATATATGATAAAATTGGTATACAACAACAGCACTATAAAATTTTTAATATTTTATGATTGTGGTATCAGCATTTAAAAAAACAGTTTGTTTTTCAAAATGGTTTTATCATAAGACGTATTGTGTACCTAGTTCAAGGTATACTAAGATATACGGTTTTTTTAAACAGATAGTTTTAAAATGGTTTTACAAAACTGGAATAAAGTTTTCAAACTTGGATAAAACCCACGAAAATCTTAGACCAGTAGTGTTACCCATCTAGTGGTACACCTTTCCTGCTCCCGATACATTGGTGTGCTATCGTGCCCAAACCGTGCACACCGGGGTTCACACCGATGTGGGAAGGGGGTGAAAGACTTTGTGATTCCCTGATAGGATGGGCCAGAGTTCACCCCATCCTAGGTGGTGCGGTCTATTTTGGTGATTCCCTGCTGTGAGATAAACATACTTAGATAGTTTAATCTAAAAATCTCTACAAGGTCTAGGAGTCATATCAAGTTAGATACGATTGGTAAAGGAACCTACCTACCTGATATAGCACGGGGATGGTGTTGTCGTGCCCAAACCGTGCACCAACACGTGTGAAATAAGGATCCTAGGGCTAATACTTAATCATTTAAGGGTTTTTATGAATTTGTATTTAGCAAAGTCTTATTTGTGTTACTAATTGGATTACATGGTAAAAATTGTAGATGGCAAACATTACCAACACAAACAACCTCTCACTCCGCTCCATCCTAGAAAAGGATAAGCTCACGGAACCTAATTTCCTCAACTGGAAGCGCAATCTGCGGATTGTGCTCAGGCATGGGAGGTAATAGTACGTCCTGGAGGAACCAGTGGGAAATGCCCTGGCCAACAATGCAAGGGCAGATGTTAGGGAGGCTTACCAGAAGCGTGTAAATGATGCGCTAGATGTAAGTTGCCTAATGCTTGCAACGATGAGTCCAGAGTTGCAAACTAGCATGATGGATACATCAACCTATAACATGATCCGTCAGCTGAGGGACATGTTCCAAGAGCAGGCTCGTTCAGAGCGTTACGATGTCACTAAGGCTCTTAACACTTGCAAGATGGAAAAGGACACTTCGGTTAGTACCCACATCATTAAAATGAAAGGGTACATGGACCACTTGGAAAGGCTTGGACACCTGGTCCCATTGCAACTTGCAACGGACCTGATTCTTAACTCGCTGTCAGACGACTACAACCCGTTCATTGTGAACTCCAACATGAACAACATGGAGAAATCCATTGCTGAGTTGCATTCCATGCTTAAGATAGCGGAGTCAAATCTGGGTAATAAGTCCAAGGATGTCCTGGTGGTGGAGAGTGGAGCTGCTAAAAAGAGGAAGGGGCTCAATAGCAGGGGTAAGGGTAAAACCGAGTCAGGATCATCTGCACCTAAGGCTAAGGAAAATGGCAAAGGAAAGAAGTTTAAACCGAACAAAGCGAGGGCCGAGAACCGGTGCTTCAAGTGCGGTGAAATTGGCCATTACAAGGCCAATTACCCGAAGCGTCATGAGGGTGGCGGAAATGCCAATGGTACTTTCGTTGACTAACTTCAGTATTTTGCTTTCAACTTATTTTATATAAGTGGTGTTTTTGAATTTTTGCGATCGTTTATTGCAAATAGGACAATGAAAAGCAAAGTATGCCTTGGAATGCTAAAAAGACGATGCGAGCGGATGAAGGATATTTATAATTCATTTTCACTTATTTTGAACTGTTTGATTTAAAATATGTAATGGTCACTTTTAAGACTCTTTTGGTTTTATTGAAAGTTTTGAATTATTGGTTGGTATATCTTTGTGCGCACCTAGTGATTATATCTAGTCAAGATTGACTACAAGATGAGTAACAAGTCAAAGTTTTGACTTAATAGTGTTATAGTCTTTTTGCATTGGTTGCCATTTGAATACTAAGATTAATATTGTTGTTTGACTATAACTTATGGAATTACTTGAGATAACACAGCTTGTGTTATGTATATTAGAAAGCCTATCTAATCAAGTAATTGTAAGTGTCTATGAAAACAAGTTCAAGTTTTTGGACTAGAGTTAAACACTAGAAAATGATAGTCATTATTTTTCTAAGGATGTGTTTAAGGAAAAACATTTGTGAGTTTGTTTATGATAGGGATTATAATCAAGGAGAGCTCACATGTTTTAAGTAAGAATCTATACAAGTGTTTTCATACTTGTGATAATGTAAAGTTTGAAAACCATTTTCCGTAATAGGAAATAGTGGATATTAGAGAAAATCCAAGTTTAAGGTTTCGGTAACTTTAAGATTCTTATTCGAAATCTAAGTTGTAGATTTATACTTAAAATCAGAGCTTTGACTTTTATATCAAGTTTGATCAAGTCAACAGGGTAATTTAAGTAATGTCATGTTTTCATAATAGTCAGTGGGAGCAATAGACCTAAGCTAAGATATTTATCGGTTTTTTGGATAAATTAATATACATGTATGTATATTCGCGTAGAAGCAAGTAAGTGCTTAGAAAAGCATGGAAATTACTAGCTTATTCTTTTTCAAGTACATATATAATTTTAATGACGGGAGTTTTGAGGTTACAAAATGAGTCCAGGTAAATGGAATAATCCAGGAGGTCATAATTATATATTGAAATTCAATGTCACAAATATAAACATATTAAAAGGAGTTTAGTGTTGGAAATAATAAACAAATTATTAGATGAGTGCTTTTACACTGAATTATCTAATTTTGTTTACAAGGCGATGTAAGAAAAAGGGTTTATTATTTCAGTCTATTTCTTGGAATAGAAAAGTATCTATACATCTACAATATAACCAGGTATGGTTATGGGATAATTTTATACATCTAGAAACAAGGAGTTTAATCCAGTTCTCCAAGTTTAGATGATGTGATAAGATTAGAAAGACTAGACTTGTTTTTCAAAGTGTTGGTCCCTTGGTGAGATAAACAACAAGCAAGTATTGTGTAGAAGGGGGGGTTGAACACACTTTCTGCGTAAAATTGAACAAATCAATAAAAAGTGTTACACACATCAACTTGAATAAAACTGAATGCTTTCATTAATAAGAAGATGATTACAATAACTTATCAAGTACGAAACACTTGATGTATGAACACCGAATACAATTCAACTCTCTCAATCTCTCAAACTAATTGATCAAACTTGATGTCTATAATCAACTAATGATTATAGACACAACTTAATACTCTAAACAGGATTTATTCACAGATTGAATACTTACCAACTTCACAACAAACGTGAAGATCGAACACACGAACTCTTGTTGGCAATCTGTGAATGCTTGATCACATTGATCAACTTACAATCAATGTATCAAGGATGGTGAGGTGTTATATTTCCTCTATCCTGATTAAGAGAATTTATAGCCCTATTCTATGTATCCTAACAAACTAGAACTTATCCTAATTTGTTAACTAACTAACGGATAATCCGGACATCTTGAATCTTGAATCTTCAAACTTAAGTCTTCAATCTTCAATCTTGATTCTGGAATCTTCTTATCCGCACCGTAGATATAGGATAACAGAATTTAAAACATATATAAATTCTATTAAACTGACTTCTTTCATCAGGCTGAGTTACTCAGCTTGAAACTCATCAAGCTGAGTTCATCGAGAACTAACTCGATATTAAACATGTACTAAAATGTATAAGGACTAACTAATCCTTAGAAATCATAAGAGTTAGCTAGAACTGACTTAGCAACTCTATTGAGCTGACTCAGCCTAAAGGCAGAGTCACTTAGCTTGAAACACATCAAGCTGAATATTTAACCTATACCTTAGGTAACACACAGCTTATCAAACATATAGATAAACTGACTAAGATATAGTCTAAGTTGATCAACTATAATGCTCAGCTTATACTCAGCTTATGCTCAGTCTGAAACACTATAAGTGCTCAGTCTGACCAAGCTTCATAATTCTGTTTAAGTTGTATTTAGAACATATCTTACAAACTTAACTTTGTCTCATCAAATCTTAACTAATAAGATCACTTGACCAACAAACTCCCCTTATTTGATTATGACAAAACCATCAAACAGTTTTTAAGTTTGTTGGACAGAATTTTGTTTCAAATCTTAAACTTACTAAGATTTTATTTTTGAACTAATCAAATTTTAATTGAACTTATCAATTATAAGTTGAACATACCAACCAATCATATGAACTCATCATTTTTCATTCAAGTTGAACGTATCAGACTAACAAATATGAACATATCATAAACATTTGAACATATCAAAATAATACTTGTATTCATTAGATTTTGAACATATCAGAATACAAAAATGTGATCACTTAGATCATGCACACCTAGTGCTTACAGAATATTAGAACTAATCTAATATTTATGCTCAGGATGCAACTCTTCAAACTCTTTAATTTCCTTGTCAATGTCTTGAAGAAGTTCTTTCAGATTTGGCAAGTCTTGAAGTTCATCCTTTTGTGATCTGATTGTTCTGTTTATTCTATATATGAACCTACCAGTTTGTTCAGTTTTATCCACTATTAGTCTTAGAGCTAACACTTGAGCTACCCCACAAATATATAATGCAACATCAGACTGGAAGCATTGATTACCATTTCTATCTAAGCACATGTATCCTTTTTGAGGTTGTTCAACATAAGTGTTCTCTTGAAACTCCATGCCTTCAGGAAGACCGTAATCATGCTTGCCCAATGTGGCTAATCCAGCTGGCTTTGACAACCTCTTCTTTCCAATCTTGTGAAAGGAAGTGAGTAGGGTTCTTATTTCAGATCTGGGTATGGCTTCAATCATGTCAGCTTTAGCCAAAAGCCTTAAAGTCTCATCCTTTACTTGGTTTCTAACAGAGGACTTTTCCGTCTGCTTGATGAGTGTGGCTATTTGTTTCCATTCAGAATATCCCAATCTATGAATCTGATTTAGATCCAGGGAACCTGTTTCACCATTTTTTAAAACAAATTCTAGAATAACAATCCCTTGGACTGTGCTCAGTTTGAGTGACTTAATCCGAGATGAAAAATATGTCTTGACATAACACTGAGTAATGTCCTCTGATTGAGTTTCAGTAGAAAGCTCCACTTCTTCTACTTCTTCTTCCTTTGGCTCTATAGGCAGTCTAAGTTTGACTAACTCCTCATTCTGTTTTCTAATCTGTTCAGCCCAAGCCTGCTCCCTTATTAATTTCTCATTCTGAATGTTGGCTAACTCAACTTGTACATTTTGATGTCTTCTTCTTAATTCTTCAACAGACATTCCAAGCTAATCAGCATCTTGTTGTTCTGTTCTTTCAATAGCTATCTGACTAGCTCTTTCTTTCAAAGTCATGTTATCTGGAGAGTCTTCATCAGAATTTGATTAACCAAGAATCATTTTTCTTCTTTTATTTTGCCTTGGGGCTTCTGTATCTTCTGAGCTGACTACTTGAGGTCTTTTTTTAAAAGCAAACTGTATATATATGAATTGGGTTACATGTACAAGAGCTTCTGCGTAGAAATTACCAAAAAAGGATATACCTTTCCACCAGTGATGGAATTAGAATATCCGTATAAGTCCCTGCATTGCTAAATTACAATCCACATAGGAAGCACGAGAAGAATTAAAAAACGACCTTTACAATACTGACCTATTACAACAACGTAACACTAACCGGGTTGAGTAACCAATCTTGCCAACAGAAGTACTTTCCTCTTTTTGTTCTTGCGTAAATCAACTGAAACGAAAGAAATTTTGTGTCAAACACCAGAACAATTGTTCTTTTCTTCACGTCTTTGAACACCATCGCATTCCGGTCTTTCCAAATTAGGTATGTCGTTACTCTAATAACAAGTTCCCACAATCTTCTTATTTTAGTACTCACGTTGGCTGTTTGCGATACCATTGCTAGGTGTTTGAAGGTAAAAGCTGATCGATACTGAAACCCCCACCATTCATGTACTTCGGACCAGATTGCAGCTACTTTGGTGCAAAGGAAAATTGCATGATCGACATCTTCTATCTGATCGTTACATCTAGGACAGAGGACTGAATGTAAGTCAATGCCTCTCCTATCAAGGCTTAGTCTTACCGGTAAACGTCTTCTATCCACCTTCCAACTAAAAATACAAACCTTTTTGGGAATTAGAGAAGACCAAAAGGATGGAAGTGGCACTTGATTTGCAGCCCTTTGTTGGATTTGAATTTCATCAAGATACTCCCTCATGTGTTTAACTGAGTAGTAGTTAACATCACCCAAAGACCAACTCCTCTTATCCACCACCTGTTGTTGATTTTACCTTTAGCTTTTTCAGTAAGCTCAGCTTCAGATCCTATTTGTTTCTCTTTCTCCCCCTCAATCTAAGATGACCCCTTTTTTATTTCAGCTGGAACTAACTCAGCTTCATTTTGAACCTTCTCCCCATTTTTGTCATCATCAATAGGGGTTGAAGTTTGTCTTTACGTTAGGGCAGCCACTACAGATTTAAGTCTAGCCACTTCTACATCCAAAGAATCCAATGAGGATAACAGAATCTTCTTGGTCTATTTCCTCTTTAGATGTAATATTTTAAACTGGCTTTGAATTAGGCCTCTAATTTCATCCAAAGCAGCTTTAGTAGGTTGGGATTCGGGTGCATCTTCGAAAGCTTGTTGTCTATCCTCAAATTCATTTGCACCAGACGGTGGACCCTGTAACTCACCTTGGTTTCTAGGTGAATCATTGGCAGGTCGTGTAGGAGAGTGTGAGAAGTGAACAGAATGGGTTTGGCTCAAAGTGTGATGAGAAAGGGTAGGTGGTTGGTCAGTTTGGTAATCCTGGGGATTGGTCAAGTCTTCAATGTAACCTGAGTATGTTTGCTCAGGCACAGTAATAGGCTCTTCCATGGCTCTAGAGAGTGTAGGCTGAGTATACACCACACCCTGGTTTGGCTATAGGGTTAGAGTGAGCCTCGAGATTGGTACCTTAAGAGTAGGTGTCTCCCCCTCAACTCCTGCCTGTGGAGGTATTAGTGTGATATCAGCTCCAGTAGTATCTTTAGGTGTGACACTATTTTTGGCAGTTTTTCTCATATAGGTTTGGAGAATATCCTTGGTAGCAGTAGGCACACCAAGGTTGGCTTCAGATTGGAGTTTTAGATGGATAGAAGGTGGAGGAGATGGGTTAGACTGTGTTTGGCTGATCATAGTATTATCTCCAAATGAGGATGGAGAATAATGAGAAGAAGAAGAGAGTGGAGGAGTTATACCTGTATGGGGTCTACCAACCAATGGAGACCCTGAAGATTGTAGAGAGATGGATGGAGAAGTAGTAGACTCATTCTCAGCTTCAATAGTTTCAAGCTCAGCTTGAGCAGGTTGCTCAGCTTGAGCTTCTTGGTCAGCTTGAGCTGCTCCCCCTTGATCAGACTCCTAATTTTCACTCTCTGAAGATGCTCTTTCAGCAATCCATTGCATGGGCTCACTTAGTCCCTCTTGCTCTGGAAAGATATCATTGTTGAACATCTTTGAGCTAAGGGTTGGTATGAGGAACAGATCCCGTCCAGCTTCTTACAGTTGAATCCCCAACTCAGCTTCTATAACCAGGGATAAGTACCTAATGTATGGCACATGTAGGTCCCTTGGTGTCTTCATCACTTGGACCTTGAGTTCATTGAAGATCAGCAAGGCAAAATCCAGATTCCTTGCATGATATATGTTGTATAGTAGTTGCATCTTGAACTCATTAACTTGGTCCAGTCCTCCAACCTTTGTTCCTAGTGAACGAATCACTGTAGAAACCATAAATCCCCATCCAGTTGGAAAAGTAGCTTTCTTGATAACACCCTCTGTTTGTGGGTGACCCATTCTGGGTAGAACTGATCTTGCTAATTGTCTTGTCACAGGAGGCTCGAACACATCATTATTTGGAAGATGTAACACTTCCCTTAGCCTGTTGACCGTGATTATCACTGTTCTCTCCCCATTCAGAACAGTTCCTCTGATTTCTCCCCTATCCTGGTCACAGACACATGTATACCAGAATTCAAGTAGGTGTTGAGGAACAAAATGGAGTGGTGCTCCGGTGAAAACAAACGATATAGGGCACTTCCGAATATAGTTAACCCACACTTCATAACCTCTGCCCTGTTTTCGATCAGGGATGGCTAAGCAAGCTCGTTGATTGTTAGTTTTAATCAATGGCACTCCATTATTCTTGAATGTGGCACCTCGTACCATTCTGTCACTTAAGTTTAGAGTGGTTCCGTCCATCTGATAAATCTTTAGACTTGAAATTGGTTTACACTGAGTAAATTTAGAAGTCGCACAGAGCGATTAGAGTTTCAAGTTGAGATGAAGGATTGATCGCACTTAGCAATTGAGGTGTTTGAGAAGGTATATTGAGAGTTTCAGAAGTAGAAAGACGAGAGAAAATAAGCGTAAACTTCTAAATGGCAGTTATAATCGTTATATATACCTTATTGAGGAGAGAGAAAAGTTACCGTTGAAAAACCCTGTTTTATCCGTTACTCTAGCTAACTAATATATAGAGATAGGCGGAATACAGATGAAACTTATCATATCCAACGGGTAATTTGGTAAACTAATACTCTTGACGTACAAAAGTATTATTTACTCTGTTGCATTACACCAATACATAATCAGTATAGAAATATAATTTGAGACTGACTCAAACATAATACTTCATGAATTAATAACACAAAGTAATTAAAACATGAGTTGGACATACCAAGCTGAGGAAATTTATCACTAAGCGTGAGTCAAGCACTCAGCTTGACTTTAGCACTAAGCTTGAGATTAACACTCAGCTTGAGTTGAGCACACAGCTCAGATTCAATGACACTTAGTCATTTTTATTTGAGACTAACTCAAACTTATTTTTTAACCACACTAAGTAGTTAAACCATATTTGGAACAAACCAAATGTGTGAACTTATCACTCAGCTTGACTAAATGAACAGTTTATGGTAACATAGCTAGAAAATGTACACTCAGCTTAAGACACTTAGTCTTTGTCAAGCTTAAACTCAGTTGCAGAAACTTATCTAAGGGTTAAGCATACCCAATTTACTTAGCAGACAGAAAAACCTTCTATCATCAAGTGGTTTTGTAAGTATATATGCTAATTGATCATCTGTGGAGATAAAATTTATTTCAACTTTACCTTTATTCACGATGTCTCTAATGAAATGATGTCTAATTTCTATATGCTTTGTTCTTGAGTGGAAGACTGGATTATATGTTATGGCTATTGCACTTTGGTTATCACAAAAGATAGGAGTTTTCTTGAAATTCATACCAAAGTCTTGAAGCCGATGGTGCATCACAGCTTCCTGCAGCAACATACTCAGCTTCAGCAGTTGAAGTAGCCAACGAATTTTGTTTCTTGCTTGTCCAGCTTACTAACTTCCCTCCAAGCATTTGACATCCTCCTGTTGTAGATTTTCTGTCTAATTTGCACCCAGCATAATCAGCATCATAAAAACCAACCAACTCAAATCCAGAGTCCTTTGGATACCAAAGACCTAGATTTGGTGTACCTTTTAGGTACCTAAAGATCCTTTTCACAGCTTGAAGATGTGATTCCTTAGGATCTGCCTGATATCTTGCACAAACACATGTAGCAAACACTATATTAGGTCTACTAGCTATCAAATAAAGTAATGAACCTATCATTCCTCTATAGGTAGACTGACATACAGACTTTCCATCTGAGTCCTTGCTCAGCTTGATAGCTGGTGACATGGGTGTTTTCATTGTTGAACTACAATCAAAACCATATTTCTTTATCAAGTCAAGAACATACTTGCTTTGATTTATGAATATTCCATCAGGCTTTTGTTGAATCTGTAAGCCTAGGAAATATGTCATTTCACCCATCATACTCATCTTGTACCTTATTGACATTGCTTTGGAGAACCATTCACATAGAGATTCATTTGTAGAACCAAAGATAATGTCATCCTCTACTCTTTTTAATGAAGAGTGTCTTATCAATACTACCTCTGGTGAAGTCCATTGATAGTATATATTTGGACAGTGTATCATACCAAGCTCTTGGAGATTGTTTTAGACCATACAAAGCCTTGTTTAACTTATAAACATGATGTGGATACTTTGAACTAACAAAGCCAGGAGGTTGTTTCACATAAACTTCCTCCTAAAGTTTTCCATTTAGGAAAGCACTTTTCACATCCATTTGATAGACTTTGAAGTCTTTATGTGCTGCATCAGCTAAGAACAGCCTAATGGCTTCAATTCTAGCAACAGGGGCAAATATCTCATCATAATCTATTCCTTCTTCTTGTCTATACACTTGTGTTATCAGCCTAGCTTTGTTCCTAACAATCACTCCATCCTTGTCCATCTTGTTTCTATAGACCCACTTAGTGCCTATAATTGTATGATCTTTGGGGGCTGGGACAAGATTCCATACCTTATTTCTCTCAAACTCAGTCAATTCCTCCCGCATTGCTTCAATCCAGTCTTCATCCTCTAAGGCTTCTTCAGTCTTCTTTGGTTTCATTTGAGATATGAAACCAAAATAAGCAGCATAGTTTGCTGTTGCCTTTGATCTGGTGGTCACACTTTCTTGAATATTACCAATCACTTGATCTTGAGGATGATCTTTGAGGAACTTAAAGGTTGTAGTGGGAGATTGTTGTTTTGGACTTGAGTGATATTGAGGACTCTGAGGTGAACCTACATCCTCAGTCTCAATTGCAGTATTGTCATCAAACTGTTGATCACTAAGATCTTCAGTCTGAGTAGTATCCTCTCCAAATGGATTAAAGAACTCATCTTCTTTCTCAGCTTGAGAATCTTTTGGAGGCTGTGATGATATTTTAGATGTACAAACATCATCATCACTGTCTTCATCATCTATGACATACATAGGATTGGACCTTTTGGTTTCCTCAGGCTTTTCAAGCTCACTCAGACTGACTGAATCAGCTTGAACTTTGTCAGCTTGATCAATACTGTCTTCATCAAAGGAGACATGAATTGATTCTTCTATTGCCTTTCTCCTTGAGTTATATACTCTGTAAGATTTGGATATTGAGGAGTAACCAACAAAAATTCCAGGATAAGCTTTAGGTTCCAACTTATGGAGCTGATCTCTTTGATTCAGCACATAGCATTTTAAACCAAAGACATGGAAGTAACCTATATTGGGCTTTCTTGATTTATACATTTCATATGCAGTTTTTCCATGTCTTTTGACTATGATTGATCTATTTTAGGTGTAACATGTTGTACCAATAGCTTCATCCCAAAAATAGAGTTTCAATCCTGCCTCATACAACAATGTTCTAGCAGCCTCAATAAAGGTTTTGTTTCTCCTTTCAGCAACTCCATTTTGTTGAGGAGTTCTAACTGAAGAGAAATTTTATATTATTCCTTTTTGTTCACAAAAGCCTTCTAGGGTTGAGTTTCTAAACTCAGTCCCATGATCACTTCTGAGTTGCTTAATAGACTTACCTTTTTGCAACTCTTCCTGTGTGATAAAACTCATTATCTCCAGGGCAGCTTCACTTTTGGTTTTAAGGAATATTACCCAGGTGAATCTAGAGAACTCATCAACTATCACCAGGGTGTACTTCTTGCCACTTAGGTTTGGAGTACTTATGGGTCCAAACAGATCCACATGCAACATATGCAATGGATCTGTTATTGAAAAGTTTTGCTTTGACTTAAATGACCCTTTATGATGTTTCCCATGTTCACAAGCTGAGCACAATTTGTCTTTGACAAATGTGATCTTTGTCAATCCAGAGACTAACTCTTTGTTGGATAACATATTTATATATTTGAAATTCAAATGTGACAACCTTTTATGCCACAACCAACTCAACTTAGGAACATATTGAGAATATAAGCAGGTTTCTGTATAAGGATCTGCGGATTTGAGATCAAGTAGATACACATCTCTTTCTCTTTTTGCTATTAGCACTGGCTTACCCTTTGCATTGTAGATTGTTCCTGCTCTGTTCCTAAAAGTAACAACATTGTCTGCATCACACAACTGACTGATACTTATCAGATTGTGTTTAAGACCTTTAACATATGCAACCTTCTGGAAAGTAACCTTGCCAGCATGCATCTTCCCATATCCTTTAGTTCTTCCATGGGAGTTATCACCAAATGTTACTTTAGGACCTTCATCTTCCTGGAATTCACTTAGAAGTCCTTTCCACCCTGTCATGTGCCTTGAGCATCCACTGTCTAAGTACCATTTACTTGAACCCTGCACATGAAAAACTAAATATTTTAGTTTTGTTTAGGAACCCCCTGTAAAGTGGGTTCAGATGATGAGCACTTAGCCGATTCATCTTATGAAGCTGACTGGTCAGCTTGAGCAGGTGTTGAGTCCTGCATAGGCTGATCAGCTTGTTCCTTTTCAGGCCTTAGAATTTCACTTTCATAGTCTTTGGCCTCATGTCCTCTACCTCCACATTTATAGCACTTTCTTCTACTAGTAACACAGGGGGTAGGTTATCCAATAATCCTTTTGAGAATCTACTCTCAGTTTTAGGATTATAGGTTGTGGATAATTTTTCAACTTTCTTTGCAAGTTGATTCCCCTGATGCTCATTGACTTTGGACTTACCTTTGTTATATCTAGGCTTATTATCCATTTGATGAGAAGTTTGACCAAGAAACTTCTTTTCATTTCTTTCATTGACTTTGGATTTACCTTTTTCATGTTCTCTGGACTTACCAGTTTCAACAACTTTAGACTTACCATTATTGTTGTGATATGACCTCTGAATTACAGTTGTCTTCCTATTCTTGAAGCTTCTCTCTGAACTGGACAGAGAATGTTGTCTTTTGAAAGGGTTTAGATTTAACCTTTCAATAACAGGTTTTCTTTGAATAAGCTGAGTGCCCAATCTATCATGCACAGACTTACTATGATATCTTGAAGTTGAACACTCATATCCATAATCCTTTGCTTTTACAAACTTATTGTATTTTAGACCTTGATCATGTTTCTTTTCTGAGGCTGACTTCTGAGACTTAATCAGTTGTCTATCTTCCTCACAATCTGTACTTGCTATCTCATCATCATCAGTTGCATAAGTTGCGGATAGATAGTCACCTCCAAGTACAGCTTTCACCTGTTTAGTAATCTGCTAGTTGATGCACTTTTCAGCAAGCTTTGATGACTTACACCACGATTCAGTGACCTTTTGAAGTTGGTCAGCCTTATCCTTAGCTTCCTGAATTTCTTCACTTAGAAGTTTGTTAATGTGTCTTTGACATTCAAGATCACATTCTGATTTCTTTCCAGCAGTAATGAGAGTTTGATTTTCCTTAATCTCATTTTTAAGCTTAGTTATTTTAGC
Source organism: Pulicaria dysenterica (assembly GCA_947179395.2). Taxonomy (NCBI): domain Eukaryota; kingdom Viridiplantae; phylum Streptophyta; class Magnoliopsida; order Asterales; family Asteraceae; genus Pulicaria; species Pulicaria dysenterica. The sequence continues at coordinate 68,388,290 of OX359291.1, read as the reverse complement.
TTTGAGGTCAGCTTGAGTATTAAGGCTGGTCTTAAAGTCATTTAACAGATAATCAAACATAAGACCTTTTTCTTCATCGGTGTAAGAGTTGAAATTGCTAACCTTGTACATGGAGGAAGGATCCCAATTGTTTAGTTTGCTGTTTTCCTCAGCTTCCTTCATGTCAGCTTCAAAAGTTGATTCAGACAGACCATAATCAACTTCATCTATTTCAAACTCTTCATCTTATTGAGCCATCAAACACTTGTCATCATCATCTGAGGTAGATGATTATGTATCCCAAGTTTCAGCATAAAGTCTTTTAGCATTGGACTTGTCTTCTGGCTTTCCTTTCTTGAGCTGAGTATATTTCTTCTTGTACTTATCAGCTCTGTAAGTATTCTTGTCAGCTACTGAAGCTGTTTCACCCTTCTTTACTCTGCACTCAGCAGCAATGTGTCCCTTCTTCTGACAGTTGAAGCACACAACTTTCTTGAGGTCAAAAGAACTCTTTCCTTTGCCTCTGTCAGATCTTCCTATTCCCCTTTGTGCTCTTCTCAATCTTCTGGCAAGCATAGCCATTTGTTTAGTGATAGTCTGAACATCATCAGTATCACTTGAGTCTGAGTCTAAGTGGCCAGCTTGAGAATCCGACTCAGTCTCAGATTCAACTATGAAGGCTTTTGAACTCTTTTTCTTCTACTCTGCAACTAATGCAATTTTATTTTTCTCAAGAGAGTCCTTCATCTGTTGTTGAGAAGATTTCTTGTGTGCAAGAACCCATATATGGATTGTAGGTTATACATATGTAATGTACCTCCAGCCCTTAGTGCTATGGTCACTTCATTGAATATCTCTGGTAACACATCCAGAAATTTCAGCACTAGGTCAGCTTCATCCTTTTTAATGCCTACACTTAGCAGGTCATTAATCAAGCAGTAAAACCTTGTGAACACATTAGATAAGGTTTCATTCTTCTTAGAAAAGAAGTTTTCATAAGATCTATTAAGATGATTCTTCTTATGCTGCTTGACCAGATTTGTACCCTCATATGTGATACTTAGAGTATCCCATATTTCTTTTGCAGATTGATACCCAGTCACAGTATGCAAAATCTCATTGGTCAGGGCATTTGCCGGCAAACTTTTTGCTTTGTCATCAAGAGAATGTAACTTCCAATCCTATTCAGTCCAAGATGCCAAAGGTTTCTTGACTTCCTTTTCAGTCTTGTCAGGAGACTTATCACTGACAACAGCAGGAATCTTGGGGATAATTGGTCCACGGGTTATGACATCATACAATATGGTGTCAATGGACTTAAGGAAAAGCATGACTCTGAATTTCCACATAGGATAATCAGATCCATCAAACATAGGACATCCTTTAGCAGCCATCTGAGGAAAGTTTGATGAATTGTTGCTTATCAACATCTTACTCTATCTCAGAATCTTGAACTTCAACTTATGAAAGATCTTAGCCTGCTCTGATACCAGTTGTTGGTCCCTTGGTGAGATAAACAACAAGCAAGTATTGTGTAGAAGGGAGGGTTGAATACACTTTCTGCGGAAAATTGAACAAATCAATAAAAAGTGTTACACACATCAACTTGAATAAAACTGAATGCTTTCATTAATAAGAAGATGATTACAATAACTTATCAAGTATGAAACACTTGATGTATGAACACCGAATACAATTCAACTCTCTCAATCTCTCAAACTAATTGATCAAACTTGCTGTCTATAATCAACTAATAATTATAGACACAACTTAATTCTCTAAACAGGATTTATTCACAGATTGAATACTTACCAACTTCACAACAAACGTGAAGATCGAACACACGAACTCTTGTTGGCAATTTGTGAATTCTTGATCACATTGATCAACTTACAATCAATGTATCAAGCATGGTGAGGTGTTATATTTCCTCTATCCTGATTAAGAGAATTTATAGCCCTATTCTACGTATCCTAACAAACTAGAACTTATCCTAATCTGTTAACTAACTAACGGATAATCCGGACATCTTGAATCTTGAATCTTCAAACTTAAGTCTTCAATCTTTAATCTTGATTCTGGAATCTTCTTATCCACACCGTAGATATAGGATAACAAAATTTAAAACATATATAAATTCTATTAAACTGACTTCTTTTGCCAGGCTGAGTTACTCAACTTGAAACTCATCAAGCTGAGTTCATCGAGAACTAACTCGATATTAAACATGTACTAAAATGTATAAGGACTAACTCATCCTTAGAAATCATAAGAGTTAGCTAGAACAGACTTAGCAACTCTGTTGAGCTGACTCAGCCTAAAGGGAGAGTCACTCAGCTTGAAACACATCAAGCTGAATATTTAACCTATACCTTAGGTAACACACAACTTATCAAACATATAGATAAACTGACTAAGATATAGTCTAAGCTGATCAACTATAATGCTCAGCTTATGCTCAGTCTGAAACACTATAAGTGGCTAAGTTTGACCAAGCTTCATAATTCTGTTTAAGTTGTATTTAGAACATATCTTAGAAACTTAACTTTGTCTCATCAAATCTTAACTAATAAGATCACTTGACCAACACAGAGTTTGCGGAAAAACAATTTGTCTAGCAAAAAGAGTGGGAGCACTAGTTAGTGTATACTCATTTTTAGTTCATAGTAATGTTCTGGTTTCAAGGTGAGATCCGTGATAAGTCCACTAGAACCAACATAGTAATACAAATAGACGCGGTGATTTGAGACAATGGATCAACATTAATTTTGTACTGTATTTCAAGAGGGTGAATATGGAGAGTACATTATAAATCCCATTACTCTTCACAGATTTTGTATGTTTTGGTAATATCCATGAATAATGGGATTATTATTCAAAAACCTTATCCGTGACTACCTATCTTGGTGGGAACCTCGATTAGGGAGATAATAACGTCATTGTAATCCTTGGTGGAGATTCATAGTGATTCAAGATAGCTACCAGGAGTGTAGGCCAAGGATGTACGGGTATTCACCAGGGGAGTGGATATCGGATTGTGACATCGTGTAGAATACCGCGTGGTTAACGAGTCAAAGGTATTCAGCACATAGGTTGTCCTCAAGCCTAAGGTATTTGGTTTGGGATGTGTAGACTTCTGGTATTTGGATTGCACCTAACGCTACGCAGTAAATGGGTAGTAATAACGGGCGTATCTGGTATCAGCGGAAAGCATGTAGCCAAATGCAAATATACGAGAGGCATATTGCGCCTCCTTTTCAGGAGAGATGTTTCCGGGACCCTTGACTGATGGAGACTGTGGAAGTGCATGGCCATGCCTAAACGAACTGATATGTTCTTTGTCGTTTATCACTCAATCGAAATCGGATAGTCGAGAAATGGTTCTGAGTGTTCAGAGTTGACTCATTCCATGCTCACATTACAATCTAAACGTCGCGATGCCATGGGAAAAGCCTAAAGTATACCCGATCATAAGACAGGGGGTTTTTATGAAGGTTTGATTATAAAATAGTTAGTTTTATAAAATATAAAACAAGCTTGTTTTATAAAGAATATGATTATCACACCTGGGTATAAGAGTTCTTATGTGCTTGGTTACTTAGGCCGGTAAACAGTTTACCAATTGCAATCCGTGATTGCAACTCTTAGACACTTGCGGGATCCTAGGTACTCATAGCACCCATTTGGCATGTTTGATCCCTCCACACCATTTCCTCATTAATCCATTTTGGTAGCTCGGTATGGGCACGACAACTATCAAGACGTATTAAATCTTGGAATTGTAAATCAACCATCAAGATACACGGTGGTACTCTAGCCCAATAGCTGGCTCGGCTAGAGCTCGACATCCGACCTTGCGAGTTGCCACACGCACCTTCCACACAGTTACACAAAACCGATCTCGGGTAAAGTGTAACGTCGGGGTTTCACAAGCTTAATTTATAAAAAATATTAAGTAATACATTAGCCGTTTAACCAATAGATATATTTACTAAACACAGCGGAAGCTAAAAGTTAGTTATTTACACAAACTGTATCAGTGTTTAAACAAAACAACCCAACGGAGTTACCAAATATTTGCCGACCATTAACCAGTAAATCAGAGTTTAACAAAAACAACCGTAAAAGTAGTGTTCCCCAAAAATCTTCGGCAGTATAAGCCAAAACATGGCACCCGTTCTCACCATCATCTAATTACCTGCAAATAGGATATATACATGGGGGGTTAGCTATAAATAGCTAGTGAGTAACAATTAAACATAGGTATCATAACAAAGGTGTATAGCATGCTTAACACATATCACAAAATAGCAAACAAGTCTATCTAAACAACTAGCGACGTTCCGGTTGCCAGGAGGAGTCACATCTTGCAGGGTTCTAAGCCCGCTCAATGATCCTAGCTGGGGAAAACCGAATACATCTATCATATGGCGCCGGTGGGGGAAAGCGGGTAGCAGCCCACCTTTGTACTAACGAGCGGGGAAGTCTAGGAGAGCCCCTATTTAATTAACGAGCGGGGAAGTCTATAAGAGCCCCTGGTTGAGGCACAGGGTTTTGCAAGAACCCGATCTGCGGACGCGAATCACAGTACCTCAACAGCATCAAAGTGCTAGCACAAACATAAAATTGGCCGACTCTGGCCGCATCATAACATAATTGGCATACTCAAGCCATAACATATCATATTGGCCTACAAAAAGCCATAATACCAGCATATACCAAGTTTATAACATGATTGGCCTACTCAAGCCTAACATAAGTGCATAGCAGCGTATACCATAGCAAATTAACAACACATAGTTAACAACTTACCTTAACCTTGGCATAACACGTTTATCATGAAACCCAGGGTTAACCAGTACTCACCTTAACAGCTACAGCAGGAAAATATAGTGTTCGGTATCTTCTGGTTCCTTAGAAGTGCCTAACACATCATATATAAGCGCATCAATACCAAATACACAACGCACATAGCTTTAAACACATGTTACACAATCTGTCAAACTGAAACACCCCCTTGCTACCGCATGTACTATCCTTGCGATCGCAAGGACTCTTCTTACGATCGCAAGGGGTTGCCTTACGGTCGCAAGCATGGTTCCTTGTGTGGTTACGATCGCAAGTTATGTACCTACGATCGCAGACCTCATTTCCATCGCTCGTAAGCGGTAAACCAATCAAATACATACTTACGGTCGCAAGTACCATTACTTGCGGCCGCATAGACCTTAACAACTGCTTACGGTCGCAAGTGCCTATCCTTGCGACCGCAAGGACCAAGAACACAGTAGCCTTCGACCCTGTTTTCTGCACAGCTCCGAAAATACTATTTTTGACCAATAATCCGACCAAAACTCACATCCAGCAGTTCATACATGTTATTTAACATCTCTTGGAGCTTACCAACTCATTTTATACCAAAACTAATCACCAAAACACCATCTACACCATTGAAATGGTGTATTACCCTCAAGAACACAAAAACTAGGTTTTTCCCAAAATACTTACAAATTGAAGACAACACAAGCTGCAGTTGATGACTTTAAACCAGAATTCAGTTGCTAAACTCGAAATCACAGCTTCCCTCTTGATTATCTTCTTTGAAATTGCAAAAGTGTGGTGTTTGTGTATATACGTATGAGTGTATGAATGTTTGTGTGTGTTTGAGAAGTTCCCAGGGGATAAGGTCTCAAAGAGACCGACTTTAGTGTTTTAATTATAATAGTGTGGTATTTTACTCCCCTTTTTAACTTACAACTTAACCCTCGTTTACCCATTTCACCTAACGAGGATATATTTGGAATCCTTATCAAAAACCAATTACTAACTTACCAATTTTACATATTAACATAACATTTTCTCGTAACACCTTTTCAATCACAGATAACACATATTATTAACAAACACTAATTAAAATCAAAGTACAACCATATTAGCACATAGTACAACTACCTACAACTAGGCCCTATGTTGGGGTGTTACATAAAGCTCGACGAGCGATCTTGTTTCACTAGCTCTCCAAGGTCCTCGTTGGTTGCTTTCGATTCTCCTTTTACAATTTACAAATTTAAAAGGAAATGGCATGCAAGCCACAATTCTCTATTCTAAGCTAATACTAGAATTGCAAAGAATAGAAATCGGCATGCAAGCCGTAAAATATTACAAACCGAATGAATTAAATTATTATTACAAGTCATTGTGGTCATAACCACCAAATGAATGAATAAATAATTCAAACACAGCCAAACACATCACATAGGTCTAAGGCTCATATTTTTACCGGATTTCGATATTACAATCCACATACAACAACACAAAACTTAAGACATGGTGTGCCACACATGAACCATGCAATTCTTATATATCTTGGTTAAGATTATCTAGACACTCAAGGCACATATAATCCTATGTACATATGCATTAGGATACTTAAACAAGTCAAAATTCCATATTCATATATACACAATGTAAGTATATGCAATTAACCATTTTCATGCCAAAATGTTAATCCACATATAAATACACCAACCAAGATATAAGGCAACTTATTCATATAATAACTAAAATTTAGGAAAAATTCCAGAAAGTACAAATGAGCTAAAAAACCAACAAAATTGATTTGCATAAAAATGCATTTTTCGGATTTTTCAAGCCACCGAGTGCAAATCTAGTGTAGAGGTGGCTCTGATACCATTGTTGGGGTTCGTGGTTTCGCACAACGGAAGCATGTACTAATTTCAAAAGCAGGTAAGGAACCACATATGAACCCCAATGGTGCTACCAAGCTCTACACTATGAAATGCAACTTAAAAACAGAAAAGAGAGTAGGTTCATACCCTTGATGTCTCTGGAGGTTGAGTAGATCACAAAAGCAAACAAGATAACGCCTTTCTTTTGCCTCTATCGAAGTCCACCCCGGGCTAAGTGTGATCCAAGTGTACTAGCACTCCAAGCACTCTTCCTTCTTTGAAAGTGCTTACTGGAACTAGACCCAAACCACCAGAAACTCCTTTGAACTCTCTCTTAACCTCACACAAGAACAACTCTCTAAAGTTTGCTTATGTGTGTGTATTTGTTGCCTTAGTCAAGAGAGCCAAATGAGAGAGTAACAAAGGAGTTTTATAGACCTTGAGGTGCCTCCAGAACTCCCCTTGGACGGCCAAAGTCTCATGATTGCATAGACATGCATTGGTGGATAAGGGAGGTGAAAGGAATATATAAAGTTTCATGCTGTCAGATAGGTTAGCGCCGCTATTGCGGCCTAGTTAGCGACAGCCTTGTTAGCGCCGCTAACCCAGTCCAGCCTGCCAACCATCATTTAATTATTCTTTCTTACCCTCCATTTTGGGTTGTTGTTAAGATCAGCCCCCGGCGTGTGACCCGATAGGCCCACACACCATCAGCAGTGATCAATTGGCGTACATGTGTCAATGGGCATACTCCAACAATATTCTACACAAAACTTCTTTTAAACATAACAAAGCTCTAAAGACATTTACACAATGTTATGAATACACGGGCTTAAAACCTAACTAGTTAGAAAATATTGATCTCAGATGCATTATTCAAGAGAGATAAAGACATTGTTGCAGCAATTAAAGAGACAAACTTAAGAAAACTCACACTGCATGTAACAAGAAGGGGACGTACCTATCTAATAGCATTGTAATTGTCCATGAATAGCCCTCCAATATAGCTTCACAAATTAAGCCAGGTTCCATCTTTTAGATGGCAAACTTCGAGAATTTCTTATGAATTGATGATATAGCTGCAGAACAAAAATAAATAAACATAGAATTCAAATAGAAATATGTGTTATTAATTAGATAACTAAAGCAGAATGGGTCAATGACTCGCAGTTACTTTCATGATTGACCTCGTAGCATATACTCCTTGGTAGAAATTTCTGAAGAAATATTTTATAAATACCGTGAGAATCAAGTTATACAAAGTCAAGATTCAAATACAATACCAAGTCAACCAGTTAAGATCATGAAACGGACATCACTCGGTAACCAAGGTTTATAGTATTCCGACGGCTGCCCTTTCAATGTCAATTATATTTATTTTATATAAATTCAAATAAAGAGCTAGCTCAAAATCAAATATGGTACATTATTTTCGAAGTCAACCTTCATATATATAACTTCCTCTGCAATTAGTTCAGAACAAGCTCCTAATTATGAGGATGATGTATAGTGGACACATCAAGATCAGTCTTTCCATTCTAATACTCTTCTGCATATTATGTGCACACTTGATTCCATCAGAAGTTAATCATGAAATTGCAGTAGGCGTGGGGATCATTCTCGATATGGAGTCATGGTTTGGGAAGTCCATTCACACGTGCATTACCATGGCGATATCTGATTTTTATGCTCTTAATAACGATTACAGAACGAGGATAGTTCTTCACACAAGCGACTACAAGGGAGATCCACTAGAGGCTCTATCAGCTGGTACACTCGAACTCTTGTCTATTTTTTTCAGCTCTAATACTATTAAAGATTAATTTACACTAATTATATATCGTTCTTGAAAATTGTTCCTTTTTTCTTGCCTGAGAACAGTAGACCATCTTCTGAACAACATCAAAGTGCAAGCCATCGTAGGTCCAGAAACACAACTTCAATCAAAGTTAGTGGCCCTGTTTGCTGATAAAGCTAAAGTTCCAATATTTTCATTTGCTGGTCTGTCATCGAAGGCATACCCTTACTTGTTCCAAATCAAAGACGACGAATCCACTATGGCCATGAGTATTGCTGCCTTTGTGGAATCATATAAATGGAGGAATGTTACCTTCATTTATGAGGATACCGATGATGGGAGGGAGATCTTACCTCATTTGCTCGAGTCACTACAAGATAAAAACATCCGCATCAGCTACAAAAGTGCCATTTCTGACTCAACTCCCATTGATGAAATCGCTACAAAGCTGCGTAAGCTCATGACTTTTCACACACCTATAATTATTCTACACATGTCACCATCACTGGCATCTACCCTTTTTTTAAAGGCAAAAACATTAGGAATGGTAGGGGAAGAATATGCATGGATTTTAACTGATAAAGCAATAGATGTCTTTCGATCAGAAAACTTTGATGTAATAGAGTCATTACAAGGGGCAGTAGGCTTTAGGTCATATGTTCCAGCATCAAGCAGGCTATATAACTTAACAGCAAGATGGCATAATTTCTTTTACAGCGAGCACCCAACCTCAGTAACAAAAGAGGTTCCCGTGCCTGCCATATGGGCATACGATACAATTTGGGCACTCGCTGAGTCTTTTGAGAAGGTTGGAGTCCCACATAATGGTCTTGTCCTTCTGAATGAGGTTTCCAAAGTCAGATTTAAGGGTATAGGTGGCGAGTTTCAACTTAGTGAAGGAAAATTGATCTCCAATGGATATGAGATTATGAGAGCCATTGACTATGGTGAGAAGAAAGTAGGATATTGGACAGAATCAGAAGGACTCAGACAAGCAGACCTTCTGACAAAAAGCATTCATCTATATTCTGGTATAGCATATAATGAAGCTTCAACCAGGCCTAGAGGATCAACGACTGCTTCCAAAGGACGGGTGTTGTTACAAACAAATCGAACTAGAACGTTAAAAATCGGTGTTTTAATGATAAGGAACTTTAAGTACTTCATAGATGTTACTCATGATAAAGAGAAAAATGTAACAACTGCTACTGGATTTTCTAAGGATGTATTTGACACTTGTCTTCGTGCATTACCATATAAAGTGTCTTACGTGTTAATCCCATATGAGAATGGCACTTACGATGATCTTGTGACGAAGGTCCGCAATAAGGTATCTTATATCTTATAACCTTATTAAAAGAAAAGAATTATGACATCATCATCCTTTTTAAAATAAGCTTTCACCAATCAAAATATTCCATTTAATAAAAAAAGTATAAAAATTTCGAAAATAATCCATCATCCTTAATTATAGGAAAAAAGTTTACAATTACAACTTTTTATTTCATAAATTTTCTTAAAAGCTCTCCAATAATTATCAATCACAACCTTCTATTTCTAACATATTTCTTTAATAATTATATCAAGGGTGATTATCAAAATGTCGATATAAGTTAACCATCCATCATTAAAGTCAAAAACCGTAACTGAACCGAAAACAATTTTAGTTCGGTTAACCAAACCAAAAAATGTCAAAATATAAATATCAATTCAGTTAATGTGAATTGTGATACGGCCTGTGGGTTTTTCATATTGGTTTTTCGATTTTTATTCTTTTACACAAACAAATCTTTTCTAGAAATATCATAATATTTATCATCTATTATAACAATTTTATCAAAAGAAAATAATAAAATATTACAACAAACTGAAGATCAAACGATGTTTATTCAAGATGTCTTCATATAATATACCAATTTGGATTTGTCAAACATAATATCAAAAATAGGGTTTAACATATTTCATTTCTTCAAAGCATCGATCTGGATTATGCTTCAACTTTTCACTTTGTAAGTATTTATATAATACATGTTAATACTGTTTAAAACTATATAAATTTAATATTGACTCATACCATCCCCGTGTTAACACACGAGCCGCTTAGCTAGTATCTATATATACAATTTTAACAGGAAAACGACGATTTGCTTAGAAATACATTTAATTTATAGTCAATTGGCTTATTTCTTGATAGGAAATTGACGGAGTGATGGGGGATTCAACAATATTGGCTAACAGATCTGGTGATGTTGATTTTACAGCGACTTACACAGACTTGGGTGTAGGAACACTAGCAAGAAAAAAGAAAAAAGACATGTGGTTCTTCTTGAAGTCAGTGGACATTGAACTTGTGCTTACATTCATCGCTTCTCTAACGGGAACGGGTTTTGTTATTTGGATTATTGAATATAAGGATGATGAGAATGAACCTTCACCAACTATTGGACAAATCTTCTGGCTCATGCTAATGACCATCTTTTTTTCTCAAAGTATTCTATCTCTCTCTCTCTCTCTCATTCATTCTCTTTTTACCATATAAATAGAAGAGTTAATTACACAAATGGTCCCTGTGGTTTACCAAATGTCTCATGGACAGTCCCTAAACTTCAAAAATTACACCTATAATCCCCATGATTGTCATTTTGTCCCATTCTTAGTCCTTTTTTAACCCCTCCGTCTAAATGACCGTTAACCCTATATTTGGTGGGGGTATTATTGTCTTTTTACCATTTTTTTAATTTTTAAATCATTTAAATCATTTCCAAAGTCAACTTTCTCTCTCATCTCTCTCCTCTCTCTTTCACTCTTATTCTCATCTATGTCTCTCTCAGCAACCACCGTAAACCTCCATCTCAACCACACCTCCATCTCAACCACCATGAAACCACCATATAACCAACAGATCGGAAAGGGAAAAAACCTGTTCATCAAACTAGTTCCTTAAATCTTCTTCTATGTTCTTGAACACTCAAGAAGGGAAAAAACCCAGAAACCCTAAAGACGAAGACGATGGCGGCGGTGGTTGACGTCGAACGCTATGGCGATGGCGGCGGTGGTTCTTGTTTTTCGAGAAACTCAGATCGAGAAACCTAGATGTAGAAACCCTGAAGACGATGGCGGCGGTGGTTGACGTCAAAGGCTATGGCAGCGGTGGTTGACGTCGAACGCTATGGCGATGGCGGCGGTGGTTCTTGTTTTTCGAGAAACTCAGATCGAGAAACCTAGATATAGAAACCCTGAAGGCGATGGCGGTTCTCAGATTGGTGGTTCTCTCCTCTCTCTAACTCACACTCTCACTCTCGATTCATCATTTCTTTGGCTGTTTGTTTAGATCCTTCGTATCTATCTTTTTGTTTGTTCCTTCGTATCGATCGATTTGTTCTTGTTGGTTCACAGAGATGTCGGAGGTGGAGAGGTGGTTGAGGTGGTGGCGGTGGATGGTGGTCACGGCGGAGGTGGATGGTGGTCCTGGGTTTCAGTTGAGATGAATGAAGAGAGAGAGAGAGAGAGAGTACAGAGATGAGAGTGTGTGTGATGAAGATAGAGAGTTGAGAGAGAAGAGAGTGAGAGTGAGAGTGAGAGTGAGAGAGAGGAGAGAGAGGAAAGAGATCTAACACGAAAATAATTTAAAATGATATAAAAATTTAAAAAAAGTAAAAAGACTATAATACCCCTTCAAAAAATAGGGGTTAACGTCCAATTTTGACGGCTCAGTTAAAAATGGACTAAACTGGGACAAATTGACAACCACGGGGACTAACATTAGGGCAAAATGACAACCACGGGGACTGTGGGTGTAATTTTTGAAGTTTAGGGACTGTCCATGGGACATTTGGTAAACCACAGGGACCATTTGTGTAATTAATTCTAAATAGAATTTACGAAGATCTGATAGTGTGTTTAATTTGTAACGTAGGAGTGCAGTTGAAAAGAACTATGTCGAAAATTGTATTGTTTATTTGGTTACTGGTGATACTTGTCTTGATCGTGGGCTACAACGCAACCCTGGCTTCGCTGATGACATTAGATCAGTTTGAATCGGCATCAAAAGGTGGAATTGTTGGGTTTCATGGAAACTCCTTTGTGAGTGGAGTGACAATCAGCAACTTGAACTTTACAGATGATAACAAGAGGACATACTACTCGTATGAGGCTTATGCTCATGCTTTATCAAAAGATGGTGATGCAGATGCCATTGTGGATGAAATTCCATACATCAAAATGTTTCTTGGTAGGTATCCAGGTGACTATGGTTTGGTGTCCTCTCAACCTATCACTTCTGGTTTTGCCTTCGTAAGTACCCTTTTGCACTTGATCCTACCACTATTTGCACACACCCACACACGTATTTTCTTTTACCATAGGCTAGCAAGGTTGAACTCTTGCATAACAAGTTCAAATATAGTTCGGAAAAACATTGCTTACTGGTTTTGGTTATTTTTGTCATACACCTACATGTTTGACATGTTCCTTGTACAGTTCTTCCGAAAAGGTTCATGATTGGTAGAAGATGTGTCAAAAGAAATCGCGAAAATAAGATTAGACGGAACTCTTGGACGTTTGGAGAAGCGGTGGTTTGAGAATCAACTTAGCATTCCATCCCGAAATTCTACAGCAACACAAGCCTTATCGCTTGATAAATTTGGTGGTCTGTTTATTAGTAATACAATCAGCTTAGTTCTAGCTCTTATGATCATTGCCATCCACAAAGCCTATGCAATAATATACCCCTATTTTGAAAGATTGTTATTATCAAGATTGCGGAGATTTTGGAAACTGATTCATTGGCGAAATTTGATTCCACCGCGAGCAGTATTCTAGATCGTGCCGTGATGGATGTTACATAATTCAGACATCATATAATCTCTTGAACAGATAAATATATTTTACACATTGGAAAGTTACATATATATCTTAGATCTGAACGAATGTTGCTGCAATAGAACTTTGGATCTCGATGCGCTCTCCTATATATAATAGTAATTGTAGATTTATAGAATGTTTTTATAAAAGTTGTTTCCTGGACGTAGCTTAATCGGATCAATTAGTGAACCATGTAAATTACTTTGCTCTAGCTAATTCTTGATTGTTCTATACATATTCACATTTGTGCGATAAAAAAATTGGATCTCAATGCGATTCCCAATTTCATCTCCTATAGATAAATGATGATAGTAATAAACATTATATTGAAAAGGGTTTACTTCTCCAAAATGTATTAAACTATACTCCAAATGTTAATGTATGTATCCATATTACAAAAATGTTATTGTGTGTATTGAACTTTTTTATGAAATCAAAATACGTATAATAAATACAAATTAACATTTGGGGTATAATTTAATATGTTTTGGAGAAGTAACCCAATTTTTTTTTGAACGACACCTAATTCTACACCAATTTGTCCATCACGGGACTTGAACCCATGACCTTTGGCCAATGGGCATCACTACACCAAAGCACCTAAGTGCTTACCACTAGACAACAACCAATTGATAATGTTTGTTTTGTGCTACTTCTCAATGAGCATGTTTCAAAGTAGGAGGTTATCTGAATATAGGTGTTTGTGTAATAAAAAACATAAAATGGTCAAAGCACTCTGACTAGGAACAATCTTGAGCAAGTTTGAGAACCTTAAAACACTTTGACATCTCCATTAATTTTGTTGGTCCATCATTCAGCTCAGTTACTTTTCTCTGTAACATTTTTTAACCATCTGTTTTCCTTTCAAGATAAGCAGCGATTAAAGGAGTCTGTTAATTGAGAGGAATCGTGGGAAAAATAACTGCAATGCATGACATTTAATATCTTCCAAAATCACAAACCTTGCCATCATCAGGTTGCATACAACTGTCGCCAATTATACTGTTTTTTGCAGTAAAAAGATTACTAAAGCAGAATGACTCACGGTTTACTTTCTTGATTGACCTCGTACCATATGCTTCTTAGTTCTATAAATACCCAGAGAAAAAAGGTTATAGGAAGTCAAAAGTCAATTACAAAGTTTAATTTTGGAGCAAAGATTACTTGTAATAAAAAATTTAGTAATTTCATATTACCAACACCCTGTTTACTAGTTATTTGAAGGAGGGAAAGGAAAGAATTTCTTCTTCTCCTTCATAAAATGAAAGGCACTATCAAGAAAGGAAATTTCTTGAACCAAAAAGCCAACTACATTCTACAACAATTCAATGTTATCACATAGATCTTAAACCCAAATATAGTTATTAAAAATGGAAAGTTATACTTCGATACCTTGATTAACTCGTTCTTGATCGTTGAAATCGTTCTTGCATGTCATGAACAACCGAGGTACTGAGCAATCGCGGTTTCACTAAGGGGTTTCTTGATCGTCTGAAATTGAAGGCTGGTATCCTTTTCATGTTGTCTGTACATTTCCTGACCCATCTTGAAGACAATTGTCCACGTTATATTTCTCCTTAAACTCTTCCATAGATCCATCCATTACACTTCTAAAAACTTGTCTCTAATTTCATCATCTATCCTGTGTTAATCGATGCTAGAATCAACTACACACTTTGATCTTGTTGTTGAAATACCGTTAGTTTCACCCTGTATTCAGTTACTTGGTTAAACTGGAAATTTGATCCATTCATCACTTCATCTTTCAAAACAGTTTTCACGCTATGTAGGAGACCTTTCCATCAAATATGAATGAATACCCGTAAGTCTTTAGGAATGCAACTGTAATGTAATGATTTAAATTGCACCATCATTATTTGACCTCACAAGCCACACATTGAGACCAACAATAATCTGTACAAAATACAAAAGACCAAACTCTCTGCTCCAACTTCTTCAATAACTAAATTTGAGACATTCCTGTAATCACATTTTCATATCCTTTTATTTTAGTTTTGTCATGTTGGTCAACTAGCATATGTAAAATTGCGTGAGAACCCATCCCTCTTAATTGGCAGAAATTCTAGTATGATGATTTCTACTTGACCATCTCGACCTCACCTCTTCTTTTAAAGCTTTTTGACATCATCAGCTTGACCAAAACTTGAAAAACCTTGTACGCGGGCGAGATATAAAAGTAGGTCTAAGTAAGCAGCAAACACAAATTCTGAGGCTTGAAACAAGGATCTTACCCACAAACAAAAAAAAGGGTGAAGACTTCTCACACCATAGGCTCAAGAGATGCAAACCTCCTGCATACTCACAAAAAACCCGGACCTAAAGATGTGGCCATCGATACTAGACGGAAGCATCAAATCAAAGTGCTAGTGTATACAAAAATTGTGCCACCTTGTTACAACCCAAAATAAAAGAAACCCTAAACCTTACTGTTTCCATTTTACTATTCTGGTTAAGTTTTTGCTTTTAGATGTGTTTATCTAAAAGTATAGGGGCCATTTGTGTACATATGACTATCGTATCTAAACTATAGGTCAAGTAACCCTAATCAAAGTTTTACACATAATTCCAGCCGTATGGTTTGCTCTTCTCTCTGCCTTCATACGCCTACATACATTCTACATAAAGTTCATGGAGGCTATTGATTATCATTGTGTTTAGTGGAAATCTTCAGAGGAGTTGTAGTTGTGATACTGATTGAGATCATACAAAACCAAAGCCACATCCCTACCTCGCCTCTCCTTATACCACTAGCCCAAACCTAAAAGCCCCAACCCAAGGATAAAGACATGCTATCATTTTGCAGTAGATATAATAGTGAGTATACCACATCCAGTCTTTACTAAAGAAAATGAGGGGTTGGGAGGAACTACAGCTTTTCTCGAACAACAAGGGGAGAGGGGAAGTTAGTAGGCAAGCAGATTATTCATTATTCGACGTCTGTGCCCATATAACCAAGGTTTTCACTCGTGCGATTCTAGATTTTGCCAATGCATCCACTTCCAAATTCTTGTTTCTATTAGAACATCCACATCGTAAGAGAACCAGCGCTGGCTGGTTCTCCTTCCAGTGCCAAACACCATCGCCGTTTGGCTGGTTGGGGGCGGGTTCCATCCCTGGCTGGAGGGGAAGCCAGCTCGGGTACCTTTTTTTTCTTTTTCTTTTTTTCTCCTTTACTCTCTTCTCTCTCCACATTATATATATTATATAATTAAAGAATATATATGGGTTGACATAGATTGAATGTGGGTGTTTGTGGGTTAGAGAGAGTTAGAGGTCGGAGATGATGTGGCAGTGAGAAATTTTGTTAAACTCCATTATGGATGTTGATGGTCTTAATGTAAACAAAGAATGCCTCCTCAAATCCTTGTTTTATTATCTCAATTCTTTGTACTACATCTTCGCAATCTCATTGTATATGATCCTGTTGTTGCAATATTTTTAAGGCTTTCGTTGAGTCGGTTGTAATGCATATTTAGTTGTCATTAACAAGACTATTGCTTTTTGTAACCAACACTGCATAAAAAATTGCCTCAAGTTCAGTCCCTATCACCGAATAACATCGTCCTGATTTTGAGAATACACACACAGTTTTACCATCTGACTCTCTTAGGACCCCTCCAATTCCAGCCTAATAATCTTTTTTTTTTCGAATGGCAAAAGACTTCAAGGAAAGAGCTTCGGCATGACCATCACCCTTTCCAAGAAGCCCGGAAAATTTATTAAAACTCTAGCAAGATGCTAGATGCATAACAAAGTACAGTACATAACAATACATATCAAAAGGAAATAAAAGAAGGATTACAACACCAAGAACTCCAATCAAATAAGGCACCATTTTTCTTCCTATTTTGGCCCATTTGATGTGACATTATGATTGTATGACCTACATTGAAAATTGTAATCGAATGATTTGACATGTGTGGTATATGAGAGGGAGGGGCCAAATAATAGCAGCCTTTCTTCTACTTCATCATTCTATATTCTACGAGCATGGGGTGTATTAATGCTTCGATATCCCATGCTTCAAGCCAACTCAGCATCATATGAGTGTCATATCAGCATAACTACCACGTGCTTCAATCATGCTTAAATCCCTATACTACTCACGCTTTGAACGCTTCAAAAAAAATTATTTTAAATATAATATATATATATTATTTAATTTAACTTTTATTATTACGAAATTTAATAAAAAAATTATAAAATTAGATCATAATTTATATATATTGCGAAAAAAATAAAAAAAATAAGATTAATAGTTAATTTTCATTAAATAAAAAAGTACATAAAAATTACAACTAATAAAAAAACATCAACGATTTATTTTTTTATTACATATTTTTTTCCTATCGCGTCTTTTGCCCGTTAAACAATCTCGAGATACTCGCCTTCTAAACCGGATTGTTTTAAAAATTGTAATGCTTCACATAATTCTTTTCCTTCTTGTAAACGCAACTTCTGTCCATTTTGCTCAAGAAGTCGATCTGTACTCGTCCATTGATTAAATCTTTAATTGTTTTATATTTATTCATGTAATACGGTATATAAGTTTTATAAGAGGTATATGTAAAATCTTCTATGTAATAAAAATAAAAGACTAACATATATCAAATTTATTAAATGATCTTAACATTTTATCTAGTAAAATATAGACTTAATTATTTAATACCGACCAATTTCAAATTTGACTTTTATAAATCAAAATCGAATCAAAATTATTAAAGAAATTTCATATATGTCATTCATAAACCTTAAAATATCATATATGTCCACCATAATTTATAAATATCATATTAAACCTTTATAACACTCCAAAAATATCAAATTTAACCAAATTTTTGATTTTATCATTTTTAAAATATTTTATTATAAATTTTGTATTTATAACCAATAATATACTACCTTATTGTCCTAATTTTAACAATAGCAATCTATAGTTTGTACAAGAAATACAATCATATATCTCTGTATCATGATACCATGTTTCTTCTTTCATGTGTGCTCTCAACCTTGTGTCTACGCTTCCGCCACTGGTCTGGGTGTTTATGTCGTCTATCATCATTTCGTTCATGTTTTACAATTATTAAATACATTATTATTAGTGTTTAATATTTATCACTTTGTTAATCGATCCATATATCACAAGGGTATCTAATTATAGTATATTTTATACGAGAATTCATCTTTTTCTATTTTTGCAAGTAATTTTTGGATATTTAAATTTAAATTTTAACTTTTACATTTTAGATACAAAATGATAATAGTTATATGACAATTTTTTACTTCACTAAGAATTTTTCTTATTACATGAAAAATTAAAACTGAATTGATTTGAATTTATATATATATATATATATATATATATATATATATATATATATACAATTTGCAAGGTTAAACATGCGCTATGAATAGTGTTTTTCTAAAATGCGCCGATGTATAATATATTTTTAGTTAGCCAAGATGATTAACAGTTGTGGCTTTGGAAGGATTGATAAGGCGTGTTCTTTCTAAGAGAGAGGTCGGAGGTTTGACTCCTTCCCGTCCTTATTTTTAAGCTAAATTCTCCTATTATATATCAGCAGCGCCTCTTATTTTTCCAATTAAGTATTTTGCTCTTTTCTTATTTTGTTATATTTCATTCTCTATTATTAATAACAATAATTATTTATATCTACTTTTTAACTTTTTATAATAACATATAGTTCTAATATTTCTTTTTCTATTATATATAAATAATTTACATAAAGAATATAGATTTATAATAAAAACTTTGGCTTAACAACATTAAGATGCATTTAAGATGTTTCATTCTAGTTGAGATTAAGAGTTTAAGTTTTGTTGTTAAAATAGGATGATATATTAAGAGGATTTATGTGTCTTAATTATTAAAAAAAATATAATTGGATATACATTATAATATTATTTAATATTATAACTTTCTTCAGTTGTATATGAAACCAAAAACTTTTATATATATGTTTATTTGAAACCATTCTTATTGTGAGCACTGGTGTAACCACTTTTGACTATTGATTAAAATAAATCAACGAATAAAAAACAATCAAATAGTAATCTTATCCCGCCGCTAAGCGCGGGTATACAAAACTGTTTCAAACAAATGACACATTCCAATTTTAAAAATGAAAAGTGTACTATCTTTTAAATATTTGGTGTGTTTGACAATTGGCTTATAGGGATTATAGGGGCTTGGAATTATAGTTTTCATAATCATCAACCCTCTAGCCTCTTTGGGGTGTTCAAATTTTGAGAGATTATTACAAACATAATCCCTTATAAGCCCCCAAAATAAAAGCTTTTTTAAGTAGCTTATGACTTGGGCTTGAGACTATCAATTAATAAGCACCAACTCCAGCTCCAGGCCCAGCTAGTTACGCCAAACACACCCATTATGTTGAATATTAGTTTCTAGTTTTATTCATTGTGAGTCCCCTAACAATGTGGTAGGTTTAATTTGTGTCGTCATTATTTATTTTCAAGATTTCAATTTATTTTTTCATTTTTGACCGGAATTGCCATCTACATGACGAGTACTAGAACGAGAAAGAAGCAAGGGTAATGTTGAGGAGTTCACCGTCAATATGGCTCGGGAATCCTTATTGTTGTAAAGGACATTCTCAGTCACTTCTTTCTTCAAAATGGTTGTCAACAAGCACAAAGAGAGTGTTCTGTAAATTCACAGTTTAACCAGTGAATCAAGTCGTGTATACTCATGATCATCGTATCCTTTAGGGTATGTTTGGTAGAGAGAAAAGAAATAAAGAGAAATGGAAATGGAAATAGGAGAGAAATGAAAACGGGGAGAAATGGAAATGTATGGAGAATTAGAATTGATTCCTTTGTTTGGTATCATTAAAGAAATAACACAGAAAAATGATGGTTGAGGTTGCCAAACGGCGGTTGCGGTATTGGCTGCCTCGCCGGACGTCGACGATGATGAGAGGAACGTCAGAAACATAGTGCAACCGAATGTTGACGATGATGAGTAAACATTGGTTGTCATTTCTATCCATTTCTCCACAATATGAAGAGAAATAAAAATACAAAGGAATTGGAGAAATGGAAATAAGTGGAGTAATCATACTCCTCCCAAAACCATAACCATTTCTTCCAAACAAGAGAAATCAATTCTCTCCCATTTCTTTTCTCTTTACCAAACACACCCTAGGATCAGAAATACCATCGACAAAGCCAATAGCACCAAAAACAATACAATAAGTTCAAAAAAAGCTCTCCCTAAGCGTCATAGCTAAATTTGTTTAGATCAAGAACAATCGGAACATAAGTCTTGAAATTAATAATTCCATACAGCTTAACATTAGAAGATGATTCACCTGCCATTGTCATGCACACTACAGTGGAAAATAATGAAAATAGGTGCACTAAAGTTGATAAGTGGAAGGTGACAATAAATAACACAAGGAAGGAGTGAAAATATCACAGTGAAAATAGTTGCAGCTCAATTGGTGATATCACTCTGGAAGGAGTGGTATAAAAGGTCATGGGTTCAAACCATGGCAACAACCTACTCTGGATAATGATCAGAGGGAAGGGTTGGGGTGTATTGGGCTACAGACCTGACACGCCGGAGTTGGTAGCGCCGATAAGAGTTCGGTAGGCGCCGGCCGGGTGTTACAAAAAAGTGCATAATCTTGAAGGGTAATCAGCAACAACCATCCGTACTGGTGGGGAGCGAATAGCAGTCCACCCAGCGCGTTACAGAGCCAGATCAACTCAACCAATTCTGGTTTATACCGAGAACCCCATTTCATAACCCCATCTCATAACCAGTTCCGGCTTACGCCGAGAACCCCGTCTTCGTTAAGGAACGGTGGCCTGCAGAGCCGTCACCAAGCGTATACACTCGGGTGCCGTTAATCCCCCACTTCCAGACCCTATTGGGCCCCTAGGGACCAGCCTACGCAGCTGACCTTAACCACTCCCAGGAACTGTGATACAGTCGCCCAATTGTCTGGACATATATTCAATAACAGATAACTGATTCAATTAGGATCCAATTACATGTGCAATACAATAATCTAACATAGCCGATCCAATCAGGATCCAATTACATGCATATACAATATCACATTAGCTTCTGCTCATACTTGATGAGCAGAATACAAGATTACACTTTAAGCATAGCATACAGTTATCACATAAGTCATAACACTACACGGGTCTATCTCGTATCACTTCACTTGTCTATCGCCACTACCATTTAATCATCGTACACATCATCACCTAATCATGTCAACTCATAACATACCTCGAGCGCGAACATGTATCACACACAACAGTTAGCCCAACTTACTGAGTCTCATGGGAAAACCGGTACTCACCTGGAGTCCTTACTAAGCAGATACGCCACTTATGTCTTCCGGTTCCTCAGGTATACTTAACACATCGTATACAGACCTGGTTATCACTTACATTTAACACTTACAGGTCTAAACACAACTCACACAATCTACCAACACTAGATATAGGTTTGCGACCACAAGGGACAGGGTTTACGCCCGCAAGCTTGGTTCTTTGGGTTCCTACGGCCGTAGGTTATGTACCCACACCCGTAGGCTTCGTTCCATCACCCGTAGGTGGTAAACTACCACGTACATGCCTTGCGTCCGCAAACACCTTAGTTTACAGCCGCACGAAACATCCCACGCCTCAACACACAAATTACAACAAAACTGACAACTTTTCTGAAAAACACCCCTTGCGGCAGCAAGGCCTTTTTTTAAAAACAACCCCTTGTGGTAGCAAGGGATTTCCCTTGCGATAGCAAGGCTTTTCCCTTGCGACCGCAAGCACCCTTGCGACCACAAGGCTTTTCCCTTGCGACCACATGGACTTTTCCTTGCGACCGCAAGCCCCCTTTTTACAGCAGATTCTTGTTCTGTTCGAGCACAGCCGCTAGAAATCACGTTTTTGACCTACAAATCGACCAAAACTCATTTTCAATCATTTATACACTTCGTTTAACATCTATAGAAGCTTACAAACACATTAGACACCAAAACTAATCACTTGGATTGATTACATACCAATAAAATTGGTCATCATCTTCATAAACACAAAAACTAGGTTTAGAACTTGAAGAACACTTACAACAAGTTGAGCTACAGCAGATTGACCTCGAATTTGCTACTGGAATCACGAACTAATACTTATCCCTTGATTTACTTCTTCAAAATTCCAAGGAACAAAGGTGTGTGTGTGTGTCGTGAGTTTGTGTGTGTTTAAGTGTGTGTTTTGTGTGAAGTCAGGGGATAAGAACTTCCCTTTGAACCGCCTTTGGTTCTTTTAATTAAACACGGGGTATTTTGTTCCCCTTTCCAACTTACAACTTGACACACGCTATCCCGTTTCAACTAACGGGGATATCTACGGAATCATAACGCGAAACCGTTTAACACTTTATCACTTTTAAACGCGTTTGGCACTTTTCGCATAATCATTCTAATTAACACATAACACGCGTTAGTAACTTATAATACATTAATTTAAGTCACTTAAAATCACTGTACAACTATTTAAGCACAAGGTACAAGCCTACACAACTAGACCCAATTTCAGGATGTTACAAATCTACCCCTCTTAAAGAGGATTCTGTCCTCGGAATCTAATCACGATCACACATATAGTCGCAAACTATTTTCACGATGTTGCATTAAGCAACAACCACAATTAATACGAAAACTAACAAAACTAAAACTTTAGTTACTCTACTAACTGTAAGGTTATAGTACATAAAATGTACATATCTTACTTATACACGTCTTACTTGACTAAAAGAAACTACATGCGACTATTTCAAGTTTACACGACATTTCAACTTTACCTACTTAACCAAAACTTCTACGATCGTTTCGAAATTTACACAACATTTCAACTAGTTAGGACATTCCGTAAAGTCGTGCCCGTACTGACTATATTCGTAACAAAACTTACCTAAAGATTCTTTAATCTATCGTGTTTACACTTACTTCCTTTAATTTCCACAATACATACTAACTAACGAAGGTAAGGAAACTAATCACATTAACAACAACAATAGCTTAAGAGAACACAACTATTAACTAGAACAACTTCATTATTAACTATTTTCACTTTATACAAGTCCATAAACATACAATATTACTTACTTCCTACGCTTTTACCAAACTTAATCTTAGAACAATAGACAACTTCAATTATTCAT
This sequence comes from Pulicaria dysenterica, assembly GCA_947179395.2. Lineage (NCBI taxonomy): Eukaryota > Viridiplantae > Streptophyta > Magnoliopsida > Asterales > Asteraceae > Pulicaria > Pulicaria dysenterica. The sequence continues at coordinate 68,364,715 of OX359291.1, read as the reverse complement.
AGTATTACATATTCATGCTTAGTTAATCTTTCATATTTAAACAACAAGGTAATACGAATATCATTCTCTTATCGTCTTTCACGTATTAGGGTGAAAGTATAATCTAATCTTGTTAATATCAATAACAACTCCAATAACATAATCAACAACTGTTACTACTTGATATTAACAAACCTTGCTTTAAACAAGTCAGTAAACATAGAACAGACACTTACAACCTCTTACAAACCACTAATTTACAACGTTACAAACACTAAATTACTGACTCTTAAACTTACTAGTACAGTTACAACAAAACTACCAAGGAAAACACTTATAACGATTCTTCTAGCCAACTTTCTCTGCTATTACTTGTTAAGGCCTTCCTTCGTCACAGGGAACGCCTACATTTTCCGACTAGATGAAGATCCACTAGCCCTCAAACTCTTACCCGCAGTACAATCAACACAACCTCGTGTCCCGGTTTATGACACTTGTAGCACACACCTTGTTCAAATTTACACGTTCTCGACACGTGTCCTAATTCTCCGCACTGAAAACATCTAACGGTGGCTATAGTACAATCTCCGACATGATAAGCGTGGCATTTTGAACACCAAGGACCATCAAACTTCAATCGTTTCGAAGAACCAGATTTCTTAACTGCAAAAGTCTGTCCTTTCGAAGGACCAAATTTAGAGGGCGACCGAGACTTCCTTTTCTTACTTTTATTCACACGATCGCTTTTATAGCGAAGACACTCTTCTTCGATCTGTAGTGCCATATGGAAGGCTTGTTTCAGGCTTGTAGCAGTTCTAACACAAACACGATGTCCGATTGGCAGCATACTTGCAAACTTTTGTATCTTAGCATTTTCATCGGGCAACAACAGTGGAACAAACTCCATTTTATCTTTAAAAGCACAGATTAAGTCTCTCATGGATTGATTTCCTTTTTGGAGCGTGTTAATCTCCCGCTCCATATACTCTTCGTTGAAATCAGTGCAATATTTTATCGTCAACTTCTCACGAAATTGTTCCCAAGTCAATGTATCCAGTACTTTCTTACTGACCGAAGCTTCCACAGCATTCCACCATGAGACGGCACTGTCTTTCAACATATGTATCGCGTATTCCACACGATATTTCGGTGCACAGTCGCATAACTCAAAAATCTGCTCCATCTCTCGAAGCCATCGAATAGCAATAGAAGGGTCGTCACAACCGTTAAACCTAGGAGGTTCGCAGGAAAGAAATTCCTGGAAAGCATCATACTTATCATCTCTCCTCTCTATCGAATGAAACAACATCTCTTTAGTCAGCCGCAACTCCACTTCCAACCGTCGAACGTAAGCCTCTCTCTCTTGCTCACGCTTCAAGCCCTCAGAATAATGGCAAAAAGCTTCGTCTCCCACTTCAAGACGAAGACGAGCCATCTCATCTCCCACTTGCACAATGTCTAGCTCAATACCAGTTTGCTGCCCCGACATTTTAGTCTACTACTGGTAATGAAAGAAGTATGTAACGCTCGACTTATTCTCAAACTATTAACATTACAAGTTAGTTCATAACACATAATAATCACATAACACTCGCACTCAGCCCCAATTACCCCAATAGGAACACTTAACGATGGTCGGGCCCGAGTTTGAGATCGAATACTCTTCCGAGTATCCAATTCCCTCAAACTTAGGCTCTGATACCTAATTGTGACACCGGGTTTCACGAGCTTAAAATCAGTAATAATTTAAACTTTTAAAGCTTGTTTATCAAAAGCGTGCAGCGGAAACTAAACATTGATTATAAAATATAAAGTGTTGTTATCCGACTTGGCGAATATTAACATCAAAAGCCAAGTCTCAAAACGAACCGGTATTACCATGCTATAAACCGACCATCGGGTCACAGACAAATAAGCAAAACAAAGTGTTCCATAAGAGCTAAGTATAATTACCCACAAGCGCACCTCACCAGGCTGCCTAATCTTTACGTGTGAAAAGGGTAAATCATGAACCGGTTAGCTACACTAGCTAGTGAGTACCAATTTACACATAAGTATCAATAAGCATGCTAACACAAAACAGGAACAACACACAATGCTATCTTATCACCTCGTGTTGCGTCAACGTGTCGGTAAGAGTCATATCTTGAAGGGTAATCAGCAACAACCATCCGCACTGGTGGGGAGCGAAGAGCAGTCCACCCAGCGCGTTACGGAGTCAGATCAACTCAACCAGTTCCGTTTTATACCGAGAACCCCATTTCATAACCAGTTCCGGCTTACGCCGAGAACCCCATCTTCATCAAGGAACGGTGGCCTGCAGAGCCGTCACCAAGCGTATACACTCGGGTGCCGTTAATCCCCCACTTCCAGACCCTATTGGGCCCCCAGGGACCAACCTTCACGGCTGACCTTAACCAGTCCCAGGAACTGTGATACAGTCCCCCAATTGTCCGGACATATATTCAATAATAGATAACTGATCCAATTAGGATCCAATTACATGCGTAATACAATAATCTAACATAGCCGATCCAATCAGGATCCAATTACATGCATATACAATATCACATTAGCTTCTGCTCATACTTGATGAGCAGAATACAAGATTACACTTTAAGCATAGCATACAGTCATCACATAAGTCATAACACTACACGGGTCTATCTCGTATCACTTCACTTGTCTATCGCCACTACCATTTAATCATCGTACACATCATCACCTAATCATGTCAACTCATAACAAACCTCGAGCGTGAACATGTATCACACACAACAGTTAGCCCAACTTACTGAGTCTCATGGGAAAACCGGTACTCACCTGGAGTCCTTACTAAGCAGATACGCCACTTGTGTCTTCCGGTTCCTCAGGTATACTTAACACATCGTATACAGACCTAGTTATCACTTACATTTAACACTTACAGGTCTAAACCCAAGTCACACAATCTACCAACACTAGATATAGGTTTGCGACCACAAGGGACAGGGCTTACGCCCACAAGCTTGGTTCTTTGGGTTCCTACGGCCGTAGGTTATGTACTCACGCCCGTAGGCTTCGTTCCATCACCCGTAGGTGGTAAACTACCACGTACATGCCTTGCGTCTGCAAACACCTTAGTTTACAGCCGCACGAAACATCCCACGCCTCAACACACAAATTACAACAAAACTAACAACTTTTCTCAAAAACACCCCTTGCGGTAGCAAGGTATTTCCCTTGCGGCAGCAAGGCCTTTTTTTAAAAACAACCCCTTGCGGTAGCAAAGGATTTCCCTTGCGATAGCAAGGCTTTTCCCTTGCGACCACAAAGACCCTTGCGACCATAAGGACTTTTCCTTGCGACCGCAAGCACCCTTTTTACAGTAGGTTCTTGCTATGTTCGAGCACAGCCGCTAGAAATCACGTTTTTGACCTACAACTCGATCAAAACTCATTTTCAATCATTTATACACTTCGTTTAACATCTATAGAAGCTTACAAACAAATTAGACACCAAAACTAATCACTTGGATTGATTACACACCATTAAAAGTGGTCATCATCTTCATAAACACAAAAATTAGGTTTAGAACTTGAAGAACACTTACAACAAGTTGAGCTACAGCTGATTGAACTCGAATTTGCTACTGGAATCACAAACTAATACTTCTCCCTTGATTTGCTTCTTCAAAATTCCAAGGAACAAAGGTGTGTGTGTGTGTCGTGAGTTTGTGTGTGTTTAAGTGTGTGTTTTGTGTGAAGTCTGGGGATAAGTACTCCCCTTTGAACCGCCTTTGGTTCTTTTAATTAAACACGGGGTATTTTGTTCCCCTTTACAACTTACAACTTGACACACGCTATCCCGTTTCAACTAACGGGGATATCTACGGAATCATAACGCGAAACCGTTTAACACTTTATCACTTTTAAACGCGTTTGACACTTTTCACATAATCACTCTAATTAACACATAACACGCGTTAGTAACTTAAAATACACTAATTTAAGTCACTTAAAATCACTATACAACTATTTAATCACGAGGTACAAGCCTACACAACTCGGCCCAATTTCAGGATGTTATAATTATCTTCTAATATAAATAAAACACTAATTTGATAAAATTTGTTAGACGATCTGAACCATTCATTTAAAAAAATATTTAATCTTGACTATTCATTAACTTAAAATCAAAAAATCAATTTTGAGTTTTTAGAGTCAAAATTATTAGAGATAATTTCATATATACCTTTACGAAATCATATAAAATCGTATTTATCGATCTTGTATACAAATATCATATTTACCCATTTATAATATTACAAAATATCGTATTTAACCAAATTCTTAGTTTTATCATTCTAAAATATTTATAATCATTTTAAACCTTTTTGTAATTATAACCAAAAACGTTTAAATTTATTACCCTTAATGATTGATAATTTATATAAGAAATACAATCACGTCTCTTCTTATCATGCTACCATGTTTCTGCTGTCAAGTCTATCCTCATGCTCGTGTCGATGTTTCCACCACCGGTTAGAGTGATGATGTTGTACGTCATCATTTTTTTTAATTCTCATTTAATTCGCGTTTTATTATTATTTAATACACATTTTTATTAATGTTTAATATTTATTATTTTTTAAACCAACTCGTGTATTACACGGGCCTTTTATCTAGTTAGTTATATAAGCTCCGCTCATCTTCATTTATTATTAAATAAATATATATTAACTATTATTTGTATTAGTTTTGGAATTAACATTCAAGTTCTTAATTTTTTTTAATATTAATAATAACTAGATTAAATACTTGTGTATTATTGACTAAAGTTAATATAATTTTTTTTAATTTCTAAAAATTTAAGATCAGATTATTCTTTCATACATTCAATTCCTTAATAATATTTTAATATTAATAATAACTATAAATATTCGTGTATTATTGACTAAAATTAATATAAAATTCTTTTAATTTCTAAGAAATTTTGAGATTGGACTATTCTTTCATTCATACAAAAACAATCACAGTTTTAACTAAGCGCACAAATATAAAATAATACTTTCACATAATAAATTATATATGTTTATCCAAGTTTGAGATTGAGTTAATATTTCGTTCATATATAAAACAATTACATAAATAAGGTAATTAAATTGTGATAAGATTCCGAGAACGGAATCCTTTAAGGGGGAGAGATTTGTAACACCCCCTAATATGGCCTAGTATAAATAAGGTAATTAAATTTATTAACCTTGAGTTTAAATTTTATTATGTGAATTTAATTATAATTAGGTGTTATTTATAATTTGATGATTAAATTGTAATAATATGTGTTTATTATTTTTTAGATATATAATTAATATTTAATCGAGTTAGTGGCGTATGTGTTGGCCAAACTTGGTGGTTTAGTCATCACTTCCACCATCACACCTCATTCATGCAAACTAGAATTAAGGTGTTGTGTGTGTATTATAATCTTCGGCCGAGAGAGCAAAGAAAGAAGAAAAGAATCAAACCAAATTGATCTTAGATTGTACATGCAATTAAGCTTCTGAATTCATAACTCAATCAAGGTTAGCATACTGATTTTAATTTGTTAATTGATAATTGTATTCGGTTTTGAATATATGAGGTGAATTCCGATTGTTCTTGATAAATTGTTGAACTTAAGTTGTATGCATGTTAGATTTTATGTTTGTTATATGTTCTTTAAGTGATTAGAATGATTACTGGAATCATAGAACATTTGCATGCTAGAAATCAGTGATGAATTATGTTATAAACTGAAATTGGGAAAGAACACATGAATTAATCGGATTTGGGATGAATCTGTCAGAATCAGATGAAATCCGATAGTATTTGATCGGAATTGATGAAATCCGATAGATTCTATCGGAATTAGATAGGAATCCGACAATTCATTTGCGGATTTGGCCCTAACTCTTTTATCGGAATCCTTGTTTATAGGATTTAAACATATATCGGGATTTATGACTTTAACTATGAAATCATGCCTTAACTCTTTTCTCGGAATTCCATTTTATCGGTATTGGACAGTTCTCGGAATTGACAAGTGCCTTAACAATTGATATTATCGGAATTACTCATATTCTCGGAATTTATCATTCCCTTGGATTTGAATGATACTCTAACAGTTTTTATCGGAATTCAAATGTATCGGAATTACCATTTATCGGATTTTAAGATACTCAGAATACTGTTCACTCGGATTTAATATATATGCCTTTTCTCGGATTGTGTTTCATCGGATTATGATCATTCTCGGAATGTGACTTTCTTGGATTATGCTTTTCCTCGGAATTGGTGTTTTATCGGATTGTGCTTTTATCGGATTTGACCATTTCTCGGATTGTGTCTTTTCTCGGAATTGGATAGTATCGGATTTGGACTTGTTTGAACTTACACTTATGCCTATGCTCGGAATTGGGGATTCAATGATGAATCTGAATGAAGATTTAATCGATAACTCCTTGATGATATTAATGAACTGAAATGAACATTGTATCAAGTGTGTGGATAGAAGATTATGAATTTCCTAAGCTAAGGAGTTGAAGTAATTCACAAGATTTACAAGATGTACAGAGTAATTGTGAATTCGGGTATACTTGTGTTTGATGATTATGTACTTAAAGATGTTTAGTACATGTGATATGTAGATATGTGTACTTGCTGATTTTATGTACATGTATGATAATTATAGTATTATGCTTATTGTGTATTTATTAAGCAAATACTGACTGATAGTTGTTTGCTCAGGTGGTGACAAGACTCAGTAGAATAGATTGCTGAGTGGCCTGAGTCTGAAGACTTTGGTGAGTGGATCTATATCTTCGGATATGCAGGATATGACATCCTGATAGTTGTTGCGCTCTTGATAAACTGTATACATGTTTGGGCGGGAGATCAGCTTTGGTATGCCGGGTGGGCTTATGCTTAGGGATTTACAGTATTTGATCTTGAGGGGCATTCGTTGCACTCAAGGGAGCCTGTACTGTTATCCAAGTAGCAGGGTTATCGGTAAACCTTGGTTTTGGCCGACCTTGGTTGTAGGTGTTGCAACACCGCCGGTTCTCCTTGGTTGTTTGAGCTGTGTTTGGGCATGTTTGCCTTGTATGTGCTTAGATGTTGGTTTCCTCACTTAGCTTTGTGCTAATTCCCCACTAGTTTGTTTTGCAGATACTCTTGAGTGAGTTTGTGGATAATGAAGACTGGGAATATGGACAGACCATAACTCTGATGTCCAAGATTTTTTATTAGAGTCTGTTTTGTAATTAACACCGTAGTGATATTTTGTAAATGACAACCAGTCAAAGTTGTATTTGACTTTTGGTTTCAAATGTAATTACATGTAGTTAGCTTCCGCAAGCGTATTTTGTTTATATTAAAATGTACGGTGTTACAATAACAAAACATTAAGAATATACTAATTTTTAAAAAGTGTCATATTACAATAAAATTTATACCAAAATGTAGATAAAAATGAGACAATCATAAATATATAATATTTTTTTCTCTAAACAATATGTATCACAAGTTACTTAACATAATATATAAACACCGTATAATTAATTATATTAATATACAATTTTTATAAAACCCCCTTATAATTTTCATTAAGACCCCTCCCAATTGATTTAGATTTGGAATTCGATGGAGATTAATCTTTCTAAAATTGTTTTTGAAATTGAATAATTAATACTCAATTTATGATTATTTTTAGAAAATTTGCATTCCTTTTATACATAGATATATAGATATAGATATAGATATAGATAGATGGTTGTGATCGTCCAATTAAATTAATGCAAATTAGTCTTTTATATAGGTTGGAAGAGAAGATGATTACCATTATAAAAAGCCCTAAAAATCTTGCATGATAATAAATTTTTATTTATTTTTCAATATTGTAAATTCTTTTTCATTTACACGGCGTGTACCAGAAAGAGAAAGAAGCAAAGACGCAGTGAGAGAAACAGAGAAGCAAACCCGAGGTAACATGGGGTTTGAATTTCATGGTTTTTTCTTTACTATTTAAATTTTGCCGGTAAAATAGCACCTTTTATTTATTTATTTATTTTCCCCAATTCCAAGTAAAGGTGCTATCTTCTGTTCATCTTCCACTTCTGTTCTTGTCTTTTGACTTATAAAGTCAACGTTCATTCCCTCTTCCTTTACAAATAATATAAAACAAGATTCTGCCTATTATTTGTTGCATCTTCGAAAAAATTTCATCTCGAACCTTCATCTTTTTCGGACCTCCGTCAAGCTGATCATATGAATAACACTTCTGTAAGTTGTTCCTCTGTTTTCATCTGGGATTGAATCTGAAATAGCTCAGAGCATCAATCATTTCTTGTTTTCTTGATCTTTTTGTAAAAAAGTCAAATTTCTTAACGCTAAAGGCTCATAATAAAAAAAAATATTGATGAATTTGTGTTAAAATCTGAAATTTTTTACTGGGGTTGTTTCTTTTTTTAAAGTACTGTTGAGCATCAGTTTTGATCCAATGAGAGCGTTAGCACCATTGAATACACAGAGAGAAAGAGAGAATGCAGTTATAGTTGATAATCTATGGGTTCTATTATTGAACAGCAAACTCTGTAAGAATGATCAATTTTGAAATTTGCATTCATGTTTTCATATCTTTTTTGGGTGAAGATGGAGGCCAAAAATCGCATATCTGATCTAAATTTCATGGTTTGATGTTTATTTGAACTGTTTTACTTCTGGGTATAATGCAAAAAATATAGGTTGTTCTTCTTTAGGCTTCTTTAGAGTTGCTAGTGGCTTTAAATCAAGACTATTGCTATTTAAGTTCAAGAAAATTTGATGGCTATGGCTTCATATCCTGCTAATTTTCATGATGCTGAACTACTTGTCTCTTATATATGTATCAGGTCACTTTGCCCACAAAGAGGCGAAAATCATTATTTTGCAGCCCTCTTTTTGGTGCTATCTTAGTCTCGGCGGCTTTCTTTATAGCAAGTGCAATCATTGTTGTAGATTATAAACAGGTACACCCCACTTTCCATATCATGAAGATCAAAAGATCATGGGTTTGAATCATGAAAACCAGAGGAGCATCGGTGCACCATGATTAAGCGCCCCTTGATCCTATTTGATTATCAAAATTGCATTCATATTACTCGTTTGGTATCCCTTGATTTGATAAGTTCCAACACTTACAGGGAATATTGGTTCAGGTGTTTCCAGAACTACGAAAGCCTGAGGCTTTGCAGGTTACAACAACAAACGTATGTGAGGTATGAAACTTTGTTCTGAATAGTCTTTTTAAGTTTCTTGATCTATAAAGATCAGAGTTGATCCATTTCAATGGTTACTTAAACTATCAATCTGGATTTTCCTGGTCTATGAAGATTAAAACATTGTTCCTTTACAATTATTTCTTAGAGTCAAATCCTGAAGTTTCTTGATTATGAAGATTCAATTTGATCATTACAAATTCACAATGGTTCCTTAAAGCATCAATTTCGATTTTCTTGATCTATAAAGATCACAATTATTTCCTCAAGAGTCAATTCTAAAGTTTCTTGATCCATAAAGATCAAAGCTGATCCATTTCTGGTTCCTTAAAGTAACTATCTTGATGTTTCTTGATCTTTAAAGATCAAAGTTTGATCCTTTACAATAAAGAGTTGATAATTTTCATGATATATAAAGATCAAAGTTGATAGTTTGCAATTGTGTGTTAAGAAACCAACCCTTTAAGTTTCTTGATTTATCAAGATAATGATGATCTTTTAAAATGGTCTTTAAAGAATCAGTCTTTAAGTTGTCGATCTATATATATGTTAAAGTTGATCCTTTACGATTGTTTTTTAAAGAATCAATCTTCAAAGGTTTTTGATTTATAAAATCGAATTTGATCCTTTACAATGGTTTCTTAAAGAATCAATGCAGTCCTGATGGAAGTGAAGCTTTACCTAAAGGTATTGTTGTCAAAACATCTGATCTAGAGATGCGGCCATTGTGGGGGCCACGTAAGAAAAGGGTACGTACGTCTTTTTCTTAAGTAAAAACATAAAATCATAAGTATTTTGATGTATAACTAGTTTTATATTGTTTATCAGAAGAACCCCAAATCACCAATGAGCTTGTTGGCTATGGCAGTTGGAAAGAAACAAAAAGCTAATGTGAATGAAATGATAAAGAAGGTAATTGATCAAGTTTTCTAGTCTAACCATACATTCTTCAGGAAAAAAGGACAAGCTTTCTTGGAAAACCGCCTACTGCAGTTTCATCTAATGTTGTGTATTGCAGTTTCCATTAGACGATTTTGCGATCATGCTCTTTCATTATGATGGAATTGTGGATGATTGGAAGGATCTAGAATGGAGTAGTCGGGTCATACATCTTTCGGCTATTAGTCAAACAAAGTGGTAAATTACTAATTTTTTTATTTTTTTTATTTTTTTTAATTTTTTTGAATTAAATATACATCTGTTGTTACTGGTTCTTACGTGTCAATGGTTCAGGTGGTTTGCTAAGAGGTTCTTACACCCAGACGTCATCTCTGAGTATGCTTATATATTTCTTTGGGACGAAGATCTTGGTGTACAAAATTTTGATGCTGGAAGGTTATTCTTTTGTCTGACTTTTCTTCTTGAAAGTAAATGATTAATTTTATGTAGCAAATGAATTCAATTTTCTTTTTTGCAATTGGAATGGTGCAGATATGTATCGATACTAAGAAAGGAAGGGCTTCATATATCACAGCCCGCACTCGATCCTGAGAAATCTGAGGTACATCATGAAATGACAACAAGAGAAAAGGGATCAACAGTACACAGGTAAATACTAAACAGTTGATCATCTTCATGTACATTTGACTTTTATAGTCAAACTTTTGTTTGACCTCAAGAGTCAAATCAGCAATCTAACTTCCAGTATAATTGTAACAGAAGGATCGAAAGAATGAGTCGCTCCAAAAAGAACTGCTATAGAAACAGTACAGATCCTCCATGTACAGGGTGAGACATTAAAAGATTCATTTATTATTATTATTATTATTCGCATCTAATTTTTAAAATCATCTTTTTTTTTAATCATTTTTGGAACATTTGATGTGTTAACTTAGGTGGGTCGAAATGATGGCTCCTGTGTTTTCAAAAGAAGCATGGCGCTGCGTGTGGTATATGATTCAGGTAACCAACCACATACGCTTTTTCTTGAAAATTTTCTTGTTCTTGGAAAGACCAGTCAACTATTTCCACAATGATTCGAGTAAATTAGAGCTTTGAACTATGACAGAACGATTTGATTCACGCGTGGGGGTTGGACATGCAATTGGGGTATTGTGCACAAGGGAACCGAACACAATATATTGGGATTGTGGACTCGGAGTATGTTGTTCACTATGGTCTTCCTACACTTGGGGGTTCACAAAATAAGGTTCGTTTATTTACAGATTAAGGTATATTCTTGATTGAATTGATGTCTATTTAACTGGTAAAATGCCAAAAAAAGTAGAAATCTTTCATGTTTGTTTAAGATGGTTCAAAAAGTCGAATGCACGATTGTAGGATGATGGTTGACTAATGCACATGTATTGATTTTGGAACATGAGTATGAAGAAAGGAATGACTGCACATGTGATCATGTGATATAAATTGATTATTAATATCTTTTTATATATGAATTGTTTATGCAGACAAATAGTGAATCATCAAAACAGCCTACACAAGATACAGTCTCATTGGAATCCAATCACATTGATATAAGAACTGAGGTAGCTTCTCCATCTTTCAGTTCACACAATCTATACTGATGAACACCTTTTTATTTTTAACTATAAGTTAGTACTTTAATGATTTAATTCATTTATTATCGTGTTTTATCGATAAATAGTTGCATTAAATTAATGCTAACGATATAATAGTATTTTTTAAATTTATCTTTATTTTCTAACTACAAAATTATTTTTACATGAGACCAATTTTTTTGTGTTTTGTGACAACAAAATTCAACACAGAAACCGATTTTTATAATGAATAATGATGTGTATTTCTAACGATGACAAGTTTTTTTAAATACTAGACTAGTTTCCCTTTTGACCTGAAAAGTCAAAACGGGACATCTGTAAGTTGATGAGATATAAAATATATCATTTTTTTGCAGGTCCGGAAACAGTCCTTTAACGAACTAGAAACATTTAAGAGAAGATGGCGAAAAGCAGTTCAAGAAGATGACTGTTGGGTTGATCCATACAACCATTAGAGACAGAGACTTGTCCAATCATCACACTAAATCTCTTTACTTCCATTATTTTAAAGTTAAGATCATATAACAAATATACATGTTCTTTTTAACAAATTCATATGTATTTCACAAACAAGTGACAACAATAGTTAATCACATATATACCATCTTTTTTTTCTAAATTTTCCTCGCATGATAACGGGTGTATAGATTGCCTTCCACATTGGACATAATTTGAATAAAGAAATGCGATCAATCAGACTATCAAATTCGAACCTTTCTGCTAACGAGTCCAGCAATAATGGTTCCAAGCTCTTCACCAGAGTCCTCCTGTACATGATGCCCTGCCTGCAAAGATAATTTTCGCCACAAAATTAGTTTGTTTCAGAAAATTATCTAATTCTCAAGAGCTTAGTTAGTACCATGGGAAGTTCAACCAGCCGATGTTTTGCAGCTTTGCAGAAATCTTCAACTCCATCAAAATCCAGCCAACGGTCTCTTTGTCCCCAACATATTGAAGTTTTAACTTTCCAATCATCATCCATGAGTATCTTTCTCATATCTTCAACATAGTTCTGCAAATAGCCAATATGCCAAAGAAAAGAAATTAAAAAAAAAACACTTGTCAAAAGATTATATATGCTTAATGAAAAAACCTTGTTGAAGAAAGGAACAGATTAACTAGAGGTGGCATATGAATGGTTGCACACTTGCACTGGGTTTTTTTTTCTTTCTTTTTTTTAAATCTCAAATCCAAAAAATTAACTAGCCATCCATCCTGCCACGCCTAATGATTCTGTGCCTAAAAAGATTAGAAAAGGAAAGAGCGATGCTGCACCTTAAGCTCCTTCTTCATTGTACGACTAATTGCATTTAGAGCGAAACCAGAGGAACCAGATGTAAGATATGGTCTCCTATATACCATAGCATCATCTTCTTTCATTTTGTATGGTCCACTGCTCGTTAAGGCTTTATCACTGGCCCTAAGAGGATCCTGGTTGGCAGGAGATCAAGTTTATCTATCAGAATATGACCTTTCAAGAATGGAATAATAATCTTCTAGGTAACTTTTATACACAGTTACAATGAAAGTTACACATGTTCACATGTAATATTACCTGTGAGAATATTTCACCCAACAAAAAGTTGCTGAATATTGACAATGTTGATGGCAGGTTCGCATGCTTGGCTGTTAGCTTTAGTCATTGAACCAAATTTCATAAGCTATTAGTTTATGATCGTTTTGAGCCAATGACCAACAATCATTAATTGAAGTTAATTCTACAATTTAGTGAAGGTTAAACACATATTCCGGAAAGATTTATAATACTAAACTAATTAGAAGTTCTTTTAAAACTGCTTATTTAAAAATGGTAAGTTAAAAGTATCCCCACTGTCCCAAAATTGTTGTTCACCTTACATATGAATTATCGTCTCTTTCATAAGTGAGTTATAATTTATAATTTTATTATTTTACTCTTAATTACTCTTCTCATCAGATCTTGTAAGTTTTCAAGTCAATGATAAATGAATTGAGGGTAAAAATGGGATGCTATTAATTAAAAACTGCATTAAATTGTATATTTGTATGGGTGGAAGTTGGTCATGTGTGTACCGGAGGATTAAGCAGTATGAGATCATTCACTTTCTCCTGATGATTGCTTGCATATTTAACAACAATGGGTGCAAAATAACCCTGCAATGTAAAAAAATGTAATTTTTCAACTGTCATCTACTGAATATCTTGTCTGATAGATCAAGAAGTGAAGTGGATACAAAGATATACCTGAACAACAAGTGAAATCTTGTTGACACCAAGTTCATCAATAACAGATTCCAGAGCCGACACAAATTCTGCATACCAACATGTAGAATTCTAAGAAAATTTACATTGTCATTTTACTTGATAAATGACATGTTTATCTTTGAGCTAGGAAGGTATGCTTTTTCAGTTGGGTGGTCCTGGAGACTTAATTGCGTATTCTTTAATAACAGGATTTTTCTTTATTTTAACAGTTTTATCATGTTTGTGATGTTTTCATATATAATACCCATGAAGTATGAACTCCTTAGGTGTAAAAATTACGCATAGCAAAGGTGGTTTTAAGTGGCAAGCCCTGTAAGCAGAATGCAAACAATTGTACATTTTGGGAACATGGCAACTCCAGACATTAAAATCACAAGGACATATTTTGGTAGCGTGCTAACAATCGTGGAGAATCTAGTGCTTGTGATAGACAAAAAAAAAATAGTACATACCGTGATCTGTGTATAAGATTTTGTCTTTGAATTATGTTTTTTTTTTTCAAATAGAAACAGAAATATAGAGTTATGAGTAGTACTTACCATCTAAAGTGTAATCAAATCCATATTTTGGTTGGGGTTTATCAGAATACCCAAAGCCTGTAAGAAGGGGGAAAATTAGCATATCTGACATATCGCAAAAAGACAAATGTTTCAATTTTCATCTGGGGGGTGGTTTTTTTTTTTTTTTTTTTTTTTTTTTTTGGGGGGGGGGGGGGGGGGGATAGTTTCTTGTCACTATAAACTATTCATACAAGCATACCTAAAATAAATGTTATAAGTGAGAGTGAGTTCATGTAACTTATCCCTGAATAAAGAAACAAAGTTCTTACAAGATGTAATGGCTCACCTAACCAATCAAAAGCGATTGCATGATAATCCTTAGATAGCAGTGGCAGTACCTTGCGGTATGAATAAGCCTAAAAAGCACCAAATGAAATATATATATCTATGTGAAATATGACCAAAGTATATGTGTTCCTCATGAAATAAAAAAACAAACTTGTAGTCCATTTGAATTCCACATATAGAACTCACCTGTGAAGGAAAACCGTGAATTAATAGAACTGAAGGTTTATCAGCATTTCCACTTTCTACGCAAAACCATCTAGAGCAAAAATTATATAGAGAGAGCATGTTTCAATCGGTAAGCCCTGCAAATAGTCCCGCCTTCAATTACTGCATTACAATCACCTAACCTACTATCACTTTCAATCCTCCATCCTATGTAAATCATGATGTTTGACTTGATATGATGTGATATTTACCCATGATATTGCATTGGATACAAGACTCTAATGCATGTGATAGGCCATGTAAAGTGGACTTGTTAGGCAAATTGCTAGGTAATTATTGTGTAGGAACGTGGGACATGTTTTCCATTTTCACAGTTGTTTCATCTGCGAGTTGCTTTCTCTTGTTCATTTATTGTAGATGTGTACCCTTTGGTGATTAGTATTTAGATGATTGTAAGGTTTTGTTTTGTGAATTAATGATGAATAAACTTGTTTAATTTTATGTTATGTGGGAGACTTGTCATCTCGAATCGGCCTCTATCTTAGGAGATTGACCATCTCGAATCGGTCTCCATCATGATGACAAATATTTATATATAGACTTCAATCAAATGTAGGAGATGCTCGTACTCTTCAATAACAAAAAAGAATAAATTGATACTATTGGAAATCTTTTAAAATGAAAAATGTATTAAAATTCATTTACATACCAAAATGGTTAATGTTACAATCTACATTGGATGGAGAAAGTACCCACTGTATTTTAAAGAGTTAAAGAAGAATAGTTCAGATAGTACCTGAAGACATCTGTGGAGGCTTGAGAACTGCCACCCATTGTAAGACCAAATATCGGATCCTTGGCCTTTTCACCAGTGCCATAAACAGGATGTGCTTTCATCTGAAGATTAATATTGTTAAATAAATCAAGAACCACTTAAAATTTCATATTGTTTAATCCTTACCATAGCGGCATAAACATTCAAAGTAGTGTCAGAAGTATATTATAGAGATGAAAAGATTGATGGCATATATAGTCTGCAGTAATGATAACTTGATTTTGAAAAAATCATGGGGAGAAAGGTAAGTATTCACCACGATAACTTACATGAACAACTTATGAAGTTGAATTAGGGTTTCAACTCTCTAATAACATAATAATCACCATATGCCCCAATTTGATCCTTGATGATCGAAGTAAATGATTCTCATATCAAATAGAAACTTACATATTTTCCTTTCTTAAACCATTCATCAGCTGGATTAGGTCCATCCGAATATTTCCCTGTTGAAAACAAACAGTAAAATGAACCTGCAATTATACTAACCAATAACACATCTTTCAGATTAATGAGGGGAAGTAAATTTAAACCTCCGCTAAAAGAGAAACCATCT
The DNA here is from genome assembly GCA_947179395.2 of Pulicaria dysenterica. NCBI lineage: Eukaryota > Viridiplantae > Streptophyta > Magnoliopsida > Asterales > Asteraceae > Pulicaria > Pulicaria dysenterica. Next base: position 68,348,295 of record OX359291.1, on the reverse strand, counting down.
CCAGCGGAAACAGGGGCGTCCAACAGATAACCCTAATTGAACATATTTATCGTAAATTTCACAACAGATTGAAACTGCAGAAAAGAAAAAAGATGTATAAATCAGAAATTAAACATACATCATCGCCATCGTCACTAATGGATTGGCAGGTGAAGGCAATCGATCTCTTTCTCCTTTCTTGGAGAATGTGATCCTTTGATTTGAGGAAGGTATGGCGGAGCGTGGGTGGAGATGGTGTGAGGGAGTGGAGGAGGATGGCGGCCATTTTCAGTGAGATTTGGCGCGAGTTGGTCTGATCCAATTCCAAAGCCAAAGGGAGTTGAAGAAGGCCGTTGTGTTCATTTTTGAATCGTTAAATAAAGATAACACCTCTTTGGTTCTCGTTTATTCACTTTCTTTAAATGGTTGTTTTTATAAAAAGATTTAATTATTGTTTAAGATGCCGATTGCTTTTTAAAACTGATTATCTGATTATTGTGATTTGAAATCGTAAATAATTAATTTAAATTGTTTAGAGTTGTTTTTTTAATCAATTATTTACATTTTGACTATAAAAAGAATTTTAAGAATAGATTTTTGGGTTGTTTTTAAACTAATTATCTAATTATTGTCATTTTATCTTTAAAAATCAATTAACTTACTTCGCTAAACACTAAAAAACATATTATCTGATTATTGCGATATGAAGCAGCATAATTAAACCCAAACATTATTATTTTGTCGCATTATCTGTTACAGCTGATTATCTAATATTGATTACTAAAAAAGGATAATCTTTTTTCAAATCGCAATCCAAAACACGCATTACATAACTATTGAAACTTGAAAACTTATTTTGATTCTTATTGTCTATGAGTGCAAGGTAGTTAAACTCATCATATTATTACATTATGTTAGCTTTCCATTCTTGCTAGTTAACGTATCACCTAATCATAGTATTGTTATTACTTAGGGTTAAATCCATAAAATAACGGTCTACTTTTCTCATTTTTCCATTGTGGCATGTCATGTTTTTTTTTACACATTTGGCCAGTAAACTTATCAAAACCGGTTGATATGGCCATTTCGTGACCTGCAACCTTTTCAGGCCGTTTTTTGTGATTTTTGGGTCGATTTTTGATCGTTTTGTGTATTTTTTTTTATTTTTTTTTTTTGTAGAATCTTGTAATTTATCATTATATCTTTCAAATGACACCAAATTCATGAATTTTCGTCAAGTATTGAGGGAGAATTTCGAACTCAAAGTTTCATTTTTTTGTGTTAATGGGTTCGAAAACAGGGCAGAAAAAAAGATGTATTTTTAGCTTGATTCTTGATCATTTTACATAATTCTTTTTATAGATTGTCGTAGATAATCTTTTTACCTTTCAATGGACACTAAATTCATGAAAAACCATCAAGTGTAGGCCAAGTTATTGCTAATTAAAGTCGATAATGACCCTATTCGACACCCTTACGGTATTTCGATAAATTGACACATTTTAAACTCGTTTTTATTCGTTTTTTTTTGTACTACTTGATAGACAACTCGATTACCTTTCCATATACTCAAGAATTATTAATTTTCATCAAGTATAAATGAAGAATTTCTGGTTTAAAGTTTCGATTTTAAAGTGAAGAAGAAAAGGGGGAAAGGTGACCTGCTATAGCAGGTCAAAATAACCTAAATGGCCATATAAACCGGTTTTAATAAGTTTACTGGCCAAAAGTGTAAAAAAAAACATGACGTGCCACAATGGGAAAATGGGGAAAGTAAACCGTTATTTTATTGCTTTAACCCTATTACTTATCATACCAAATTCTATAACTTACGTTCTAATTAACCAACCAATCAAAAATTTAAAATAAAGAAAGAAATAAGAGAAAGATGGTGCACCATGTTGTTACCAGGGGCGAATTTACATGTAGTTAAATGGGGTGCCTAGACCCCACTTAGAATTTTTTTTATTTTGTTAGTATATATACATTTTTTAATTTGGACCTCACTAAAAAATCAAAACGGACCCCATATGTATTAAGGCTTAACTTCTGTGTATTAAACAAAATTGAAAGAATTAAAATTTAAAACAAACATATTAAAAATAACCCTAAGAAAACCAACCCGCCTCCCTTATCAAGTTATCGAATATACTACCGCTAGACCTGGATTCAGCTTCCCTTGTCGCCATCGTGAATCGACAGCCTGAAATCATCCGTCAACCGTCGTCTGTCACGGAGTCGCCGCCCATCTGCCGCCGCCGGCCGGCTCCGGCCTGCCGCCCGTGTGAGTTTGTGACTAACCAGAAGTCGGTGATCTGCAGCAGCTCTTATCTCCTTCGTGAAGAAGAAACCAGAAATCGCACGTTTGAGAAACATTTAATCTCCTACTGATTTATATATAAATTATATGAAATTATTGAGGAGCTAAGGAAGAATAAGAGCCCGCCGGAGAGAAGAGGTAAAGGAAAATTGATAAATGGTTTTAGCTTTTCATTTCTTATAGCTTTTAAAATGATTTTTTTTTCTCAATGGAAGTGACTATACTCTGCAAAGTTGTCCTATCTCTGAAAAGTTATCCCCAACTCTCCATACCTGAACTCATGAAGCTATACTCTATTATTTTATTAGGCTTATTTAATACAATTTTGACATTGGAGTTCAATATTCCACTTATAAATTTGATTTATTCACTAAAAGTATAACACTTTTGAAGCTATGTTATAAGTTAGTGAAGCATTAGTTTGTAGTAGATGAATCAACTTTATAAATAGAAATATCATCTCCTTTTTGACATTATTTGTTATTTTTACATATGGAAATAGACAATAAAAGATTCACCAATATCTAATTTCCAATGTCTTATTTTTTATTTGTTTATTAATTACTATAAGTTTTTTTTTGTATTAGTAATGATATAATTCTAGAGAATTTTCGTGGTATGCACTACCGTCGAGATCAATTGTAAGAACTTTATACTATTTGTTTTGAATATATATTTAATCTTTCGTCGATATTTATAATACTCTTGATTTATATCTCATTACCTGACCCGTAAAGAAAACTATTCCGACAAGTTATGTATTGTTCGATTGACTTGTCATGTCATATATTGGACCCCAGTATGTTTAAATCCTGGATTCGCCACTGGTTGTTACTCTTGCATGCTTTCCGGTTTCCACCACGTTTGGCGTAGGCCTGGCAATTCGGGTCGTGTTCGTGTTAAATGGTTCAGGTCGTGTTCGTGTCAGCCATTTCCGTGTCATTTTCGTGTCGACCCATTTCTGACCCAGTTTAGTTTCGTGTCGTGTTCGGTTCGTGTCATCTAATTCGTGTTCGGTTCGGGTCGTGTTTTCGTGTCGACCCATTTTTTGAAAGAAAAAACAAGTTATGTTTTCGGTCAAATAAATTGATTTTCATATCGGATTATTTTTTATAAAAAATGTTGCATGTATAAATTTCTTAAATCAACTTTACTAAGCTTTTGTTATGTATTTTAATTCTTTATTTGTTAAACTTAGCAAGAATCAAAGATCAAATCACATATAGAAAATCTAGATAAAACTGTATACAGCATACATAAGAAGCAAATCATAAGTAACAAAATCATTATGTAATCAATTTACTAAATTAGTACTCAAATTGCTAAAGATAAGAAACAAATCATGCAAGTGTAGTCAAAGTAGCAAACTAATTAATGTCTACAGCCACTTAAAAAAACAGCACTCAATGTTCAAGAACATCAGATTAATCACAATAATAAATCCTAATTTGTAACATTAACCAAGTATTTGTCATTTAGTAATCAATAATAAATATAACAATCTAAGTGTAAGTGTGTAATTGTGTCACTTAACAAATCTCAAAAGCCTATTTAAAAAACAGTACCTTCTTCCAGTCGAGAAGATCAGATTAACCACAAGGTCCACAAGCTTCAAAAATGGTTTAACAATGTTGAAATTAAAATACAAGTATGCAATATAAAGCTTCATACAATAAGTAAGTTCAAGGTAAAGCTTCAAAAATCATTTACCTTATGCAATCCTGTTCCCGTCGAGAAAGTAAGAAAATGGAGCAGAAAAAAAAAAGATGAAGGAACTGGTTGTTTACTTGGTGATGAATGAATTGAGCAGCAAATGGAAGATGAAGAAATTAATTCACGATTTTAGCATCAATCGGCCATGATTTTTGTGGCTTTTCTTCGAATTGGAGCAAGAAAGTAAGGGGGCGGCAGAATTTATGGGTCAAAATGGAAGAGAAAGCAAGAATTTATGATAAAAGCATGGAGGCTAGGTTTCTGAACTTCTGATTTTCCCCCTTCTATTTCACATTCCCACCTCTTTTTTTCAATGTAAAATATCAGAAGTCTTTGCCGCCATTTTTATATACTACTATTATTTGTAATTTCTAATTTCTAATTTCTAAATATTTTTAAGTTAAATTTTTTTTTATTATAAAATCGTGTTAAACAGGTTATTTTCGGATAATCGTGTCCGTGTCGTGTTCGTGTCGAAAAGTTTCGTGTCATTTTCGGATCGACCCATTTCTGACCCGATTCAGTTTCGTGTCGTGTTCGTGTTGACCCACATCGTGTTAGGTTCGGGTTGGGTTTCGGGTCGTGTCAGGATTTGCCAGCCCTAGTTTGGCGACCACTATACAATGGTATTGTGAAAAATCACGTCCAAACCACCCCTCACTCCTCATACTGAAAGGACTTTTTCTTATCATGTTTAAATTAGCTTATTATTATAAACTAAATATCATAACGGATCTATAGGGGAGAGGAAAGGAGGAAGGAGTATGAAAACCGTCGTGTGGTGGCTAGAGTGTGGCGTTTGTTTATTAGAAAATAGAGGGAGAGAAATCAATTGTTTACAGTTTTAATTTTTTTAAATATTTTGTAATAAATATAAATTAAGAACTAATAAAGAATAAAGAATAAGAGCAATTTCCCCTTTTCAAGTGTCCTAGAGACCAAAACGTAATAAGTTCGGTTAAAAAGAGACCAAATCCGTAATTTTTAAACTAGGATCAAATCCATAATATATATAAACCATAAGACTTATTATTATTATTATAATAATAATAATAATAATAATAATAATAATAATAATAATAATAATAATAATAATAATAATAATAATATTATTATTATTATTATTATTATTATTATTATTATTATAAAACATATTCTTATTCAATAAATTATCTATGAAACGATATGAATCACCAATTAGTTCAATAGAATTTGAGATAAATATATAATAATAATAATAATAATAATAATAATAATAATAATAATAATAATAATAATAATAATAATGTTATTATTATTTAATATATTATTATTATTATTTATTCATTATTATAAAGAATAAGAGCAATTTCCTCTTTTCATGCTCATGGCAACTAGCCAAGGTGTTTGTTGTGTATTATTGTTTTTTCTTTTTTTCAACTAATAGAATTTGAGATAAATAATTCTGTGTGGGTCCAGTAATAATAATGATAACATTTATAACTGCAGATGGTTAGTAATGAATTAATAATGTTGATATGAGGACTAGTGATAACAATGATACTAGTTACGACTACGGATGCTCTTATCAAGTCACCCCAACCCAAACCAAAGATTATATGGTAACAATTGATTGTCCTTCATGTATTATAAAGTTGTGTAAGATGGTGAACAACTAAACAAAAATGGCATATACTAATTAGTTTAAGTGAGCATCTTAGAAGCATAAATACAACAACACATACATATATAGGAAGAAGTTCATTTGAGAACCATTTTTAGTGCGAGAACCGCGACAACCAATTTGAGCCGTCCAATTTCCCATTCTTTAATGTCATTGTCCACCCATAAATTCCTTACTTGCACCATACCACACTCTATCCCTCCACGCTCTCAATCCATGAACTTCCCATATCCAAGGAATGGTTAAGATTGATTCTCGCGGTTCTCGCACTAATAACGGTTCTCGAATGAACCCTCCCCTATAAGTTATGGTTGTTATTTGGCATGATAACATTCAACTAAAACATATTTTATCCACCCCACAAACATTTTACCCTCATCAAGAGTTAACAGAAATTTCAAAATATACAAACATCATACTCAATATCTTTCAAAATGTCATCATCTTAATATACAACTTTCCATATTTAGCAATCCAAACTTTTCTCAAACAGTCCCAAGCTAAGGATTCAGTGATAATTTACTTAACATAGTAAGGAAGATCAAGCACATAGAGAAGGAAATAAGCCCAATAAACCCCTGAGATCCCACCAAAGAAGAACCCACCACTAAACTTGGCCCAACCATCAGCCGTTTGAAGTTGGTCCGGCTCCTTCTTCCTTCCGGTCAAAGTCAACGATGGTGCGGACGATGGCTCGCCTTCTTTAAAAGACGCGATCCCGTACATTGTCAAGCAAATGCTTAGAATCACAACCAACCCACCAGCAGCTAGAGATCCAGCTGCACCAGCATACTCTGTGTTCCTTAATGGGCCGGCCTTCACAAACGGACCCACTAGAAAGAACCCATGAGCTAGCCCAACCTCAATACCACGTAGCAATGGGTTGACTGCGGTGCGGTATCCAGGAAGGTTCGAAAGGTACCAGGCGATCAATGGGCTTGATGTCACCGGAGTCTCGAGGCTTCCGATGAATGGGTCACCGTTAATGGGTTGGATCACTTGGTAAGTTGGCTGCATAACATTAAAACTAAAATTATCAAACCATAAGTGATAAACGGGTAAACAAAGAGGTTTTTTCTGCTTACTGGGAGGTCGAGTCTTTGACTTAAACCATAAAGATTTTTACCTAGGCCACCTCAGGATGTTTACCTAGAAGGTTCGAACCCCTAGACCACCTTGGTGGTGGTTATCAAACCATAAATGATAAAACAAGCAAAAAAAAATTAAGTATGAGAAAGAAGACTGACCTTATCTGTTTTGACAGCCTTGATGGTGAATTGGGTGGATCTGGTAGAGGAAGGCAAGACTCTAAAGGGTGTACCAGAAATTCCCTTGGGAGCAGCAAGCCCTCTTGTAAAACTGGTATTGAGGTGGCTAGCCATGGTAGAGGCTGCTGTGGCCATTTTGTGCAATTCACTTGTAATTTTGGGTGTTTTTTTATACAATTAAAATAAATAATTTGGAACCTCACTTCCCCTTCAACTGCAGGGAAATCAAATGGTTATAGTAGTAGGGAAGAGGGAGACACAGCGTGACATGGCATACTGAATATCTTTTGGTGGTAGATTTGTGGTTGTGTCAAAGATGCTTCCATACACGTGTAATCCTGTTATTGGGTCACATCTGTTTGGATAGATTTTTCCCTTATCCACATTATTAGGCCTTGGATTTGGATATTGTGTTTATTTTATTCAAAATATTTAGTTTTTGCCCACCCTTAACGTTAAGAAATGGTCTCTCGGGGATTGGCACTAATATCTTGTGTATAGGACAAACTACAAAGGAGAAACAGTTAAATTGAAATTAAATATTTACAGACAAAATTAAGTAAATAATTTCTTTCATTTGAAACACATAAAAACATATGCAGTAATTACTGTCATTAATAATTTAGTATCATATCAGCATTATTAAGAGAGTATTCGATTAGCTTATTATTTTATGCTTATTATTAGCTGGGACGAAGTTTATATCAGCTTAGAATTAATCCGTTTTTAGGTTAATAAGTTCATAATCTCTTAATAAACTCTTTTAAAATGGCTTATTAAGGGCTTAATAAGCCTAGAGTCCAAGACAAATACTCATTTCCTAATAAGCTCCCTAAATAAGCTAATAAACCAATTAAATAAGTTAACCCAAACATCCCCTAAATTATGACTAACACCTCTTATTAATAAATTACATCACTATCATTGCTGAACTCACAAAAAATTAAATTTCTTTAGTGTGATTGGTTAAAAAATAGGATGAGTAACATACAAGCTAGTCATCAGAACAACCAACACAACCCTATAACCAGCCATGACTAAAGGGCGGAATAGATAACTAGCATGACTAACAAATTTGTGGAAGATGACGAGCTCCTCATCCTACTACTCCTTAGGCCATACATACTAATAACTATTATGACTGTTTGCCACATCAATATGATCATCTCATAACTAACAATCCTAGTAGTAACCGTGAAGACTAACTACAACATCATCATCACTATCATTACTAGATCCACATAATATTAATTTAAATTAATATGATTGGTTTAAAGAAATTTAAAAAATGATAATGAGGTTAAGTTGAAGTTGAAAAACTATGCATTCATCCTTGAACAAAGCTTACTTAGGTACTTATAATGCACTTGCAATAAGTTCTTAGTTATATTATCCTTCCGAAAACTTCACAAAATAAATTCATTTCAACACAATAATAGCTTATTGTTGTGCAAGCCCTAAAACAGATCTAATATCTCTTTACGTCGACAAGAACATATTGTCATTAAATTCTTACACATGACCATACAAAAACTCAAATATGATCTCATATTTTTCACTTGAAAACAAGAATCCTAGAATTGTTTCTAAAAGATGTATAAGTACAATTCATCATACCTTAAAGCACTACAAATTTTATAGCAACTATAGCCGTTCATACCTAAAGTAGCCAAATCATATTCGAGGCTGGCAACAACAATAGAGATCATTGACCTTGGACGTGATTAGTACATCATCAAGATTGTTTGCTACATATCATATACTACATATTAGATGGTATGATACTATTTTAACATATCGGTAGTATATGAAGTATAATTTTAGTGGTGTTTGAATCACATCTCTTTAAAAAAAATTAAATATTAGTGACTACTTGAAAATACCATATTATTGTGTCCCACTTACTTACTCACCGGGTTAATATACACTTTGAATGACTTCGAACCCGTTTGACCAGTTTGGTGTTTTGCTAAAATCCATTTGCTTAATCATTGGCATAATAAAAACTTAAGATAACCTGATTTGTCGATTTATAAGAAAAAAGGTTTAACTGGTCTTTTGGTAAAGTCTTGTTAATCATCTCTAAACTCTAGATTGGAAAATTCATACCATATAGACTACAAAAGGTTTCACCTTTATAATAGCTTGATCGAAAGGAATACCTCTAGCTTTCAACAATGAGATGGCCCTGAGTCCGAACTTTCTTTTCAACCCCGGAAACAAAGTCCTCCATACAAGACTTGTATGTATCCATGCCCACAACCCTGCCCGCCAATTCCAACCCCATATCCATCCACTTCTTTGCCTCAACCACCTGCCCCAACCTGACCGGCAAAGCTGCCCGGTTCCACGCTGTCATGGCAAGCCATTTCCCTTCCTCAACTGGATACTCCCCTGCCTGCAACCCCACCATGATCCTGTATGCTTTCTTGTACATCCCATACACCCCATCATCATCATCACCATCACCACTACCATCTGCATTGCCTTTATGAACACTTGTAATTGTAATTAGTTTCCTGAGAATGAGGGCAACAGTCTGATAGTCTGGTGATGAAGAAGAAAGGAGAGAAGAGATACAAGTGTTGAGACAAAATGTTGCTACTTCAGTGTTTGGTCGTGGTCCTTCTGAGGCATTAAGACCAATCTGAAGGAGATGATTCGGGTTGCTAAATTTGGAATTGCCGTAGTTCTTTATTAAGAGAAGCTGCTTTGTTTCTGTGTCATTTAGTCTTGAGTATAGATCATATGCACTTAATGTGTATATAAAGTAGAACTGGGGTTCGATCGTGGTGGTTTGATCATCATCTTGATGGCTTATTGAAGAGCCAGACATTAGCATCTGCATCAAATTGAAGATATGATTAATCAAGTTCTGCACATGTGGTAAAACGAGTAAGTCAGAGAGGTCAGGTGGCAGGTCAAAACTAGCAATTTTTGTACGGGTCAAAAACGGATAGCCAGATTGGGTTGATCAATAAACACTTTTTGGTCCTAACTTTTCTAAATTCTGATAAGATATTAAAGTGTTAAATATGATTGTAGAAACATATTTATTACAACAAATTTCTAATGTTTTGAAAACATAAATGTATACATTAATACTACACTCGTCAGGATTTTCATCCAGTTTGACCCATTTGACATGTTTCCTTTTTAGCTAACTGTTACCAACTTGACATGTTAGAGATAAAATAATCCAAGTCTACTCATTCGTAAGTAAAGTGGGTCAATATTACCAACTCCATGTTTCTTTTGTCTCATATCTAAAACACAATTAGTAGTACCTTTCCTGCTCTTTCTAGCAGATCGATAGCTTCTTTGACTTCATTATCCAGCAATGGGTTCTTACTTAGCTTCTCACCAGCTAGCATGGCAGAGACAGCTAATATCAGTGATTTGCATGCCATCAAATTGTTTCCCTCAATTTCTCCATCAATTGTAACACCGTAATATTCTGCACACATTCTTAAAAGTTCTCTGCATAGTTCATAATTCTTTTCTCTGCCACTTTCTAACCCAAGATTCCACAGGTTCAAAGCAAACCAGTTTCTTTCCCTCCTTCCAACCTCACCCGTCCCAAAAAAGCGTTCAGGTCCAAGACTAGAGAAACGAGCATGTGCTTTTTTCATATATTTGAGGACTTCATTTTTATTTTGAGGTTCTTGAATGAGAATTGTAAGAAGGGTTCGAAATACAATGACTTCTGTCGTTGGCATTGGTTTCCCCAAGGAAAAGAAGGTTAACAGACGAGATAAAGAGTCAACTGCAACAGGAAGAGCACGACATGCAATAGCTTCATGGGCAGAGAGTGAGAGGAATTCTGGGGTAAAGTCAATGCATGTAGGCATTGCTTGAACTTGAGTAATAGCACCATTAGGATCATTGTTTTGCAGAAAGATCTTGAACTGCATATTATTAGATGGCACATGTTTATAAGGCAGTCGATCATTGATTAAACTACTTGTAGCAAGAGACAAGTAAAGATTTTATGTAACAGGCTCAAATATACTCTATGGCCCATGAATATTTGTACTTGTATCTGGTTGACGCATGGTTCAAGGACTGAAGAAAGTTGATTCACTATTAGAGTTTAGACAAGTGCGTAGAAGTCAGTTGCGTATTTATAAAATAAAGTAATATTGTAGGCTTGATTAAGAACCATCACTTTATTTGTAAGGATGATAATAGCAAACATGCAGCTTTAATTTTGAAACTTCCTACAAATTTGGTTGCAATTGTCAGGGATAGATGGCGTATGACACCTGGACTTGTTCTTAAAATCTTAGAAAAAGAATGTTTTCAGGGATTTAAAGTTTAGGTCACATCGAATTCAATGCACTATTCTTTAACCCAAAGCACAGACACAGAAGACATACCTTCAGAAAAGCACAAGCAATGTTAGGTTCCAACTGCACTTGTGAAATACCAAGAAATATAAGTTTATGGAAAATATCATGGAAAGATAGTTTTGCTTATTTAGAATACACTGAGAAAACCTTAAATTATGAGAAAGTTCTTGCAGAGAATTTACCTTAGTAGCCTCGTCAATGTATTCTTGAGCTCTATCCAGCTGAGTCAGGCCTAGGTAACATAGGCAAAGTACTCTAAAGCCCTTTGCACGGAGAGATCTATTCTCTATGTTGTGAGGAACATATAGCAGAGACTTCTCAAACATTTCTGCACTCACTTCATAATCCTTAGACCGGAAATGATCTGCTGCACTGCAATACAACTTTGACATATCAGTAATATTTGGCGACAAACGTTAATTTCTATCAACAATAACATTTTTCTTCGCACAGAAACTTGTTTGATTCATAAACCCACGACATGATTCAGATTGGGTGATATGACAAGAGTTGTAAGTGTAAAAGTCAATGTTAGCTTGCATTGTTGCCCAATACAGTATTAGCGAAGAAAAGGCCCACCTTGTAAATCAATGTTATATACCAAAATGGCATTAAGCAATATTATTATACTTTGCATATTTGTGTAGGTTGGCATGCAAGATGCAACCAATACCTTATACACATGCAGAAGGCAATCTAGCCACGATCTACAAAACAGCATATTACATCATTTCAAAAGCTTATAATGAAATGGGGGTTCATTAACACGCTTTGAGCCAAAAGATCAGTTGTGATCCCAACGACAGCAACTTACCAGTTCCAGAGAAGAGCATGCATACCAGACCTCTGTTTTGCATGCTGCTCTCCAGAAAAAAGATCAACAACTTTCTCATTGGATACAAACTCAGCAACCACTTTAGCCCTAACCCTACCTTCCTCTCCATTTACACAATCACTAACCACTCTCTGAACCAGTCTAATTGCTGCACTAGCACTGATGTGGCATCTCCCTAAAAGTCCAAGAAAAACCCCCATTGCAGTCTCTGCGCCAGAAATGCCAACTGCCTGTAAGTATGACTCCATTGCTGATACCCAAACTCCCTCTGGGATTCCCTTATTTACCACCATGCTCTTTAATTCCTTCTCTGCTTCCCCATACCTTCCTAACCCTAACCAAGCCTTCATTGCTAACACACTCGAGCTGGGATGATCTTCCCCTTTTTCACCATCTCTTAGAACTCTCACACACTTCAAAACGCTCTCAAACTCATCTCTCTGCAAATGAGATGCCGCCATGAATCTCAGTGTCTTGAGCCGTAATTCCTTCAAAGCTAGGGTTTCCTCTGGCTTTTTTACATTTCTTAACCCCTTCTCACACAATTCCAAAGCTTCACTCATTAACTTCAACGCCTCGTTTACCCCAGCGGCTTCGTTTTTTGACAAAATCAATTTTCCGAAATTGATATATTGGGTCGCTAAAGCCACGTAGTTCTCTGCAACTCCAAACAGTAATCTCTTTGACCTATTTAGTAAATTAATCGCTAAATTCTTATCCGAAACCTCCCAGGCTGTTTTCGATCTCGCGATATGTAAATCTAGAAGCAGCCTACGCTCCTCACGATCGGACACGCTCGTAATTTCGACTTTTGACGTCAGATCTGTGGCCTTCTCGAAGCAATTGCTAGCGAAATCGTACCTATGGAGCTCATGCCAGATTGCACCTGTTCTATAAAAGAACGAAGCGCACTTGAAATAAGGAGAAGGGACGCCGGACACATCAACGGCGAGGAAGAGAAGATCAGCCGAGACATGCCGGAGTTTGGCGTGTTCGTCTGTAATTTTAGACGATGATGATCGTACGAAGTTAGAGAGATCAATGCATGCGTTCCATAAACGGTAACTCAACTTCCATATCTGAAGCTTGATGGAGTTGTGAAAGGGTGCAAGTGAAGTTAGTTGAGCCAGTCCGCGGCGGAGATCAGCGACGATTGACTCCGGCAAATGAGATTCCGGTGAGTGGCGTTCAATTTCAGTTGTTACTGCTTCTAGTTTGCAGAGTATATCAGATATTGGATCCTGTGACGGTGTCTGCCGGAGATCCGGCGAAGAGATCTCGGCGATTCTCATTTTTGGCGGCAATGTTACCCCGAGTTTTCAGGGGTGGGACCGTAATTTATAAAATAGTTTTTCAAATGCACGTAAAGTACTAAAAGAGCCCTTATAATTTCTTCACCGTTATAAAAGGCCCTTCAGATTCTTAATAAATTTACGAGATAAGAACATGGTTATAGAAAGTCCGTCTTGGCTTCGTCAAGGCTTGAGGCTTTTTTTTTTTAAAGAAAACTTATACCATACCAACGAAAAAACCAGTACAAGCAGGTGCAAATTGCTGCACCTTACAGCCAATGCAGAAACAACATCAAACAGACAGAAGCAGAGCACGAAACAAAACGAAAACAAAACACGAGCAAACGCAACAACACATTACATTACAATACCCTTAGGATAAGTTAACCACGCAGACCAATCCATTCTCTTATTTCTCAATCTTCCTGAAATCCAGCGAAATCCCGACGACTGCCACTCGAAAAAAACTTCACTGCTGCTTTTCTTCTTTTGCCGAAAGACCCAAAAATTTCTTCGATTCCAAACCAAATAGAGAGCAATCCAAATGCTTGCTTGCCAAATAGAGTTGCCGGTCTCTATCAGCGACATCAACGAGTTAAATGAAGACATATCCGATGACCACCACTTGAAGAACTCAATCCAGATTTGATACACCTTACTGCAGCTCCATAAAGCATGTTCGATCGTCTCTACGCCATTCTCGCATAAAGGGCATAACACCGAAGGAAGGTCCACCTAAAAATCAACAAGAGCTTTCCTAACCGGTAATCTCCCAAGCCTAACCCGCCATATAAATATGTTTACCTTCCTAGGCGCTAGTTTGTTCCACAAAGTATCTATATTCGAAGACGCATAATCTAGCAACACATCATCAAATAAACCTCTAAGGATATTGACCGAGAAAACACCATCCCCCGACATCCCCCATCTAAGCTTATCCGGACTGTTTCTAACCGGAGATATATCCACTAACAATCTACTTAGATCTTCCATTTCCCCCAATTCCCTACCCCTCGGTCCTCTCCTCCAATCCCAACACCATTTCCACTCCCTATCCATCCAACATCCCCCATCCCGAACCAAAGCTCCTTTAACATTTTCTAACCTGAAAAGCCTAGGAAAACGGTATTTAAGTTTGTCCTCTCCTAGCCATTTATCATCCCAAAATTTAATCGAAGATCCCTCACCCAAACTCTTACCAAAGGATCTAGCAAACCTAATTCCTTTCTCCTCCAATATCTTACCTATCTTAATGATGTTTCCCCACACCGAACTCCTCCATTTAAAGCCATCTACCCCAATCCCAATCTCCCCATCGTCCCCATAAATACATCTAATGACTCTATACCAAAGAACCTCCTTTTCACCAAGCCACCTCCACCACCATTTCCCAAGTAACCCCCAATTAGTAGCTTGAAGACTACCAATGTTTAGCCCCTCTTTTGAGTACGAATTAAGAATTTGGTCCCATTTTACCCAATGAATAAAGGAACCCGTCCCCCCTTCCCCCCCCCCCCTACCCCAAAAGAAATTTTTTCTCACACGCTCTAGTAACGAAATCACACTCTTTGAGGCACGAAACAAAGAAAAGAAATACTGTGGTAAACTATCAAGGATTGATTTTACCATTGTAAGCCGACCACCAATTGAAACCATACTTGCTCTTTTGTACGACAATTTATGATGAACCTTCTCAACTAAGCCATGCCAATTCCCCGCTCTATTCATGTCCGCTCCCACCGAGACCCCAAGGTACGTAAATGGAAATTCCCCATATTTGCACCCAACCTCACTAGCCCACGCTCGAACTTCTTGCTGTTCCACCCCCAAACCAATCAACGAACTCTTCGCGAGATTTATTTTCAGCCCGGACAAACACTGGAAGCAATTCAAAGTTAGCATCAGATTCTTGAAATTTCTAAAACTCCATTTTCCGAACACAATCACGTCATCTGCATACTGCAAATGCGAAATACCCACCTTCTTTGCACGTCCTACATTAACCCCCTCAAATTTCCCATTTCGAATAGCTTCTAACATGAGAATATTGAAACCCTCGGCCGCTAATAAAAACAGAAACGAAGCTAAGGGATCACCTTGACGAAGCCCTTTTCCATGCAAAATTCCTTAGTAGGAGAGCCATTTACTAAGGCTGACACTGAAGCCGAAATCAAACAAGCTTTTATCCATTTCCTCCATCGATCACCAAACCCCATTGACTTTATAATCTGTAATAGAAAGCCCCAGTTTATGTTATCATAGGCTTTATCAAAATCCAATTTAAAAATCAAAGATCTTGATTTTTGTTTCTTCAAGAAATTGACCATCTCATTAGCTATCAACGCCCCGTCTAGAATATTCCTTCCACGAATAAATGTTGTTTGAACTTCGCCTATCAATTTTTAGGCTTGACCATACCGTCACGACATGGTCCAACGCTTGAGCGTAAGTACACTAAGGTTTAGCTTGACATGTATTTACCTATTATAAATCGTGTTTTTTAGACGTGTTAGATGTACTGCGCAATATGAGCCGAATATATATAATTAATCAATTATAAGGATGGTTGGATATACCTCAAACAAAGAGAAAGATTGATGAACAACGTTATAAACCTATAATTATGAGTTTTTTTATATTTGTTTGTATAATTTTATATACATAATTATTATTTATATACAAAATTGTCGTCTTAAGTCGCGCCTTCTGAAACACAATGACCTCTTCATAGCTTCCAAGGCTTGAGGTTTGACCATGTCGCCTCGTCACATCTCACGTTATTTAGAACCTTGGATAAAAATGTGCAGCTTAGCGGCACCCATTGAACTGCTATAATCTTCTTGAATAGAGACATCTTTTTGTAGAGCTGAAAATGAGTGAGTTATAAAGACCGTTATTTCTGACAAAGAATAGAGTAAGGCTTTTTATCAATTTAAAGTGAAACAGAATGACATTTAGCTTTTATTAGAGCTAAAAGTTGTATATAAAACTATGAAATGATCGAAAAGCGAATATAGGCACATAGTATGGGTCTAGCTCCCATTTCCATCCTAGTTCTTTATATATATATATATAGGAAGAAGTTCCATTGAGAACCATTTTTAGTGCGAGAACCGCGAGAACCAATCTGAGCCGTCCAATTCCCCCTCTTTCAATGTCATTGCCCACCCATGAATTCCTCACATACACCCTACCATAGTTGATCCCATCACGCTCTCCATCCATAAATTCCACTTATCAAATCAACGGCTAAGATTGGTTCTCGCGATTCTCGCACTAAAATCGATTATCAATGGAACCCTTCCCTATATATATATATATATAGGAAAAAGTTCATGCGAGAACCGCGAGAACCAATCTGAGCCGTCCAATTCCCCCTCTTTCAATTTCATTGCCCACCCATGAATTCCTCACATGCACTCTGCCACACTCTATCCCTCCACGCTCTCCCATCCATGAACTTCCCATATCTAAGGAATGGCTGAGATTGGTTCTCGCGGTTCTCGCACTAACAACGGTACTCGCATGAACTCTCCCCTATATATATATACCCTATATATATATATATATATATATATATATATATATATATATATATATATATATATATATATATATATATATATATATATATATATATATATATATATATATATATATATATATATATATATATGCCGCCAAAATTTCTTAACAATGATCAATTTTAATCAAGGTTTAAGATTACTTCTTACAACTTCATACGAAAAACATTTCTCATTTGAAATCTCTTCTATATAATACAGACTAATTAGGGCCCCTGCTTGATATATCATTCTTTACTAATTGCATTACACAGCCCCAACCCCTCCACTCCCAAATAGCATCGTTGAGGGTCAAACTTCAACTTTGATCCACCACCGATATACATACAAGAAGAGAAAATTGGACTCTCTTAAAGTGTTTGTAAGTACGGAAGCACCCATCATAGGTGCTGCTAGAATCATGTAACATCCTGAAAATGGGCCTAGTAGTACCTAGTTGTACTTCATGCTCAGGTGGTTGTACCTTGACTTTAAATAAGTATTTTATTGGTTATTTTATGTTTTAGTTAGTTATAGTGGATATGTGATGTATTATGTGAAACTTAAGATTTATAAGTAAAAGTAATAAAGTGTAAAACGATTTCGCGTAAGGGTTCAGTAGATATCCACGTTAGTTGAAATGGGTAAACCGAAGCTGCGTTGCAAGTTGAATAGGGGAACAAAATACCCTCGTGGGGTATTAAACCCAACTAAGTCGGTCTGTATGTGTGTGTCCTTATCCACTGTTGAGTTAAAACTCAAACACAGTATATACACATACACATTCACGTATATTGCAAACACACACACACATTAGCTCTCTCAATCGTTGAAGAAGAAATCAAGAAACAAGAGATTTGCTTATAATTCCAGTAGCATAATCGAGTCCTATCTGCTGTGCTTCTTCCTTCTTTGTAAGTGTTTTCTAACTAGAACCCTAGTTTTTGTATTTGAAGGTGGTGAAGAGATTTAAGAATGTAAAGTGTGTTTTTATGGTTTGTTTTTGTGTCAAAATGTGTTCTTAAGCTTCAATTGGTGTTAAGAAACAAGTATAAACAGTTGGTATCGAGTTTTGGTCGATTAAGATGATTAAAAAGTGATTTACTGCAGCTGTGCAGAAACAGAGTCGAAGAACACTGCGTCGAGGGTCCTTGCGGTCGTAGGGGATAGCTCCTGCGACCGTAAGGGGATATTTGGTCCTTGCGATCGCATGGCATGGTCCTTGCGACCGTAAGCCTTGTTTTTGGTCCCTGCGACCGCAGGCAATAGTGCTTGCGACCGTAAGGCTTTGTTTTGTTGGTTTACCGCTTAAGAGCGAAGGAAATGAGGTTTACGAGCGTAGGTACATAACTTACGATCGTAACCAAACCTAGGACCATGCTTGCGAGCAAAAAGGGGTTACCCTTGCGATCGTAGGCTTTGGTTTATGGTAAAGGCCTCTTACGGCCGCAAGGGATAGCCTTGCGACCGTAAGGGATGTTGTTAGGGGGCTCTTGCGACCGCAAGGCTTGTACTTGCGATCGCAAGCAGGGGTCCAGGAATAATAGCTTGTTTAACTTGTGTTTTAACCTAAGGGCGCTATGTATAAGTGATGATCAGGCATGTATGTATTGTATTAGGTGTTCGGGAGGAAACGGAAACTGTTGATCGTTGTCTCTGCTTTCTGTGAGCTTAAGGTGAGTACCGGTTTCCCATGAGGCTCAGTAAGTAGTGCTAACCATTGTGTGTTTTAAACGTGTATTGGTGATTCTACGTACGTATGATGAGGTATGTTATGATGTGATATACCATGTTTATGATGATTAAAATTGCTGTAAAAGTAAGTTAATACTTGTAATGGGAATCATGTGGTAAGCGTATGTTATGATTAAGTTATACTCGCATGTTTTATTCACTAGTAAGAATAGAAATTGCTGTGATTATATGCGCGCATTAATTGGATCCTAATTGGATCAGCTATTTGTTTATGTAATTATGTCCGGACACTCGGGGAACTGTACAAGCAGTTTCCAACACGATTAAGGTCAATCAGGTAGATGGGTGATAATATCTGGTTGGGTTCCCAGTGTCCTTAGGGGCTATGAACTGGGGAACTAACGGTACTCAGGAGTATACGCTTGGGTAAGGTTATGCAGGCCGCCGTTCCTTGATTTGAATTGGGTTCTTCGCTTAGGCTGGAACCAGCATGATAGACAGAGTGCACTATGTAGACTGCTCTTCGCTCCCCCACTGGTGCAATTGGTGGCGGCTGATTCCTCGGCTAGGGTTGTTGAGTGGGGCTCGCTACCCTGCAAGACACGACTCCTGCTGACATAATTGGCGCACCACGATGTGATAGGGTAGCCCTGTGTGCTTTCCTGAGTTTTGACTGCATGCTTATTGATACTTATGTGCAACCTGTACTCACTAGCTAGTGTAGCTAACCGGTTCGTGATTTCCCCTTTTTACAGATAAAGATTAGGCAGCTTGGTGAGGCGGGCGCTTGTAAGTAATTGTACTTAACTCTTTTGGAACACTTTGCTGTTATATTTGTCTGTGACCTGATGGTCGGTTCTTAGTACGGTAATACCGGTTCGTTTTGAGACTTGGTTTTTGAGGTTAATATTTGTCAAGTCGGATAACAACACTTTATATTTTATAACCAGTGTTTAGTTTTCGTTGCATGCCATTAATAAATATACTTAAAAAGTTTAAATTATTCCTGATTTTAAGTTCGTGAAACCCGGTATTACAAATCATATATCATCTACCCTAAATTTATGGGTATTTTTGTAGTCTAAATAATATTTTCAGTTTTTTTCGCTTTTGGTCAAGATTTTCTTAGTTTTTTACTCATGAGTCAATCTTTTGTGTAATAACGAGCTTAAAGTTTAAGAGTTTGTGACCGATATATTAATTTGGCGCACGTGGCATATGAGATGAGTTATGATGATGTATCTTCTCTTCAGGACTTCGGGTTTGGTCCATTTATGCGATGCAACCCGAAGGTTTGGGCCTTGTCCTAGACTAATAGATTCTCCCCTATAAATTAGGGGTCCCCTTTAAATTTAAGGTAGGGGTGTGCATAGAAACTGAAAAACCAAAACCAATTCGTGACAAAACCAAACCGATAAAACCGAAACCATTTCAAAACCGGCGGTTCGGTTTTCAATTTTGTAGAAACCGATGGGTTCGATTTGGTTTCGAATTTTAACTAGAAACCGCCCCACTAAGCAACCGCCCCATTAATATTTAATATATTATATATATTTTTTAATTTTATAGTTTTTAAATAGAAGTCAATAAAGCCAATTAAATATTTCAAGGTCCAATTATTATGGTCAATAACTTTTCATTCCCTTTGTCATTTACTCTTTTCAGATCGATGATTATATTATGATTATAGGGGAAGGTTCAAATGAGAATAAGAAATTAATTGAAAATGAGAGACTAAATCTTAGCTGTTCATTTTGTAAGTGGAATTCATGGATGGAGAACGTGAGGGGATAGAGTATGGCAGGGTGCATGTAAGGAATTCATGGGTGGGCAATGACATTGAATGAGGGAAAATTGGACGGCTGAGATTGAGTCTCTCATTCTCATTTAATTTAAAGTTCTCATTTAAACTTTTCACTATGATTATATAACACAAAATATTTTTATGTTTTGAATATTTGAGTTGAAAATTGTATTTAGTGTTAAAGTATGTTATTAGACATTGAATTTAATGCTAGAAATTAGATATTGTGGCTGAAATTTATATATAATGTTATAAATATGAAGGTTAGTACAAGAAATTTGATATTAATATTGAAAACTAAGTGGGTTCGGTTCTAAAACCGAAACCAAACCGTTAATGACCAAAATCCGCCAAAACCGAAACCGATAGAAACCGAAACCATTGGGTTTAAAAATCCTAAAACCGAAATTAGCGGATTATGTTCGGTTTGAGCTTAAAACCGCCCCATGCACACCCCTAATTTAAGGGATCTCTCTTCTCTCCATCTTTTGGACACTCTCTACTCTCTCACTTGGAGTTTCTCTTCTCCTCACCGTCAAGAACCAGTCAAACTAGTCACCCCCTATCACTGGTTCTCAATATGGGCCAAGGGTTATCCATCAAACAATGAGAGATGAACGTCACGATTCTTCACCGGTCTCTTTCCGCACTCGTGTCTACTAACCTATGCACGAACAAGTTAATATATGTTTTATGATCTGCTTAAATTTTACTTCTTTTGAGGTTATTATTTAAGTTGTGGAATCTGATTGTTAAAAGGACTTGATTGGCTTATTGCCGTCATTGTAATAGTAGTTTGAGGATGCCAGAGCACCTCAATTTAGATTATGTTCCCAACTGAAGGGTAGGGATGAGTTTTTGACCGAAAAATCGAACCGGAACCGGTTGGAACCGGGTTAGAGTATTCGGTCCGGTTATCGGTTCTCCAAAAATCTCATTTTTGGTTTTTGGTTCTTTTGGTTTCAGTTCCGCCGGTTATCGGGTAGTTTAGTCTTAGAACCGGAACCGGTTGGTATGTGATTTTGTATTTGTCATATGGTTGCCTATGAACTATTGTTTTATGTGATATGGTTGTTTATTGAACTACTATCGTTGGCGATATGGTTAAAGGTTATTGTCTGTAAGAATGAAGTCAACGAATTGTTATATGTTAGTGTCGCTGATTGATGCATGTTCACTTACAATTTCAAGTATTTTTAGTGTTAACTTTAGAGCGTTTAGTTTTTTGGTTATTAGTTAACCTTTATAGGTAAAAAACAACTAATATAAACGTATCATATTTGCCTTTAATAACAAAAGGTATTCACCGTTTAGACAATGGATGCATGTTCACTTATGATTCCAAGTATTTTTAGTGTTAACTTTAAACCGTTTAGTTTTTTGGTTATTAATTAACCTTTATAGGTAATAAACAACTAATATAAACGTACCATATTTGCCTTTAATAACAAAAAATATTCACCAGTTATCGGTTATTTCGGTTCCCATTCTTAAAACCGGTTCCAAAGTAAACTTTCGGGCTTATCCGGTTCTATACCTTAAATAACCGGTTAATAACTTGAACCGAAACCGGAACCGGTTCCCTTATATCGGTTCGGTTTTCGGTTCTAGATTTTACCAATTTCGGTTATCGGTTATTTCGGTTCCGGTCCGGTTCGATCCGGTTTCGGAACCGAATACGCCCCTACTAATGGGAGCCTACCCTTTGAACAAAAATTAGAATGATTAGCTTGACCCATATGGAATTTGTAGACGCAATTTTCATAGTTTAGAGAACAAGTCCATTTGGGAGTTCTCTTTTTCTTTTTGTACCAAAAACTTTATTCATAAAAAAGCATCTCTAGTCTGATGATGGATGTAGCTTGATCACACAAATCAAATTAACTAAATCATATAAAATTTTGCGTTCTGGAATCTTGATTATCTTGCCCTTCGTCTTGTTTAGATAGTATAGTTATCCGGATTTGCTTTATACACGTAACACATCTGTATTGTTTTTCCACGTTTATGTTGTGCTAGGAACTCCCTTAGACTTTAATTAAAAAAAAGATAACATGATTTTTTTAATTGAGTGGTGTCACGTTTGTAGCATTCGATTCTCGTTTCATCATATATGCTAAATTTGTTTAATTGTTGTTAATGGTTTAATTCTTGTTTAATCATAGGATGTGAGGGTTGGACCTAGAGGTGCACATCTTCGGATTTTAATCCCATCCGGATCGGATAAAATCCGGACCGGATTTTTTCGGTTTTTTTTTTTTACCGGATTTTCGGATTGTAACCGGATTTTCTCGGACAAAAGTGTAACCGGTTTCGGATCGGATAAAACCGGTTAAATCCGCTCCGGTTTTATAAAAAATCGGTTCGGATAGTTTTTACACAAAATCGGATATTCGGATTTTTTGTGCACCTCTAGTTGGACCCATTACATAGCTTATTGGCCCCGTTTATTTTTCACCTCAACTAAAAATCTATGACGGATAATTACAGAGATATTCACCAACAATAGAGTCTCGAGGAAATTAGTTGAGGCGAAAAACAAAGGTTATTTCATAATCAAGTTCGAAAATTATTTTACCAAGATCTTTCATGAAAAATTTCGTAATGTGAAATAAAATAAGAATTGACTTTAGATATTCATTGGAAAAACTGATTTAAGAAAGTCAAACTACACCTCCCTAAGACAAATTTTAATCATCCCGTCCAAAAAAATAGTTTCACTTGTGTATGAACAATGACATTTACCTCAAAAAGTCAAACTACACCTCCCTAAGACAATAGAGTATACAGAATAGCATAAACAGAAACAATTAACAGAAGTGCATATATTAGAGGATTACAAGTCCAGTGTCAACTAATATAACCAGGTTTAGAACTAAACATAGCCTTCTTAACATACTTTTTTTCTTCCATATTAATAGGGTAAAACATCTATTTAATTCAACAGGGTTAACTCCTAGAAGTTAAAATAAGTCGATGATATAAAAGTAACGATTCGCCTAAAACCTTAGTGCAGATAAGGAGCCTGGTAGTGGTAACCGGTTGCGAAATAGTGACCATGGTTAGGAGCAATGTTGTAAGCCATGTACTGTGGGATGTGGGTATCAGGGTAAGCATAGGATCTGTTGTCATACATGTACTGTGTCGGTGGTGGGCCATACCTATCTGTCATCCTACCATACAAGTTCTTGTCAGCACCAGCAGTGATGTTAGTGTTTCGGGGTGCATATCCTCCTGCTATCATCCCATTGGCTCGGGGTCTTTTTGGTTGAGGTTTTCCAACTTCTGTGGCTCGTTTTTTGTCAGCCTTTGCTTTCTCGAGCTGAACGATCCGTTTTTGGAGTGGGGCTAGCGGGTAGTCGTCTTCAAGCTTGTGATCTTCAATACACTTGATGATAGCTTTCAGTGCAGACAGTTCTCTTTCGCTCACATCATTCTGGAATTTGAAAATTTTGAATATGTAAATCTCAACTATGTTATGGAGTATGCAGTTTATAGATTGCATTTTCACCCGTTTACTTTAGAAACGGGTTGAAAATGCAAATGAGTTGGAAGTGAGTCAAGTGACCCTGTGTGTATTAAATGCTTACAGCCTGTTAAAACTTATATTCAAAATGTTTACATTATTAATATCTGAATAATAAAGTAGTTTTAGTCATTTTTTATACAATAATAAATTCATATAAATTAGAAAGAAAAGAAGAAAAAAAAGGCAGCGGTCCACCCAACCCGCATTTACCTGTAATTAACAATAACCCGTTTTGACGGTATAACCAACCTGACTGACCATAACGAGTACAAAAACAGACAGTTTACAAGTAATTATTTCAACCAATAATAAGCTCAAATGTGGAATTAGAAAAACAAGCAGTTACTAAAATCATCAAATGAAGCAACACTTGAGCAACCTTCTAGAGCCTAATCAACTAAGTGAGGATGAACATGACTGTTATTAGCTTTTGTGAAGCATATAGAAGCTAACTACCCATAATCAATATAGCTGTTTTAAAATTGTTATTGATATAATCTCTCTAAATTTTTAACTTTCTTTTGTCAGATTAAGTGATAAGATAAAAGTCAATGTATTTCTAATTAGCCACATAAACGATGCTTCGTCTTAAATTGGGTTCAAAGTAATTTGTTTACAGAAGACGAGATGCTGTTTCAGATTCAAGCCAAAATATTACAAGGATGAGCTTCTTAATAATCATTTGAATTAAGCTAAAAAAACTCACCGAGTCACTTAACTAGTTAAAACTTATTAATTCAATAAATCAGGAAAACCAAATTAATCCCCGCTTTATTTCTCATTATTTTGTGATATGCTTAGTCCAGCAATGCTTAAATTTTAGGCCACTAATCAGAGAGATTTAGAAGTCTTATGTGGTGCAGAAAATGAGTAACAAACCTGTGTAGTAGGGGACAAATTCCCTGATTTGATGGCTGAAGGGACTCTCCTTGCTTCACTCAAGTAAGATTTCAATAATAAGACTGGAGAAAATTGATGTGTAAGCTCAAAAGCAAATGCTAAGTTAACAGCATCAATATGCCTTCCACTAGTCACCAGCACTTCAATTACACCTGACAACAAGAAAAGGAAAACGGATTAAATAACTCAAGCCTACTACTTTTCTGCATTATTATAAATTAAAGTTTAAAAAGCGAATAAAAAGATCAAAAACCGACCAGGCATCTTCTCAGACAACCCAAGGAAGCGGCACAAGTCAGCTGTCTGGCGGCGACGAGATACCATCGGTATCAACTTGGATAAATCTTCTTGAACAAAGTCGGAATCGATACCGAAAGTAGCAATAAGTTGCAAGAAAGCATGAGCCTCCAAAGAGTTCCCGTTGCTCGCATCCACATCAAGAGTATCTAATTTTGGTTTCCATTCCTCAGCAATAACCTTTGCCCGTTCCTTCACGTCTTTGGAGATTACCTTTGAAACACCATCCTCACCAAGATTTGTTAACAAGATGCTAAGACACTCCATCAACATGATACATGTTCTTCGTTGACCTAAAAGATTTGAATCTTTTTTCCCATCCATGTTTGAATCCTCTGACATGTAGAAACCATTAAGTGAATCCAAAACCAGACCACCAGGATCAGCTGCAGCCTTCAATGCAATCGGAATCTCTTCTTTTATGGAAGCAAGATTCTTTCTGTTATCTGATATAAATTTGTGCAGTCCCTGTGCATCATTCTCCTCACATAATTTGGCAAGCTGGGGATTTGATAACGCCTTCATGTCACTATCTGACAACTTTCTCATATCATCCATCTTACTACACTCAGAAGCCATAGCATCAGGTGGTTGTGGTTCTGGTTCTGGTATCTCTTCCATAACAGGATCCGGTTCTGTGATTACATTTCTGTGTTTCCCGAGGGCATTAGCAATTGCAGAAACAGCAGCATCCCGTTTCTCTTGAAGTCTCTCCATCGAAGCTTCTTCTTTAGAGATTACAGCTGCTTGACGTTTCTCGAGCATTTGTCGGGATTGAGTTGTTTTCATTTCAAACTCTTTTTCTTGGTCTTCCAGCTCAGTAAAACGCCTCTTCAAGGACTTCTCGAGACCTTGAAAATGATCCTCAATTTGTTTCCATTTCAGGTTAAGGGTTACTGCTCGGTGACTTTCTAGCTCAGCAAATGCCCTCTGAAGTTGTTTTATCTTAGAGGTTGTTGACTCTAAGAGTGTAGCAACAGATTTCACATCTTCCATGACAAACTCGAGCACCAGAAACCTTCAAAAAACCAAGACACAATTAATGTTACAACTAATGAACTGTAAATAATAATTATTTAGCGAATGTCAACATTGGGGAACAATACTTGGCCTTCTAATTCTTGACTTCTTGCATACTAGATTCAAGCAATCTGACTTGTTTGTTGTACCATGTATGGATTGGTTTGTGGTAAAGCTAGTTTACTGCTAGTTACAGTAAATGGTTTGTGGGGTAGTCTCATCCATTATGGGTCGTTTTGGTGCATGGTACAATTAGGGAACTGATCCGGACTCTTTTTTGCATTCAAGACGGTACAAAAAGATCAATAACATGAAAATTAGAGAGGGTACTTATATTTTTTTTGTTGGAATTAGACAATGTAACTAAATTTGATTATATTACTAGATTCTTTCTTAGTGTTTTGCAATTAGTACACTTCTATGTTACCAGCAGATATGAGAGAATAGAAGTATAGAACGATTATATTTTGCCAGTAATACAAATGAAAGACAATGTATTGCCAATTTGAGGATTCTCGGTTAACATGAAAATGGCATTCCCTTCATCTTGATTCTTCTCAAAGATATGCATTTCCTATCTTCCATTACACGTTTTCACATCTATCCATATCTCATTTTTAGACCCTTATGTTATGGTGACGAGGAGGATAGTTGAGACTTGAGAGAAAGTAATTATGACAGTTGAGATTTGAGAACTCTCTCTTACAACTTATACTGCTAGCATTTGGACCACCTTAACTATCTTTTACTTCCAACCATCAGCTCCTAGTATAAATATAGATCCCTCTGTGGTTAAAGAGGATATCTGGTGAAACCAAGATCTCATGGTTAAAAGAAAGAGAAGAGGCCACAGGGTCAAACAACACGGGCTGATGGTAAAAAAAATGTGATCAAAAACATAAACTTCCCACCGGTGAAATCTATAATCACGAAACAAAACAACAAGGTCAGCTATCATACATCAATATGCTAGAATATGTTGAAATAGATCAAATCCACAATTGGAACATAATTGACATGGACATGAACAACCTATAAACCACATGTCTGTGTAGGAACCTTTGATTCTCTAGATATTTTAACAACTAGAAATCTTATAAACAAATCAGATTACTTATAAAGCACACTCCTTCTCCAAGATGAGCATGAAAGCTGGAAACATAGTCTAGAAAGGATTTGTAGAAACTATTAAGTTAACATTTAACTGAAAAATACTACATTCGCTAAATCGACTACACCAATACAAGATTTACCAACATATAAAAAAAGAAAATTATATGAATTCAAGCATCCCTGATGCTTGATCTCTTCTAGGACAAACCCTAACTTAGGCATCAGGAGCTCAAAACCAGACAACCCTTGGGTTTGAGATTCTATTTTTTTTCTTTCTTTTTACATTTTAACACACAAAGTGATCAAACAAGTCTTCTGAACACGAATTTAAAACACATGAGTTAGAAACAGAAGCTCCTTTACTAAACCCCTAAGCATCCTATGATATCTATGAAACCTTAAGACTAACACCAACACTATATCAAAAAGATGTTAATCATGCAAATCAACCACTTAAATAACCAAATAAATAACTCCATAACCGTCATTATGATGACCCAATTAAAAATGTCATAAAACATCTGAAACTGATAAATCAATCATCAACTTCATAAGGTACTTGACAGCCAGATCAGCCAACAAACCACGATTACAATTACAAACAATTAAACATATCAAGAAATCAAAATCAACCTCTACAGAACCAAGCTAAATTTGAACCAAATTTCATTAACGAAAACCATAATTTAGCTGCTACCATCAAAGGAGTTGGTAAAAAAAAGGTAGTTGGATCTAGAAATTGTAAGCACGGCTGGTGTTACAAAAAGAATACAATGAGTAAACTCACAGCGAAGGGTGGCGACGGCGACGGGCGACGGCGAATCGGAGAGTAGAGTCAAGGCATTTTGGGTGTTGGAGAAGGAGGGTTTCGCGGGTACACGGCAAATGGAAGAGAAAGAGGAAAGTGAAAGAAGGTTGAAATAAGGAAGACTTAGAGCAAAAGAAGGCGGCTTTGGACAAATATTCTCTTTTTTAAGTAATTTCTTGCAAATTTCACTTCTGCCAGACTCAGTTTTTGCTATTGTCAATAAAAAATTATGGATAAACTGACTAGTCTACAAAAGTATAACTACTAACTAGAATACTAGATATTATTATTAACTATAATATTATAATAATAATAATAATAGAATATTTAGGAAGCATATGGAATTATTGCATCAACTTCATATATAGTTTGTTTTAGGGGTGTCGAAAAAAGCCGAAACCCGAAATAACCACCCGACCCGTTAAAGGTTCGGGTATTTCGGTTCAGGTATTTCGGTTATCGGGTATCCATATTCGGTTATTTGGGTAACCCGTAGTTAATTCGGTTCGGTTATTGGTTGGGAAAAATAAGTTTCGGGTATACCCGAAATACCCGAAATTTTATAAAAAGCAATTAATAGCTTTAATGACTAGTACATAATGCATTTCAAGTTGTAAACTCATTCTCCCATGCCATATTGCTATTTATGTGAAAGTTTTTAAAAAAGCCCACAAAGAAATATATATGTGCTATAATGCAAGAGAAGTAATAATACAGTAAACAAAAACTTTGTTTACTGTATTATTACTTCTCTTGCATTATAGCACATATATATTCCTTTGTTTATTTTATGTGTAGACTAAATTACATAATTAGTTGTTTTAGAATTAAGGTTTTTTCTTAAACATTAGAATACGCGCACACATTAATTTATTTTTGAATTTATATTTTTGTCTGCAAACCATATGTCATGAAGAAAACCTTACACACATTGATACAGCTATACTACAAGCTCTTTCATATTTGGTTTTCTAAGTTTAAAAGGTGTAAACTAGTATTCTATTCTGGAAAATCTCACACTATTAGTCCTTTATTTTAAAAAATTGTATACTATTAGTCCTTTATTTTAACCATCAAATAATTAATATTGTGCGTTTTTTCAGAATAAATGACAAAGTTTGCAACCTTTTGGTTTAAACGATCAGATGTAGAATATCTCAAATTTAAAAGTATCAACTGTATAATTCACTTGGTATTATATTGATTTATTTTAACAGTAATAATATAATGAAAACAATCTCAAAAAACTTATGACACAAACAGTTTGCAAGCCGAAAACAACAAAAACAACTAAACCGAAAAACATAACCTAGTCCAAAAAAACCAATAGTTAGGATAAGAAGAGAGCAAACAACCCAACCCAAAAATAAAATTGCAGAATCTTCTATACACCATAAGACGAGTACACCTTAGAACCATGAGATTCCGATTTGGAAGCCAATTCTTCCATCTAGCTCCCCTAGGCTTGAAGCAACGAACTTTAAGGCAAGCAAACAAGCTCAATTGCACCTCGCTAAACACATCCAATATTGAACTCTTAAATATATATGGTAAAATATGTATTTTATAAAGTTTAACAGCAACACCATTTAAGTTAACCATCAAATGTCTAATCATGTGTAAAAACTCATTAAAGGACATATTTTGTAACTTTTTGACTTAAAGTGTAACACTGTTCTCACTAACACTATTATGAACACGCGCGGAAGCTTAATTAACAAAATATAATATAATATATATTTGATCAAACACAACTAAACAGGTTTGCTTTACAAATCATTTACAGTGTTACTACAAAACAGGCTCTTTACAAAAACATCAGATATCAGAGTTAGATCAGTCCCAAAATTCCAGTTTAGCTCTTTAATCCATCTACCTGGATTCTCCTGAAAAGAAATCAACAGTGGGAAATTAGCACAAAGCTAAGTGAGAGAATAGATATCACAAACATACAAGGCATAAAGCCCAAAGCAAAAAGCTCAAGCAAACTAGAGAACCGGCGGTCTTGCGGGACCTTCAACCAAATGCCGGCCAAAGCATAGGTCTACCGATAGCCAAGTTACAACAGATAACAATAGTAGCACTTCTTGATCACAACAAATGCAAATCAAGACAACTACTACTACTGTGTATCTCTAAACATAGGCCCAGCTGAATTGTCTACCGCCAAGCTGATCTCATGACAACATGTATATATATACAGTAAAAGAGCACATCAGGTGATATATCTTATACGTCCAAGATATATATCCACTCACCGATATCTTCAATGCTCAGGGAACTCAGTCTTGCTTACTACTGAGTCTTGCTACCACCTGAACAAACAACCAACAATCAGTATTTGCTTAATCAACAAACAATAAGCAAAATACTAAAATCAAACATATATGCACAATTAACCACAAGTACATATCAACTTATGTATATACAACAATATACCACAATTCACGATTACCCTTTACTTACTGTAATCCTGTGAATTCATTCAACTCCTTAGCTTAGGCAAAACATTCATTCCTTTCACAAGACAAGGCTACAAGTTCATGTTTAAACTTAATCTTTCATACACAATGTTCATCAATTCCGAGCATAGGCAAAACTGGAAATCCGATTGTGTTCAAATCCGATAAAGCCAAATCCGATAAAATCAAATCCGAGAAAAGGCAATCCGCTAAACATGAAATCCGATCATCCAAATCCAAACAAAGGTAAATCTGATAGAATCGGATTCCAAGATAATCCATTATCCAATAAAGGTCAAATCCGATCATAGTCCACAATCCCGATAGAATTGGGAATCCGATTAAAATCAACAATCCGATAAAATAGTCGGAATCCGAGTAAAGCTCATCAATCCGACAAAAGCTAAGGCACAGTTCTATTTTATTGGATTCCTACTAAATCCGATAACTTCTATCGGTTTTCAACAATCCGATCAACTCATACTTAAAATCCGATCAATTCAACCTTTAACAAAACCGATAGATTCAAACATGATCATAACTTCAATTTTCGATCTGATCTTATGCATGCAATCACATATATGTTTCCAGAACTTAATTCTAAACATATATTAATCATACTAACATCAATTACTAACAATTATGCACCCTTGATCATCAATTCATCATACTTTGCATTCAATCGGTTTTCACATAATAACCACATAAATTCAAAATTAGCATCCGTTAATATATGGTTTCTGAATTTTAACCTTTTGAAGATGTTAATTGCTTCAGATAAACAGATTGCACAATTCAAATCAACAAGAATTCAATTCTTCTTCTTTGATTCTTTTTCTCGGCCGTAAGCACACAAACACACACTTACACCTCACAATTTTGCATGTTATGAGTAATTAGGTGGTGTGTTGGGTGGTTTAGGTGTCAACCGAGACACCTCATCATCCATTAACAATAATAATTATTTTAATAATAATTATACACATTTTAATTAAATAAGTTAATTAAAACACACAAACAATTAATTAACAACTAATCAATCAATTAATTAAGATAATTCTACTTAATTACCTTAATCCCACTAGGCCGGTAAGGAGAGTGTTACATAAAGGAATGGTGTAAGTATTTCTAATTCTAAAATGACCAACAGTGTGATTGACTCTTTTATAAATTATTGATGTTATATGAATTATATTAAGGGACTATTTTCTCAAGAAATTAACTCAAACTCGATAATGATATATTTGTTAGGTTTAAAGATTAAACTACAAAGTTTTAATCTTTTTCTTAACATCATATTTGTTAGCAGCAAAAGCAATAAACATTTTAACAAAGTCATACTATTCCAAAATCGGATCTAGATAATATCTTACCTCAAGAAACAAAAAAAAAACTTATAAGAAGGTTTAGATAAGTTTACCTGAACTGCTCAACCTATAATCCACTAGTGATAATGTAGATGAGGACTCTTACTAGCTGGAGAACCGCAACCAACTATCAACACCCGAACCTTGTGTGATCTTAGTTTTGGTATAACACACACACAACACCGAAACCTTAGTTTTGTTCTAGAAATCGTCACAAAGAGGGGAGAGAGAATAGGTGTTTAGGTTTCTTGATTTTTGTGTATAACCTTAACGCTGTGTTTCCGAGTTAAAATTAGGGGAGAAAAACACAGATTTAGGAAGGAAAATGAATTTTAATTGTGTTCCCAAGTTTTCTACGGGAGAAAAGAAAAGAATTTGGAAGGAAGATTCTTTGTTATTTTCTTTCCGGATTTTCCTCCCAAAGTAGGGAAGATTTTGGAAGGAAACAAAAAAACACTTCAAATTTCACTTCTCCTCTAATTTTCTTTCAAACTCGGGAACACGTAATGACAAGAACATTTCCCTTTCTCTTCTTTTCTCTTCTTTCGTTAATTTTCTATCCTTCCATTTTCTTTCCACATGTAACTCTGGAACACAGCGCAAATGTAAACCTTAACACTTTTTTTATAGGATTAGAAATCCGTATATAAATAAATTTATATAGCATTAGTATTTATTAAAATCCTTTTAAAATTTATAGGATAGGTGAACTAATATGAAATAGTTATCAAACCTTATAAAAATCAGCCATATAATATGTTAAATTTGATTTTTATCATTAATTAATTCATAATTTTACTAATATATATATATATATATATATATATATAGGGGACTGTTCAAACGAAAACCGTTTTTCGTACGAGAACTGCGAGAACCAATTATAGCCATTGATCAAAGAGATGGAAGGTTGAGATTACAGAGTTGTTAATGGATAACCTTAAACTAATCAAACTTATCATTAATTAATTAAGGGTAGTTTAGACATTTTTACATTATCCCCGCATTTTTTAAACTAATATATACATCAAACGGAAAAGTGTTAAATTACGAAAATTATACCAAATTAACGAGAAAATTATGCTCTTTAATTTGAGACCGGTCTTGTTATATTTTTTCAAAATTTTTTTTTGTTTGCTGGGTTTTTTTTCTGTACAGCTCGAAATTTGCACTAGTGCAAATTTCGCAGGGTTTTTTTCTGTACAGCTCGAAATTTGCACTAGTGCAAATTTTGTTGGGTTTTTTCTGTACAGCTCGAATTTTGCACTAGTACAAATTCACAGAGTTGCACTTGTGCAAATATTTTGCATATGTGCAAATTCACAGATTTGCACAAGTGCAAATAGTTGCGAAAGCGCAAAATTTTGCACATGTGCCAACATTTGTACAAGTGCATATATTTGCACAAATTCACCTAGTTTTTTCTATACGTATGTAGATATGCACAAGTGCAAATGTTCCGATAACCCCGTTAATACTCACACGGACCATACGAACAGTGTAGATCTTATTTTGTTGTAATTTATCCTACATAAAAATTAATTCATCCGTGAATCCAATTTTGTAATGTCATTAAAAAAATAGATCCAATTAATGAGAAGCTGTAGTTTAAATTACTTCATTAGAAGAAATTAGTAAGGATCAAAAGCTCAAACAAATATCAAACCTAAAATAAAATAGAAACTACTTTCAGACAATTATGCTCTTTCAACAAAATATGCTTTGACAGATACCTACTTACAATTCATTCCATTTTTAAGTTGAAACCAAAGTCAATATAATAAACTAAGTGAACTTTTGTAGAGCCCAGTTTAAAGCTGAAAACCCAAAACAAATTTACAACTCAAAGATTAGAAAGTAAATTAATAAGTTCTCATAAAAAATAGAGCTTGATAAATGAAAGGCTTGAAACCAATTACTGGATTATTCCTATCATCACACCATATGATTTAAACCATAAAATACATAAATCATCATCATAAATTACCGATCTGTAAACCGTATTTGATTTCTAAGTTGTTTTCATGAAAAAATGGCGAAGAACAATCATATATTAATACAAATTCTGGTAAGAAAAAATCTATTCAAAATATTACATAAAAATGTACTTCTAGTTAGGCAACACACAATCCATAATAACCTTCTAAACATATAAGAATACAACATAGAGGGCATAACTTACATATGGCATTGCATAGGAATTCATAGCCACTTATCTTGTTGAAAGTCCATCTTTCCAACTTCTTTTTTGCAGACAAACAAAACCCACTTATTCCCTTTCTTCTTCTGTCCACCGCTTTTCACCGTTTCAAATTATAGCTCATCGAGGCCTTTCACCGTTTCAAATATATATAGCTCCAAATTATACCTCTTCACCGTTTCACCTCTTGCCATCCATTACTTTATTTTCATGCGAATATTATGGAACAACACATTGAGGAATGGACTATTCTTCATTCTTCAATCCATACGCTATCGAGAGCCAAGAAGTGATTATGATTTCCCAAATTGATTACACACTTGCCGAGAATGTGTATGTGAGTTCCGATTAGGAAATTTTGGGTCATAATTAAATGTCACGTAGATAACAATTTTGGGCCCTAACAGAGTAGAGGCCCTGTTCTTATGCACATGTTGCACCTCCGTGAGGTCGGGCCTGGGTGGTGGCACCAGATCCATAGTTGTTGCACTAAAACAACGCCATAGGTTACGGTCGCCGAACCGATTCAGTGAGAGTGTCGGTTCGTGATCAGATCTGACCTCGTAGGTTGTCTCAATCGTTGAACATGGTGGTAGTACGAGAATGCATCAACGGACGACGACAACCTGGGAAGATGGTGTCTGCAGTCGCCGGCACTGACGATGGCCATGGTAGTGATCGTCGGCCGAGAGATATGTGAAGAGTCGGTGGAGAGAAAAGTGCAAAATCAAAATGGAAGGGAAGAGTGTACCGTGTACGCTACAGACTATTTGTATTCATTTGACAAAAATACCCTTGTCATTAATTAAAAACATGTAAGGTTAAATAACAAAATGATTGGTTGAAAATGGTTCTTGCAGTTCTCGTACGAAATACAGTTCTCGTTTGAACTGCACCCTATATATATATATATATATATATATATATATATATATATATATATATATATATATATATATATATATATATATATATATATATATATATATATATATATATATATTAAGCCAAATAAATATATAATTATTTATTGGTATTAATAACCATTAAATTAAATCCATTAATTTAACATTCTTTTATTTTATAAATTGTTAAAAGCTCACATAATATTATTTCTCATTTATGTAGTTGTTACTGAAGCTCAAATTATAGTACTTATATATGTGATTTTCGAGTATCCTATAATATTTATTATAATATTATATGACTATTGTGCACATAATCCTTAACAATACAGAAATTGGGTTTCTTAGTTTCATTTATAGGATAACAAAAATAATAAAAATTAAGGATAACAATAGATAAACAATTGACCAAATAATAGAGGACGACCTCCTCATAAAGAAGTTGGGCGCCCATTTTAAATAAATAATCAAATATTTAGCTTAAACATATCCAACCATCAATAAAAGGATAATAATATTTATTTCATAGATATAGTGTAACACCCTGATAAAGGGCCTAGCAGTGTAGGGTTGTACTTTGTGCTTTGTTACTTGTAAAGTGACTTTAAGTGAAATAATAAAGTGTTATGTGTGATATTTGTGTCTTGTGTTTATTATGTGATTATGTGAATAGTGTAAATCGTGTTTTAATAGTGATAAAGTGTTATACGGTTTCGTGTTATGATTCCGTAGATATCCCCGTTAGTTGAAACGGGATGGCGTGTGACAAGTTATAAGTTGGAAAGGGGAACAAGATACCCCGTGTTTAATTATTGACCCCAAGGTCGGTTTATATGTCTGCCTTATCCCCTGGAGTCAATCAAACACACACACTAAAACACATACAAACATACGAGAGTTCACACACATATTTCTCTCAAGATTGAAGTAGAAATCAAGATTCAATCTGTTGCAAGGAGTTCTCTAGCTGATTCATGTACTAAATCAGTTGCTTCTTCTTCTATTTGTAAGTGTTCTTTGAAGCTCAAGTTCTTGTTTTGGTTCTTGAAAGGGTTACACCACTTTAATGGTGTAGATCACGTTTTTTATGGTGGGTTTTGGTGTCAAGTATGTTTGTTAGTGTCTTTGGGTGTCTAATGAAGTATACAAATGATTAAAAATTGAGTTTTGGTCGAAAAAGGGGTAAAAATCGGGATTTGCAGGGATTGACGAACAGGGACGAAGTCTGCTGTGCAGACCCTTCCTACCCCCGTAGGGAAAAGTTCCTACCCCCGTAGGGATAATTTCCTACCCCCGTAGGGAAAAGTTCCTACCCCCGTAGGGGGGTGTTTTTCAGAGTTTTTGAAATTAAGCCTTCTGTGGCCGTAGTAAGATGTTTCTGCGGCCGTAGGAGGGGTTTGCTGATGTCCTGCAGCCGTAGGACATGTTTACTGCGGCCGTAGGAGGCTGTCCTATGTTAATAGCTTGTGTAACTTGTGTTTTGACCTATGTGCATTATGTGTAAGTGGTAACCAAGATTGAAACTGATGTGATAGGTGATACGGAAGACTCCGTTTGT
This sequence comes from Pulicaria dysenterica, assembly GCA_947179395.2. NCBI lineage: Eukaryota > Viridiplantae > Streptophyta > Magnoliopsida > Asterales > Asteraceae > Pulicaria > Pulicaria dysenterica. The sequence continues at coordinate 68,311,652 of OX359291.1, read as the reverse complement.
CTTTGGGATTCCTGAAGTCATATCTGCCTCTTGTGATCTCGAGGTGAGTACCGGTTTCCCATGAGACTCAGTAAGTAGGGCTATTGTGTGTCGGTGTTGTGTGCCATGTGATATAGTGATACAGTGATATAGTGACATAGTGACATAGTGATCCAGTGATACAGTGACACGGTGATAGCATTATTGTAATACAGTGACACAGTGACATAGTGATAGTGATGTGTTGTGATATAACACGTGTAATGTGATTATGGTAGTGACGGTAGATAAGTGAAGTGATACAAGATAAACCCAAGTAGGGTTATGGCTTATGTAACAACTGTATGCGATGTTTTAAGTGTAATTTGTATTCTGCTCATCAAGAATGAGCAGAAGCTAATGTGATATAGTGATATTGTGATATAGTGATATAGTGATACAGTGATATTGTGATACAGTGATATATGTGATGCCATGTGATATAAAATGTGATATGTGATACGCATGCGTACTGTGGACCCTATGGGTCAAACGTGTTTATGATTCCTGTCCGGACAGACGCAGGGGTTGAGGTCAGTCGCCGATGCGGCTGGGTCCCTTGAGTGTTATTCAGGGATTAACGGTTCCCACGAGTGATTTTCTGGGGTAAAGGTTCTGCAGGCCGCCGTTCCTTGACAAACAGTGGGGTCTTGGTTTGTAACTAAGGCCTAATTTGAGCCCAGGTGGCTCCGCAACGTGCTTAGGGGGTTGCTTTTTGCTTCCCCATCAGCATGGATTGGTGTTGCTGATGTCTCAGTTAGATTCGTTGAGCGGGATTTGCAACCCCGCGAGATATGATCCTGCTGACCTATCGGCACACCGCTATGTGATAACTTAGCATTGTGTGCCTTATTGTGACGTGATAGCATGCTTATTGGTGCTTATGTGATACTTGTACTCACTAGCTAGTGTAGCTAATGTTTCGTGATATTTCCCTTTTCGCAGGTTAGTGATCAGATGGCCTGGCGAGGCGGGTTGCTGTGGGTAGGGTTATTGTATATGTCTTTTGGAACACTAGTAGTTTGTTAACTCTGATACTTGTAACGATGGTCGGTGCGTAGTGGTAACACTGGCTTAATTTTGGTACTTGGCTTGATTCGTGGTTTTTGATCGCCAAGTTGACAAGCAATACTTAATATGTAATCAGTGGTTTATTCCGCTGCAAACCTTTAGTGTAAATAAAGTTTTAATTTACTCTAATTTTAAGCTCGTGAAACCGGTGTTACATATAGTCATAACACAATCAATGTTATTATGATGAGCAAAACGTCATGTATATATACCTAATCGCATATAACTTATGGCCACCACATATAAAAGAATACAAGTACTTTGAATTTTTCCTTCTTTCGCATTTATATATACATTGTTTGGCTTTGCATTACTCTTTGCTATACATGCATTTTATGCAACAAGCTACATCATACATCATTTACTAATGATATCTTTGGTATATGGTTTACAACATACAATTAAGGGATAATTTCGTTTATATCCTTCAAAACTTCGCTTATTATATATCCTTGTAAACTTTATAACTACATATATATCCTTACAAAACCTACATATTTACATATATACCCAAACACTTAATTTAATAATTATTAATCTTTTTAAAAACTAAAAATCATAATTTTAAAATGATTTATTTATATTAATAAATGTATATATTACAAAATTACCCTTTATTAAATCAAAACACAATACATAGCATTCATTCATTTCACCATCAATGGTACAGAGTCTTCATCCTTTCACGCCTTACTGCCTTCACCGTCGTCTACTGTTCCGGTGAACAAGTTATTGGCAAGTGAGAGTTTTTCAAGATTGGGAAAGTACTTCAAGAAGTCCCAGAGAATTTATTGGAGGACAGATCTAGGATCCGATGGCGGATTAAGGAAGATAACCGTTGGGGACTTGACCGGAAAACCGGTTCCTCTGAAGGTTGAGAACCTCAAGTTTCCGGCAGTCGGTTATTTGAGGTGGGATTTCGTGCACAAGGTGATTGTTTGGTAGAGAAAGTTCTTTGAGTTCAGAGAGATTACCGATAGCAGGGCAAAGAGAGCCTCTCAGACGGCAATGTTTAAATACAATACGAGTGACGCGAAGGACGGCGGTGCGGTTGGAGATCCTCCGCTCACAGTATATTCCGGGGTCGTTGCAAATGGTGTTGGTGGCGGTTGAGACACCCAGGTCCTTGTAAATTGCCAAGAGAGCATCATGATATGTTTGTTCGAGATTCAATCGAGAATAAACGAACAGAATGAGAGTGAAAAAAGTGAGGAAGGAGAGGTGGCCGACTGCGGCCATTGCCGGTGGTCGCCGGAGGTGGAGGGATAAAGAATGTGAATGAAGATGGATATTATTACTATAATACAAAAATCAAATCTTGCAATTGGATGGAAATTATATGGGTATGTTAGTAATTTTAGAAACAAGATAATGGTTTTTAGTTTTTAAAAAGAAACATAATTATTAAATTAAGTGTTTGGATATATATGTAAATGTGTAGGTTTTGTAAGGACATATATGTAGTTTTAAAGTTTATAAGGATATATACGTAATAAGCGAAGTTTGCAAGGATATAAACGAAATTCTCCCTACAATTAATATGTCTCTCGTTAGTCATTTCTTAAGGTTAGAGATTTAAATCTTGTTATGAACATAAATATACCTTAAGAAGTACATATTTTAATGTTTTTTTAAAAAGTTATACATATATTATTTTTTACTTTTCCATGTTATTGGTTTCTTTAAAGTAAACAAATACTCTTTCCCCTCAAATGACACACCATCTGAAGCTCGTTGATTCAATCTAACAATGATAGCACTTTGTGTTAACTTTTATTTTGAAGATAAAAGATAACACTTTGAATGAAATAAAAAAAAACATGTTTTCAAGTTCTTAAAGAGAAGAGAAATGTTTTTCTTATAAAAATTGATTAAGTTTCTCTCGTTTACTTTTTTCTCAAAATGAAAGTATTTCGAAGGGAAAAAACAAACTTTTATGATGAATTGATGATTAATTAGTGACTTAATACCTCCTGTTCACAATCAATAATTTAAAAAATAGGGATATTATTATAAAGTGATCATATTTTTCTCTTTTCTAACTCCCTAAAACAAAAATAAAATAATTTTCTTTCTCTTTATTCTATTCTTTCTAACTCAAAAACACTAAAGCTATTATGTCCATTTCGTTTTATTCCTCCTTAAATTAAAAAACATAAAGTAAATCCTTCTCAAACTCTCACACTCATCTTTCTCTAACACAAAAACAACTCAAACGTACACAATCTCTCTCTAATGTCCCAAACTTTCCAAACTCTCTCTAGCACACAACTCGTGGATGACAAATGATATCTCTTCCTATATCTTGATCACACAAAATTCATTTCCCAAACATAGATACAAGTTATGTCTAATAACATATTGTCATATCAAACCTAGTGTTAATAATATGTTTAATCACTACTATGCTCAATTCTTATTTGGAAATGATATATCTTCCTATATCTCTATCACACAAAAATCATTTTCCGAACATAGATACAATTTATCTCTAAAAACCTTCAATCATATCAAACCTAATCTCAAAAATATGTTTAATTACTCTCATGTTTAATTTTATCCTGAAAATGATACCTCTTCTTATTCTCAATCACACAAAAATTATTTTTCCAAACATAGATACAAGTTATATCTAACAACCTTCTGTCAGGGGTGGATGGGAGTTGGTGAGCGGCAGTGGTGAGAGTGGTCTCCGGTGAGGATGGTGGTGGTGGTGGTCTGAGAGAGGGGAATTCACCGATCATATAGAGAAGAGAGTGATGGAATGAGTGAGACTTTGGAGTAGGTATATATATATATATATATATATATATATATATATATATATATATATAGGGTGAGGATCAAGTAAAAGGTATATTAACGTAAAAATGGTAAGATGCAATAAAAAATCCTTTTTATTGATTAAAACTAGTTCTTCATCGATTTCTTTTTGATGAATCCAACATATTCATCACTTTTTACACACCAAAAGAGATTTCCAAATACAGATTTTGAAACCAAATTTTTGGAATAATTTGGTGATGAACAAAATGCTTTCATCTAAAAAGTGATGTATATGTTGGATTCATCAAAAAGAAATCGATGAAGAACTAGTTTTAATCAATAAAGATGATGAACTAACAATTATCAGTTGATGTATATACTGAAAAACTATCACTAACCATCCCTCTTACACTTTGTACTTTAATTTACCTTTTATTTGATCTCATCCCTATATATATATATATATATATATATATATATGTGTGTGTGTGTGTGTGTGTGTGTGTGTGTTGTATGTATATATATATATATATATATATATATATATATATATATGTGTGTGTGTGTGTGTGTGTGTGTGTAAATTAGTTTACATATAATATAATATGTAATATTGTTTAATAGTTTTAATATTTTTTAAAATTATTTGAATTAAGAAAAATAATAAAAAAGAAATAAGGGTATGATAGTCTTTTTAAGTGAAGAAGTAAGAGTACTTTGGAGTTTTTGACCAAAGTGGTGTTATTTAAAAACATATTTACCTTATAGGTGTAGTTTGAAACATATTTACCAAATAGGTGTTTTTTCTATATATTATTATTATTAATACTATTATTATAACATTTTTTTATCAAAATAATTTTTATAATAATTACTATCATCAAAAGCATCACCCAAACTCTTCCCAAGGTTCCCAATGTCTGCCCACTACCACCACCGCCGTAACATCACCACCACCACCACCTACGGCCGCCATTCCTGCTTCACAACGGCCAGAGATCGATGAAACAAAAAGATTATGGTGCGATGGATGCCTGCTTCACAACCAGTGTCGAAATGTGTAACAAGAATGAAGAGAATAAAAAAAAACAGAAAACATATAGAGCTCAAGATATCCTTCAACTGAGAAGATAACAAGCTAAGGAGATGCTCGTTTGGTGCAATAAGTTGATCTTGTAGAGCGAGTTGCACAGGCGGATATACAAATTACAAAAAAGCATTTACAATAACACCTTCCTGGAAACCTTTGTAATGACAGTGATCTTAGATTTTAAAAAGAAATTACAATTAAGATCCTTGAAAGTCCTTAGAATGGTGTTTTTCATGAATTGAAGGAACGGGATCATGGTTCTTAAACCACAATTTTCACCATTTTCATTAGCTGTTTAATCACACTTTTGAATATCTTCTGGAAACCAATGAAAATTCTTTAAAACAATCTAGATCTCATGAAACTAATAGCAAATATGAGATCTTCTGGATAATTAGTTGTTTATCACACCATTTTCATTAGCTGTTTAATCACCACCCAACTGCCGCCCTCATCGATGATTCCCATCAGATCACTTCGCCGCTCCTCCAACCGTAGCCGGCGCCGCTGTGGCAATAACTTCAGACGCCGCTCCTCCAACGGTCACTCCGCCGGGCAACCACCATACCACCCGCTTCCATCTCCGGTAATACGACCTCCGGCGGCAACAGATCTCCTCCTTCCTTCGATTCCGACCACCCCATCATCGTTAGCTCCTCCTTTTAGGCACCCTAGAATCGGTTACTCATTCATCATCTTCTTTCTTTTTTAATCTTTGTTTGAAATGTCGGTGTTATTACGGTGGTAGTGGTCGGCTTCCACCGCACCAACGATCTCTGCAGCCACCAAGCATCCATCGCAATATAATCTTTTTGTTTCATCGATCTCTGGCCACTTGTGAAGCAGGAATGGCGGCAACTAGGTGGTGGCGGTGGTGGTAGTGAGAAGAGATTGGGAATCTTGGGAGTTTAGGTGATGGTTTTGATGATAGTAATTATTATAAAAATTATTTTGATAAAAAATATTATAATAATATATTAATAATAATAATAATAATAATATATAGAAAAAACACATATTTGGTAAATATGTTTCAAACTACACCTATAAGGTAAATATGTTTTTAAATAACACCACTTTAGTCAAAAACTCAGTACTTTGGTCATTTTAGTTGTATCAGGGAGCATTAGTGAAACAAAATATGAATAAAAAAATGTCTAGCGTAATATGGTCATGAGTAGCACTCTCCTCAACCCAAATGACACATCATCTGTCATATAAGTTTTTTTTACTTTTTCCTTCCTAACTCAAATCAACCCAAAACCCAAGTAGTACCCAACTCAAACAACCTAAAATTTTTCTTTCTCTTCACTCTCACTACAAAAGCCAAAAATAGAAGAAAAATAAAAAGGCTGCAATATCATTCGGTTTAGCAGACCCGAGGTGGAGAATTTGGGGTGGAACCCGAAACCTCCGTAGGGGTGTTTCCTTTGAACCCAATTGAACCAAATCTCAACCCGAAGCTCTCTCCCGAATGGCTACAGGTAGTCTGAACATAGTTTAAAAACTTAAGATATAATAAGCTACATAGGGACCAAATATATAATGGGAAAATGATCCGTAATGTTAACATCACCTAACTTAGGTGATGTTACACTCACAAATCATTTAAATGAGTATATACTGAAATGACTAAACTACCCTTCATTAAAGTAGATTGTGAGTGTAACATCACCTAAGTTGCGTAATGTTAACATTACGGATGATTTCCCCATATATAATTAACTCAAAAAACTACTTATGAAGTATTCTTTGTGATTCGATTTCATTAGTTGGTAATCGGTTGAGGCACCCCACTATTAAATAGAGGATCAAACCATCAGGGGAAGGGAAAGAAACTTCCTAAAGGTGAATGGCCTGCGCCTAGTGATAGAAGGACAACACCTCAGGGGAAGAACGAATCTCTCCTCGCTTCATCGGGACGAAATCTATCTTGCAATCAATCAATCAAACAATAAAACCCTAATTCTCTTTTCCTCCCTCTTTCTTTACCAATCACATTCGTTATCCTAAGGTTAGTCTTTCTTCTACTCTCAATGCTTCACGTATATTGTGCCTGTGTATGATTGAATCCTTCTTTGTACGACCTTGTCTTGGTATTTCTTATAAGGGGTTTGTTAGGGTTTCGATGTAATTGCGTCTGGTATCTTGGATTTTGAAGATTAAATATCGCAATAGATTAGGATAATGCGATTGATATAGGCGAGTCAAAACCGTTTATTGAGAACATCAGAGGTTTTTGATAGAAGGGGATGTTTTATGGATTAGAAAGTCATTAATCTGTATAACAATTTGGGGGTATTTTTCTAAAATTGATTATTGTGATTTGAAGAATCAGAACCAGAACATCTGTTGACTAAAAACAGAGATAATCATGTAGGTTTTGCATTTATTCCTATAACAATTTAGTCTCGTTATAGCAAATTCTTGTTACAATATGAAATCAGAACTGGAATTGGTATTTGGTATTTGCCAAACACCAAAGGCTGCAGTGGAATAATCACTTTAGACAGAACACGCAAACACCTCTTAAAAGTGTTGAACTTTCTTGCTGTTCATAGTGCTTGTTATCATTGATAAGGCTTTTGATGTAATAGTATTTTGAAAACGAGGTGTTTCTTTTTTCTTATGGTATGGTATATATATAGACAATGTGTATTTGAAATTTTGAAGTAAGACGATGTATATAGCCAATGTGATACTTCTAGTTGCTTGGTGCTTGAAAAAAGATAAATGAAAATGATTTTTTAGAGAAGAATAGCCATGTAGCAATTATACAAGTCTCTATCCCAAAAGCCTAATCTTTATGATTATGTTGTTGTACTTATGTAATTCTTTTCTTTTCCGATTTTATGTTCTATGCCACCTGCCATCTCTTTGGTAAATGATCTCTTGGAAATGTGTTTTTTTTTTTGCTTCAGGTTTACTGTTATGCACCGATTTCTATGGCTTACCCTGGTGTCCTGAACTTGCTATACGCTGCTGCGATTTGGGTTGCTTCATATGCTCTTGTTGCAATTATTGGGTTATTTCAGATATCGAGTTTAATTGGTGCCTCTATTTTCAATCGGTAAAGCAGTAAAGCACTTTAAAGGGAGAGGAAGAGAGATAGAAAGGTCAAGAACAAGGAAAGAGGTTATGGGTTACAAACAAGTGGTAATTTATCCTGCCAGAAGTGGAAAGGTTAGTTTTGTATATGTTTTATATAAGCTTATACCTTTCTGCTTGAACCGTTGAACTTCTTTTAGTCATATAACCACATTAACAGAAATCACTACGCAAATGTTGACATTTTGCTTTAGTCATATAACCATACCCAATCGCACCTAAGCAGGGTATGAGACTACGAGGGAGGTAAAATGTAAACAATCATACCTCTACGTGATAGTAGAGAGATTTTAATATCATGAAAGATCATTTCGATACATGGTTTAGCTCTACTGTTTGAAGTGATTTTCTTTGTAGTATCTCGTTTAGTAGCTTTTCCAGAACATAAATGGTGTTTTTCCTCGTCGTTGATATATATATTACTTTTAGAACATTAGAAAACCAGAATTGAAGGTGTTACCAAATGATACCCTAGCTTAATTATTAATATCCTCAAAGTATCCAGTGGTTTACCATAATGTTTTCTTTATGAAGATAGATGTGAATTTATTACCCTTGTAACCTTGTGTAACTTTGAGCGACTTTGATTCTGTACCAGGTGGATCAATGTAGCATGATGAGCTTTTTCTTACTTGATTTACGGAAAGACAGCAGGTTGCCTCTCATAACTTCTTATCTCTCATCTATTTGTATGAAGCTGTAGTAGAGGTGGCAATTGCATTCCATTTACCTTTCATGAGTTCATTTGAGCTAGGTTTTATCTCTAACTAGTCAAACGGGTCGGATTAAAAAACTTAAATTAAAAAATGAAACATATTGAAGGGGTCAAACGAGTTAAGAGTCCCCCAAGTTATTCATATGTTGAGCACGTCAAACGGGTCAGACAAAAAGTGATTGTGGTCTAACCCGACCCGTCTTTAATATTTACACAAAATGGCCCCTTTCAACTCAAACTTGTTTAAGCCGTTACCCAATCTTCCCATATTACCACGTCTACTAACATGATTTCTTCTTTTGATTGTCTTATGGAACATTACACAGTATATGGTGTTTTTTTCGCACAAACCAGCAACTACATGCAGCATGTTGAAGACCAAAGGGTTTGAATAATTAAGAAGTGTTTGGTTTATCATGTTGGTGAAGTTGCAAGGCCGTTTGCACATGGGAATGTTGCCGTCCTTCCAAAGTTCTTGAGTGTGCGTTTGTTTGTTCTTTTGGTATATAATATATGTCGTCTATCTACACCCACCGTGTGAGTAACCTGCCCGACTTTTACTTTTTCCAACGATCTTTTGAGGGTTTTATTAATTGCGTTTTGATTTGGTTCATATGAAACTACTTGAACCGTAAGTGTTTTGTCTCGACAAAATGTGATCAGATTCTTTATCCCCTTCCAATTCGACCAAATCATGATATGGTCGCATGAGGAATTCATTGATGACTTTTCCGGTTGATCCATGATTGTGTGTGTGTGTGTTTTCCTATAAGATTAATATCTAAGCGTTTAACTTTGATCTCAAAGTATGTTTAATCTAATTGAAGTCCATTTAACTCTTAAGGGTATGTTTGGTTGGACGGAAAGGAATAACAAAGGAATGAAATAGTTCATTACCATTCCATCTGCATGTTTGGTTGCTTCTCGGAATGGAATGAATTATTACTGCAGTATGTTTGGTAAAGAAAAATAGACATTGGAATGGAATAAAATAAATTAACAATGACCAAAATGCCCCTGAATTAATATATATATATATATAACTTAAATTTAAATAATTTAATATATAAATATTTATTTTAAATACATTTTACACATCTTAAAAAATTGATAAATATCAAAACTACGAGAGTCATTAATAAATAATGTCAACCTAATAATAGTAAAACCATAGTCACATAAATCGCTGCATCATCTGCGATCTTCGATTTGGATCGAATGTTCTCAAACGCGGTACGAACGCGTTCCAGTCGCCTATCGATGCGCGACTCAAAACGATGGTCAACGCGGGTCCAAATTGATGGTCAAATCGATCCAATTGATCTTCAATTTGGCAATTGGAACGCGATATTGAACGATTAATCTGCTACAAGTACGTCAATTTAACAGTTGACTCTCCAGTTCAGTGTCGTTCTTCAATTTGATAGAGCGTGAAAAATAAAGAATCATTTTTTCGCACTTGACTCCTCGATTCTGTATACCTAGCATCTGATTTATTTCTTCTCTATCATTAATGATGATTAAATTCTCATTCCAACATCTATTAATATGTTTACTTTTTTTTTTTTTCAATTTCATATATTGACATCGTCCTCCTCCTCCCCTATTCTTTTTTGTTATTATCTTTTTAACTCACCGAATGTTTTTAAGTTGTTTTCCTTTAAGTATGTTTACAAAATTTTTATTTGAGATTTTGAGTATTAAGTATAAATCACATTTTGAAAGTATAAATATTGATATAGTTTTAAGTTTGGTAACTTGGTTGTGACTTGTAGATTTATAAAAGGTATAGAAAATTAATATTATTATTTATTGGGTACCATGTTATATGATACATCGTACCAAAGCGAATCGGAATGAGGCTACCTTCATCCGTATCGAATTTTAGAAATTAGCGAAAGGCGTTCCCGATCCGTGTTTCCGTACCGGAGCGTTCCACGGTCTATGTGACTATGAGCAAAACCATATAAAAAATTATATACAAGAGTACCATGTCAATTAAGAACGAAAAGGGCATGTTGGTAATTTTATATCCCATTACCAACGAAATGAACAAAGAAAAAGAGTTGAGAAAGGAATGAAATAGAAGGAATGACATTACTTTTGTAATACTTCATTCCATTCCCTAGTAGTAAACAAACATATTATTAGTAAATGAATAGAATAAGTGTTTACATTCCCACACCTATTCCTTTATAACAAACATTGCCTAAAAGATAACCATTCTACCCTTTAAACTTATTTATGATATGCGAGTCTTTCACAAAAGAATGGATTCCTTTATATAAGACACAATACTATTTAGAAAAGAAATCAGGCACTAAATCAAGCATTAAACTAGATCTAGAATCCAATTCAAGAAACATCTATTTGGCATATTGCCATTTCCAAAGTTCAACACTCAATCTCTTTCTCCCCCAAAAACAACACTCGGTCTCTTTCTTCAATCTTTGGCGTCATGGGTTGTGTTTCATCGCATCTACTAACCCAAGACGACGATTTCACCCAAAGTGACCCTTAAGCCATAACCCTCAACCCATCTTCCACTACAACAACATTATCCTCCACTCCACCCATAATATCCCCGGCTCAATCTTCCCCTCCCTGCTCTCCGAACCTAGAACCGGAATAATTAACCCACCGTGAGTCGTTGAATTATGGGAGCTTATGGCTGGCCTTGATTCCATCACTTAGAGCTTCCACTTCTTCCCATACAAACATCCAAACCATCCCCATTCAAATACACCCTTGTCGGTATAAGCATGAGGGGGAGATATGTGGGTGGATATGATAGAGGTTTTGAGATAGGAGGGAATTAGGTCATGATTATTTTTGCCTAGATAGTGAGGTACTATATATAAAAGAGTTAATTATAAAAATGGTCCATGTGGTTGTCACTAGTTTTTACTTTTGGTCCTTTAACTTTGAAAATTACAGAAATAGTTACTGTAGTTGTGATTTTGTTTCAATTTTGGTCCTTTACACTAACACCAGTTAACTTTGACTGTTAGTCAAAGGGTAATCTGGTCTTTTTGCACTTTATCCACATTACCAAACATCTTTTAACATTTTTCTACTCTTTTTTAAATTAACAATCAACTAACCCCTAAACAAATTAATTAAACATTATTTAATTAATAATTAATAATATTAAGTAACACATCTATAGTTCTATACACATTAATTAACGATTAGTTTTTATAAATGAATTTTTATTATAGTTTTTATATTATTTTTCACATCTTCATGATATTCATCTATCTGGTCTTAGGTATTTTAGATGAACACTAAACCTCTGTAATTAATAATCATAACATGGTGTTCGTCCGAACATACTGAAATTTCATCTGTTATTCATCTTTAAATGCTAAGATTCAAGTTCATAAACCCAAATTTCATAAACAAACACAGCTCAAACAAACAAATTCATATCTAGATATAAACAAACTCGATAAAAACAAACAAGAACACAAACTTAGATCTTGATTTACAACATAGACACAGAATAAATACAACACACACATAGAAACCCAACTATGGAGTTCAAAATCAACCAAATACACACACAAGGATCTAAATTTGTAACAAACCTCAAAGATGAAGATTTCAATCGCTTTGCTACAGACCAAAAATGGTACGCGATGGTGGTTATGGATGACGGTGGAGTTCAGATCTGCTGCGGACCGAAGGGGTGGCTGTGGAGTTCAGCTGCTCGGCGATGGTGTTTATGGATGACGACAGAAGAGTAGCACCAGTGGTTTTGACAATGAAGGAGGGGGTGGAGTTCATATCCGGTTAGCGGCGACAGTTTGACACTAGGGCTTCCGGCGGCGGGGGTGGTGGGTTAGGTGGAATTGCGGAGGTGGCTTGAACGAACGATTCATGTGTTTATGATTCTAATCTGCTTACGGTGTTTAATCTTCAGATATGCTACGATGGCTTAATTTTCAGATCTGCTACGGTGTTTAATCTTCGAATCCGGTACGGTGGTATGTGGTTTTGTGCTTACCGGAGAGAAGGGGGCTACGGTGATGGTGGTTTTGTCCTTCCGGATAGAAGGGAGCTGTGGTGGTGGTGGTGGTGGTGGTGGGTGGTGGTCTTGACGACAGGAGGTTGTGGTGGTCGGTGGTCTTGACGACAAGAGGCTGTGGTGGTGGTGGCTTCCAACACGTATGTTAGAGAGAGAGAGAGAGAGAATTTAAGGGATAGGGAGAGAATGATAGATGGAGATACAGATAAAAGGTGTTGTTTGGAAACAAATATAAAAGAAAGTGTTGTGTAATATGTGTTTGGTCCTTTAATCATGTTTGGTAGTGTGGATAAAGTGCAAAAAGACCAGATTACCCTTTGACTAACGGTCAAAGTTAACTGTTGTTAGTGTAAAGGACCAAAACTGAAACAAAATCACAACCACAGTGACTATTTCTGTAATTTTTAAAGTTAAAGGATTAAAAGTGAAAATTAGTGACAACCACATGAACCATTTTTGTAATTAACTCTATATAAAATAAGTTTTAAGAGAGCTAACATATTTTAGTTACTTTAACAAATGAGAGATCAAAGATTGTCATAACTTTTCGAAACACAAATCACCAATGACCTAGTGTGATTCCCAAGAATCAACATGCAATTTAGTAGAGAATGCTTAAAGATGCACCATAGTCTATGAATTTAAACACTAGTTTTAGTAATTTAATGATGTCAAAGTCATATTGGAAACATAAAAATTAGACCTTATAACCAATAAAAAATGATAAACATATAAAATAGTGTGTCCATGATCTATAGACTAAGGTGTATAAATCATAACCCTTTAGTAAAAACTAGAGGAGAAAACAAGTCATTTGTTCATTAAATAGTTATTATGTTTGATTACATATTTCTCATATCTATAATTCATCATTGCTATATGATTTTTGTAACTAAATATTATGTAGTTAGACCATCCGTATCCTATCCGCAGAGGCCATTGCGCCTTTCCTCTCTCTCTCTCTCACTTCATCTCGCTCTATATCTCTCCTCTCTTTACCTTTTTATCTTATTTTCTTTAAATAAATAAAGATTATATGAGATGGATGTGAATATTTATGAATGAGAATGGGATGAAAGTGAAAAGCTAATGTGTCAATAAAATGAGCAGAATGGATGTGAAGTCTTATGGCATTAACAAGGTTTTAGGAGTTTTTTTTACCAAACAAGTGTATTTGAGAAACTTATTTACTAAAATCGTATAATTTCAAACATATTTACTAAAATGATGTATTTTTTTTATTTTAATAGGTTAATTTTATAATTAAAACTAATATTATATTTAATTATACCTAATTAGTATTAAGTTAAACAAGTTTAAATTGGTTTTTAATATATATATATATATATATATATATATATTAACCCTATATATATATAGGGTTAAGATCAAAAGAGATATTAAGTAAAGAAAGATGGGAGAGAGGGATTATAAAATGAACATGTGGCCTTATTTGTTAAGGGGTGTCTTGGGAATTTCAATAGTTCCTCTATCTCTCCCCTAAAAGTCGTACAACCCTAAAAGTCGTACAACCCCCTTTTGAAAGCACAACCAACTTAGATACCCTACCCTCTTGGGAGTTCAGAACACCCGCCGCCTCTCACTAAGCTATACATGTTGGTTCCAGCAACCACGGCCTTTTGTTTTATCTCCTACGGCCATTACGTTATGCTTCATAAATCACCACCATCCTTCGTTGTGTATTCGCAACCTCTGTGAAGTCGTAGCCACCGCCCACTGCCATCGTCTTCTGTTTCACCGCCCACCATCACCACTTCTGCTTTACTACCCGACGTCGTCGCTTCTACTTCACGCCTACCACCATCGCCTTCTGATTCATCATTCTTACCGATCACAACCATGGAGACTGTGACGATTACCGCCGCCGCGATCCTACAACATCACAAACTCCATTTCTTTCTTTCTTCTTCTATTCCTTAATATTTCAAATTGCAGATCTGTTAATCGTCACAAGATTAAATTTAAAGCACACTTAATATCTAGTTGTGTGGGAATTTGTGTACCTTCATGGCTGAAAATGGACGTGGTTTCCATGGTTTCTCTGAATTTTGGTTTTCAAAATTCAAATGGTAGAATGGAATGATTTGATCAAAGGGTTCTAGACTTTTAATTAGTGAATGGTTTTGATGAAATTTAGGATTTTCTGATGATGTACATCAGTGTGCATCAACGTAGATTTGTATTTTGTAAATATTGTGCATCAATAAAATGTGTTTTTGTATTTAGTTTGTAGTATGTGTATCGTATGTGTAATATTTTTGTATTATTTTTAGTTTGTGCATCAATTCCTAATGTGTTGTGCATCAGTTTTTATACCACTGTGTATGATATTTCTTCCAAATCAGATTTGATGATTTGAATAAAATGTTGAAAAGACCATAGTGTCATTATTTGGGTATTTTTTTAACTAACGGTAAAACAAAAACACCCTATTTTTAGGAGCTAGATTTGATAAATCTAAGAGTTTCGATTTCCTCTCTCCCATCTCTTCTTAACTCACATCTCTCTTGATCTCAACCCTATACATATTATCATATAATTGCCTTGAAATAAATTATTGAGTTAATTACAATTTTGGTCCCTGTGGTTTACACAAAATCACAGATTCAGTCCTTGTGCTTCATTAATTACGGATTTAGTCCTTGTGCATTGCCAATTGTTTCAATCTTAGTCCAACCGTGAACCAACCGTCTAATTAGACGTTAAAAAGGCTCACGTGCCCATCATGTGAGGGCATTTATGTCATTACACCTCTTTTGTTTACGTTATAGACTTAATCAATCACTTAGACTTTTAGTTTTCGTCCTGTCAGTTGATTTCTCCCACCCAAAGCAGAGCCTTCCCTCCATTTTCTTTGATCGAGCTTCAAGAGAACAAACCCTAATTTTGCGAACATGGTGATGCAGGCTTGTAAGATTAGGCCTAAACATGAACTAGAGTATGATTGTGCAAGTTTATACAGTGAGTTTTTACACAAAATTTGTAACACTGTACTTTTTATACATATAATTAAATCGCATGCGGAAGCTAAATACATATAATTAACTTAATTACATAATAGATACAAAAGATTATCTTGTTTTATACATCAAAACTTTTACAGTGTTAATCCAAAACAGGCTCTTAATAAAAAAACTTTGACATCAGAGTGAGGTCTGTCCATATTCCCAGTTCCAAGCTTCAAAGCTCACCAAGATGATCTGCAAAACAGTCTAGTGGGGAATTAGCACAAAGCTAAGTGAGGGAACCAATATCTAATCAAATACAAGGCAAACATGCCTAAACCCAAATAGCTCATGAATCCCAGGAGAACCGGCGGTGTTGCAAGCACCTACAACCAAGGTCGGCCAAAACCAAGGTCTACCGATAACCTTGCTAAAATGGATAACAATACCAGTCTTCTTGGGTACAACAAATGTACCACAAGATCTGATACGGTAAATCCCCCAAGCAAAGGCTCAGACTAAACTGATCTCCAAATAACATGTATATACAATCCAAACAAGAGCATTCCAAATTGGATATTAAATCCTGTATATCAAAATATATAAACCCACTCACCAAAGTCTTCAAAAACTCTGGTTCACTCGAGTGACTAACTGACTGAGTCTTCTCAGTTCCTGAGATTGAAGTAATCCAAGTCAGTATTCAAATCATAATACTGATCCAAATTAGATATCATTTCTAATCACATAATTCATGTATGAGCAATAGTGAACATACACATATATTCATCACACATAAGTCCCAAAGATATACAATTCATGTTTATCTTTAAATCATCAAATCCGATTAACCAATCCCGATCAAATGGAAATCCGGTAAATCAAATCCGATTGAAAGGGAATCCGAGCAAAGGTCCAAAATCCGATAAAATCCAATTCCGATAAGACTACATCCGATTGTTCCAAATCCGATAACTCCAAATCCGATAATACCATATCCGATCATGCTAGATTCCGATAAAAGTCAAAGTCCGATAGAAGTCAAAATCCGATAAAATGAATCCGATACAATTGCTAAGGCAAATCCGATAAATGTCCAAAACCGATCGAATGTTCAAATCCGATAATCCATGATTCCGATAAAAGAGTTAAGGCATAACATAGGGTTTTAGTCGGATTCCGACACAATCCAAATCCGATTAATGTCTTAGGGAAATTTCACAAGAGTTCTGTCGGGTTTCCCTCAAATCCGAGGATTCTAATCGGATTCTCACTAAATCCGATAAAATCAATCGGTTTTCAACAATTCCGATCGCTTCAATCCCAAATCCGATTCATTCAAATGTTCATCCCCTTTATCGATTTCTAACTCAATTCAACACTGATTCTTAACATGTTAATGTTATATGATTCCAGAAACTATTCTAATCATATAAACAACACATAACAAGCATTTAATCTAACATGCATGAATCCTAAGTTCATCAATTCGATCATCATACTTCAATCGGATTCCATATACACAAAATAGAATACAATTAACAGTTAATTAATCCAAATTCAGTTAGCTAACCTTGTTTATGTTACGAATTTCAGTAACTCAAATGCATGCAAATCCTAAGATCAATTTGTTGATTGTTCTTCTTTGTGATTAACGGCCGAGAGAACAAAGCACACACACACACACACTACTTGTTTAATTTGCATGTAAATTGAAATGAAGTGATGATGTGGTGACTAATACCACCAAAACCGGCCAGCACATAACCCACTAATCCACATTTTCTAATTTAATAAATTTCAATTTTAATTAATCAAATAAACCAAATAACCACAAAATCAATTAATTCACATAATTAATTTAAATGGCCGGGAAAGTGGGTGTTACAAATCTACCCCCCTTAAGAAGATTCCGTCCTCGGAATCTCTTCGCGCTCAAATAAGTAAGGATAACGGTTACGCATGTCATCTTCAGTCTCCCAAGTTAAATCTGAACACAAGCTGTGCTTCCATTTAACTAAAACCATCGGAATCTGCTTCTTTCTTAGCTTTGTAACCTTCCGATCCAAAAGTTCAACTGGTTCCTCTATCAACCTCTGATTAGTATCAACCCAAAGATCTTGAATAGGAAGAATCTGAGTTTGATCCTCTACATTGCAATTTCGAAGATAACAAACATTAAAAGTGTTGTGAATACCCGATAATTCATCTGGTAGTTCCAATGCAACAGTCTGATCATTTACCACTTGTCTGATTATGAAAGGACCAATATAACGAGGAGCTAACTTCCCGCGTTTACCAAATCTGATAACACCCTTCCAAGGAGATACTTTTAAGTAAACCATTTCTCCTTCAACAAATGATACTGGTCGACGACGCGAATCAACATACATTTTCTGTCTATCCCTTGCAGATTTTAACTTTTCCCGAACAATTACAACTTTATCAGCTGTCATTTGTACTATATCAGGCCCTGCAAATTGCTTTTTCCCAACTTCTAACCAACAAGTCGGAGTTCTACAAGGACGACCATACAACATTTCATATGGAGGCATACCGATACTACTATGATAGGAATTGTTATAAGCAAATTCCACCAAAGGCAAATGTGAATCCCATGATCCTCCGAACTCTAACACGCAAGCCCGAAGCATATCTTCCAAAGTCTGGATAGTTCTCTCTGACTGACCATCTGTTTGCGGGTGATATGCCGTACTCAAATTTACCCTGGATCCCAATTCCTGTTGCAATCTGTTCCAGAAGTTAGATACAAACCTCGAGTCTCTGTCTGAAACAATAGATAAAGGCACCCCATGTCTAGACATTATCTCATCAATATACAATTGAGCCAGTTTGCTTAAAGAAGCAGTTTCAGCAGTAGCCAGGAAGTGTGTACTCTTGGTCAATCTGTCGACAATAACCCAAATCATATCGTGCCCTTTCTGAGTTCGTGGAAGTTTCGTTACAAAATCCATGGTTATGTGATCCCATTTCCACTCAGGTATTTCCAACTGTTTCAATGATCATACGGCTTCTGATGCTCGGCTTTAACTTGAGCACAGATGTGACACATCCCAACAAACTTAGCTATATCTGTTTTCATTGTAGGCCACCAACAACGAGTCTTCAAATTATGGTACATCTTCGTGCTACCCTGATGTATTGGGAATGATGCTGATTGTCGTGAATTGTCAAAGTTTATTGTGAACCATAAGTTGATGCATGTCTACATTGAGCATTATATTACTAAGCTAGACACCTACTTTACTCCCACCAAGTCTGGTGTAGTTAATAAGGAAATTGATGATGGTCCTGATATTATTGTTAAACAAAGGAAAAAGAGTAAACAATTATGTTTAGAGTGGATTGAACCCCCTGTTGGTGTGTGGAATGAAGAATACATTCACCCTACTTATAGGGGATTTGGCCAGATTCGGGCATAGCAAGAAGACAAACTAAATTGAAAAGTGAGATATCAAAGAATCTTAAACAGGAGCATTTTAGGGAATATTGTATCAATTCCAAAGTCATTTCCTTTTATATTTCCCAAATCAGATAAAGATACAAAAGGATAGAAAGTGATGGGAAATTACAATCTTGAAATGAACAAAAGCATGGCACCACTGCCACCATACATTACAAACTTGAATTGAAAAGAAGGTTAAGCAAAAATTACATAAAACACAAAACAAACCCAACTTAATATGAGATACATCTTCATTCTGCTAAGCTTAACTTCAATCTCTTTCAATTTTGCTTCTACCGTGTTCTTGGACTTCAACAACCCAGGGATTACCTCACAAGAACGAGGACACATAGGTGGATCAACCCAACCTATGAACTTACAATTTGAGCATCGGACTGGGCAAGAGTAGAATCGCCTACCAGTGTTTTTCGTCATCCATGATGTGAACACGATTGCATGTCTTCCACAACCACAAATCACCATGGCAAACCTCCTTCAAAGTTAATTTTGAGCTCTGTAAAATGAAGAGAGAGAGTAGGTATTAATCGTGGAAGAAACAGTTGAATAAAAGTGAGAGTGATGATATAAGTAGGTGTAATGACATAAATGCCCTCACATGATTGGCACGTGAGCCTTTTTAACGTCTAATTAGACGGTTGGTTCACGGTTGGACTAAGATTGAAACAATTGGCAATGCACAAGGACTAAATCCGTAATTAATGAAGCACAATGACTAAATCTGTGATTTTGTGTAAACCACAGGGACCAAAATTGTAGTAAACTCTAATTTATTTCATTTGAGTTTCTCTATGAACTACTAAACATGATAGTAATTCCTTAAAGGGTTAAAGTCACTGAACACAAACATGATTTTTCCAATGTTCCGATATGGCACATTAATTGTTTTTACGCATCTGGCCATTTAACTTACAAAAACCGTGTCGATATGCCCATTTCATGACCTGTAACCTGCCAGCTCGGTTTCAGTCCGTTTTTTACGATTTTTGGGTCGATTTTTGAGCGTTTTGTGTGATTTTTTTGTATAATATTGTAATTTATCATTATACCTTTCAAATGGCACCAAATTTATGAATTTTCGTCAAGTATTGAGGGAGAATTTCGAGCTCAAAGTTTCGTTTTTTTTGTCTTAATGGCTTCGAAAACAGGGCAGAAAAAAAGATCTGTTTTTAGCTCGATTCTTGATTATTTTACATAATTCTTTTATAGAATGTCTTAGATAATCTTTTTACCTTTCAATGGACACCAAATTCATGAAAAACCATCAAGTGTAAGCCAAGTTATTGCTAATTAAAGTCTATAATGATCCTGTTCGACGCCCTTACTGTACTTTGATGAATTGACACATTTTAAACTCGTTTTTTTTGTACTACTTGATAGAAAACTCGATTACCTTTCCATAGAGTCAAGAATCATTGATTTTCGTTAAGTGTACATGGAGAATTTTGGCTTCAAAGTTTGTTTTCGAAATGAAGGAAATTGGGGAAGAAGATGACCTGCTATTGCAAGTCAAAATCATCAAAATGACTATAATAACACGTTTTTTACAAGTTAAATGACTATATGTAAAAAAAAGTTAATGTGCAATATCGGAAATGGGGAAAAACATGTTTGTATTTAGTAATTGTAACCCTTCCTTAAAAGCAGTTATGGGTAAACAAAAGTCAAGTATATATTTTTTTAAAATTATAATGATGTAATGCTTTTGGTAGATGCTTGATTATTTCACACCTAATTTATTAATATGATTTTATCTGAATTTGGTGATCTTGTAGTCAAGTGCTAAGTGTGTGTGATTAATGGTAAGTATTATATGTGTTTTTTTGAGCAAATTTCTTAGACCAACTCCATGCTAGCATCAAACCCAATCCCGCATCAAGTCTAGATGAGCTCTATAGACCAAACCCGCCCCCCCCCCCCCCCCCCCCCCCCCCCCCCCCCCCCCCCCCCCCCCCCACCCCCCCCCCACCCCAATTTTCCCTTTTCCAGAATGAACGAGAAGGGTTAAAAAAAAGTCCAAACTTGTTATTTTATATTTGAAATGTGAGAATGATTAATTGTTAATTTGAGTAAAAATATGAGTATTTAGTTGTTTTATAAATGATACATATATAATTTTGAAGTGTGAAAGAAGATACGAGCAATTATAAAGTTTCATTTGAATATATATGTGTTAGTTTAAAGTCTAAAAGGTTATGTATGGTCGATATGGAATTTTATAAGGAGCGAATACAAACTCTTAAACTTGACAATTGGTGTTTATGACATTTTCTTTCTTCTTCTTTTCTGTTTTCCATTTTTCTAAATAAGAACTCCAATATCTACTTATATTATAAAAAGACCATATACATCTATTAGCTGTTATGTGCCCTTTAAATTCTAAATGATATTTGTTACATATCAAAGCTTTATAAACAATTAATAAACTTTCGATTTTAGTGTTCTTAGTTGACACAAATAAAGAAAGAAAGATGGAAGAGATTTTCTTAATTGCTTAACCCTAATTACATGATGATTGATATCGTATCTAAACTTAATTAGATAATGTATCTAATTTAGAATATAATAATACCATTAAATAAGATAACCCATCATCAACTAATATTCAGAAATTGTATATGATTACATGAAAGATAATAATTAATGAAAAAAAAAGATAAGTTGTATTAATAAAGTTTGAGATTAAAGAGGTATTTATATGAATAAAAAATAAAAATAATATTAACCATTAGAAAATGATAAACAACAAAAATTTAAGGTAGTATATAATAGTGTATTATAATATTAATTCTAATGGGTTGTTGTGCGTTAATAAACATAGATTAAAATCATAAAAATTTAAGAATAAGATAAATAAGGTATAATTTTAAGGGTTTAGTTTCAAAAAGTGTATCGAACTTGTCACTTTTTGCTATTGTGTATACCCATATTTCAAAACTACCATTTAATGTATCAAACTTACTACAACTACCATTTAATATATCAAGTAACTTGTTACTTGATATGTGCTTATGTGTATAAGGTAAACATGATGTGGCAAGTGATTTGTCATCAATTTTGCTTATGTGGCAGGTGACATGGAATAATAATAATAATAATAATAAAAATAAAAAGCCTCATCTTCTGCTTTTGCTTCCATCGATGCATCAGCATCACGTAGGTCAAGAACCACCAGATCTGTGAACCCTAAATTTGGGTTTCTCAACCACTGTCTGAGGATCCACCTCTGCCGTCGTGTACCTAATCTCCTTCGAGCTCGCCCGCGCCAAATCCACCGTCTGAGGATCCACCTCCGCCGTGTTTTTAACGTAACCGGGTGGCGCCTTTCTAAATCGGAGGTCAAGAACTCACCGACGACATCTGGGTTCACCATCGGAGGTTAAGAACTCACCAGCGACCATGTGGGTTTCTCATCAAGGGTTCATCATCGACCTCACAGATGGAAATTCAATAAGGAAACCCTATTCGAAGATGAAGAACTCAACCAGATCTATGAACCCTAAATCGAACAGTTGTATCAAGAAATCATGAATTGGGGATTATCACAGATTCATGTTGGGGCTTTATCGAGGGTTTCTCAGATCACGGTTATGTTATATTGTTCTTAGAATTTAGGGTTTTCTTTTGTTCGCAGATCTGTAATTTCTTAGCCACAGATCTGATAAGGTAGAATGAATGTGTTGAAAACGAGGTTGTGAAGTGTTCTTGTTCGATTCATTTCAAACCCAAATCTGATATTTTTGGGTTCTTGTTTTTTTAGGTTTGCTGTTAGTTGAATGGATAGGTTGAAAAAGAGTTTGTGATGTGTTCTTATTCGATTCATGAGTTCGATGATCAAACCCAGATCTGTGTTTGATTCATCTGTTCGTTTTCATTGATGATTTAATCTGTTTTTTCATCGATCAGGTTAATCAATCATGTGCCTTCAGCGAAGGCTTCATCTGTTCTTCATATTTGATATGTGTTGTTCATATGTTCTTCTATGTTCTTCATCACTGTTCTTCATCTATACGTACAACCCAGATCTGTGTTCTTCATCTGTTTCTTTCTATTTGATTTTTTAGGATATTGCTGATGTGGTAATTTAATAGTGATGTTTGATATATTAAATGGTAGTTTTTTGAATTTGAGTATATACAATAGCAAAAAGTGATAACTTTAATACATTTTTTGAAACTAAATCTTAATTTTAAGTACTAGAATAAAAATACTATATATATATATGTGTGTGTGTATATATATATATATATATAAGTGTGTGTGTGTGTGTATGTATATATACATATACACACACATACATAAATGTATAGAGTAAAGTATTAAAAAATTAAAAGGATTAAATACGAAATTATTTGAAAATCATAGAGCCTGGGTTTGTCATAATATAAAAGGGAAAAATGATCATTTTTAAAATTTGTAACATCAGAGCCTTTACTTTTAATGGATAAAGGATTGAGATTGTAACAAATTGTCAATTTAAGGGACCATTTTAGTGATTTTTTAATTTAAATGACTTAATCAGTGATTTCTAATAAGAGTTAATTACAAATTTGGTTCTTGTGGTTTACACTTTTCTACTGATTCAGTCCTTAATTTTAGAAAAGTACATTGATGGTCCCTACTGTAGCAAACTTGTTACGTAGATGGTCCATGGACCATTAAAACTAACGGTGTGACTGTCAAACTTTTAAAAATGACCATTTTGCCCTTCTGAACATTACAAGCTAAGTCCCTGTGGTTTTTAAATAGTTTCGCGTTTGATCCTTTAACCTTTTTTCTTAAATAATTTACTATATTAACCTTAACATTTGTTATTATATTTTATAAGATTTTCTTAATAATTTACTATATAAAAAATAAATAAATTTTCATTTTCAATCATTTGATTCTTTGCACACCATTTCTGAGATGCGCCGACTTCAACCACCGTTTCCCCCACCGACTTCACCAGCACCACCACCACTGCTGCTTCTGATATGCTTCAACCCTAACCACCTCCTTCAATCAAATGACAGCGATGAACCCCACCATCTCCAGCGACTGTTCTTCACCGACTTCACCTGCTTGCTTCTGTAATCAATTACGTGTGCTCCGCATGTGTTAAGGGTTTCGACTTAAGCTGCGTTTTAAGGGTTCCATCTGGCTTAAGGGTTCTTCGCATGCACCAGATCTAGAATTTTTCGAATTACAGGTTTGGAATTCTTCACGTTTTTAGGGTTCCATCTGGGTAAAGCTTCATCATTTCAAGTTTTGTTCGTGTTACGGCTTCATCATCTGTTCAAGTTAGGGCTCCATTTTTTGAGGTAAAGCATCATCATGCGTTTTTCAAACAAGATCTCTATTTTTCGATTTAGGAATCCGAGTTTTTGAGTTAGAGCTCCATTTTCGAGTTAGGGCTTCATCTGTTAAGCAAATGTTCATCTTCATCGCCTTCAACTTCATCTTGGTTTATAGTTCCTCACCGATTCTTCTTAGGTTTTTAGGTTTTTAGGGCGATTTGTTTGTTGTGCTTCACTGAGATTTCATCTTCATCATCGTTTCAGATTACATGTGTTCTTCATGGGTTTCCACTTTAATACCAGATCTGCAATTGTGTTAAATTGATAAAGAATAAAGATCTTTGAATTTTTTGTGTTCTTCATGGGCAACCACTTTAATTCCAAATCTTCATGATGTTTCATTTTTTTTTTTGAAGATGATGAAGCAAGAGTTTGAAGATTGAAGATGATATTATTATTATTTATTATTATTATTATTATATAAATTATTTAAGAAAAAGGTTAAATGACTAAATGCGAGAATATTTGACAACTGTAACATCGTAATTTTTATATTAACTATAATACGCGTACGGAAGCTAATTACATATATTTACATTTAAATCCCAAAGGATAACACAAACTTTAGCTGGTTTATAGTTATAAAATACTACTACGGTGTTATTTACAAAACAGGCTCCATTTAAATATCTTGGACATCAGAGTTATGGTCTGTCCATATTCCCAGTCTTCAATATCCACAAACTCACTCAAGAGTATCTGCAAAATAAACTAGTGGGGAATTAGCACAAAGCTAAGTGAGGGAACCAACATCTAAGTACATACAAGGCAAACATGCCCAAACACAGCTCAAACAACCAAGGAGAACCGGCGGTGTTGCAACACCTACAACCAAGGTCGGCCAAAACCAAGGTTTACCGATAGCCCTGCTACTTGGATAACAGTACAGGCTCCCTTGAGTGCAACAAATGCCCCTCAAGATCAAATACTGTAAATCCCTAAGCATAAGCCCAGCCGGCATACCAAAGCTAATCTCCCGCCCAAACATGTATACAGTTTATCAAGAGCGCAACAACTTTCAGGATGTCATATCCTGCATATCCGAAGATATAAGTCCACTCACCAAAATCTTCAAACTCAGATCACTCAGCAATCTATTCTACTGAGCCTTGTCACCACATGAGCAAACAACTATCAGTCAGTATTTGCTTAATAAATACACAATAAGCATAATACTACAGTTATCATACATGTACATATATCTACATAACACATGTATCAATAATCTATAAACACAAATTCATCGAGTACTCAAATACCCGCTTTCACAATTATTCTTTGCAACTTGTAAGTCTTGTGAATTACTTCGACTCCTTAGCTTAGGCAAATTCATAATCTTCCATCCACACACTTGATACAATGTTCAATTCAGTTCATCAATATCATCAAGGAGTTAAATCTTCATTCAGATTCATCATTGAATTTCCAATTCCGAGCATAGGCATAATTGTAACTCCGAGAAAAGACACAATCCGAGCTAAGGCACAATCCGAGAATTGATCAAATCCGATAACAAGCACAATCTGATACATCCAATTCCGAGAAAAGACCTAAATATCAAATCCGAGTAAACTGGATTCCGAGTAAACTCAAATCCGATAAAATACATAATCCGAGAAAAGGTCCAATTCCGAGAATAGTCATAATCCAATGAAATACAATCCGAGATAAAGCATATGTATCAAATCCGATAGAATCTCAATTCCGAGAATATCAATTCTGATTATATATAAATCCGACAAATGTGTTAAGGCATATATTCAAATCCGAGATAATGTCAAATTTCGAGAAAGTAGGATTCCGATAAAAGAGTTAGGGCCAAATCCGCAAATGAATTGTCGGATTCCTATCTAATTCCGATAGAAACTATCGGATTTCGCCAAATCCGATCAAATCCTATCGGAATTCATCTAATTCCGACAGATTCATCCCCAAATCCGATTAAGTCATGTGTTCTTCCCCAATTTCAGTTTCTAACCCAATTCTTTACTGATTTTAATCATACAAGAGTTCTAAGTTCTTCAGAATCAATCTAAACACATAAGGAACATATAACAATCATAAAATCTAACATGCATTATCCTAATCAAAGGTCATCATGTCTAAGCAATTATCGGAATTCACACAGACTTATATAAATTCGAAATTAAATAACAATTAATCATTCTAACAATCAATTAATCTAACCTTTTGATGCAAATTTACTTCAATTTAGTTCCACAATCAAGATCAACAGTTTCGATTTCAATCTCTTTCTCTCTTCTTCTTCTCGGCCGAAGGTCTCTCAAACACACACAACACTCTCTCAATTTGCATGTAATGTGATAATGCAATAGTGTGGGTGGTGACTAATCCCCAATTCAGCCACCTCACAACCCACTCACACACAATCAATTATTTAAATTAAACTAATTAATCAAATGATAACAATTATTTAATTACCACAATTATTTATCATAACAACACATAATTCGTATAATTAAATTAAATCCAAATCAATACTTGATTAATTACCTTAATTAATCTAGGCCATATTAGGGGGTGTTACAACAACCACATGGACTAAGCTTGTAATGTTATAAAGGGTAAAATGGTCATTTTAGAATAATTAACAGTTACACCGTTAGTTTTAAGGGTTTAGTACATGAAAATGTATTCAACTTGTCACCTTTTGCTATTGTGTGTATTAGAGTTTCAAACTTATCATTTAATGTATTCAAGTCACAAAAGTTACTGATTAATGTATCGATTTACCTGCTTAACAGGTTACAGGTAATTCAGTCCTTTTTTATTTAATTTCTTGTCACTCATTTTACACCTCATCTGCCACATCATATTTACTCCTTTTTTTATTAATTCTGAAAAGCATTCATGAGTTTCATCTGTGGATCTGGAAGAACACATAGAACTCAAGAACACAATAAAGAACAAAGCACCAAAATTTAACCTTTGACTAACTGAAAGCAAGAATCGATTGTCTTAATGAACAATGGACCAGAAATTAAAGACAGTAAATCCTAAATCTGTTTATGAACAAGAAATTCCCATTCAAGAACAAGAAGAAATCGAAACTTACAAGTGATGACATCGAACCATAGATCTGGAAGTTGAACTTTAAAATCAAATCGAAACCTTAAACCGAAAACAAGATGGGAGGAGATTTTCCAGATCTGCGAAATCGAAACTAAAACCAATATTCTTCGTTCATGGTGTTGTGCATGTTCCAGATCTGCACATGTTTTTGGAATCCCAAGAACAGATCTTAAAATCCCAAGAACGGATCTTAAAATCCTTCAAATCGAAGATCTGTACATGAAGATGAAGAACTCGGTGATGATGATGATTGACGAAGATGAAGAACTCATGATGAAGATGAAAGAACTTGATGATGATGAAGATGAAGAAACCCTTCTTCTTCTTCTCACTATATATTTATTTATTTATTATTATATACATCTTCCAATTGACCTTCAAAATTAAAGCACATCTTACTACCTGGATAATTAGGCCATAGAATATGAATCAAATTTGGGTCTGAATAAGTCATTAAAGGCTCGAAGATGTAGCAGATGATTAGGTAAGAGAATCTCATTCTCAACTATTTCATTTTGGTATTATTTAATATTTTATTTAATTATTTTCATTTTGATTTATTTTTGAAAAAGGAAAAAACACCTCATTAGCCACGTCAACGCCAAGTCATCAACATGTCAGATTAACCGGAGCCAAGTCAGCAGGTAACTTGCTATACCAGGTGCAATACATTAAATGATAATTTTTGAAAGTTTGATACATTAAATGGTAAGTTTCAAAGTTCGATACACACAATAGCAAAATGTGACAAGTTGAATACATTTTCATGAACTAAACCCTAGTTTTAATGGTCCTTGGTCATCTACGTAACAGGTTTGCTACAGTATGGACCATCTACGTACTTTTTCAAAGATAAGGATTAAACTAGGTAAAATGTGTTAACCACATGGCCCAAATCAGTAATTAACTCTTCTAATAAATAACAAGGACGAAATCAGTAATTCACTAGTTTTATTTGTTTTGTTTGAGAAATAGTATTTAATGCTTATAGCGAATATTGGATTGGTAATTTTATAAAATAAGTGTCAGACCTTGATCATTGTTTTTATAGAATTATACATCCATGAAAAAGAAATCACATAGAACATCGTGGGTTGTGCGTAGTACAGCCTAAAGGCTTACCTAGTTGTTAATATTCTAAGAACTAGACAATCGAATCATGTGTGTATATAAATTCACCGAGTTCATGTTAACTAGCTAAACGACCCGTGTATCAACACGGGATAATATAAGTCAATTTTAAATTTATATAGCTTTAAAGAGTACTAACACGTATAATACTAACCCGTGTATCATTAGATTTTCTGTAAAACCTCTTTATAAACAACATTCATGGTTTTATTAGTAAGGTTTCCTTCATCATCGCAAATTAAAATTTTTAACCCCTCATTACTCTTCACTCGAGAAACCGTCACATATAACTATCTATGAGTGAAAACGTGTCTTTTTAGTACTTTTTATAAATACTCTTTTTAAGGTATATAAAGTTACATTACACGTCTAAAAGTTTTTAGTATAATATTAATGTGGGTCTCGTGATGGAGCTTTATCCCAACATTGTAAAGACAAAACTATAATATTATTGTTGATGTTATAATATCAAGTGTTTTATCGTCATTTTTGTTAGCCAATTAAATATTTGAATCTTTGAAATTGTAAACTAAATTCATTAAAAGTTAAATAATGATGACATCCATCTAAGTATACGCAAATTAGATCACATAAAAATAAGATTGTAACATAGAATAAATTATGTCTATACATATGTAAATCACTTACGTATAATTTATTTTTCAATTAAATATAATTGAAAACACAAGATACCAATGAATTTCAAATATCCATGTAATAACTTTTATTTTATTTACCAAGTTATTAGTTACAAACAAGAAAACGTAGACATTAAAATTTTTTATATAAAATTCCAAGTTGTATGTGTAGTTACAAAACCCATTAACATGATAGCTGTTTTCCGACCCAATAATTATGTAGAATTATAGCTTCTGCAGGGTTATTTATGCACAAGTAACAACCAATTTTAAAAATCTCGAAGTGGTAGTGGTAGTTTTGTAAATAACTTTATGCCTCTAACCGTTGGTTATAGTATATTTTTAATTCTTTTTATCGAAAGACCAAGAAATAAGTGAGTATATAGACTATATTATGTAGAGGGAATAAATATAAAAGACAAATAAAATATTCAATAATTACCTACACGTTGCTCTTGATGGATAAAACAATTAAAATATACTAATTTTTTAAAATCACTCATATTCCGGTAAAATTTATATCAAAACGTAGATAAAAATGAGCCGATTACAAGTATATAATTATTTTTTCTTTAAACAAAATATATTACAAGTTATTAAACATAATTTTCAAATAAATTATAATTAATTACATTAATATACAATTTTCTTAAAACCCCTCACGTATTTCATATACCAACCCTAATAATTTACATTTAAACCCTTCCAACTACATTAACTATTTAATTATATTCAACTTTATTAAATATTTAGGCCTTTTTTATAGGGATAATGATGTCATCATCTTTTTTCTTTTAATAATATTATAAGATTATCACGAGTTGTATCTAGAATATATATACGCAAAAATTCATCTGATATCAGATGCATTCATACATGTGCATTCGATTCATTGTGAAAGTTTATGACATTCTTCAACTTGAATATTCTAATTTCTTAGTTTTTATAGTTATTACCAAATACCAATAATTAAGTTTTTATTTGATTTTGCTTTTATATGTAATTAAAAATACACTTCCATAAATCATAATTGTTTATTTATTTGTTGTTCTTTACATCAGGTCACATGATTACTCGGATCCTAAAGTTGTTACATACGTGTTTCCTTGTTTATCCATTTTTCATGAGACTAGTTGCATGGAAGTTCATACATACATATCCCATTGATTACCTTAATCTATTTATTTTATCGTGTATGTATGATGTCTTGAGAAACTCATCCATCAACCCTTCTCCAATCATCATGACACGATCCTAAAATACACTTCTTACATCTTGAGCTTTCTTACACATTTAACGCTTGTGCACATGTTATTCTTCTCTTAGCACTAAAGTACGTATTGAGTGATTTGTATGTACACTTATTAATTAGGTATATTTGAATTACAAAACACATGTAAAAGTTTTGCTACACAACTACAATGTTGTTATATATTCCTTTTTTATAGAAGTTACTTGAAACATCATGTTTAAATGGTAATGTGATTGTCATTTTTTCAACTCTTGTGCAAGCATATTAGAGTTTAATTTGTTAAAGGTTTTAGAGTTGAAACAATTTATTTATGCTAGCTAGCTATTTATAGATGCTTATTCTTTCTATTACAAATAATGAAAAAGGATTTTAAAAGAGCAGCCCCTCAACATTAAACATAATAATGCTTATATATGTAACTTTTTACAAAGTAGTCCTCTTTGTTTATTGTTATCTGTAATGTTGTTACATCATATTATAAGAGTTTCGCAAATTGCCTACCGATTTACCTATGATGGTAATCAAAGTGATGTTATATTATACGCAAATAACAATCATACCAAGAGAGCCCTATATATATAGATAGTGGAATACTAATCTAACAAAGCTCATACCCGATCCAAGCATACTATATATCTATTGGAAATCAGAGTTAAACATGCATTAATCATTTCATTTGCAATCTTCGATCACTATAACCTCATTCCAAGACAAACCACATACCATCTCTATTATTTTGTTGCATTAAAATTCCAGCAATTTTTTTTATAAGGAATCGTGTTAAATACAAGCCTCGGCTTATTCATTCATTTAAACCACTTAACTTTCGACAATCGATCTTACAATAAATGATCTTTTGAAAGAATTGATTACTTAACTCTTGCTTTTATTTAACTTATTTAAAATAGTATGAACTACTAAACAATTGTTAGATCAAAAAGCCTTACCCTAGTGGTATTAAGACGTGTAAGGTGTTCTTCCTCCTTAAGGTTAAAGGGTTCGGGTCTCAGTTGAGACGAGAAAATACTGATTTAGAGGAGGTTTGAGTTTGTTGTATAAAGAAACTAAATAGTTATTTGATATCAAATGTATAAACAAATGTTAATTTTTAGTATGTGTGTGTGTGTGAAGATAATGTGATGGAGTTGATGCGTAAGTTTTTGGGTTTCTATATATGTTTTGATAGAATTATTAAAATTTAATTTACTTTCTAAGGAAATTATTATACTTAAAAATTATTAAGACCAACATTCTAAATTTAATATATATATTGTTGACAGAGCAGAGAGAAAATCTGCTCTGTCAGCATGAAAATTCCACCTCATTGATGACCTGGAATAGTGACATGGCACCTATTTTATAACTGCTTTACATTCTGAAAATCAGGAAACGTGAACTATTACAAACTGCTAAACGTGAACTATTACAAACTGAAAATCTGGAAACGTGAACTATTACAAACTGTAAATAAAAAACTGCTAAACACAGTAGTGGGCAGCAATAGTGGGTTAAGTAGTGGGCTCTACAACTGCTATTACAAGCTGTTATATAAGGTTGCATTTATCAGCAATTCCTCTAATTACTTCACCTTCATACGATTCACCATCATCCTGCACATACCACATAAGCAAATCAGTGAAAAATGGCAGACAACTTCAAGGTAAAAGCTTTTTTATTATATATGTTTCTGTAAATCTTGATTTTCTCATTCTTCTTCTATATTGATTTTCTCATTCTTCTTCTATATTTTCTTCTTGCATGTAATGTGTATTTAACAAGCAGAAGTAATGGGAAAAACAATAAAAACAGACATTCATAAGAAAAATAACAAATGTAATATTATGTACGCATAATATTGATGAGTAGAAATATCAAAACTAACACTAATGTTTTTGACTATATACAGGTAGAAGAAACAGTTGAAGTGCCTCAGGTATAAACAATAAAAATAAACATTCGTAGTGAATATTGAATGTTTAAAGTGATGAATAAAAACATTAAAATTAACATTAATATTTTTGCCTATATGCAGGTAGAAGAAGTTGAAGCGCCTCAGGTACCAAATTCAAAATTATTTTGCAACTCATTTAATATTTCTATAAAAATTGATTTTCTCTACATTCTTCTTCTATATTTTCTTCATCCATGAAAGTGCAATTAACAAGCAGAAATAATGGGAAAAAGAATAAAAATAAAATTCATAGGAAAAACTACAGATGTTATATTCTGTACACATAGAATGTTTAAAGTGATATGTAAAAACATTAAAACTAGCATTAATGTTTTTAACTATATGCAGGTAGAAGAAATATTTGAAGTGCCTACATTGTCTACTATGTATTTGTTTGACCACTATGCTAAAGTGCATAGAATAAAATGCAAGCAGGTAATTAAAAAAAAGTTCTTTTTTCTTATTTTTTAAAGAAACGGTGAATAATTGTAATAAGTGTGTTACACTACAGCTAAAGAGGCGTCGAAACCTCGATTCCTGGAAAAAGGATGAGATCATTGATCTCACGAAAGAGGACACGGATGACGAAACAGATGTTTCAATGCCGCGCATCAAAAGGCAAAGGAGAAACCAAGTTTTGGTTAGCTCTAGTAATAGGCCCATTGTGCTAAGTGAAGGGGAGGAGGCAGTGGATGAGGCACCAATTGTGCTAAGTGAAGGGGAGGAGGCAGGGGAAGAAATAGGGGATGAGGCAGTGGATGAGGCAAAAGAGGAGGAAGAATAGTTATGTTTTTATTGCTTTTAGTTGTTTACTGCTTTTAGTTCTGTTTTTTTACTGCTTTTAGTTATGTTTTTTACTGCCTTTAGTTCTTGAATGTTAAAACCAGTTTCTTCAACGTTATATGTATGTTCAGTTTCTTTAACGTTATATGTATGTTCCTGTTTAAGTACTCAAGATGTTTGACAGAATTGTCTCTATTTTTAATATACAAAAATTAAAAAACAGTAAAATATAAAAAATATGCAATAATCTTTTTTTATAAAACAGCTCCGTTGCTAATTAGATAAAGATAACTACAGACTTTAGAAATGTAATTATAGTCTCTCTAAGTAACTATATCTTCAAATATGAGCTACATTGTTAACAACAACAAACACTCTTTTATGAAATCCAAAAGACATTGTTGCTTTAGTATATCAATGATTCAATATGACACTTCTATTTATATTAAACTAAAATGGTTGAACAAAAACTTCGCCAGCTACTAAAGTAACATATTTTATGAACTTTTAAGTTTTATAATGTTTGTGTTTATAATGAATTAATGATTCCGTCATTAGTTTGATGTTAAAGAATGTGTATAGAATGACATGTTCATCCCAAAAGCTATTGATTGCTGGTTAAAAAATTAAAATTGTTTCGAATACCTTCTCACATGACCCTCCATTCATAAAATTTTACGATTCAAGATGTTTGAAAGGATTACCTTTATTTTTTATATAAAAAATTAAAAAAAAACAGTAAACTATTAAAAATATGCAATGATCTTTTTTTATAAACAGCTCAGTTGCTTGTCATGTGTATTTCTATTTATATAATGTGTTTTTGAAATTGTCCAGATACATGTTTGTGAAATTTATATAACATGTTTTTTATAAAAAAACATCTAAAATACTTATTATATTCATTAAGTACATTAATAATTTGATTAGATAATTTAAAAGTATATATTTTAGGTAATATATTGATAACTTATGTAAAATAAACAGACATCTTACATGTATTAATTGTCAAAAAACGAACCTGAGCTAAAATTCAGGGGTTATGGAGGCAGTTTTAATACATGTACTATATTTATGGGTTGTGGATGCAGTTTTAAGCAGTTATGTCCTATATAATCCCAAGCTAATTCCAGATTTCGTTCATTTTACACACACAGATTTCAGGTACATTTAAAACAAAAAGTTACATCAGTTTACAGATAGCTATGGTTTAGTGATTGTTGTAAACTTTTTTTCAGAGGTTTCAAGGACTGGATTTAAAGCAGTAAGCATCAACAGGAAACACAGGTTAGCTAATTCCAGATTTCGTTCATTTTACACACACAGATTTCAGGTACATTTAAAACAAAAAGTTACATCAGTTTACAGATAGCTATGGTTTAGTGATTGTTGTAAACTTTTTTTCAGAGGTTTCAAGGACTGGATTTAAAGCAGTAAGCATCAACAGGAAACACAGGTTAGCTTTTTTAGTTCATGCTATTTAAACTGCACTGTGGCTCTAAGCATTTTAATTTTCGTGGACTGAAGGACCACTATTTCACAATATTTAAACTGAACTATGGTTTTGTTAATCATTTCTGAATATTTTAATCGATGACAACTCTTTTGATTTCATTAAACGACTAAACATATTGGATTATTAATTTGTTCCTTGGCTAATTTGAGTATATGTCATTTCATTACATGTATGCATTCTATTTTAGCATATAACTAAAAACTTATATTGATATGATTTGTTTTTAATTTGAAATTAGAGTAAACCAAAAAGTTAGCAAACAATGACATATGAACACAGCTCTGGTTTGATATGAATTAATGCAGAATAAGATAAAAAAATGAAATGCAAAACATATCATAAACTAGGCTCCTAAGCCCTACAGGCTTCTAAGCCACCCACAAACTAGGCTACTAAGCCCTACAGGCTTCTAAGCCATGCAAAAAAATTAATAAAGACGATTTAAGAATAGATAAACCTTATTGTGCGAGCTAAGATAATCCAATCAGCATTGTCAAACCACCTTTGATTATCAATCAAATACACCTGTTAACAAAAAATAAAAATTAATAGCTACACTTGAAGCAAAATTTGTGATAAACAAAAAATACTACTATATCAGGTGTCATGAAGTTCGTATCAAATACGTATGGGGGTCCGTGATTTCAATATTATTACACGGATATTTTCCACATTAACTGAACCAGGTTTTGTGACCTATATCCGAGTTGTAAGTCAGCAACGTGCATCTAGAGAGTAAAATATTGAATCACTATGAACTATGAAAACATTCAGCTGAATTAAAAATTCAAACCGACCTTTCCAACATCATTCCTCCCTAAGTCAACCAGCATGATGTGTTCTGCACATTGCTTTTCATCATTTAGCAACTTCTTTTCTAACTCTTCATCCTCTTCAGGAGTCTTTCCTCTTCTGACAGTCCCCGCTAAAGGCCGATTAACAACTGTATTCTGTCAAGAGAATAAATAAAAATGTCAATGATTTTTTTGATGAAATTTTACAATATTCTGAAAAAAATATAGATACATAAGAAATTACAGATTTCACACGAGTAAGAATTTCGGGGCTTGAACCAACCAAGATACACCCTCGAGCCTGACAATGTGAAAATATCACTTAGAGTTAAGAAAAATAATAAGGTAAAGGAATGATTTATATAAGTAAAGAACCTGCAAATAAGTCATGTATGGACTTGGATTCACAACTCTTAGTGCTCGGTAAATCTCAAAAGGATCTGCAAATGTTCTGCGCTCAAAGCGTTGGCTCAAAACAATCTGAAAAATGTCACCTGCCAGAATGTGTTCTTTTGCTTGCATATTAAAGCTTACAATGGGAGCCCAGATAATCAAACCAGCAACATCATTGTTATACCATAAAATATACCAGTATACAACAATAAATGTAGTCAACAACTTTTTGCATAAGATGAAACTAATCAAAACAAACAAAAACATGAACAAAACAAATAAGGAATTGCAAATCTTAGCCTTTTTTATAAACTTGAAACCCCCTAATGTTGGCCTTTTAAAAAAAAGGATTCATACAATAGAAAGATGCTTGCAAGTATTGATTAGAACCTCATTCCCATTCCCAAAAATTTAGACATATTATTATTTATTTTCAAAAGAAAAAGCTTAAGCTAATTTTTGTAAAGAACCCCATATCAAATGAAGTTGATTAAATTGAATAATAATAAACGTTAAATACTCTGACCCTTACTTGAAATTGAAACACACAAAATATTCACGAGGATCTGATAACAAAACTTAACCACCACAGTTCCCAAATATGTAAAAGTACGATTACACGCAACCTAGATCACATATCTGGTATGAAATACAACATGCAAAACACACACACACACACACACATACACATATATATATAGTGAAACACAGATCATTCTAAACAAGTACCCATCTGTAGATATACGCCCCAATAAGTATAGATAAAAACAGACTACATTCTTGAAGAAATAATGCAGATCTGAGATTACATGTGGATTAAAGTTTGAGAAGTAACACAAATCTTCGATTATATGTCGATTTAATTAGGGATAAAACACGATCTGAGATTGTATGTCGATTAGAGTTACAGATACTTACAGATGTTCTGTGTTTGGGTGTTCTGAGGAACAAAGAGTATGACGAAAAAATTATGGCTATGGGGTTCGGTTTGTGTAGATGAAGCCCGTTACGGTATGGGAGACGGCGATGACGGCCGATCGTCGAGGAGGCATATCTGGACCCATAAACACTAAATCTATAAGAAAAATGATTAGCCATGTGCTATATACCCTAGATCTGCTACAAAAAACTACG
The DNA here is from genome assembly GCA_947179395.2 of Pulicaria dysenterica. Taxonomy (NCBI): domain Eukaryota; kingdom Viridiplantae; phylum Streptophyta; class Magnoliopsida; order Asterales; family Asteraceae; genus Pulicaria; species Pulicaria dysenterica. The sequence goes on along the minus strand of OX359291.1, from coordinate 68,274,380 downwards.
AAATAAAGTAATCAATACCACATACGAAAGCTGGATCTGCAAAATAAGGAACAGTTTAGCGAAGTACCTCCGTGCGATGGTGCGCTGTAGGTGACAGATCTCGCAGATGAATGTAGGAAGGCGGTGGAAGAAAGATTTGATGTCGATGGAGCGGCGGTCGATGTTGTAATACGGCGGATTGTGGTATAGTTTTTAGGGTTTGAGTTGGGCCGGTGATACGGAAGATTATGGTGGGGTTAAACTGGTGATGTCGGCTGGTAATCGAGGAGTAGATAGAGTTTTGTGGGTGTATGTCGGCTGATGGTGGAGGAGCAGATAGGGTTTTGTGGATGTATGTTCTAGGGTTTTTGTTAATATGTAAGGGAGAGTAACATATAGTGGGCTTGGACAATAAGTTTTAATGGACATATGTTATTTGTATGTGGGCTTGGACAATGAGTTTTAATGGCATAATTCTTGACATTTAATAATGTAATTTACTTACATGTAGTCATGTATTACAAAAACGTGGCATGTTTTCTTTTAACAAGCCTATTTTTTAAACATAATTTTTTAATCTTTAATAGATAGCATATATTCATACAATTTTTTAAAAGATGGCATGTATTAGTAATACAATTATAATATGTGGCATGTAATGTATTTAAATTATTGAAGTCATGATCACGTTAAATTATTGAAGATGGCATGTTATATCCGTGTGTTATACGGGTAAGTAAATAAATTTTAGATTTTAATATTTTTATATATAATAAAAAATAAATTATATTTGAAATTACCCATATTACATTAGTTAGCGTAAATGAGAAATATCAAGGTAGTGGATTTTTATTATTTCAAAAATATCATTTTATGTATACGGATGCATGCCAATGATATTTCAATATATGTCCATCTCACATTTTCATATCATCATTGACGTGGAATTTATTATGACAGATCATAGATTATCTCTCTGTGAACAATAAATAAATATAATTTAAAAAAAATAATTACATTTTAATTATTATACAGCATGAGAAAATTTTAGTTTGCTATATTATAATTAACGTTTTCTCTTAATAATTACATTTTACTTATTAACAGGATTTTAGTGATTTCAAAGTGTTCTGGTTTTTTTTAAGCTTCGGGTAGATAGATCGAATAGATAAAGTATATTACTAAAATTTACTTATTGTTGATGTCAATAATATTATTAATGTAATTAAATAAAGTTCACGATACTATTTAAGAAGGTTGGATCTGTGTAGTAACCTTCCATCTACATAAAGTTGAACTGAAATTAATAACTGGGTTGTGCATGAAGAGGAAAGTAAAGTTTTACATATGAATTTAGAAATGGCAAATGTAAACAGTTTTAACTACAATGGCTTCGTTTTTTATTATCTTTTATGTCCAATGGGTCAAATGAGTTAAGATAAAAGATTTAACTATACAGATATACTGATCAAATGAGTTGAACAGATAGAAAGTCGTCTGAAGTGTATTGAGGAACATAACACCTCCTCAGTCCTAGATCGTTTCATTAAGCATAAGAAAAGCTCAAAAAATTATGAATGCTTGCATCAAATAAACTGAACATTGAGGTTGTGATTCTCCATCCAGTGGGGTCCAATATCCGAAGCAACGAATTCAGGTGCTCCTACTACATGTGTGACTTGCACAGGTGATGTAGATCCCAAGATGGTGGATGAAAATCATGTTGATCAAGTATCTAAAAGACCAGTTGCAATCATTGTAACGAGTGAAATGAAAGATCCTTCTACAGGTGTTATAACCTCGAATGCGCAAAACATTGACGAGGAATGCCGATATAACACAAATATCGAGGTTGATTCCATTGAACCTCCGAATGATGTAGATGGTAACGTTGCCACTAAGGACACTAATGATCATTCTACATGTGAAAGAACCACGGATGCACAGACCCCTAATGATTCAGGTGAACAGAGCACCAATGTTCAGGTTGATGGTATTGAACCTCAAATTGATGTAGATGACATTACCGCCGCCGACAAAACTGATGATCCGTCTACATGTCGTACCGAATGTACAGAGGATTCTTCTAATTTTCAGGAGGAGACAACCAAGACTGCTCTTGAATGTGAGAAGCTTCAGACGGACACGAGTGATGCATAAGTGGTTTGGGTTAATATGTGACAAGATGTGTTTGGTCACGTGTCTTTATTTTAAATATGTCTTGATCATAAGGATCAATATATACTTATTAACAGGATTTTTGTGATTTAAAAGTGTTGTTCTGGTTTTTTTTCAAGCTTTAAGTAGATAGGTTGAGTAGATCAAGTGTATTACTAAAATTTACTTATTGTTGGTGTCAATAATATTGTCTCGTGGATTTATATTTTTGTGAAGTGTTTTTTTTTGCATGATTTAATGTCTTTTTAAATTTTGCCTTCTACAATTTTCAAGTGTAACTACTCTTTTTAAACTGTAAGTTTTTTAAAGAGTTTTTTATAGTTTGAAATTTTGTATGTTAATTTGTTTGTATATATTATACAAATGTTTTTTATATACAAATTTAATCAAACTTACGTACCCAAGATTTGAGCTTATATGTCATATTATATTATTTATTAATTTATAATATAATAAGGTTATATAACAATAATCAATTTTACAATATAATCTTATAATATAAATCATATTATAATAATTCATTGTAATTTAATATCTTATTAATTAAAAAAGGGTAACACAGTGACAAGTATAAGATATAGGCTACTTATTATAAACAATACTTTAACATAAATTCCACTAATAAAGAATTATAAATCTATAATAATGAGTTGTAATAGTATTACGATGCACATATAAAAATAATCACATATTTTGTAATTGGGATGAATTTGTAGGAAAATGGACGGTCGGCTATCAGCAGAGGTGTTCTCAGACCTCAAGGTACCACATGTATGGTGGAAATTCGTAAAGGTTTTCGTGGAATTTGTTTGGAAGAATGAAAAAAAGAATATAATTTATTTATTTTTACTCGATAAGAAGGTATATTATTTAAAAATATAGGTTTCTATTTTATCATACTTATTACCATTTTTAATGTATTTACTGAATATCACTTTGTCCTATAGAGAAACAGAATGGCAGCACTCGTCCACCGTAATTTGATTACTTTATACGAAAACAGAGATTTGGTTGGAAAAGTTTTTCTTTTGTGCCATTTTCAAGTGCAACCAATTTTCGACCAACATCCGAGGTATAAATGTTATACTTTTGTCCGCAATGAGTGGGAGATAGTGATCAGCAATAAAACAACATTTGAGGTGGCGTTAGATAACACATTTCCTATTTACCCGTTGGTCCCTCTAATCAAAACTCTGGTTCTTGACAGAACTATATGCAAAATGATGACTGGTATGTATACGTTTGGTGATTATAATAATAGTCTTATATAAATAATATAATATTTTTATGTCACGTGTGTTAATATGAATAATTTTTCTATAGACGTTGTTGGCAAAATTACTGGAGGAGGCCGACTACGTTATGGTGGTGGTTGTGAGCTAATTCTGAAAGATGGGAAGTAAGTTAATACTTGTGTTGTATGTTTTTCTTTATCAATTACGAATTTTGTTGTTATATATATGGTAGTTGTATATATTTTATAATAATGAATTGTACCATCTTAATTATACTTTACTTATTAACAGGGGTGATCAGATTAGGTTGATTGTGTATGATACTCTGAATATACGTCCAGTTAGGTTTGCTGTCGCAATTAGAGATAAATCAGTAATATTTGCATCTCGAGTTAAACTTATTCACCAACATTCAAGTAAGTTAAAATTTGTTTTTTTTTGTTGTATACATTTGCAATGCCACAAGATAGTTCATTACAATTGCATTTATCAAATTTTTCAGTGAACATTTTGATTGCAACGGAGTTAACCGAGATCATTTTTGAACCAAGGATGTTGGAGGCGGCCAAAGTAAGATATAGGATGTTACGTTAGCTACTTTTATGTATTTGGATAAAGAACTTTTGTGTTTTATGTTATTCACGTATCATTTCCTCACATGTAAACTTTAAAGTTTTTCATGCTTGGCAATATATTTTAATCTTAATGACCTTTTTACTCATATTTTAAATCTAAATAACAAGTATGACTAACTTACACACATACATATATGTGTATTAGCTAAACTAACCCGGCCAACGGACGGGTATAGCACTAGTTTAGAATTGTAAAACACATACATTTTAGTATAACTTGTAAACGAGATGGAAAGTTTATTACGTCCGTATATTCAATTCAATAAATAATAATTAGATGAAGGTCTAGGTGGACTGACGTGAGTACGCGTTTGCCGTTGGTGTGAACGCGCGCAACTTATCGTCGTGAAAAATTTAGTAAAATACATCCTTTAACAACAACTACCTACTCATATTTAGCCCAAAAAGTTATTAATCACCAAATATATATAGATGTTTTAATCTTTCAAACCCATACTTCAATATCAAGGACCTTGTTATTTGATCCTTTTACCACTCCAGTTTTTCACTGTTGCTCATTTGTTAAAGATATTCATGTAAAACTCTTATCACATTCCCACTCTATCAAATTCCTACAATCCTCACCTTTTCAGCCATATCTAGGGGTGAGTATGGTTAGATTTTGGCATAAAATCGAAACCTAACAAAAAATTCTGGTTTTTGAAAACCCAAAACCAAAGTTGTTCGTTTTTAAGTGGTTTGGTTTTCGGTTCGATTTTACAGCTTTTTTGTTTTAATCATCAAGATTTGAAAATATACAACGGTCACTGTAAGGTTATAAAATTAAATAGGATTGAAGTTATATTAAAAACATCAAGATACGTAGCACCTAATTCAATCTACATACATTGTAATTGACACAAGCAAAATGTCTGTCAAATGTTTAAATTTTAATGTCAAAGTTGAGACAAATCAAAACTTAAAACAAAAACATATTAGCAAAATTAAATTTCGAGATGAACAACCAACTTCAGATAAGCAGCACGCAACTCATAAAACTAGAATCTAATTAAAAATCGAGATAATCGACTAGAAATGGTTTTTTATATTAAGACGTAAATGTATAAAATTGAGAAGAAGTGAACTCGTCGACTCGAAATGAAGTGATATTTGCAATATTGCTCCTTGATTCGGTTTGGTTCGGCTTTTTCAGTTTTTGAAATTTCAAAAAACAAATCCGAACCGAAAAAGTCGTTTTTGAAATTTTGAAAACCAAAACTGTCAATTGCTATATTTGTTCGATTTTTTCGGTTTTTGATTCGGTTTCGCTTTTTTTTTTCTACTCACCCCTAACCATACCGACCCCATAGGTGGTGTTTCTGCTTCTTGCTGGCATCAAACCCAATCCCGCACCAGGTCAAGATGAGCTCTTTCAATCCCTCCGAATGTACTTTTTCTAAAGTGAGTGAGAAGGGTAAAAAAAAAGTCCAAACTTGTTGTTTTATATTTGAAATTGGAGAGAATGATTAATTTTTAATTTGAGTAAAAATACGAGTACTTAGTTGTTTTAAAAATGATACATATTAAGTATTAATTTGAATGATACATATTATAAAGTTTCATATATCTGTAAGGCTATGTATGGTATATATGAAATTTTATAAGGGGCGAAGACAAACTATGAAACGTGACAATTGGAATCTATGAGTGTCGGGTTTTTCTTATTTGTTATTCTTCTATATAAACCAATTTTTCAAATGCTTCATGAGGCATACCATGGCGACAAATACGAATTGCGACTCAAGTCTTCCCATCCACAGAACTAGAATGAGTGTGCTTTTTGTTGGAGACGAAGAACAACTCAACGAAAATCATCCAACCATAAAGTAAGTTCTGTTACCTTTTTCTTGATTTCTATTCATTTGCTTTCAGAATGTGTCTCTGTTTTCCTAAGAAGCACACCTGTTTGTACATCACCAACCAAACTAATTTGATGGTGGTACTAATGATGGTTAAACCCATTTGCTTTCCTCACCAGTTGATTTCAAGACCTCTTTGTTTGAAAGTAATTTGTTGATGATCCGTAAGTATTTTAAATCCATTATTTGTTATTAATTGAAATGGCTGACTAATCAGAAGATGGAATGAGTAATGCTTACAACTTCTGTCAAGAAGTTTCGTAATCTTTTAAGCTTTTAAATGTATCATTTGTACTGCTTACACCAACTAATTATTGTTAGTTTCTTTCTAATTGAAAAGAAAAGCAGATAATCAACTCATTACACAGTTTGATCGCTAACCATCTTCTTCATTTCAAGACCTTACTTGAACAGGATATATTATTATCATAGGCCTGTATATCTTTATGTTAGGATCGAAACACCTAAAACCAGCGTAAGAATAATGCGGAAACAGAAAATAAACGAACACGAGATATAACGTGGTTCGGTCCAAACACGACCTACGTCCACGGGCAGGAACAAAGATTTCTTTATTATGACTCCAGAGATATTTCGATGTACACATGACTTCACCCTAGCCTTGGTATTTATAGGCAACAAACTAGAATCCTAATCTAATTAGTAAACCACAAATTAACATGTGATAAACACCAATTAAACTAAGCATAATCCTCTCGGCCGTACATGATAACCCACGTACATATTTGAAATACAAGATAAGATAAACATTAATTAGTTTTGAATTCAAAAACCATATCCACGGCCATGCTCCAAAAATCCCTCACGTGGCACTAAATTTCAATTAGTCAATGCATGATAAACTCCCATGCAAACATTAATTCAAGAAATCATGCACACTTAATTTTCATGCTTCCACGCTGTTTCTTGAAATTAAAACCGTTTATCACCGATCATCCATTCTAGTATCAAATACTTTTCCGCTAGTCAAGTCACACCTAACATTTTATTCCTGATTCCTAAGAATCGAAAATCTTTTTCTTACAGAAAATGTGCCTTTTTGCTAGACATGTCTCAGAACAGAGATCCCCTGTTTTCCTAAGAAGCACACCTGTTTGTACATTACCAACTAAACTAATTTGATGGTGGTACTAATGATGGTTAAACCCATTTCCTTTCCTCACCAGTTAATTGAAGACCTCTTTGTTTAAATGTAATTTGTTTGATGATCCAATGATCCATAAGTATATTAAAATCATTATTTAAGTTTCATTATTTGTTATTAATTGAATGGTTGAATAACCAGTAGATGGAATGAGTAATCCTTATTACCTCTGTCAAGCAGTTTCGTATTCTTGTAAGCTTTTAAATGTATCTTGGGATGAAACCCTGTTTTTAGGTTGTATTTGGATTTTAATCCCCTTATCTAAAAAGTATCATGTGTTCTGCTACACCAACTAATTATTATTAATTTCTATGAAATTGAAAAAGAAAAGCAGATAATCAACTCATTACACAGTTTGTTCGCTAACCTTCTTCTTCATTGCAAGACCTTACTTGAACAGGATCTGTTCTTATCATAGGCTTGTATATCCTTATTCCTGATTCCTAAGAATAAAAAACCTTTTTCTTACAGAAGATGTGCTTTTTATGCTAGACATGTCTCCGAACAGAGATCCTCTGTTTTTCTATTCTTTTGAGTCTGATCCTTCAATATAAGTTGATAAATATTCTATCTTATTTTCCAATGTTTTATAGATCAGACAAACTTCAATTAAAAAATCCATTGGAGATGAACAAATTATAAAGTGAATTCACTTATGCTTCCCAAATTGGTAGGTATGTTACAGAGATTTTGAAATATTGTTCTGTTCTCTGAGAGGTCATTGCGTTTTGATTTTCATACAAGATTTAATATATTAGATTGGGATGGTTGTGATAGTTTTATTCCTTGTGCAATTGATTTTTCACAAAATGTTTGCAGGCATGTAATTGGTTGGATGATTAGTACTTACTAATTTGGATTTTATAACACAAATTGCCTGTTTAAAATTTAAACGAATCCCGAGGTAGTAAGTCATTTTTCATGTTATTATAATGATGCCCTACTGCTTTTCGTCCAACTTATTAATTTCCTCAACTGAATCATTGTCATTTTTTGTAACTATCGAGATGGGAGATTCAAGCAGTTATATCCAAATGGGAGGTGATCCTCACACAACAAATTTTGGTCATGCACAACAATGTACAAGCAGTTATTACACATAGTACAGATTGATGCTGCATAACATTGTTGTGCATGAACCACTTTTGTTGTGTGAGGATCACCTCTATCCAAATGACTGGACAGACGGCAAGTCTTGTTGGAGGTGAAGAAGAAGAAGAACAAGGCAGTAATCCGCCCCCTGCAACGTAAGTTCATTTACTGATTTACCTACCGTACTTATTCTCCATTTTTTTTTTTATGTTATAATTACTGGTGCTTAGAAATCTACAACAAATTTGTGTTTGTTTTCTACAAGATCAGGTCACATTTGATATTACTTACCCGGGTCCGAAAGGAGTTGCATATTTACTTTGTTTTTATCCGTTTCTGATGGCTCTTATAATCGGGGTATGGACGCTTACACTGGAGAAACCGGTTCTTAATCCCTTAACGATCATATCTCTTGTTGCATATCTCACAGAGTAACAGCTCTCCTGATTCACATTATTATGAGTTGTATGTATGATATCTTTTTAAACCTGATCCATCAACCCGGCCGACTCTTCTTCTACATTCATCATTACATGATCCTTAAATACTCCTTTTACCTCATGTGCTTTCTTTCATATTTCTCACTTTTGCCAATCGTATTCATCCTTTATTACCACCAAAAGTAAATAGTATTCACTACAAAATATGTATATTTAAGTATATTTTGAATATCAAAAACATATTTATGTAAATGATTTGCTTTCCAGCAAATGTGTGTTATCTATCATTTTCTTTCTGTACATTAATAAAAAGATGTTACCTGAAATATCATTTTGAAGTGATAATATATGTAAGTGTAGCTATATTCAACACAATATAGTCTCTTCGTATATTTAGATCAATTAGAGTGACACGATCCAGTAAAATAAAAAAAGTAATGATTATGTTACTTCGTGATTAGTGTCATCAATGCTTTTTCATGTAATTGAGATTAATTTAGGACCAAATGTCAAACTATATTAGCAGATGTTAGAAGTTGGTGATATAAGGCAATGTGAATAAGAACCAGACAAACGGCATGGTCAAGAGTATTTGTTAGGAATTATCAAAATAAAGTGTCATTTTTAAGGTTGTCTTTAGTAAATAAGAGAATGAGTATAAGGTAATGTTTTAGTCGATAAAGGTTGTAGTTACATAATTGTTGTCACAATGGATCATTAGAGACCGACTGTACACTCACTAGAGGGTGACATTATCTAAGTGCAGGGTCCGATTTGCCTATATATACATCGATATTTCTAAATTTTTTGACATTCAAAACTCACTTTCCTTATCATATATCACTCTCTCTTTGCACCATATGCTAGGATTTTTATGCTGCTATAGAAATCAATTTTCTAGTGCTTTGAAACACTTGAAAAACTCAATAGTTCATCCGATTTATTCTCCATTTCGTGTAGTGTTGAAAGGGATTCTACATAATTTGTTTCATTGTATGTTGGGAGGCAATTCTCCGGTATAACCCAAAGCATACAACCTTTGTTGGTGGGGATGAAATTGTTTTAAGAAAAAGATTGCTCGCCTGAAAATAACTAGTAGAAATCAGTAAACCATTCTTTTACCACTCTTTTAACAACAGTATTAATTCATATATATTTGTATACTAGGTTATACATGGGTTAGTTTAAAAAATAGATAAATTCTAATTTTAAATCTTTAAATATTAATAAACAGCTAATTTATTGCCACGTGTCCTGTTTTTAGGCATTCTTTTTATCATTTTCCCGCTCATTTTTTTCTGCCACGTGTCCTCATTTTTAATCCCGATTGATATACCTCCTTCTCCCTCCTCTCTGCCCTAATCGACTAGGGTTTTGGTTTCTACGTCCGTTTCCTCCTTTCTGCGATCGATTGTGATCTGCTCTCTCTCCTCTCTGCAACTCTTAAAAGATCGATTAAGGTTTCTCTCTGCAACTCTTAAAAAATTGATTAAGGTTTCGATTATGAAGGTAATATGCTATGGTTTCTGTTTTTTATCAAGAACTACATGTTTCCTCCTTTTTGCGAAAATCTCAGTCCTCTCTTCATCCCTCACGAAGGCCTCCTCTGTTGCACTCATCGAATTGCCACTTGCAATTGAGTTGCCATTCTTACTTCCTTCTCTTTGAAAGGCAATCAAAGAATTAGGGTTTCTACTCATTGTTATCGCTTCATGTAAAGAGAATGATTGTCGTTTCAGACGATATCGATGGAAGGAACAAAATCTGATGCGATTTCTCAACCATAGGTATAGACCGTATGTTTTTTATTCTTACGATTCTTTTGTTGTTATGATTCTTACGATATGGATCTTACTAAATGAAGTTGTGAACTAATATCATGAAATTGCATAACGTGGAATGAAAGTCTGATTTAATCTCTTGAATTTTTGGCTATTATGATTCTTTTGTTGTTTAAGGAGTTATTATTAACAAACTGAAGCAAAATTGAACCAATATTCTTTGTATACGACCATCCTTTTATTTGCTCATAAAGTGTTAGATGAAATGACTTAAAACAGAAATTTCTTAGAGCGCACATTTTGGCTTTCAAATTGTTGGTTTCATTTCTCCATCTGAAGTGTTACATTAACTTAACTTCTTTTGTCTGATTAGTATGTAGTTGGAAATTTGATGAATTGACATGTTTCTTTCTACAACCATGGTGACTATCGTTAATTGGGTTGTTTCTGTTGTGGACAGATTTTTTTTGTGTTAAAGAGTTGTTCCCTTTTGTTATTGCTCTCTTATAGTTATGACTAAATTGCTATAATTTAGTGTTGGAAGTATCTAATCTTAATGTTTGACTTATATTTGGAAGTTTGATTGGATGGATCTTCTATGATTCTTGGACACCTTTGAAGGTCTACTAATATGCAGGGTTTAGTCTCGGCCTTTGAGCCTCTTTAGTAATATATATTTCTTTGCTTTGAAAAAAAACGTCCCTTTTATGCTCAATTAAGGCTTTTAGCTCCTGGTAAAGTTTCCGAAGATGATAAGCTTATTGAGTTTGATGTTTTACTTTTCGACAAGTTTCTCGATATCCTTTAGAATTTACATGGAGAGGATATCAGAGAACTCGTGATTTTGGTGATGAGGCTTTAGCAGCAACTGAATCTGATATAGAAGAAACTCTCAAGAGACTTGTGAATAAGCTTAATAAGTCTCCTCAAGAGGTTTTTGATGCATTAAAGAATCAAACAGTTGATCTGGTCTTCACTGCTCATCCAACTCAAGCTGTTAGGAGATCTATGCTTCAAAAGCATGGAAGGCGTGTCCTCTAATTCTGAAAATAAATCTTCTTTTTCTATCAAAAAGGAGATAGTCATAACAGGCAACCAACTTCGGTCAAATTCTTTTTGAGCTAATTAATTTTTTTAGTCCTGAAAAATACATCATTATTCTAAAGAAGTTAAGATAAACAACTGTTATAAATTTTAATTTATGGTAATTTAGCCCCTCAGAGGGTGAAATGATGACATTGCAACTATTGTGTTGGTAATGTCAACTTCCAAATTTTTCTTAGGTTTAGTTTCTTTGTGCTCTTTGGATTCGGGACTATTTGGCCCAGTTATATGTCAAAGACATTAATCCTGATGATAAACAGGAACTGGATGAGGCTGCAGCGCGAAGTAAGTACTTAGCGTTTTGATAAATATGTATTAGCTAAATTGGTAATTGATGCATATTCTATTACAATTTTGGGTTCTGGCTGTTTTTCGGTTGTCCCTTTTATGCCCATTGGAAGAACAGCAGGCTCCCTCCTTGGTGCCATGCTCATGGTTCTCTTTCAAGAGCATATATGTTTAAGTATTTAGGTAAGTTGCTTTCGTGGAAAAGCTAAGGGTCAAATGATTTACTTTGTAGAATCTGCTTCATATCCGCAATCTCGAGTACTTAAATATATCATAGTACCTGTCTTTCTGTTAAAAAAAATTCAATTTTTCTAATCTTTCTTTTCTAATTTCAATTTTTCTAATCTTTCTTTTTCTAATTTTAATTTTTCTAACCATTTTCTAGAGATTTCTATCCTTGAACTTATAGTGGTTATTTCAAGATTCTCAATATGAATATAAACAATTTTTCCTTCTTCAGCTCAACAGGTCATATCATATAAAATTATTGCGAGTATAAAAAAAATAAATCTGCTTTTTGCTTTAATAGAAAAGATATAATTTATATGAGAAATGATATATTATTCTATTATTCCTCCTAATTGTTTTTGTGGGCATAGTTAATCATAAGTTAGGTGGGTTATTTTAGCGCAGGTGTATGCAATTTTTGATAAACTTGGGGTTATAAGGATGTTTCCATTTTGATCTGCTTGTGTTTTTCTTTTTGGTTGTTTAAAGCAGATCCTTTGTTGTGAAGCTCCAGAAATTGTGTTATGAATACTAACTCCATAAGTACATGTTATCAAAAGATAACCATGAATTTAATTATGTTATTTTAATGATAAAATAAAAGGTGCAGGTCATTTTCACGTAGTTGTTTGTATCAAGTAGATAGATTGTATCAAGTAGCTGTTTGTATCAAGCTGCCTAAGTTGAAGTCAAATTCAAATTTATATGGTTCAAGTTCAATTGCAGATGATAGCATGTTGGGCAATTCAAATGACAGATTTTGAGTAATTAGTACAGCTGTGTAAATGTTTGTGTGCTGCTGTGCTGTTGGCCGTGCGATTGTTCGTAGGGGCTGCGTAGATGTTTGTGAGCTGCTGTGACGAAGTTCTAACTGGTTCGATGTTGTTGGCAGCCATATGTGAGCTGTTTGTGGGTTGTTTGTGGGTGCTGTTTGTAGGCTGTTTTTGAGCTGTTGGTAGCCATATGTGAGCTGTTTTTGGGTGATGTTTGTGGGCTGTTTTTGGTTGCTGTTAGCTGCAATTGTTTAGTTTTTCAAGTAGTTGTTTTAATTTTTAAGTAGCTGCGATTGTTTTAATTTTCAAGTAGCTATTGCAATTGTTTTAATTTTCTGGGCAACTGTTTGATTTCAAGTAGCTGTTTTAATTTCAAGTTTGAATTTTGATCTCGTTGTTTTGTTGAGTTGGTGTTTTCATGTTTTTCTTACATGTTGAGTTGGGTAAATATGTATTGCAGTCAATTGCAAGTTTATTGTTAAAAAAAAAGGTGCAGGTCATTAAGACAAGTGGAGTGTGAAACATTGGATTTGTTACAAGGTATGATGGTTGACGATTGGTGAGGAGAGATGGTCATGAATGCTTACTAAAGGATAAGATATCAAATGATGTAGGAATCCATGGCAAATAACCTTGATGGAGATGGGTTTTGGAATTTACAAAGGAACAAGGCAGGTGGAGTCGGTGGATCACAAGACTTTGTTGCCATAATGGATGAAGGATTGAATGTGTACTAAAGACCGGAAATTATAAGAAGTGAGAGACTCCAAATATTTTTAGAGTTAAATCAGAGTGATTAGATGGTTACTGCCATGTGAGTTTGTGTATTGTGATGTAATGAAGTAGTGAGCATTTACTTAAAAAGAAGACATTCTATACATTTAAGACTACAACTTTGTTTTAATATCTTACAATTTTTCAATATCTTTTTATTAATAATTATGGTTTTAACAATATTTAAACCAACCCGTGTAATACACGGGTCTCTAAACTAGTATATAATAAAATGACTCCTTTTAAGTGATAAGTCATGCAGCAGCGAGTTTTAAGTAGGGCAATTTAGCATTAATTTTAAGTAAATAAGAAACAAAAGGAAAGTGTGGCAAGATTGATTTGCACAACCATTTGACACCATCTTTCAAATGGAACAACTTATTTTCAGTCCTAAGAATGATTCTTAGGTTTCAATACCAATCGATAAAGTTGATTTCATTCAAAAAAATTTCAAGAACAGACCTAATAGTAGAATTACCAAGGATTTGATTTGCAGAAGTCATCTACACAAGGACAAATTTAAATTAGTATTTTCAATAATTATCCTTTTCCAAATTAACTACCCAATGTTTTATGAAAAACAATTAATTTGCGAAAAGGCTAAGATCCTCATTGTACTTCTACCATCACATCAGTTGATCTGCTAGCAACGATAGATTCAATAGGTAGGTGACGATCACCAATTGCATTACAAGTGCAACCCTTAGATCATTATGGGACTCATGGCGCCTAGTGACAAATCAACTAGTGTCAAGTTGCATGTTTAGTCTTTAGTCCCATCCTTGCCTCGGGTTAATGTCTCACCGGCTTAACACGATTTAGTCATCCAAATTTAAATTGTGCAAAAATTAATTTAGGTCTCACGTGTAGATAATAATTACCTTGGGGTTATTATTCACTCATGTCTCACGCAAAGGTAAAAAAATAACGGCAAGTAATTTTAAAACGATTGGACGGCATGACTAAAATGTCAATGGGTATAGAATTTGATAAAACAATTTTTAATCAAAAGAATGTATGAAAGAAGCATGCAATCTTCATTCATAGCATTAGTTAAAAAATATTTTCTTAACTTAAAGTCCAACTTTATAAAAACATGGTGTAAGGCAAATCTCAATCACATAAGAGTAAATAACCACAACCACAACCACATATGTGCAAAACCTCAACCGATAAAATCCTACGCTTGGTCTCGTGAGCCATCATGACGGAACAAGAGGTCAACTAAGGACAGACCAACACAAACCCTCAAAAGACTCCCACTTGCACCAAGATCACATCATGGTCAAGTAGAAAGCATGATGTAATATTATAAGCAAAAAACAATAATACCATGAGAGCCCTATCTATAGATAGTGGAATACTAACCAAACAAAACTCATGGCCCAATTCGAGCATACTATATATTTACAGAGAAATCATAGTTAACCACGCATTAATCATTTTATCTGCAATCTTTGATCACTATAACCTCATTCCAAGACACACCAGATACCAAATATCTCTAATGTTTTGTTACATTAAAATTCCAACAAACTTTTTAAAAGGAATCATTTTATATACAAGCCTCGACTTATTTATTCGTTTAAACCACTTAACTTACATTTAACTTAATCGCCACATCACTTTCTGCAATTGATCTTACAATAATTGATCTTTTGAAACAGCTGATTACTTAACTCTTGCTTTAATTCACTTATTTAAAAAAGCATGAACTACTAAACAATTATCAGATCAAGAAGCCTTACTCTAGCAGTACCAAAATGTTTATGGTGTTCTCTCTCCCTTCTTAAAGTTGAGGATGTAAATCTCAGTTAAGAAGAAATAATACATATTTTAGGGGGGCGGGGGTTGAGTTTGTTGTTTAAAGACTAAATAGTTATTTGATATCTAATGTATAAACATATACTAAATTAATGTGTGTTTCTTACGTTCTTTTTCTGAATTTTTTCATCAATCGTCTCTTTTTAATTTTTTTTAAATGATTTATGAGTAAGTTGTTTATCAGATATAAATTTTTAGTATTTGATTAAAGATTAAAGATGACTACAACCGAATTTACTTTCTAAGAAGATTATTATATTAAAATGTTTTAAGACCAACATTCTAATTTTTGAATTGTAAAAAACACACATTTTAGTATCTAATAATAGGTGAACTTGTTGATGTTGAAACAAAAAACCCCCCAAATAAATATTTAAAATAAGGATTGAAGTGTAAACGAGAAAGATGAAGGTTTCTTATACCATTGACCATCGACCATCACGTCATATTCCGGATATGCAATATAAAAACAAAAATGAAGGTAGAGAATAAATTAATAAAAGCACCACCAACGTCTGTCAGTGAACTTATATGAATTTGGCGCACTTATCCTCGTAGACAATTTTAGTTACAAAAACAACCTTTGACAACAACTAACTACTCATATTTAGTCCAAACAAATTATTTATGACTAGATATATAGATGTCTTATTCTTTCAAAACTCGTACTTGTTATTTGACCCTTTTACCACTTCGATTTTACTCTTGCTCATTTGTAAAAGGTACTCATGTAAAACTCTCTCACCTTCTAACCTATCACACTCCGACAATCCTCAACTTTTCGACCAAACCAACCCTCATAGGTGGTGTTTCCGCTTCATGCTGTCATCAAACCCAATCCCACATCATGTCAAGATGGGCTCTTTAGACCCCGGATGTTCCCTTTTTTAAAGTGAGTGAGAAGGGTTAAGAAAAAAAGGCCAAACTTGTTGTTTTATATTTGAAATTCGAGAATGATTAATTGTTAATTTGAGTAAACATACGAGTATTTAGTTGATCTGAAAATGATACATATATAATTTGAAGTTTGAAAGAAGAAATGAGTAATTATTAAGTTTCATATGACTATATGTTATTTTAAAGTCTAAAAGCTTATAAATGGTAAATATGAAATTTTAGAAGGGACGAAGACAAACTCTGAAAATGGCCGTCTAGGAGTGGCATTTCGCTCTTGAGTCTTCAATTTCTATAAACCCATCTCCCATTGCTGAAATGTTTCATGAAGCTTAGCATGGCGAGAAATACGAATTGCAATTCAAGTCTTCTATCCACAGAGCTGGAATGAGTGTGCTTTCAGTCGGAGACGAAGAACAGCTCAACGAAAATCATCCAACCACAGAGTAAGTTGTGATACCTTTTTCTTTAACTCGTTCCCTTTGCTTTCTGAACGTGTCTCTGTTTTCCTAAGAAACCCAAGATCCCTTTCTTTAATATCCTGTTTGTACATCACCAACCAAACTAATTTGATGGTGGTTAAACCCATTTGCTTTCCTCGCCAGTTGATTCAAGACCTCTTTGTTTGAATGTAATTTGTTTGATGATCCATAAGTATATTAAATCAATTATTTGTTATTCATTGAAATGGTTGACTAATCAGTAGATGGAATGAGTAATCTTTACAACCTCTGTCAAGCAGCTTCGTAATCTTGTAAGTTTTTACATGTATCCTGAGATGAAACCCAGCCTAACAGGTATTAATTGTAGTGCTTACACCAACTACTTATTATTAACTTCTTTAAAATTGAAAAAGGAAAACACATAATCAACTAATTTCACAGAATCAAAAACCTTTTTCTTACAGAAGTTTTTTATTATTATTATTTTTTTTTTGCTAGACATGTGTCAGAACAGAGATCCCCTGTTTTTCTATTCTTTAGAGTGTCCTTCAATATATGTTAATTTCCTCAACTACATCATTGTTATATTTTCTAAAAAGAAGCTTAATTAATGTTTTTGATAAGGATCGAGATGGGAGATTCAATCCAAACGACTGGACAGACCGCTAAGTCTTGTTGGAGATGATGAAGAAGAAGAAGCCAGTAATCCGCCCCCTCCAATGTAAGTTCATTTACCTACCGTACTTATTCTCCATTTTTTTTATTTTATAATTACAGGTGCTTAGAAATCTACAACAAATTTGCATGATGTTTAATTGTTTTCTACATGATCAGGTCATATGATATTAATTACTCGGGTCGTGAAGGTGTTGCAAATTTACTTCGCTTTTATCCATTTGTGATGGATCTTATAATCGGCGTATGGAAGCTTACACCGGAAAAACCGGTTTTCAATCCCTTAGAGCATGGGGAGTACATGCTTCATACCTTCATGCTTCAGCTCCACGTCAGCAAATTCGCACGCTTCAAACTTTTTTTTATTTTTAAATTAATTATATTTTTTAATTATTTATTATTAGTATTATACAAAATTAAATATTAAATTATATAATAAAAATAAAATAAGATAAATAACTTTTTTTCATCAAATAAAAAAAGTACATAAATAAAATTACAACTTAAATAAAAAAACAAGATTACATGAGACTAATAAATATAAAAAAGAGACGTAATTTATTCATCGTTCTCGTTGTCGCATACTAGAGTGCTGATATGCTCAACTAAATCGAAATGTAGATTATTATGCGTTTCACGACAATGTATTTCACGAAGAGTCGTGTTTGCAATTTCGGCTATATCTGGATAGTGATCCGGGGACGGTGGTACATCAGATTCATCAAACGTACAAATCGCGTGATTCTCGTCTTGTAATATCATGTTGTGTAATATCACACACGCGTACATGATATTGCGTATCTTTCTCGTTGACCACGGTCATGCCGAATTTTGCAATATTTGCCAGCGTGCTTTTAGAACATCGAAAGCTCTTTCAATGTCCTTCCTTGCCGACTCTTGAGTTTTTTTTTTAATTTTATACGCTTTTCGTCTTGTGGATATTGAAATGATTTGACAAATGGTGCCCAGGGTATATTCCATCCGCAAGATAATACCCGTATTTGTATGTAACCCCGTTCACTACGAATGGACACAAAGGAGCTTTACCACTTAATACGTCGTTGAATAATGGAGATTTATTAAGAACGTTGATATCGTTGTTCGAACCGGCGACCCCGAAAAACGCGTGCCAAATCCATAAATCTTGAGACGCGACCGCCTCGAGAATAAGTGTCGGATGCTCGTGATCACCTCTCATATATTGTCCACGCCATGCTACCGGACAATTAGACCAAGAACAGTGTATGCAGTCGATACTTCCTAACATCCCCG
The DNA here is from genome assembly GCA_947179395.2 of Pulicaria dysenterica. Lineage (NCBI taxonomy): Eukaryota > Viridiplantae > Streptophyta > Magnoliopsida > Asterales > Asteraceae > Pulicaria > Pulicaria dysenterica. The sequence goes on along the minus strand of OX359291.1, from coordinate 68,255,741 downwards.
GGAATCCATGCTTGGATTCGTGATGCGCGTATAATTGTTGAATGTCGAAAAAGGTAGCCCGCCGTAAATACTCCTTGCCATAAACTTTAATCAGAGTCGTACAAAAATTTTGCAACACTTCATGTGAGGTACGCTCTGACATATGTAAGTACTCGTCAAGTCCGTCGGGTGAGGTTCCGTAAGCTAATTGACGTATTGCGGATGTACACTTTTGTAACGGCGTAAAACCCTTCCGCGCACGTGCATCCCATTTTTGTGTAAAATAATCGTTGGCAATTTGCAAGTCATCCACAATACGTAAAAATAAATCTTTAGACATACGAAATCGTCTCCTAAACGAACCTGCATCGTAAACAGAATCCTCGTTAAAGTAGTCATTCATGAGCCGGGTATGTGTCTCCTCACGTTGCCTTAAAACAACTTTTCTTGTTTTTCTTGGACCACTTGACGTTCCCTCTTCATCTATCTGATTTTTTATATGTAGAGCCGCTCGCGCAAACGAATCTTGTATCGCATGTTTGGTTCCTCGTCGGTAGCAGATGAAGAAGATGAAGTTGAAGAAATAGAAATTATGAGTGGTATGTATGATCTCTTATTAAACCCAATCCATCAACCCGCCCCACTCTTCTACCTTCGTCATTACATGATATTTAAATACTCCTTTTACCTCATGTGCTTTCTTGCATACCTCTCCCTTTTGCCAATCTTATTCGTCCTTTATTACCACGTACCAAAAGTAATCAGTATTCACTCATATATATATATATATATATATATATATATATATATATATATATATATATATATATATATATATATATATATATATATATATATATATATATATATATGATTAGGATCAATAGACCCACCTTAAACAAAAACCCTAAAGTCTCAATCTTAGCCACTCATTTAAAAGGGCAAGATGAGAATTGCATAATTTCCATATAAAACTCACGATTCCTTACAGCCATCTCAAAACCCCCATTTTTTGTACCCCTTCAATCTTTAAATAAGCATAACTAATTCAATTTTTTGAATTTGAGCAAAAAAATTATACCAATCTACTCATTTTTTAATCCTCTTTCAAACGAGACCACTCTTCCTATATTTCTGAAATTATTTTTTTACGAAAATGATAAATTTGTCATTTTCATCATTTTCGTGTCCCCCCTTTTATATCACTTAAACAGCAGGTCCCGAAAATAACGAAAATTATCATTTTCGTCACCTGCTGTGCTGTAACATGATATACAAGGGTACGAAAATGATGAAAATGACGAAATTTATCATTTTCGGCTGCCATTTATATATTACGTAACAACAGGTGACGAAAATGATTCATTTTCATCATTTTCATCATTTTCGTGTCCCCTTACATATCACTTAAACAGCAGGTCCCGAAAATGATGAAAAATGACGAAATTTATCATTTTCGTGCCCCTTATATATCATGTAACAGCAGGTGACGAAAATAATAAATTTCGTAATTTTCATCATTTTCGTGTCCCCCCTTATAAATCACTTAAACGGCAGGTCCCGAAAATGATGAAAATGACGAAATTTATCATTTTCATTCCCCTTGTATATCATGTAACAGCAGGTGACGAAAATGATGAATTTCGTCATTTTCATCATTTTCGTGTCCCCCCTAATATATCAATTAAACAGCAGGGCCCGAAAATGATGAAAATGACTCAATTTATCATTTTCGGCTGCCACTTCTATATAATGTAACAGCAGGTGACGAAAATGATAAATTTCGTCATTTTCATCATTTTCGTGTCACCTTATATATCACTTAAACAGCAGGTCCCGAAAATGATAAATTTTTTGTCATTTTAATAATTTTTGTGTCCCTTTATATATCATGTAACAGCAGGTGACGAAAATGATGAAAATGATAAAATTTATCATTTTCGGGACCTGCTATTATGTGATATAACAGCAGGTGAAGAAAATGATGAATTTCGTCATTTTCGTCATTTTTCGTCGATTTTTTTTTCCAGAAATAATGAAAGAGTGGTCTCGTTTGAAAGAGAATTAAAAAAATGAGAAGATTTGTATAATTATTTTCCTCAAATTCAAAAAATTGAAATAGTTATAGTCATTTAAAGATCTAAAGGGTAAAAAAAATGAAAAAAGGGGGGCTTTGAGCATACTACCCTTCCTTTTAAAATTAAATCTTATAATTGTTTACTTATTTACAATAATGTCATTATAGATCTGAACCATTGATTTGATCGATCTAACGACCAGGAATGGGACTTTGGGGACTTTGTTTAAAGGGGGGGTCTTTGTTGATCCATTATATATATATATATATATATGGGAGGGTTCCATTGAGAACCGATTTTAGTGCGAGAACCGCGAGAATCAATCTTAGCCGTCGATTTGACAAGTGAAATTCATGAATGGAGAGCGTGGGGGATCAAGTGTGGCAGGGTGTATGTGAGGAATTCATGGGTGGGCAATGACATTGAAAGAGGGGGAATTGGATGCCTCAGATTGGTTCTCGCGGTTCTCGCTAAAATTGGTTCTCAATGGAACTTCTTCATATATATATATATATATATATATATATATATATATATATATATATATATATATATATATATATATATATAGGGTAAGGATACACATAGAACCACCCTTATACATAGAAACTAAAGAACCACCTTAGGCGATGACACGTGGCAAAATGAATAAGGGCAAAATTGGAAAATAAACTCAAAAACCTTTCCACGCGCCTCCCTTTCAAACTCCAGTCAATGCATATTAAAAAAAAACCACTCAAACATTTAAATGATCTTAACTTCTTCGTTTTTAAGAGTTTAAGCAAGAAAATTATATAATCAGATTCAGTTTTTCGTCCTCTTTCAAACAAGAATAGACTTTATATATTTCTGAAACTTTTATAAATTTTGAAAATGCAAATTTTTCAAAATTTTCATGTTCATCTGGGTTTAATTTCCTTCATTTCAAAATGCAAAATTCAAAAATTAAAAATGCAAATAACCAAGATGCAGACCATGCAGATGCTTCCAAAAATGCAAATATAAAAATGCAAAAACAAAAAGCATTCCAGTAGGTCACAACATTAACAAATGAAAATGCAAAACTCATACCTCTCATTTGTATTTTCCAACCCATATTCAAGAAGACCTAAAAATGCAAATAACTAATATGCAAAGTAACTTAAGTACAAGTGAAAATGTAAACCAATGCATTTCATTACGTTACTAAGTTAGCAAATGCAAATGCAAACCAATACATTTCACAATCTGATTTAATGCAAAATATAAAATACAGCCCAAAATGCAAATTACATATTCAAACCCAAAATGCAAATTCTATTCACAACACTTTTCAATATTATAAGAATAGTTGAACACAATAATCAAAATGAACATTTCAAATGAAATTTGCATGTTTATTTATTTGTACAATCTAAAATGAAACCCAGTGAAATGCAAACATATCAAAAATGCAAAAATGTAAAACCACAACTCTCATCTGCATTTTCACAATCTGATGTAATAAAAAATGCAGCCCAAAAATGTAAAATTATATATTCAAACCGAAAATGTAAAATCCATACACAACACTACAATCATTCCAGTACGCCACTAAATTAGCAAATGAAAATGCAAATCAATAACTCTCATTTGCATTTCACAAATCCGATTCAATGATAAATACAACCCAAAAAATGCAAATTACAAATTCAAACCAAAATGCAAATTTCATACACAAAAGAAACAACCTAACACAAATAATCAAAATGCAAATTTCATTTTTTGCCCTTAAACGAACAGCTCAAAACCCATCTCGAAATCTCTTTAAAACACAACCATTCAACACACAAAGAACACTTAAATACGCACAAAGAGGTTAGGGAAGACTACCTGATGTTCTTTCTTCAACTCCCGTGTATTTTGCTGAACAACAGTTCACAAAATCGGCCTTTTCCTTCTCGGGTTTCCTCGTGAAGAATCATCAACAAAATCTTAGAATCTCATCCAACAATAGGTCTCAACTCGTATTCATCATCAGTCAACACAAAATTTGATTTAACTCTCGTTGCCTGCTTGAATCCTCGTCGATTTGATGATTTTCAAATGAGTAACATTTCGTCTCTTTGTGACGTGAAGAACACCCACGTCGCACAGGATTTACAGCATGGGGAAGGTTTGATTTGAAGCAAAAACCAGTTTGTGAGGTGTGTACAGAGGACGTTAAGTCCTTAACAGGCTGTTTTAATTGAAGCTGTAGCCATTGATGAAGAGATTCTTCATCTGTGATTTGAAGGTGGGGGTAAGATTGTTTAGAGAGAGAGAGAAGAGTAAACCCAGATGTTTTTTATGTTCCAAAACTGCTCTTGATGCTGATATATATGGTAATATTAAATGTTTTATTATTTTTTATTAATGTTAAATCTGAGCCCTTGGATCACATATCTAAAGGTCTAAAATAGTTCTTTAGCTTTTATGTATAAGACATGGTTCTACGTTGATCCATATATATATATATAGGGGAGTGTTTCATTGAGAACCGATTTTAGTGCGAGAACTGCGAGAACCAATGTTAGCCGTTGATTTGATAAGTGGAATTCATGGATGGAAAGCGTGGGGGATCAAGTGTGGCAGGGTGTATGTGAATAATTCATGGGTGGGCAATGACATTGAAATAGGGGGAATTGGACGGCTCAGATTGGTTCTCGCGGTTCTCGCACTAAAAATGGTTCTCAATGGAACTTCTTCCTCTCTATATATATATATACATATATATATATATATAGAATATTATTATATAATATAATAATATATATGTATATATAGGCAGGATCAAATGAGAACATCTTTTAAGGTGAGAATGATGAGAACAATTTATAGCCCTTGGATTATCTTTATTTAATGGTTGATATTAAATTGATGTAATTAAGGAATGTTAATTTTAATTATTTGGTTTAATTAGGTAAGCGATATAAACTCAACATACCTTAATTAAACCAAATGATTGGCCTACAATTGTTCTCACCGTTCTCTACTTAAAACATGTTCTCACCGGATCCCTATATATACATATATATATATATATATATATATATATATATATATATATATATATATATATATATATATATATATATATATATATATATATATATTTGGTGAGGTTCAATAGAAACCTCCGCTTAAACAAAAACCTCAAAGTCCCAATCTCAGCCACTTATCTAAAAGGGTAAGATGGGAAATTAAAATTTTGATCAAGAAACCCACGCATGCTCCAGCCCTTCCAAAAAAACCCATTTTTTAATTTTTTTTACCCCTCAAATCTTTAAATGGCCATAACTATTTCAATTTTTTGAATTTGAACAATCTTCTCATTTTTTAATCCTCTATCAAACGAGACCACTCTTCCTATATTTCTGAATTTTTTTTTACGAAAATGACGACAATGATAAATTTGTTATTTTCATCATTTTCGTGTCCCCTTATATATCACTTAAACAGCAGATCCCGAAAATGTTGAAAATTACGAAATTTATCATTTTTGTCACCTGCTGTGATGTTACATGATATACAAGGGCACGAAAATGATGAAAATAATGAAATTTATCATTTTTGGTTGCCCCTTATATATCATGTAACAACAGGTGACGAAAATGATGACTTTTCGTCATTTTCCCCATTTGTGTATCCCCTTATATATCACTTAAACAGCATGTCCCGAAAATAATGAAAAATGTTGAAATTTATCATTTCCGTGCCCCCTTATATATATAAGGTTCTCATTTGAACCTCCCACTATATATATATATATATATATGATCGACGGTTTCACCATCAAACGTCATCATCAAGTGTTTCACCATCTTCGCAGGTTTGAATTTATTCGATTTAGATAGCAGGTTTGGGTTTCTTCCGGTTTTGCTTATGGAACAATTGATTCCTCACTAACAAATCTGTGATTCGGGTTTTCGTTTTTAGTTTTTGTAAGTTCTTGTTCATCTTGTTGATTACAGATTTTAGGTGTTCTTATTTGTGAGTTTGATTCTTGTTTATTAGTTCACGAACCCATATCTTTGTTGAGGTATAGATAATAGATTTTTAGGTTTTCTTCCTGGATTTTGAGTTCACGAACCCAGATCTTTGTGAGTTCTTGTTCATCTCCTTCATGGTTCGATTTGATTATGTTGATTAGGGCTTTATCGATTATGGCTTATGTCGAATGTTGAATGTAGAAGATGAAGATCTTCATATGTTCTTGAATGTTGAAGATAAAGATCTTCTTAAAGGAAGAACATATGTTAGGTGACAAATATTATTGAGGTGGCAAATGAGGTGTCAAATGTGAAATTTTAAAACAATTAAAAATTAAAGAAATTACCGATTACCTGTTTAATAAGTAACCGGGTATCAAATGGTAGTTTTTAGAAAGTTGGGTATACTAAACGGTAGTTTTGAAAGTTGTGTATACACAATAGGAAAAAATGACAAATTAGATACAATTCCGGAAACTAAACCCTTTATATAAAACACTAATTAGATAAAATTTATTACACGATCTAAACATTTCATTTAATAAGATATTTAACCTTAACTAATTATTCAGTTAAAATCAATAAAATCAATTTTGACCTTTTAGACTCAAATATTAAATGGGTAAGGATCCTCTCATGTTTGAGTCAAACATTACCCATCATATTCTCTCACAAACATGATAGTGGACCCTACAAAGGGGACACATTCTTGACTAATACAAGGGACACACACTCACATTTATGAGAGAACATGATAACTAATGTTTAACTTAACATGAAAGGATCCTCATCTATATTAAATAAAAAATAATTATCCTATGACTTTAATCATTCTTAAATAAAAATTAAAACAAATAATAATAAACAAAAGAAACCGAGAATAATAAAGTCATCCAACCACACGTGGCATAATTCTGAAATAACATCAATTATTACAAATTTTTTTACCATTGTTTTTTAATGAGTTCTTATTCCGTTTATTATAAATATCATTTATTAACTTACAAATAGATAAGAAGCGGGGTTTTTAAACCCGCACGATGCGGCGGGGTTTTAAAATATTTATGAACAACTATAAATTTCTATTGTCATTTAATTATACTTAATTAGTTGTAAATTGTTTGTTATCGTTATTAATAATAACTCAAATACATGACCAATTTTCTATATGCGAAGATTTTTAGGTTAATTTTAGAAGACACTTCTCTTATTATTTTATCCAACTCATAATTTCAAACGATATAGTTAATTATAAAAAAAGTTATATCTAGTGATATAGTTAATTACAAAAAAATTATATCTAGAAAAAAAAAATATGTATACCATGTAAAATTAGGGGTATCGAAAATAACCGTTATCCGAAAATATATATATCAATAATGTTTTTTATCATTGTAGAGAAAAATAATTTATTGTGATTTTAGAGGTATTTTAGAAAATATTGTAAAATTAAAGGTTGGGTTGAAAAATATTTATAGGGTTCTTTGTGAAAAATTGTATATTAAATAAACAAAACATTAATAACCGCGTCAGCCGTGAGTCGAACATGAGACCTCTCATGTGCGAAGCAAGCGCACCACCCACCCGGCAAGTTCCATCTTGGTTTCAGGAATGGTCATCTCAATATTTATTAAGCATGATTTTATTTCTTGAAATTGTATGATATTATAAAAGTTATGTGACACCCGTCACCGAATCAGGTTAGTTAGTTAGTTTCGACTAGTTACCGCTGTAGCTATTTAACTTGTATTTATGTGCTCATGTAATTCCTAAAACCTAGTATGTGTGAAATTCTAAGCGTCAAGTGCGTTAAATACCTCAATTACACTAGTTATTCTAACAATAGGGGAACCCTAAATATTCACAATTCCTAAACACTGAACAAATTTCTTGGTGCGTGATTCAACCGTACAAATGCTTTCTGTACAAGGCATTAGTGGTTAAGCCCACAAATAAATAAAAGGAGTCAAAAAATAATAATAATAATGTATAAATATTATTCATTAAAAATATATAAAATAAAAACCATCTCACACCAATTCTAAAATGATATCAACAAGCATAAAATAAGCCCTCACATTTGTGAGGGAAAGAAATACAAACTAAAAAATTTATTAACAAAAGTAATATATTATTAAAAATCATTAGTCATTAAATACATCTTTTAATATTTATATATAAAAATCAATATTTACATTATACATGACACCTCATTATTTTACATATAAAAGAGAGAATCACAAATTGACACATGCATCTTACACTTGGCAAAATATCATGAGATAATGAAAATCTCATGATATTACATTAAATTACCAAAATGCCCTCTAAATTATCATGATAAATTAGTATCTTACTTTCCCAATTGATATATAGTATAATAAAAAAAAGAAAATAAATTATAATTGTTTTAAAAAAATCAGCCAAGAGTGGCCTCCTTTTCAAATTCAATAAGTTAAATTTTTTTTAAGTAACTAAATCCCTATTAAACCTCCTTGATTTCCCAATTGACTCCATTCCAAGAATCAAAATCCCTTATCTTCTTCCTTTCTTGGGGTTTAGTCGATTTTTGCACTCCCTCCATAGCTTCTTGAGGATTTTTGTTCTTCAAACACACAAGAAACAAGTCTACTTTGATCTTCAATCGAGGTAAGTATTCATACTTTTTCCTATCGTCTCTCTCTTCTTATTCTATGGTTTTTTTTGTTCATCCTTCAAACCATAAGTAAATTCTGATTTCTTTCATATGATCATGATCCATGAAGAACATCCGAAGCCTTCAAGTGGTGGTTTCATCTAGAGTCGTCGTTTCGGTAATAACTCTCACTCATTTCGACTTTCTTTCATCTTTTAATTTTTTTTCGGATTCTTGTTGCAACTCTAGAGGATGGAACTGGATATTAATCAAAAACAACTTAAATAATATACAAGAATGATATTTACGAGCCTAAGATCAAATAAGTGGTCGTTAAGAACGATAATCAAACAAGAAAATCAAGATTTATAAAAATCTAGTAATCTGGCAGAAACCTTTTGTGAACTTGTTGGGGTTAAAACTCGGCCATCAAGAGGTGTTACAACTCGTGGGAATAGTCTCAACTCTAGTTTTTTTAGTCTAGTTTCATTTCCATCTGATTTCGTGTCGTTTCGAGGTCGTTTCGTTAGTCAAAAGACCAAAACCGTGTGAGGGCGCAAAGCTGTATTTTAACTAGGCAGATTTGCGAGTCAACTTTTGGCATCTAAACCCTTTCAAAACTTTGAGTTTTAAGTTGGAATTTTTACTGTAGCATCTTCAATGGGTTCATGGTTTTCTGTAAAAATTTCCGAATTTATTGAAATCTGTTGCTATGTTAATTTTTATAAAACATTTTGGTGTGCAAAACAAGGGTACAAATCTGACCAGTTACTTGATGCAAATTTTAAAAAATAGCTAGTCACCAAAGTAAATTCCAGGAAAATTCTAACATATACTAGAAATATGGAAGTATCTACTATAAAAATTTGAAAGGGAAATGTGGTCGTTTGTTATGCTTTAAAAATACACGGCCGAACCTAGAGATTTCAGAATTTTTGTAAGGGTTATGATATTCAAATAGGGCATTACGATTCTAGTAAGAATCTTACACAACACTCAATTTATCAAAATCATAAGGGAACGTTGTTTTAGAACATTCGACACGAATTTATCAAAATCCCATCAATCTAGAGTTACAATGGGAAGGTTTTACACCTTGATCATATGGAACTTATTTGCCTTTTATACTTATTGTAGATTATCTGTGCGTTTAAACTGTTCAATTGCTATTCTCTATCAACAAGATGAATACTCGTAGCCCCTTTTTCGTGCATAACTTTGGGGGAAAATGACACTCAACTTGTTTCTTATGCCATGTTCTAAATTTTAAATCTTTTTATGACAATTGTATGTTGCATGATTATGTGCTTGTGTGAACTTGTATTGGTTGATGCCTATGAGATGACTATATTTCTACAACCCGTGTTGGATTATGACTATGAGATGACTATATTACTTGAGCCAACTTATGTTTCCGGCCGGCTATAGTATCTTGGAAGACTAATTACTCTTGAACCGAGATGTTTCGGTTATTGCTATGCTCAAATTGCAAGTGCTTTACTATTATGCGGCAATTGTCAAAACTACATGCTATACACGGTAACTTGATTTCTACTAAACCTACGAGCTCACCAACCTTGTGTTGACATTTTTAGAGTGCTCATTTTCAGGTAATGCTAACCATAACGTATAAGGAGTCTAGAAGATTCAAATTGACCTTAGTGAGACTTATCGGTGTGGTTTTCGAGTTGCACTAAGATGATATTCTAACCTACTATTATTATTTTGAATATTACATTTGATTTTCTATTTTGGGGCATTTTGCCATGACTATTCATCCCGGTTTGTGGGATGCTTTATACTTTTTATTTTTGTGACTATGCTGTTCGTGGAAATGATTAGCCACGACACAAGTCTCCGCTTGTGTCGAGGGGCGTCATGACACGCTTTATGTTATTATTCGCATATAGTTATTCTCTATTATAGCATATCAATGTGTTATGACGATCCTCTCCATCACGCCTCGCGTTCCGTCACGCCTCGCGTTTCCGCCAAAGGCGGGGTGTGATAGATTGGTATCAGAGCCATTGGTTATAGAGAATTAGGTTAACCTAAGTACCCCATGTAGTTGCATGATAGGAACTACTTGTGCATACGCGAACTACTTTCTGTTTAGCTAATAGCTACAGACGTCGATGGAAGTTATCGGTTCCAACACTAGTTATTTTCTTCCTCAAGATATGATGGTGAATACATACAGATTCCATTCTAAAGGTGAGCTGAAGGAAATCAGGGATGCTTAAACAAGCACTTTCCGAAAAGGACCGCCAACTATGGGTAAAAGACGAAGAGATCCGCCAACACAAGATAGTGATGCACTATGTGGGCTTCTTTCAAGGAATGGAAGTGCAACTCTACATGCCCGAGCAAACGGCGACAAGCCGTCCCCCAATATGCACCTCGTGGTAATTAGCGGTCTATTCCCGTGGAGCACGAGAACCTTAATAAACGAGCGAGGAAGGCAAGTCATAAAGAGGACAATGTGATCTCTCCACTCCAGGACCGGATTGACAGGCTACAGGAAGTGCGCACCCGTCAAGAGGAGGAACTAGCTAAGCATAATCGTTGGATTCGATTGATGTCACAAATACCGCAGAAGGATGGACAAGAACTACACGTTTTGGAGAAAGTTATGAAGATTTCCCCCATAATCCAGTGGCAGGAGCTGGACGTGGTACAGATCCCCAGGAGGACCCTGAAGAGGATCTCAAGGAAACTCCTAAGGAAGATTAGACGACGTTACTTTTTGATTTCATCATTTTAACAAAACCATTATCGGATTATATTTAATTTATTTTGTATTTAACCTTCTGAGTATTTTATGATTTTATAGGATATATATATATATATATATATATATATATATATATATATATATATATATATATATATATATATATATATATATATCTTGATTTCTAAACGCTTTGTTATGACTAATGCTATACTAGTTGCTATATCTTGACTAAAGGTGTATAGATAGTACCGTTCATCTATACAAACCTCTCGAATGACTATGGACATGTCTATATGTGTATTGTATATGTGTTAACTGTAGTTAAAAGGGAAAGGCTGAATGAATGCTTCAAATGACTATGCATGATCAAATTATATAGACTTAGAATTTTTGGCCTAGCTTTACTGCATGTTCTTTTTTGATTGTTGCTTTAGAGTAGGGCTAATCATTCAAATGACTATGTAATTAGTGTTGTGCATGGTTATGTATTCATGAATGCCTGGACCTATAGGATGTATTGTATCGACCTATGTTGGTGGATCGGGATGATTAGTGGTGCCTTAAGGAGAATTGTGATAAGTATGGATGCATTGCGTCTGATCACCGCCATGCACACATACCTAGCACAAGGACACTTAAAGTAGTATGAGGTATCCTGTGAAACAAGCTACGGTTATGGGCGTGATACCTGTGTGTGAGATCAAATACTTGAACAAACACAAACCAATTATTATATCTATATGATACCAAGCATTTAGACACATTTAATATTTGTTATGGAACTGCTATGCGTAGTTGTGAGCGCGACATGGTTCCTCCTCTAACCTATGAAATACTCCTCCATATAGAAAATGTCTCCAAGAAGATCCACTCGCAAAACACGCTGTGGTGGTAACACTGCTAATAATAACAACGAGAATCCTAAAATCGCTGATCTCATAGCACAGCAAATTCAGGCACTTATCCCCAACATCGTCACCCAGGTCAATAACAATAATCATAAATCAAACCCACCAACTATAAAACAATTAGAGGTGAACGATTATACATTTACTCATTTCCATCGTGCCCGTATACTTAACTCGTTATTAATCATAACCACATATCATATACACGGGTTAAGAACCATCCATATAAAACATACCATCAAACCAAATAGCCAGTAATGATACCAAAATTATCGCATAACCATATAAGTGTTACGCAAGTTACTCATCGTTTCGTTCACCAGGCCATACTAGTATCATAAACCATCACATAAAAACAAACATGAATAAATCCATATACCGTAATTCAAACCGATCGTATTAATTTCATACATATCATTCAATGTACAGTATCATTAACCATCTCATTAATCGTATTATTAACCATATTAATAATAGTATTAATAACCATATCGTAAACCGTATCCTATTCGTTCCGTATCGTGTTCCATCATCGTATCCAAAACAGTGAGAAGGTGAACCTAATCGAGAGCCTAAACCTTCTAAAGTAACGCAGTTCACTACACACGTGCCCCGCCAACCCATGTATCAAGTAAGGTCATGACTCCCACCCGATAGATAGATCCCGATGAGTATCTCCATTTTCGCTACTCCGACTGTACGAGTACAAGTACCACATTGTCGTCTAAGTGTAAATACAAACGGAGACGACCAAGATTTCAACTCCTCCTCACACACCACCTTCCTTCCCTTCGGCAATTACAAACACAAACACACCTTTGCGATTAATGAACAAAGACGCGCACACACTAATAAGCACATACACCTAGATTTTTAATTACAACCATACGCCATGTTTTAAGTTGACTACCATTCAAATTAAACTAGTATCCTCACATACAACTTATTTTGTTAATAATTAAACAACACATATCCTTTTCGCATGCCGGCACAAATTGAAGGATTTCTTAAACATCAAAGAACAATTGATCGGACTTGATAACCAATCGTGTAATTACATTATTATTATATTAACCATAATGATTGAACACCCCTCTCGATCGACCATATTTGCCTATAACAACATAAATGGGTTAAAGTGGCATACCTCAAGTTGTTTGATTTCCCATGATTTATTCTTCCTGCTTGACCGATGGCAACTTACAAGGCAAACACGCACATACATAACTTCACGGCTTTAAAACAAGGGAAAACTAAGATTAACTCAAAATCCAAGATATACGAGGATGAGGCACTTGGTGTAGTTGTTGATCCTGTTAGAATATGTCCACTGATGCGAGTACACCATTTGAATCACTACCGATGATGTATGGGCCTATTGGGTCATACACCGGGGTCAAATCTGACAGCAACTTAAGTAAAGGGATCAAAAATGACAAAAGACAAAAGTTGACTTCGCAGGCTGAGTTAGCGCCGCTAACACTTATGGGTTAGAGCCGCTACAGCTGCATGTACTTTACGTCAAGTCATCTGACAAGCCGTGTTAGCGCCACTAACTATTATAGGTTAGCGCCGCTAAGTCTGGGTTAGCGCCGCTACGGTCAGACGTGACATTTTGTCATATCACCTCAAAAGTTGGCCAATGCATGTGGGATCTTAGAAACGACTTGGCCGGCTTTGGGGGAGATGAAATGTCATCTGGAGTTTTATAAAAGGAGTGTATTTGGTCTCCTTTAATACTCTTGCTTCCCTTGCATTCAAAATACTCTTAAGGGCTTCAAGACTTAGAGAGTTCAAAGAGAGAGTTCTAAAGAGAGTTTTGCTCCAGAAATTTCGTCCTTGATCTTGAGTTGTTGTTCCTCAAGTGGTTTTCTGGAGAGAAGAAACACAAAGGGCTTGCTAGCTCAAGAGATTTGCGTGTTACCGATGAAGGGTTTTGTAGGGTATAAAAACATGCACAGCGGTATAAAACCCCCTCCAGTGATCTCATCTAACTCGTACAGAAACTAAAAGAGGAAGAGGGTTATAAAGTTATACCTTGATGAAAACCAAAACTTTCTTTTAAGCCTCTAGACAGCTGCAGGTTATCCACTACTACTGCACCACCTTGAACTGGCTGCTAGACCGCCTAAGGATTAACCTCAGATCAAAACTTGACCCGCGATGTATGTGTGTGTGTTACCGCGTCGCCGCCGGCCACCGTGGCTGGTGGTTCGGTTCTCGGTTTAGCGCCGCCGACCGGAAACCTCAAGAGAGAGAGAGAGAGCGCCACCGGCGAGAGAGAGAGACGGAAAGGGGATTAGGGTAATCTCTTTTCCTTTTTGTGATTAGCTTACTTGATTAATGAGATCTAATAAGGTTTATATAATAATCCTTATTAGGCCAAGCCCGTTTAATTAAAGTCCAGCTTTAATTAAACTATTAATCAATTACAGAAAATACACTCGACCTTTCTAATTAATTAATAACTATTAATTAATTGGTTCCGTTAATATTTAAACTAAATATTAACTTCTCTTTTTAAATAATAAATAACTTTTATTATTTCTCTCTTTCTCAATAATTAATTAAGCTATTAATTATTATGATACACAAACAGGTAAAATCTAACAGGTTCTAATTGGGTGTGCAGCAGTGTGATCCTTTAGTGTCACATAGTATTGGACACGATGATACATGTTATCTATCTCTGCACATAATCTAACAGACTCCCACTTGTGCAAGATAAGTAACACTTCTTGTACATCGTTGGCCTAAGGAGGTCCCTAGCCAGACACTTAGGTTTACCAGACTATGAGATCTCTTATATCTAGAGACATAATCCATGCCTTTGATTATCTAGGCTTTTCCTTTTGCATCGCGATATTCCGTAATGTGAGTATTTGACATGGAGCAGGGATCTTATGAAATACTCATATTTTCTCGACTCTGATTTCGACACTCTGCGGTTACGGTTTACCGAATGAAAAACTATCATTCCAACCGAGCGCGGCCACGCATTTTCAGCAGTCTTAATCGTCGAGGAGCTCAGAAAATATCTCTCCTAAAAAGGAGGTGCAAATCCCATCTTGACTATTTGCAATTTGAGCACATGGCTTCCGCTGCACCTAGACAAGCCCCTTATAATCACCCTGTTACGGCGTGACGTTAGAACATGCTAAAGTACAGAAGTTACCATGCCCCAAACCAAATATCTCAGGTCTAAGGACAACCTATCAAGTTTACTTATGTTAACGCTCCATGAAGTAAACTCGATGTGGATCACCCCAATATTTATCCCCTGATAAATATCTATGAATATTTGGTCACAACCTTGTGCTTTTATTCATACCCGAATAAATCATCAAATATCCATAATAGCGTTACCTCCCTAATGTAGCTCCCACTACATTAAGTAGCTACGGACATTTAGACAATTCATCACTTGACTTGTCATGGATAGGTTAAACATGCTAAAAAATAGACAACTAGAAACAATTATGTAAAAACCTCCTATTTCAATCCCATGAAATGTAATTACATAATAAACGAGTCTCAAGTTACATCTATAGTAATAATAATCAAAAACACGAACTAGCTGCTATGTTCCAAGTACTGCATTTCTATAGAACTCGCATGCCTCTCATGCTTAGCTCTAGCTAGCGGCTTCTTCAACGGGTCAGCAACGTTGTCGTCCGTCGGTATCTTTTGCAATCTAATATCGTCTCTTCCAATAATCTCTCGGATGAGATGATATTTCCTAAGTACGTGCCTAGTCCGCTGATGATATCTAGGCTCTTTAACTTGCGCCACAGCCCCTGAGTTATCACAGAATATATCGATCGGTCTAGAGATACTGGCAACAACTCTAAGATCCGAGATAAAATTCTTCAGCCAGACAGCTTCCTTTGCCGCATCGCTTGCCGCAATATACTCTGCCTCTGTAGTGGAATCTGCTATTGTATCTTGCTTCTGACTCTTCCAAGATATGGCTCCTCCGTTTAGGGTAAAGACAAATCCTGACTGCGACCTGAAGTCGTCTCCGTCGGTCTGGAAACTAGCATTAGTGTAACCAGTTACACTGAGCTCATCCATCGAACCTCCATATACTAGGAATATGTCTTTCGTCCTTCTCAGATACTTGAGAATATTCTTGACGGCTACCCAATGGGCTTCACCAGGATTTTATTGATATCTACTCGTGACACTGATAGAATAGGCAACATCGGGTCTAGTACACAGCATGGCATACATGATTGAACCAACTGTCGAGGCATATGGTATCAATTTCATCTTGTCCTGATCTTGACTAGACACAGGACACTGAGCCTTGCTCAAAATCGCGCTAGATTGCATAGGAATAAATCCTTTCTTGGATTCATTCATCTTGAATCTTTTCACGACTTTGTCAATATATGTATTTTGACTAAGTCCAATAAGCCGCTTAGATCTATTCCTATAGATCCTTATACCCAGTATATAAGCAGCTTCTCCCAAGTCTTTCATCTGGAAACATTTACCTAACCAGGATTTTACTCCTTGTGATACTGGTATATTGTTTCCTATTAACAGTATGTCATCTACATACAAGACTAGGAAGGTTACCGCGCTCCCACTGAATTTAGTGTAAACACACGACTCGAACTCACTTTTGGTAAAACCAAACTCTTTAATACGCTCATCAAAGTGTAAGTTCCAGCTTCTAGATGCTTGCTTTAGTCCATAGATGGATTTAAGAAACTTGCATACTTTATTAGGATTCTTTGGATCCACAAAACCATCCGGCTGTATCATATTTACATCCTCTGTCCATTTCTCGTTAAGGAAAGCGGTTTTGACATCTATTTGCCATATCTCATAATCAAAATATGCTGATATGGCCATAAGGATCCTGATAGTTTTAAGCATTGCCACTGGGGAAAAAGTTTCATCATAGTCAACACCATGAGTTTGCGTGAAACCTTTTGCCACTAGCCTTGCTTTAAAGGTATGCACCTTTCCATCCATGTCTGTCTTCTTCTTGAAGACTCATTTGCACCCAACAGCTTTACTGTGTTGAGGCAAATCTACTAACTCCCAAACGTGGTTGTCATACATGGATTGCATCTCCGCCTTCATGGCTTCTAGCCATTTCTCAGATTCTAAACCTGAGGCAGCGTATTGGTAGGTAGTGGGTTCTAAAAGATCCCCTTCGTCTTGAGCAACTAGGAATCCCAGATACCTATCTGGCTCATTACGAGGCCTACTAGACCTGCGAAAGTCTTGTGTTTGCACCTCTTCCTCAACCACGGACTCGGGTTGAGGTTCAACAATTCTCTGTTGAACTACAGGTTCAATTATCGGTGGTGGTGTAATCTCCTCCTCTTCAATTTCTTGAAGCTCTATTTCTTTTCTTGGAGTTTCTGAGTTAAGAAACTTCTCCTCCAAGAATACCCATTTACGAGCAACAAAAACTTTGTTCTCGTCTGGGTTGTAGAAATAGTATCCCATGGTTTCCTTAGGATAGCCCACGAAGATACACTTATCTGATTTGGGATTGAGTTTATCCGTGAATGTTCGCTTAACA
Source organism: Pulicaria dysenterica (assembly GCA_947179395.2). Taxonomy (NCBI): domain Eukaryota; kingdom Viridiplantae; phylum Streptophyta; class Magnoliopsida; order Asterales; family Asteraceae; genus Pulicaria; species Pulicaria dysenterica. The sequence continues at coordinate 68,237,870 of OX359291.1, read as the reverse complement.
TACACCTCACATCCCCAAACCTTGAGAAAAGACGTTTTGGGCTTTTTCCCCGTCCATACCTCGAACGGTGTCTTTTCAACCGATTTGGTTGGAACCCGGTTCAGCATGAACGCTGCTGTCTCGAGTGCATGTCCCCAAAACGACAATGGTAGTAAACTTCGACTCATCATTGATCGTACCATGTCAAGCAGTGTACGATTCCTCCTTTCTGATACACCATTCATATGAGGTATATACGGAGGTGTGAGTTGTGAAACAATCCCACATTCCTTCAAATGATCGTCGAATTCCTGACTCAGATACTCGCCATCTCGATCCGATCGAAGCGACTTTATCTTTCTGTCCAGCTGATTTTGTACCTCATTCTGAAACTGTTTGAACTTGTCAAAACTTTCAGATTTAAGTCTCATGAGGTAGACATAACCGAACCTACTGAAGTCGTCAGTAAAGGTTATGAAATACCGGTATCCTCCTCTAGCTTCTGGAGTAAAGGGTCCGCACACATCTGTGTGTATAATCCCTAATAACTCACTGGCCCTTTCATTCTCACTGTTGAAAGGCTGCTTTGTCATTTTACCAGACAAACAAGATTCGCAAACATCATATGACTCCAAGTCAAATGATTCTAGAATTCCGTCATCTCGGAGTTTCTCTATGCGTTTCTCATTTATATGTCCTAAACGACAATGCCAGAGGTAAGTCTGATTCAAGTTACTCTTGGATCTCTTACTTATATGATAGATGTCATTGTTATCTAAATTTAGCGTATATAGACCGTTTTCTGGAGTAGCTTTGAAAAAGAAAACATCATTTTTAAAACATGAAATAACCTTTTTCATTAAAAACATAAGCATATCCAGAGTCTATTAGCAAATTGAACGATATAACATTTTTAATAAGTCTAGGAACATAATAACAAGGTTCTAGTTCTAAGACCATGCCCGAGGGCAAACTAAGACAATATGTCCCTACAGCTTCGGCACCAACCATGGAGCATTCGCCTACCCGCAGGTTCATATCTCCTTGTCTCAGCTTCTTACTTCTCTTGAATCCCTGCAAATGATTGCATATGTGATGACCACATCAGGTATCCAATACCCACGATTCATAAGAAGTATTAAGACAATCTATCATAAAGATACATGTATCATTGGGCGAACCAATGTCCAGCTGATCTATGTCGAGTGAGTGCTCGCATGAATCCTTGCTACCACAGTCTGGGCAACAAATTTCTCCAAGTTCTTCCAGCCAGTCATCCTCCTGCATAGGGTCCACAACTATCGACTCTAGCTGCTTTAGATTCAACTCATCGCTAATGCACATAAGGATTTCGTGCAACCCTGCGACAGTCATCTCAAAATCTCCAAGGACATACATTACTCTGTTCTGGTAATAGTCCGACAAGGAACCAAACAAGAGCATAACTAGCTCATGTGGTTTTGATTTTGATCCAAAACTCTCATAGCAATCTAAGACCTTTCTCATATTAATGAGATGATCGCTAATAGGCTGACTTTCTTTCATCTTGTCTGAAAGAATTTGCCTCATCAATAGCATGCGGCATATCCGTTCACTAAACTTAAACTTCTGCTCCAGTCCTTGAACAACCTCATAAGATGACTTCTCACGGAGATCGTCCGTAAACTCGGATGATGCTGTGAGAACGAGAATCGACATAACATCAGATTCGTCAGCCAGATACTGATAGTAAGTGTCATACTCACTATCCTGGCCATCTACTCCTGGTCGCTCTAGAGGCAATGTATCAATGATGTGAAGTTTTCCCTGTGCATCCAAAACATTTTTCAGATGCATCTTCCAAACAGCAAAGTTTGGACCTGAAAGCTTCCACTTGCTAGTGATGAGACTTAGAGACTCTCTTGGTGAATAAAACGGAATAACAGATAAATAAGACATCTACAGAAAAAGAAAAGATAAACCCGATTACTATTGATTACATCTTCTAATAATTATTACCTTTTAAACAATAAATTATTTGACTAGGATCCATATTTAACATTTCCCGATGCAAGGTTTGGGCACTTCCCACCTGGACAATGCTATTTCTGGTAGGTAAAAACTATACCAATCGTATCCTAACTGGACACGACTCCTAGATCCGCGGGACATCGGTTACAAGAACCGTGCATGTTTAGTCCCTCTAGTGCATGTTGGGCCGGGACTCCCGATTATCGCAGAGTCTTTCACACCCTCCCCCGCAATGGTTTGAACCCGAATGCCCAAGGTTTGGTCACTTCCGACACCCGAGTACCGTTTAACAGGAAAGGTGTACCATTAGGTGGGTAGCACACTGATCTAAGATTTTTCTAAAAGGGATTTTTTTAAGTTTTTGACAAGAAAAAATTTTATGCCAGTTTTCTTTTAAAAAACATCTGTTTAATAATTAACTATTATTAAAACCCTTGTTTTATTTCATCGTGAGAATCACAACCACGCATATATAAAATATGTAAAGAAATAAAACAACCACAAATATCTATGCCTTAGCCTTGCCCTTAACTATTGTCGGTTTCGTGAGCCACACGAAAAAACCCGACGGTCAAAACCTAAGTGGAAAAACACAACACACATGACATGGCATTCTGAAGCTCCCACTGGCTCCAGCATCCAATCTTCCTTCTTGCTCCTTGCTCCTTGCATCTTGATCCAGATATATATATATATATATATATATATATATATATATATATATATTCTATAAAACTGTTCTATTCTATTCTAAAAACTAGAAATATAAAAGTACAAGATATTCAAAGGCACGCAGGCCCGCTAATCTAAAACTTTTACAAAATAGAATAGGGGTTGTAAGTGGCACGCAGGCCTCCCCAAACCATAGAATAATAAATCCAAAACAACCACAAGTGCAAGAAATTAAAACAATCCACAAGGTCTAGGGCTCGGCTAAGACATCCCAAACATGTACTAAACTAATACATGAAAGTAAAGCAACTGATTTCTAATTATTATCTTGATGAAAAATTACTGATTTTAACAACCTGTTAAAACCCCTATATTGTTTTTCCTTTATTTGCAATAAATATATATTTCAAGTTTTATACTTTGATAATTAATCAAAATAAAACTCAAAAATAATATTTAAACCTTAAATTAAAATAACAACTGTATTTCAATTTAATATTGACCACAAAATATCTGAACCGCGAGTTGGGCCAAATATTTAAACTGGGTCATTGATCGGAAACGGACCGGGAAACAAAAACTAGGCCGAGGCCCAAAACAGCCTTTAGCGCCGCTAACCCTGCCGCTAAGCCCTAACTGGGCTGCTGGCTTCCTGGGCCGTGGCTTTCTGGGCCGAAGCCCACCACAAAAATAACGCCGCTAACTGCAACGCTTTCGCGCCGCTAACTGCGTCGCGATCGCGCCGCTAACCCTGTTCCACGGTCGACCGCCGTAAAACCGTCGCCGACTTTCGGCAGCCGGCGACTGCTGTCTCAACCTGAGACCGCCTCCGACTTATCCCTTGGACTGCTGCCACAAACTGAGGCCGCTGCCAGGAAGTGGTGGTTGATTTCTTGTCATCGCAAATAACAACAATAATTAAAAAAACAGATTTAATTAAATCTAATAATCTTTTTATCAAAGGTTTATCCAATAAAAAACAGAACTTGATTTTTATTATTCTGGATAAAAAACTTTTTTCTTGATAAAAGATAAACCTTTTTCATCAGAATAAAAGAAACCTACCTAGCCTCCTACGAGGTTAGAAGTGGCTCTGATACCACTGAAGGGTTTTGTAGGGTATAAAAACATGCACAACGGAATAAAACCCCCTCCAGTGATCTCATCTAACTCGTACAGAAACTAAAAGAGGAAGAGGGTTAGAAAGTTATACCTTGATGAAAACCAAAACTTTCTTTTAAGCCTCTAGACAGCTGCAGGTTATCCACTGCTACTGCACCACCTTGAACTGGCAGCTAGACCGCCTAAGGATTAACCTTAGATCAAAACTTGACCCGCGATGTATGTGTGTGTGTTACCGCATCGCCACCGGCCACCGTAGCTGGTGGTTCGGTTCTCGGTTTAGCGCCGCCGACCGGAAACATGAAGAGAGAGAGGAGAGCGCCGCCGGCGAGAAAGAGAGATGGAAAGGGGATTAGGGTAATCTCTTTTCCTTTTTGTGATTAGCTTACTTGATTAATGAGATCTAATAAGGTTTATATAATAATCCTTATTAGGCCAAACCCGTTTAATTAAAGCCCAGCTTTAATTAAACTATTAATCAATTACAGAAAATACACTCGACCTTTCTAATTAATTAATAACTATTAATTAATTGGTCCCGTTAATATTTAAACTAAATATTAACTTCTCCCTTTAAATAATAATAACTTTTATTATTTCTCTCTTTCTCAATAATTAATTAAACTATTAATTATTGTGATACACAAACAGGTAAAATCCAACAGGTTCTAATTGGGTGTGCAGCAGTGTGATCATTTAGTGTCACATAGTATTGGACACGATGATACATGTTACCTATCTCTGCACATAATCTAACAACCGGGGTATAACCCTTTAGTCGATTCGTTCAAGCTAGAAGAAGCAACTTCATCATCTTCATCAACATTTTCTGGAGCTTAGGAGCTGGTATAACCTCCTTATCTCTCTTCTTTTGTTGCATTTCTGTTCATAGAGTATGGTCCATAATTGGGATTTCATTTTGTATGCTTTGTATGCTTGTTATTATGGGCTTTTCATGTTGTTTTGCTTCAGTTGCGTGCCCTAGAAATCCCAACAGTGGTATCAGAGCCACCTCTATGATAGTTATGCACTTTGTGGCTTGTAAAACCCGAAATCAAAAATGTTTGTTTTCTGACGAACAGGGGTTAGCGGCGCTAACCTTGAGTTAGCGGCGCTAACTCTTTCAAGTTAGCGGCGCTAGCGTCGCTGAAACAGTTTTTTGTTCTTGGTTAAAAACAGATTTTGGTCTCGGGTTTTAGACTTGTTTTTGAGCTTCTGGAATATTTAATCTTGTTATTATGATGTTTGATTCCAGTAGCATGTATATGTTTAGTTTTATGTGGACATGTAAGTTGGTAACCTTGCCTAGACCATTTGGTTGATTTTGTGTGTTTGGATGCTTGGTTGGTTGTATTATTATTCTTATGATAAATTTGTAATAATAATGTGGCTTGCATGCCATTTCATTCATCCATTTAATTGTAATAGATAAATAGGTATTTTATGGCTTGTATGCCATTTTATTCTATTGTATGTATTGTTTTGGTGGATGATGACACACAAAAGATGAGGTCAAAGAAGATGGAGCATGGTGTCCTTAAAGCCGGTGAAGTCCAATGGAGATGGCGGTGTTAGTGGGAGCTCGCGTCGGTGACTTTGTCCCTTAGAATTGACCAAGTTCTTCCCGTTTGGCTCACGGGAAGAACGCATAGGTTTTTATGGCAAGGGTTACCAATTATAGTATTTTATGCGTGTGATGTGATTTTTGTATGCATGGATTGTTTAAGATTCGCATGCTAGATAATTTTTCGTAATTTAACAAAATCACAAGAGATTTGATAAAAATGGTTTACAACTCTCTCGCGCGCTCACATACAAGATTAACTCACCTAGTGAAAATAGGTTTTTGTCGCTAATAAGTTAATCTAAAACCAAACCGGAAACAAAAGCCCGTCTTTCCACGAAACGTAAATCATGCACCATCCGTATGACGATACCACCCGAATCTAGTCTTATGGTTTTTCGTTATCGAGCTTATCACGAGCCAACTCCCATGAAACTGTGTGGAAGGTGAGTGTGGAAATTCACAATTTTGGTTGTCGAGCTTAGCACGAGCCAACTTTGGTGAGTTTGTCACCGTATGTCTTGACGGATGATTTGCAATTTTGGATTTGAAATCTTGGTTAATTGTCGAGCTTAGCACGAGTTAACCAAAATTTCAAGATTTAAAATTGGTGCAAGAAGGGATCAAACATGTCAAACGACCATTGGATGTCGTAGGATCCCGCAAGGCGCTAAGGATTGCAATAGAGATTGCAATTGGCAAAATGGTTGCCGACCTAAATAATTTTATCATGTGATCCGCGGTAACCCCGTCACATGGTGGGATGAAATATGGTTCTTAGCCTTGTTAAAGTTAATTCTTTATGGGTAAATTAATTTAACAAGATAATACATATACAACAAACTAACTTAAGTCTACTTTGCATTTATTTTAGATGGCATCAACAAGCGCAAACACCACCACCACTAACATTTCTCTACGAGTTTTCCTTGAGAAGGAGAAACTCGACGGGAGCAACTTCATGGATTGGTATAGGCAGCTTAAGCTTGTCCTACGCTATGAAGGGAAGATGCGTACCATTGAGGAACCCTTACCCGAGGCACCTCCAAGCGGTGCAACGAGGGCGGTCCGTGAGGCGTACGAGAAACGCCTCAAGGAGACTGAGGAGATCACATGCCTCATATTGAGCACCATGAGTACCGATTTGCAAAAGCAAATGGATCACTTGGGTGCTCACGACCTGATCGTGCAGCTGAAGGATATGTTCCAACAGCAGGCGAGGCAGGAGAGGTATGAGTGCTTCAAGACCGTTCTCGCTTGCAAGCTTCAAGATGGAGGGAACGTGAGCTCTCATGTTTTGTGTATGAAGGCAAACATAGAGCGGATGGAGAAGCTGGGATTTACCATCGGGAGGGAGATGGCGGTCGACCTGATCCTCCAATCCCTGCCCAGTGCATATGATCAATTCACTATGAGTTATCATATGCACAGCATGGACAAATCCTTGATGGAGCTACATGGTATGCTCAAATATGCCGAAGCGAGCATGACCAAGAGCAAACCATCCTCCTCCTCCACTCCCGTCCTAGCCATCCGGGAAGGTCGTATTACCAAAAAGAAGGCCGCCCCTTCCAAGAAAAGGAAGGGAAAGGGAAAGGTTGGCGCGGCCAAGCCTGCCCCGGCCTCTGAGGGTAAGGGCAATGGGAAGATTCCCCAAGCCAAGACTCCGGAGGATGCGGAGTGCTTCTTTTGTGGGGGCAAGGGCCACTACCGCCGAAGCTGCCCGAAGTACTTGGAGGGACTCAATAAGCTCAAAGCGATGAGCATTTCGGGACCCGACACTTCAGGTACATTCATGATAGAACTCCATGATACTTCTACTTCTAAAGGCTGGGTCTTGGATACCGGCTGTGGAACTCACATATGTAATATGGTGCAGGTGCTAAAGGCAAGTAGGAACTTGGAGCGGGGAGAGCTGGATCTTGTGATGGGAAATTCAGAGATTGTCCCAGTGGAAGCTAAAGGAGAAGTAGAGCTTTCGTTCAAGACCGGCTACTCTATTTTATTACATAATGTATGCTATTCGCCCCATGTGGCAAGAAACATTATTTCATTTCATGCCTTGTATGACGATGGTTACAACTTTCATTTTGATAATGGTTCTATTGTATGCTTTAAAGATATTCTTGTTTATTTTAATGCTTTACCATGTCATGGCATCTATGAGGCAAGTGCATACATTAATTCAACAAAATCTATCATGAATATTGATTCTAATTCCAAAGATTGTTTGGCTAAGTATTCCTTGTGGCAGAGTCGTCTTGGTCACATAAACAAGACTCGCATCACCAAGCTCCAAGCGGATGGGATCTTGGAATCATTTGACCAAGGGTCGAATGATGTATGTGATTCTTGTTTATTAGGCAAGATGACAAAGGCACCCTTCACAGGGACAAGTGAGAGGGGAAAGGACCTCTTGGATATCATCCATACGGATGTATGTGGGCCTTTCAAGCATGTTACAAGGAATAACTCGAGGTACTTCGTAACCTTTATAGATGATTATAGTAGGTATGGATACGTATATCTTGTTAAACACAAGAATGAAACCTTTGAGGTGTTCAAGACATTCCAAAACGAAGTTGAGAATCAATTGGGCAAAACGATAAAAATACTCCGGTCTGATAGAGGTGGAGAGTATCTAAGTACCGGGTTTACCGATCATCTAAAGAATTGTGGAATTATTTCGCAATTAACACCTCCAAGGACTCCACAATTAAATGGGGTCGCTGAGAGGAGGAACCGGACTTTACTAGATATGGTAAGGTCCATGATGAGTCGAACGGAGGTACCCATTAGTTTCTTGGGATATGCTCTAGAAACGGTGGTAAGGATCCTTAACCTTGCACCAACCAAGAAAGTATCGAAAACACCTTATGAAATGTGGCATAATAAGAAGCCGACACTTTCATACCTACGAGTTTAGGCTGTCAAGCCTACGTAAGACGTGAGGCTGAGGACAAACTTGAACCTCGCTCGGAAAGGTGTTACTTTATCGGATATCCTCCTACTGGTATTGGATATATATTTTATAAACCTTCTGAGAACAAAGTTTTTGTTGCTCGAAGGGCATTTTTCTTCGAGAGAGAAATGTTATCCAAACAAAGAAGCAACAAGGAAATTGATCTTGAGGAAGTTCAAGGATCAACCGATAAAGAACTTGAGGTTGGCACTAGCACTCAACCTAGGACGGTTGAAACTGAGCAAGAAAATGCTGCAGTACCTGACACTAATTCATTGCTTACTCCAAGGCGTTCCACTAGAACTCGTTATGAGCCGGAGAGATATGGATTCTACATATCTGAGGGTAGCGAGTTAGTAGTGGACTCTGATGAGCCCACTAACTACAAGGAAGCTATGGCGGGCCCTGAGTCTGCAAATTGGAAAGAAGCAATGAAAAGTAAGATGCAATCCATGTCAGATAACCAGGTTTGGGAACTGGTTGATTCTGCGCCCGGGGTTAGACCCGTAGGGTGTAAATGGGTCTTCAAGAAGAAGACCGGCATGGACGGAACCTTGGATACCTTCAAAGCCCGACTAGTGGCAAAGGGTTTCACCCAAACACCCGGTGTGGATTATGATGAAACCTTTTCCCCAGTGGCTATGTTGAAGTCTATCCGGATACTATTATCAATAGTTGCATTTCATGATTATGAAATATGGCAAATGGATGTTAAAACCGCCTTCCTTAACGGGAAGCTTTCCGAAGAGGTGTATATGACACAGCCTGATGGTTTTGCACATCCATAGTATCCGAACAAGGTTTGTAAGCTAAAGAAGTCCATTTATGAACTCAAGCAAGCATCTCGCAGTTGGAATCTATGCTTTGATGAGAAAATCAAGGAATTTGGATTTTCGAAAAGCAAAGATGAACCATGTGTATATGTCAGGGCTAGTGGGAGCACTATAGTCTTCTTAATCCTATATGTAGATGACATACTGCTCATTGGAAACCATATTCCGAGCCTTAAGAGTGTAAAACCTTGGCTAGGGAATTGTTTCTCAATGAAGGACCTAGGGGATGCGAGCTATATTCTGGGAATCAAGATCTATAGAGATAGATCTAGAAAGCTGCTCGGGCTTTCTCAAAGTGCATACATAGATAAGGTCATGAGACGCTTTAGAATAGAGGATTAAGGAAACCTCCCTATGACACAAGGCTCGACGTTGAGTAAAACTCAATGTCCTACCTCCCAAAAGGAGATAGAAGTAATGGAGCGAGTACCATATGCTTCGGCTGTGGGATCGATCATGTACGCCATGTTATGGACTCGTCCTTATGTGTCATGTGCTTTGAGCATGACTAGTAGATATCAGGCGAATCCCGGGCAGCCTCATTGGAAAGCTGTAAAGAACATTCTTAAGTACCTTAGGCGTACAAAAGAAATGTTCTTGGTATATGGTGGGGAAGAAGAGCTAAGAGTAAAGGGTTACTCGAACGCTAGCTTCCAAACAGATAGGGATGACTGCCGATTTCAATCGGGGTTTGTATTCCTATTAAATTGTGGTGCTGTCAGCTGGAGGAGCTCGAAGCAAGACACGGTGGCTGATTCGACTACCGAGTCGGAATACATTGCGGCAAGTGAAGCCACAAAGGATGCCGTGTGGATGAAGAAATTCATCCAAGATCTACAAGTGGTTCCAAGCATCGCTGACCCTATTGAGATATTTTGTGACAATGAGGGTGTAGTGGCTTTGGCGAAGGAACCAAGAGCTCACAAGAGAATGAGACACATATAGCGCAAATACCACTTTATACGAGAAGTAGTTGAAAGTGGTGAAATCATCATTAGCAGAGTAGCATCGGATGGAAACCTTGCGGATCCATTCACAAATCCGTTATCGCAGGCAGCTCATGATTCTCACACTAGTGCTATAGGTGTAAGATTTGCCAGCGATTTGGCTTGAGTTATGTATTTAGTTTGTTTGATATGTAATTTCTATATTTTGGGAACAATAAAGACAGTATTGTAACTTATGCTTGTTTCGATATGTAATAGAGATTATATATGCGTGTGATACGGTTACATTTATAAGACTCTACAGTGTTCCATCTTAGCATGTTTAACCACTTCCGGAAATATCTTTTATTTCAAACTTTCCACGGTCGGTCAATCTTGTGGAAGGAAGATTGAATTAAGACTGAGATAAGCATATGACCTTGAATTCAATATGGTCGAATTAAGGAGCAATGCCTATCTGTACTTGAAAAGAGTTTCAAGTGATTGGAAGACCCACACCCAAGTATACTTCATGGATTATAGTCACAAGTAACTTGGGATGATAATATCTTACGTCCTTAGACCTAAGATGTATGAACCGCTATATCATACTTCTTTCTTACTTTAGTCATTTTCAAAAGCAGTTTGTAACTGGCTGTGATAAAGGAAATGGCTAGATAGGTCAAGAGGTATGGTTTAGGGCTATACAGTCAAAGGGGATTTGTTCCTCTGATATGAGAGATATCACTGGGCCCCTCGATGATTGGGAGCTGACACCAAAATTTTTGCATGGCCATGTGCAAGGAATATTGATTGAGAATCAGATATATCCTTAACTTTTGGTCACCACCAATCAAGATCGAGAAACACAATCGTGAACGATCTGGAGATTGACATTTAATCCATGTCTCGTGTTCACACTGATATCGCGAACAAAAGGATGTTTAAGATCACTTATCTATAGGACCTTTCTTTGTGAACAGGTTTTATTCGGATAACGAAACCCATACTGACTTGGGGGCAATGATGCTTTTGCTAAAGGCCGCTCATTGTCTGTGGTTTATTAGAAATGGTGCATCGTGTGCAAGTGGGAGTTTGTTAGAATATGCCCATTGATGCGAGTACACCATTTGAATCACTACCAATGATGTATTCGCCTATTGGGTCATACACCGGGGTCAAATCTGACAGCAACTTAAGTAAAGGGATCAAAAATGACAAAATACAAAAGTTGACTTCGCAGGCTGAGTTAGCGCCGCTAACCATAAGGTGTTAGCGCCGCTAACACTTATGGGTTAGAGCCGCTACAGCTGCATGTACTTTACGTCAAGTCATCTGAAAAGCCGCGTTAGCGCCGCTAACTATTATAGGTTAGCGCCGCTAAGTCTGGGTTAGCGCCGCTACGGTCAGACGTGACATTTTGTCATATCACCTCAAAAGTTGGCCAATGCATGTGGGATCTTAGAAACGACTTGGCCGGCTTTGGGGGAGATGAAATGTCATCTGGAGTTTTATAAAAGGAGTGTATTTGGTCTCCTTTAATACTCTTGCTTCTCTTGCATTCAAAATACTCTTAAGGGCTTCAAGACTTAGAGAGTTCAAAGAGAGAGTTCTAAAGAGAGTTTTGCTCCATAAATTTCGTCCTTGATCTTGAGTTGATGTTCCTCAAGTGGTTTTCTGGAGAGAAGAATCACAAAGGGCTTGCTAGCTCAAGAGATTTGCATGTTACCGAGGTATCACCCTTTAGTCGATTCGTTCAAGCTAGAAGAAGCAACTTCATCATCTTCATCAACATTTTCTGGAGCTTAGGAGCTGGTATAATCTCCTTATCTCTCTTCTTTTGTTGCATTTCTGTTCATAGAGTATGGTCCATAATTGGGATTTCATTTTGTATGCTTTGTATGCTTGTTATTATGGGCTTTTCATGTTGTTTTGCTTCCGTTGCGTGCCCTAGAAATCCCAACAGATCCTTCTTCCTATAGACCTATCATATTCTTTTTCTCATCCGAAAACTCCAACTCAAACAAAAGCTCACGGCCACCCATTGAATTTGGGTTTCTAGGTTGGTTTTATTAGCTAATAATAAATTGGCAGCCAAACCCCCTCAATTTTATTTTATTATAAACTTAACCATAACTACAATAATTAGGCCACAATTAATAATTCTTTAAATGAGAAAATTAATAATAACTATAAACCTTAGCCTCTTAACTTCACTCTCTAATCCCTAAAATGATTTCCCTTCACCTATAAGTTACCTTTAAAAATACCAAATCAACTAAACCTCATAAAAAAATTCTTTTTTGATGGATTCACATGTCGTTACAATCCTCCCCCTTAAGAAGATTTCGTCTCCGAAATCTTGTCTGAGAAGGGTACGCAGTCTCCTACAAATTTCCAATCGACAACCCAGTACCAATCAAACAATTCAAAGATATTATTGTCAATGGATTTAATTTCATATTACCACTTTTCCTTGGAATTTATCTTTTCATACGTTCTAGACCCTTACTATCTGCTGGCCTAAATTACACTTTGATCAAAATTTCTCTTCTATGTCTGTCTCACCATTCTACCTTGTCTGTCTTTAACTCAATTTTGCTTGCTAAGACCTAAAGAATTCCTTCACCCAGTTCTACCGAGTGTAATCAACCTCTCATTTAAATCGTCTTTAATACATAGTCCTACTAGAGAATCTATCCGTGCTACCTTTAAATTCATCTCGAGTCATCTCTTTTGATGAATTATTCCATTTCAAACACTTCTTTACTCATTTCCCTTCATGGTATCCTTCTGAATTGCCCATCTATACAGAATCCCGATTTCTCTTCCGACTCTACTTGCCGGTTTGATCATTCACTCGATCCTTCTAGTGAGGATAACCAATTACTTCTGAAATTTCCGAAGTTTCAATTTGTGAATATCGTGTTCTTTTCCTAAAGGATTAGGATAATAAAGGATAATAGGATAATAGTTTATTCATTTTTTGTGTTTATCTTATTATCGTAATCTTCATGTTTATCCTTTCCTAGTTTTTAGCTTCGTTTTTCTATTTAAGGTTAAGCCTTGTATCTTCCAAATTAATTATCAGTCAATAGAAAAGTTATTCCCCTGATGCCATCGCAATTTTAGATGGTATCAGAGCAGGCTTCAAAATCTTAAATCGAGATCCTCACCGTCGTCAGCCCTGAAGGATGGCAGCAAGCGAGCCTAAAGACAAGGATAAACCAGAGGAGGGTTCTGGCACAATGATCGACCATAGCTCTCCTTATTATCTCCATCCTTCCGATTTTCCTAAACAACTACACGTGAATGATGTCCTCACAGACACAAACTACGCTGACTGGTCGCAAGAGATGGAGAATTTCCTTTTCGCCAAGAACAAAATCGAGTTTGTCGATGGCACGATCAAGAAACCAGAGAAAGGATCTCCTAACTATATGTCTTGGATGAGATGCGACGCAATGATTAAAGGTTGGCTCACCACCGCCATGGAAAAGAACATCAGAAATAGCGTTAAATATGCTAGCACAGCATCGCAAATATGGTCAGACTTGCTCGAAAGATTTGGTAAAGAAAGTTCTCCTAGGGCTTACGAACTAAAGCAGAAAATCGCAGCTACTAGACAGGATGGTGCCTCTATATCAACATACTATACTAACCTACGAACATTATGGGACGAGAATGCGTCTATTCAACCCCTCCCTCGTTGCTCCTGTAATAATTGTTCTTGTGATGCAGGTAAGAGAATGGATGAGTACCAAGAAAAAGAACGATTGTATCAATTCCTCATGGGTTTAGATGCTGATTTTAATGTTATTAAAACCCAAATTTTAGCAACCAAACCCACACCCACTTTGGGCACAGCTTATCACCTCGTGGCAGAAGATGAAAGGCAGAGGTTGATATCAAATGACAAAAGAATACCACCTGAGTCCGCTGCATTCAAAACGTTTCAAAAAAGGGATGGCAGCTCTAGCATGAATAAAGAAAGAAATCCTTCAAGAATTACAAAAGACAACAAAGAAAGTAAAGAGAATGACCATTGCACATTCTGTGGAAGGAATGGCCATAAGAAAGAAGGGTGTTTCAAGCTTGTGGGATACCCAGAATGGTGGCCAGGAAAGAAAGAAAAGGGAAGGCCAAAAGCAGCCTGCGCTGAACCAGAATCGAGCCCCATACCCGAGCTGACCAACGAACAGTATCAACTATTTATAAAACATTTTACTGCAACCAGTGGCAACGAAGTGACAGGTCGTGTAGCTAACATGACAGGTAAAGTTGGTAATGAAGGTGATTGGATTGTTGATTCAGGTTGCACCGAGCACATAACATTCTCACCTAACTTGCTCGAAAACAAGAAAGAAACTTTTTTTGAGCCTCCTGTTGTCATACCCAATGGCGAATCTATTCCCGTCGAGGGAAGGGGCGACTGTATCCTCCCAGGGGGAGTAAAAGTGAATGGAGTCTTATGCGTTCCTAACTTTAAATGCAATCTGTTATCTGTTAGTCGCATTTGTAAAGATCTCCAATGTGCAGTAACATTTTTTCCTGATTTTTGTGTGATGCAGGGGTTACAAACGAGGAGCTTGATTGGAGCGGGTAGATGCCATGGAGGGTTGTATCGAATGGGGATGACCAAGGATAGAAAGGCTATGGTGACAATCGCAGACACTTGGCACAAAAGACTGGGTCACGCTTCCAAAGAAAAACTCTCTAGAATTGATTTAGCCAAGAGTAATTTTATTAATTCGAGCAATAATGTTTGTGATTCTTGTGTAAAGGCAAAACTTGCCCGAACACCTTTTCCCAATAGTTCTATAAAAACCAAAGAAGTTTTCGATTTAATTCATTGTGACATTTGGGGTGGGTATCGGGTACCTTCTCACTCAAAGGCCAACTATTTCCTTACTATTGTTGATGATTTTAGTAGGGCTGTGTGGGTTTTTCTCATCAAACATAAAAGTGATGCAAGTAAATGCCTCGTTGATTTTCACAAAATGGCAAAGGTTCAATTTGAAAAACACATCAAACGAGTTAGATGTGATAATGGTGGAGAATTTACATCCAACTCAATGCTTCAATTTTATAGCAAAGAGGGAATTTTGTTGGAAACTACTTGTCCACACACACCACAACAAAACGGTGTGGTTGAAAGAAAACATAGACATTTGCTCGAAACAGCTCGAGCCATTCGTTTTGAAGCCAATCTTCCAAAAAGATTTTGGGGAGAATGCGTCTTGACAGCAGCTTATATAATCAATCGTCTTCCCTCAAAGGTTATTAAGAATAAAACACCCTATGAAATTATTTGGAATCAAAAGCCTCAGTATGACCACATGAGAGTCTTTGGTTGTCTAGCTTATTACAGGAATACCAATACCAAAGGGGATAAATTCGAAGAAAAGGGAAAACCTGGTGTATTCCTAGGTTATCCACAGGGAACCAAGGGATACAAAATTTATGACATTGAAGCACAGAAAATTTTTATTAGCAGGGATGTACTGTTTTGTGAAAATGTTCTTCCATTCAAGAATATCAAAACTAACGAACACAGTGAAGAAGAAGAAGAACCAGTTAAATACCATGATGAGACATCTTGTGAAATGCATTCTTTCAAGCATGCATCGGCTTCAATCCCCACAAATGATCCAACTCATGATAGCTATGATGGTTCAGTTAACTTTCATGATGAACATGGTGATGAAGTTACACAATGGTGTGAGCCCAGTAACGTTGACACAGGCTCACAAGACCAACCAGCCGAGCCCATGAGTCAATATAATGAACCGGAAAGTCGAGATACCACAAGAAGCACTAGAACAAAAACACAGCCGCGAAGGTTCAAAGATTTTGTCGTCAAACTTCCCCATTCGATCAACTACCAGCAACCCGACTCCGATCAAGAAGCCTCAACGGTACACCCTATTTCTAACTTTGTTTCTTACGAAAAATTTTCTAAAAGTCATAAAGCTTATTTAACGGCCATCACTTCCAATGATGAGCCACGATCTTTTAATCAAGCTTCTCAGGATGATCGGTGGAAGCAAGCTATGCAACAAGAGATTCAAGCTCTTGAAAAAAACGGAACATGGGTACTCACTGATCTTCCAAAAGGAAAACGAGCCTTTGATTCAAAATGGGTTTATAAGATTAAGTACAAACCAAATGGCGAGATTGAACGATACAAAGCTCGATTAGTAGCAAAGGGGTTCACTCAAATGGAAGGCGTAGACTATCATGATACCTTTGCGCCGGTTGCTAAACTAGTTACCATGCGTACTCTTCTTGCAGTTGCAGCAAAGAAAACCTGGTTCATACATCAACTCGATGTCAACAATGCTTTCTTGCATGGAGACTTGGATGAAGAGGTGTACATGAAAATTCCTCAAGGTTTTTCAAAGGAAAATGAGACTCGTGTTTGTCGTCTACAAAAGTCACTTTACGGGTTAAAACAAGCATCTCGAAATTGGTATCACAAGTTTACAAAGTTTCTTTTGAGTATCAAATTTCGACAGTCAAAAGCCGATCACTCATTGTTTCTGTATGATCAAAACGGAGTTTATACTGCTATTTTGATCTATGTGGATGATGTTATTATAACAGGAAACGATTTGGACCATATTCAACAAACAAAGGCACAACTTGACAAAGCTTTTAGCATCAAAGATCTTGGTCAATTAAAATATTTTCTCGGTATAGAAGTGGCAAGAACTTCAGATGACTTGGTATTAAGCCAAAGGAAGTATGTTTTGGACATTCTCAAAGATAGTGGAATGTTGGGATGTAAACCGAGTTCCTTTCCTATTGAGCAAAACTTGAAGCTAGATCAACGAGAAGAAGAAGCTCAAGTCGATGCTACTCAATATCGCAGGCTTATAGGTCGACTTCTTTACCTTCAAGCTACACGCCCCGATGTTACCTATGCAATAAATGTGTTGAGTCAGTTTGTGTCTGACCCACGGCATAGTCACATGCAAGCTGTTACTCGGATTTTACGGTATCTAAAAGGAACAGTGGGTCAAGGCATTCTTTTGCCTCGAACTGGAGAACCATTGTTGACAGCATTCTGCGATTCCGACTGGCTCGGATGTCCTTATACAAGGCGCTCTAGAACAGGTTACCTTCTTATGCTCGGAGGTGCCCCGATTTCTTGGAAAACAAAAAAACAGTCGGTTGTGTCACGTTCGTCTGCTGAGGCTGAATATCGAGCTATGGCTTCGACAGTTAGTGAGATTTTGTGGGTTAGATGGCTTCTGAAAGATTTGCAAGTTGTTATTGATTCGCCAACCGCCTTGTTCTGTGATAATCAAGCAGCACGTCACATTGCAAACAACCCAGTATTTCATGAACGAACAAAGCATGTGGAAATGGATTG
Organism: Pulicaria dysenterica; assembly: GCA_947179395.2. Classification (NCBI taxonomy): domain Eukaryota; kingdom Viridiplantae; phylum Streptophyta; class Magnoliopsida; order Asterales; family Asteraceae; genus Pulicaria; species Pulicaria dysenterica. Next base: position 68,220,424 of record OX359291.1, on the reverse strand, counting down.
TTTCTTTGTTCGTGAAAGAGTTGCTTCTCAAGAGATTGTTTTGATGAAAGTTGACAGTAAAATGCAAATTGCTGATTTGTTGACAAAAGGTCTTGGTGCTGATCAGCTTGGTTTTCTACTTGGCAAGATGGGCATTAAAAATTTACATGCTCCATCTTGAGGGGGAGTAAAGGATTAGGATAATAAAGGATAATAGGATAATAGTTTATTCATTTTTTGTGTTTATCTTATTATCGTAATCTTCATGTTTATCCTTTCCTAGTTTTTAGCTTCGTTTTTCTATTTAAGCTTAAGCCTTGTATCTTCCAAATTAATTATCAGTCAATAGAAAAGTTATTCCCCTGATGCCATCGCAATTTTAGATTTCCGGGTCTAATGACATCAACGAGCAAGAATCTACCAATTGCATGCAACAAAGGAACTCATCCAAACGCAAGGCTAAAAAGATTGTCATGAATCCGTTTGCCGATAGTCAAAGGATCGCTATGCTTATGGATATCACGTTAATGTCCGCGGATGTAAATGTACCTATTCCAATTTTCTATCATTATATAATCATTATTTTATTTTAACCGTTCCGTGCGATCATTTATAGTCCCATTTAATCATCGTATTCGTATAAACCTTCTTCCTTCAATCTTCTACAACCGTCACCACTATTGTTACCATTTGTACATTTTAGATTTATATTTATTATTTTTATAGTTCCATAAATTAATGTGGCTCGTTAAGACACATCGCACAAGTCATGTTGCCAAACTAGTCACCCACGTACAAAGCGTCTAATAGAAGCATTAAGATTATCATCCAAAAGAAACTATCCGTCCGATAAATTAAGAATGTAAGCAAATTATATACTGCTACACGCTAAAGCATCGCATTCGAGGAATCTGTACACATCGTGTTCTTGCCGATTAAGAATTGCTCCAAACCATTTGACCTTCAAGTAAAACAGACCTAATCCCACTCTCTACAAAGTCTACTCAACCATGTCGTACTATCCCAAAATACCTCTGGGCTTGATTCACAAAAATCTTATGATTATGCCAAGTCAAACTGAGTACTATGTGTCAGTAGTGATACGCGCGCCATAGCACTTCATACACGCTAACGTACGTAGTCTTAACTTCACCACAGTACCTTTTCACAAGTTTAGGCTGGTATACATTACTATATTTTCGGCACCAGATCTATTTGTTTATAGCAACACATCCACAACCATAATTATAATACGTGACACCGTGTTTATAAAAATTTAGGTTCAGTGAAACTCTATCAATAGTACCAGCTGAATTTCGGGACGAAATTCTTCCAACTGGGGGATACTGTGACACCCGTCACCAAATCAGGTTCGTTAGTTAGTTTCGACTAGTTACCGCTGTAGCTATTTAACTTGTATTTATGTGCTCATGTGATTCCTAAAACCTAGTATGTGTGAAATTCTAAGTGTCAAGTGCGTTAAATACCTCAATTACACTAGTTATTCTAACAATAGGGGAACCCTAAATATTCACAATTCCTAAACACGGAACAAATTTCTTGGTGCGTGATTCAACCGTACAAATGCTTTCTGTACAAGGCATTAGTTGTTAAGCCCGCAAATAAATAAAGGGCAAATTGCCGAGAAAGGTAACTAAAATACCCAAATTTGTCAATAAAGGTAACGTCCATTTTTTTGGGCCAAGAAAGGATTATAAATTTAATTTTTGACAAAAAAGGGTAAAATGACCTCCTAGACTTGCTGAATGTCCAGTCAGCAGGTAACCGATGATGTGGCAACATATGTAGCAGTCCAGTCACCACCATTAGCTATCATAGTTGTATACGTGACGATCTAGTTGGCACCATGTCATCAATGATTATTTTTTACTTTTTTCTAAATAATATTAATTATTTATGTAACATGTTACCAACTAACTAATTATAATTAACTACTAATTAACATTTTACAACAATTAATTAACTAATAATTTCTTACCAATTAATTCTGAATAATCTTTCTAACTTTATTTGAATTTATTTTTAATATTAATTTCTTGAAGGTGACTTATGGTATTAATCAGATTCATGGTCTTCAACTCTTCATTGTTCTTATGATGTTCTTGGTGTTCAACTCCAAATCTGAAACACATTCAAACCTGTAGATCTAGAAAGAATATTCACATACACGAACACAACTGAAGAACAGAGAGAGAGAGAGCAGATCTGAGAACCGCCGCCGCCATGAACCACCGCCGCCATGAACCACCACTGCCAACAAACACACACACATACACAGATTCAAGGTGAAAACCCTAAATCGAGACTCAAACCCAGATCTTTTGGGGGTTTTACGGTGGTTGTTTCACAGATCTGCCATGAAATGAACACAAGAACACAGATTTGCCAAGAACACAAACCTGCCATGAACACAATGTAACACCGGGTTTCACGAGCTTAAAATCAGAATAATTTAAACTTTTTAAGTATATTTATCAAAGACGTGCAGCGGAAACTAAACACTGGTTATAAAAATATAAACATTAAAACCAAGTCTTACAACGAACCGGTGTTATCATACTATAAACCGACCATCGGATCACAGATATAAATAACAACAGAGTGTTCCAGAAGAGTTAAATACAATTACCCACAAGCACCCGTCTCACCAGGCTGCCTAATCATTACCTGTAAAAAGGATAAATCATGAACCGGTTAGCTACACTAGCTAGTGAATACAGATTACACATAAGTATCAATAAGCATGCAGTCGAAAACCAGGAAAGCACACAAGGCTATCCTATCACATCGTGGTGCACCAATCATACCCGTAGGAGTCGCATATTGCAGGGTAGCGAGCCCCGCTCAACAATCCTAGCCGGGAAATCAGCTACAACCAATTGCACCAGTAGGAAAGCGAATAGCAGTCCACCTGGTACACTCTGTCTATCATGTTGGTTCCCATCTGTCAAGGAACCTTACTCCTTAGAGGAACGGCGGCCTGCAGGACCATCACCCAAGCGTATACTACTTGAGTACCGTTAGTTCCCAGGTACTAACACCCGTCTACCCGAGAACCCAGCCAGGTATTAACACCCGTCTACCTGACCGACCTCCATGTTCTATCGTTTAGTGTCCGGACACAATAACAAATACACGTATCTTTCATGCGCGCATATAATCACACCAGTTAACATCTTTCATGTTGATAACCAACATATTAATACAATTCTATCATAGCATACAATTACCACATGGTTTCTATCACAACTATACTCTTTCATACATATAGACAACATGCAAGTACGACTCTTTCTTAGCATACTGTATATCTCTATCACAGTCTACATTTTCTTTCATAAACACACTGTATGTTTCTATCACAACATTCTTTCATGTATCATACACCAATTACACATCATCATGTACAACAGACAGCTTACCTACTGAGACTCATGGGAAACCGGTACTCACCTTAAGTTCACGATTAGCTAACACAACGATCAACGCCTTCCGGTTCTTCAAGAACGCCTAACATATCACACAACATTGGGTTATCGCTTAACATTCAAAAGACTTCGTTAAAATACGCGTCACAATTCTAACAACATTGGACAGGGTCCTACGGCCGCAGAAGACCAAACAACACTACTACGGCCATAGAGAACATCCCCTACACCCGCAGAAGTAGTTCTTTGGGTTCCTAAGGTCGTAGGTTATGTACCCACGCCCGTAGGCTTCGTTCCATCACCCGTAGGTGGTAAACTACATAAAACACACTCCTACGGCCGCAGAAACCTTTTCCTACGGCCACAGAAGGCTTAATTTCAATAATTCTGAAAAACACCCTCCTACGGCCGTAGGAACATTCTCCTACGGGGGTAGGGACTAAATTTCTACAAATCTGAAAAACACCCCCCTACGGGGGTAGGAACTTTTTCCTACAGGGGTAGTAACTTTTCCCTACGGGGGTAGGAAGGGTCTGCACAGCAGACTTCGTCCCTGTTCGCGAATCAGACCTGTAACACATGTTTTTGACCTTTAACTCAACCAAAACACATCTTCAAACATTTACACACTTCATTTAACATCCATTGAAGCTTACAAACACATTAGTCACCAAAACTAACCATTTGGATTGATTACACACCATTAAAAATGGCTATCTTCTTCATAAACACAAACTAGGGTTCTTCAAGGAAAATACTTACAAACAAGATGAAGAAACAACAAGTTGAGCACTTGAAACACTGATTCAACCTTCCTTGCTACTGATTTCCTTGATTCCCCTTCAAAAGCTCCACAAGCTAAGAACGTGTGTGTGTTTCTCTAGTATGTACGTATGATTGTGTTGTGTGTTTGACTCAAAGGAGTCAAATAAGGGTGAACCGCCTTTGGGTGGACCATTATCACCAACGAGGTATTTTGTTCCCCTTTCCAATTTACAACTTGATACACACTAACCCGTTACAACTAACGAGGATATCTACGGAACCAATATCCAAAACCGTTCAACTATTTGTCTACTTGGTCAACTTATGACACTTTTTATATTACTACATTTTTATCCACATTTAACACCAGTTAACACCATTTAACACCAATTCACGTTTAAAACACCAATTAACATTTAAGACACCATTTAACAACATGTTTACTACATTTAACAACAAAACACCACTTAAAGTCAAAGTACAACTATTAAAGCTACATGTACAACTGTTTACAACTAGGCCCCATTTTGGGGTGTTACACACAAGATCACAGATCTGCCATGAACACAAACCTGCCATCATCGATACCCTAAAATCGAACACAAACCTGCCATGAACACAAAAACCCTAAAATCACAGATCTGGAGAAAACCCTAAGATCTGAAAACCCTAAAATGAAGATCGATGGTGGTGATGGCCTACGATCTGGACTTTGAAGAACAAATCTGGAGAAAACCCTAAGATGGAACTTACGTGAAGCGACGTGGAGAGCGTGAAAGAGATGAAACTCGAAGAAGAGAAAGATGTAGTGAAGTAACGATGGTTGCAGTGGTGGAGTCTACGGCGGCTCTGTGGAGTGGTGGAGTCTACGGCGGCTCGGTTGATGATGGTGGCGGTGGAACCGGATTTAGAGAGGGAGAGAGAGGGGTAGAGAGATAGAGAACATTCATAGGGAAAGAGAGAAAGAGTTAATTAAATTCAAATTTTTTTAATGAATTAAAAATACCACATCAGCATTTTGGTAAATAAAAATGCCACATCAGCATTTTGGTTGCCACCTCAGCTTAATTCTAACCGGTAACCTATCCTTCAGCTTACCGGTTCCCTTTTTTGTCAAAAATTGAAATTTATAATCCTTTCTTGGCCCGAAAAAATTGGCGTTACCTTTATTGTCAAATTTCGGTATTTTAGTTACCTTTCTCGGCAATTTGCCCATAAATAAAAGGAGTCAAAAAATAATAATAATGTATAAATATTATTCATTAAAAATATATAAAAAATAAAATAAAATAAAAACCATCTCACACCAATTCTAAAATGATATCAATAAAAAAAAGAAAATAAATTATAATTGTTTTAAAAAAATCAGCCAAGAGTGGCCTCCTTTTCAAATTCAATAAATTAATTTTTTTTAAGTAACTAAATCCCTATTAAACCTCCTTGATTTCCCAATTGACTCCATTCCAAGAATCAAAATCCCTTATCTTCTTCCTTTCTTGGGGTTTAGTCGATTTTTGCACTCCCTCCATAGCTTCTTGAGGATTTTTGTTCTTCAAACACACAAGAAACAAGTCTACTTTGATCTTCAATCGAGGTAAGTATTCATACTTTTTCCTATCGTCTCTCTCTTCTTATTCTATGGTTTTTTTTGTTCATCCTTCAAACCATAAGTAAATTCTGATTTCTTTCATATGATCATGATCCATGAAGAACATCCGAAGCCTTCAAGTGGTGGTTTCATCTAGAGTCGTCGTTTCGGTAACAACTCTCACTCATTTCGACTTTCTTTCATCTTTTAATTTTTTTTTCGGGTTCTTGTTGCAACTCTAGAGGATGGAACTGGATATTAATCAAAAACAACTTAAATAATATACAAGAATGATATTTACGAGCCTAAGATCAAATAAGTGGTCGTTAAGAACGATAATCAAACAAGAAAATCAAGATTTATAAAAATCTAGTAATCTGGCAGAAACCTTTTGTGAACTTGTTGGGATTAAAACTCGGCCATCAAGAGGTGTTACAACTCGTGGGAATAGTCTAAACTCTAGTTTTTTTTAGTCTAGCTTCGTTTCCATCTGATTTCGTGTCGTTTCGTTAGTCAAAAGACCAAAACCATGTGAGGGCGCAAAACTGTATTTTAACTAGGCAGATTTGCGAGTCAACTTTTGACATCTAAATCCTTTCAAAACTTCGAGTTTTAAGTTGGAATTTTTACTGTAGCATGTTCAATGGGTTCATGGTTTTCTGTAAAAATTTCCGAATTTATTGAAATCTGTTGCTATGTTAATTTTTATAAAACATTTTGGTGTGCAAAACAAGGGTACAAATCTGACCAGTTACTTGGTGCAAATTTTTAAAAATAGCTAGACACCAAAGTAAATTCCAGGAAAATTCTAACATATACTAGAAATATGGAAGTATCTACTATAAAAGTTTGAAAGGGAAATGTGGTCGTTTGATATGCTTAAAAAATACACGACCGAACCTAGAGATTTCATAATTTTTGTAAGGGTTGTGATATTCAAGTAGGGCATTACGATTCAAGTAAGAATCTTACACAACACTCAAGTGAATCCATAAGTCTATAAATCATAAGGGAACGTTGTTTTAGAACATTCGACACGAATTTATCGAAATCCCATCAATCTAGAGTTACAATGGGAAGGTTTTACACCTTGATCATATGGAACTTATTTGCCTTTTATACTTATTGTAGATTATATGTGCGGTTAAACTGTTCAATTGCTATTCTCTATCAACAAGGTGAGTACTCGTAGCCCCTTTTTCGTGCATAACTTTGGGGGAAAATGACACTCAACTTGTTTATTATGCCATGTTCTAAATTTTAAATCTTTTTATGACAATTGTATGTTGCATAATTATGTGCTTGTGTGAACTTGTATTGGTTGATGCCTATGAGATGACTATATTTCTACAATCCGTGTTGGGTTATGACTATGAGATGACTATATTATTTGAGCCAACTTATGTTCCCGGCCGGTTATAGTATGTTGGAAGACTAATTACTCTTGAACCGAGATGTTTCGGTTATTGCTATGCTCAAATTGCAAGTGCTTTACTATTATGCGGCAATTGTCAAAACTACATGCTATACACGGTAACTTGATTTCTACTAAACCTACGAGCTCACCAACCTTGTGTTGACATTTTTAGAGTGTTCATTTTCAGGTAATGCTGACCATAACGCATAAGGAGTCTAGAAGATTCAAATTGACCTTAGTGAGACTTATCGGTGTGGTTTTCGAGTTGCACTAAGATGATCTTCTAAACTACTATTATTATTTTGAATATTACATTTGATTTTCTATTTTGGGGCATTTTGCCATGACTATTCATCCCGGTTTGTGGGATGCTTTATACTTTTTATTTTTGTGACTATGCTGTTCGTGATTAGCCACGACACAAGTCTCCGCTTGTGTCGAGGGGCGTCATGACACGCTTTATGTTATTATTCGCATATAGTTATTCTCTATTATAGCATATCAATATGTTATGACGATCCTCTCCGTCACGCCTCGCGTTTCCGCCAGAGGCGGGGTGTAACAAGTTATATTTATTAAGAAAAATCAACTTATAACATATTTAAAGTATTTAAATCTACTTATTTTATCCTAATAAGTTTATCTTTATTGTAATATAAATCTACTTATTTTACACATTTATAAGATAACCAATAATTATATTTATTAAAGAAATTTACTATCTTGATTACTACTGTATTGAATCTTTTACACCAATACATATATTATTGATTATAATAAACTAAAATTGTTGTGCCAAGTTTCTAAGTACCAATATATTAGTTTTTATTTAACTTCAGTTATTTATACTCGTTTGTGTCATAATGTAACACTTATCTAGTTTTTTTACATAATACTATTAGAGAAATGTTCAATATAGTCCATACTTATTGCATAGTCCTGAGAAACTAATCTTAGCACTTGGATCAGCCCCATCAATGCTCCTGATTGAATTTTAAAAATTTGGGCGGAGTGGTATTTTCGTAATTAGCATGTAATGATTTTACCATCACATGTGATTGTATAGTGAATCACATGTGATTTTACATTGAATCACATGTGATTAAATATTAAAATTTAGGACTATATTTTTTATATGGACTATATTCAACACAACTCAGTACTATTATTTATAATAAATTTCATACGCAGTGAATAGGAAATTTGTAATGATTTGTGACACTCTGTCACCGGTAGTAATCTTATGCAGTTATGCGACTCATTAACCAATTATAAGTTCAAAAATTGCTATAACAAGAAGCATTAGTTTTTCAATGAATGAATAGCCCAATCATTCATTTAATCTCGTAACTGATAATACTTTTTATACCTTTTGAAATTTAATTTTACAATATTATGATTCCGAAAAATATTACAATCTATTTACTCTTATGATTTTGGAAAAAAAACGTATTATGATAAAATTTATCGAAACGTTGAAAAAAATGAAACAGTCATAAATATTTATTTGTTTTACACCCAAGCATTATATGTTAAAAAATTATTAATATAAATAAAAAAGTTATGAAATTAGTTGTTAAAATAAAATAAAAATAAAAATAAAAACTTAAACTCGAATTTTCTTGTGTTGAGCTTATGAAAAAAAGCTACTTTTGGGAACCGAAGGATTGAATTGTGACGGGTTGATTAAAAAAGGTTTCCATTTGACAAATTCCATTATATAATATAATATATATATTGATCCAATATATATATATATATATATATATATATATATATATATAGGTAAAAGTTCAAACGAGAACTGTTTTTCGTACGAGAACTGCGAGAACCAATCTAAGCCGTCCAATTCCCCCTCCTTTAATGTCATTGTCCACCCATGAATTCCTCACATGCACTCTGTCACACTTGATCCTCTCCACACTCTTCATCCATGAACTTCCCATATCCAAGGAACAGCTGAGATTGGTTCTCGCATTTCTCGTACCAAAAACAATTCTCGTTTGAACCCTCCCCTATATATATATATATATATATATATATATATATATATATATATATATATATATATATATATATATATATATATATATATATATATATATATATATATATATAACCATCTCCTAATGGCCTAGTGGGTAAGGCACTTGCTCCCCATAGGGGAGGTCAAGGGTTCAAGTCCCACTAGGTTTCAATTAGGGATAGCCACGGGGATGCTTCGGAAACGGCCACGGGTAAAACCGGTTAGACCGCGTACATCTGAGTCAAAAAGGCTCGGCGCCCCGGGAGGAGCCCTAACCGGGAAAACTCCTTTTAATATATATATATATATAGGGTAAGGATACATATAGAACCACCTCTAAACATAGAAAATAAAGAACCACTTCTGGTGGTGACACATGGCACTATGAATGAGGGGTAAAATTGGAAGATAGAAATAGCCAACACATCCACGCGCCTCCTTCTTCATCATCCAGGCAACATGTTTTTTGGAAGGAAAAAAAACCTCTCAATCTTTAAATAATCATAACTCGTTCGTTTTTTAGAGTTTAAGCAAGATAATTATATCATTAGATTCAGTTTTTCGTCCTCTTTCAAACTAGATCAGGCTTGATATATTTCTGAAACTTTTTTTTACAAATGCAAAAATTGTCTTTTGAACTACGTTTCATTCTAAAATACAAAATGCAAAATAACCGAAAATGCAAAGCAACAAACAACAATCTGAAATGCAAAGCAACAATATTTTCACAACAATCTGAAATGCAAAGCAACAATATTTTCACATAACTGGAAATGCAAAAACCAATATCCATCACTGAAAATGAAAACAAGAATAAACTGGAAAATCCACTTGAAAATGCAAATTTTTATTAAATTTGCCTTTTCACATAAAAAATGCAAACAAACAACAATCTGAAAATGCAAAGCGACTATACTTCACATCGAAAATGCAAAAAAGCAACAACATATTAACGTGATATGCTTTTCCAAAGTTGCATACTGAAATGCAGACAAATCTAGACCTATCCATTGTAAAAGAGATAATGAAGGAACAGAGGAGTGTATAACCCACTAATCTAAAAAATTTACTAACAAATTTTACTAGTCTAGTTAGCATACTGACATGATATTCAAAACTCAACATGATATATAAATTCAAATTGTAGTTAGCATTTCACAATATTTTCACATAACATTATCATAAATGCAAATTAAGCAATATCATCTTCACATCATATGCAAATACAAAATCTGAAAATGCAAAAACAACAAACAACAATCTGAAAATGAAAAACAACAACTCTTATCTGCATTTTACATTCTGGTTTAATGCAAAATACAGCCCAAAATGCAAATTATATATTCAAACCCAAAAAGCAAATTCCATTCAGCACTTTTCAATATCATAAGAAACAGCTGAAGACAATAATCTAAATGCAGTTTTAAATGAAATTTGCATGTTTATTTATCTGTATAATCTGAAATGAAACCCAGATGAAATGCAAACAAACTAAAAAACTAACTTGAAATGAAACCCAGATGAAATGCAAACAAACTACAATTTGAAAATGCAAAGCAACTTAAGTACAATCTGAAATGAAACCATGAAATACAAAACAAACTAAAGAACTAACTAGAAATGAAACCCAGATGAAATGCAAATAAACTACAATCTGAAAATGCAAAAACCAATATCCATCAAGAACTAACTGAAAAAATACATTTGGAAATGCAAAATTTTTTAAATTGGCATTTTCACATAAAAAATAAAACAAACAAACAATCTGAAAATGCAAAGCAACAATATTTTTTTTCTTCCTCTTTAATTTAAGACAAGCTTTTTCAGCTTTGACATATGTCAAAAACTTGTATTTTTCAAATACAAAGATGAAAATGCAAAGGACGAAAATGTATGTGGTTCGTGAAACCCAGATGAAAAAACATATGGAAATCCAAACAAGAACTAACTGGAAATGCAAAAACCAATATCCATCACTGAAAATGCAAACAAGATCTAACTAGAAATATACCTGGAAGCGTAAATTTTTATAAATTTTCATTTTCACACAAAAAAATGCAAACAAACAAACAATCTGAAAATGCTAAATCCCAAACGAAGATTCAGATTCAGACCAAAACAACGTGTTGTAATTTCAACATCTCTGCATTTTCGTAATTAAAAACTGAAAATGCTAAGTCTCAAAGAAAATGATAAAGATTCTGAATCTCTTTACATATTAGTATAAACTATACATTTTTATACAATATTGGTATAAATTATATATTTTTATACAAGGATTATGACACCATAACTACATTTGACACAGAAATCCAAATGCTTTACCAAAATTAAACACAAAGTGTTGTAATTCCAAACATATCTGCATTTTCAATCTTAACCGCATACTATATTATGACTATCCATTGTAAAATTGAAAATGCTAAATTCCATACGAACATTAAGATTCAGACCAAAACAAAGTGTTGTAATTCTAGAATAGTATATACTATACATTTTTATACAAAGTTTCATACTGAAAATGCAAAAAACAGCATCAAAACCAGAAATCAAAACCCAGTATGATGAAAATTCTGAATGTCTTTGCATAATAGTATATACTATACATTTTTACACAAAGTTTCATACTGAAAATGCAAAAAACATCATCAACACCAGAAATCAAACCCAGTATGACGAAAATGCAGAAACCACAATCGAGATGAAGAACTCACAATGCCAAATGCAAACCAGAAATCATATGCATTTCAACGTTACATACTGAAAATGCAAAAAAAAAAATCAAAACCCATAAATCAAAACCCTTTCTCTGATTCAAGCAACAACATCTTCACCTCTATGGTTGAAGAACCAATTTAAGACCACTACAATAATCATGTTGTATAATTCTAAGAAAATGCTATCTGTTGTAAACATGAATATATGATTTGGAAACAAAATTCATCATTTGCATTTATATATTAGAAGGAACATAGACCAACAAAGTTTAAAGCTACCAAAATGCATATCATCTGCATGTTCAATTTTCATCATTATGACTATCCACTGTTTTGAAGATGCAAAAAACTGAAAATGCAAAATACTTCCATCCAAATATGCATACCTATCCATTGTGTATAACCCACTAATCTAAAAAATTTACTAATCGATGGTATACATGTCTGATGGTGAAGCAGTACCTCAAAACAGATGGTGAAGCGCTGGGTGTTCTTCTACGATCGAAGCCATAATCGTTCCCGGCCGGCTATAGTATGTTGGAAGACTAATTACTCTTGAACCGAGATGTTTCGGTTATTGTTATGCTCAAATTGCAAGTGTTTTACTATTATGCGGCAATTGTCAAAACTGCATGCTATACACGGTAACTTGATTTCTAATAAACCTACGATCTCACCAACCTTGTGTTGACATTTTTAGAGTGTTCATTTTCAGGTAATACTAACCATAACGCATAAGGAGTCTAGAAGATTCAAATTGACCTTAGTGAGCCTTATCAGTGAGACTTATCGGTGTGATTTTCGAGTTGCACTAAAATGATCTTCTAAACTACTATTATTATTTTGAATATTACATTTGATTTTCTATTTTGGGGCATTTTGCCATGACTATTCATCCCGGTTTGCGGGATGCTTTATACTTTTTATGTTTGTGACTATGTTGTTCGTGGAAATGATTAGCCAAGACACAAGTCTCCGCTTGTGTCGAGGGGCGTCATGACACGCTTTATGTTGTTATTCGCATATAGTTATTCTCTATTATAGCATATCAATGTGTTATGACGATCCTCTCCGTCACGCCTCGCATTTCCGTCAGAGGCGGGGTGTGACAAGTTATATTTATTAAGAAAAATCAACTTTTAACATATTTAAAGTATTTAAATCTACTTATTTTATCCTAATAATTTTATCTTTATTGTAATATAAATCTACTTATTTTACACAGTTATAAGATAACCAATAATTATATTTATTAAAGAAATGTACTATCTTGATTACTACTGTAATGAATTTTTTACACCAATATTATTGATTATAATAAACTAAAATTGTTGTGCCAAGTTTCTAAGTACCAATATATTAGTTTTTATTTAACTTCAGTTATTTATACTCGTTTGTGTTATAACGTAACACTTATCTAGTTTTTTTACATAGTACTACTATTTATAATAAATTTCATACGCAGTTGAATAGGAAATTTGTAATGATTTGTGACACTCTGTCACCGGTAGTAATCTTATGCAGTTATGCGACTTATTAACCAATTAAAAGTTCAAAAATTGCTATAACAAGAAGCATTAGTTTTTCAATGAATGAATAACCCAATCATTCATTTAATCTCGTAACTGATAATACTTTTTATACCTTTTGAAATTTAATTTTACAATATTATGATTCCGAAAAATATGACAATCTATTTACTCTTATGATTTTGGGAAAAAAAACGTATTATGATAAAATTTATCGAAACGTTGAGAAAAATGAGACAGTCATAAATATTTATTTGTTTTACACCCAAGCATTATATGTTAAAAAATTATTAATATAAATAAAAAAGTTGTGAAATTAGTTGTTAAAATAAAATAAAAGGCAAATTGCCGAAAAAGGTAACGTAATTATCCATTTTTTTCAATCAAGGTAACGTAAAATTTTTTTTGCCTAAAAAGGATTAAAAATTCAATTTTTGACAAAAAAGGGTAAAATGACTTCCTACACCTGCTGACTGTCCAGTCAACAGGTAACCGATGACGTGGCAACACACGTGGCAGCCCAGTCAATGCCATTTCATGCCCTATGCTGACATGGACAATACACGTGTTAGTCTATGCTGACATGGGCAATACACGTGTCAGTCTAATGGATACAATTTTTAATATGTATTTATTTAATGTCTTTAACTTTTTTTAATTAATTTTTAAAAAGGATTTTTATGTTTGTGTTTAATAAGTTTTTTTTTTAATGTTTGTGTTTAATATATTCATGTTCTTGAAGAAGATATGAAGGTTCACCACCGCCGCCATGAACCACCACCACCGCCGCCGTGAACCACCATCACAGTGAACCCTAACTTGAAGAACATACATAAACAGATCTAAAAATCAAACCCAAACAAGAAAACCCTAAATCGAATCTGAAAACCCTAACTCAAAAAACATAAATAGATCTGAATCTTGGTGTTCAACTCCAAATCTGAAACACATTCAAGGTGAAAACCCTAAATCGAACACAACTGAAGAACAGAGAGAGAAAAAATATTCTCACACACGAACACAACTGAAGAACAGAGAGAGAAAGATCTGAGAACCGCCGCCGCCATGAACCGCCGCCGTCATGAACAACCACTGCCAACAAACACACACACACACACACACCACAGATTCAAGTGAAAACCCTAAATCGAGACTCTAACCCAGATCTTTTGGGGGTTTTACGGTGGTGGTTTCACAGATCTGCCATGAATCAAACATATCTTGAACAGATCTGAACATACGAACACATATCACCAACAGATCTTGAACAGATCTGAACAAATCTTGAAGCGACGGTAGTGAAACCTAGATCTTGAAGCGATCTTGAAACGAATGTGGTGATGGTGGCTCTGTGGAGTGGTGATGGTGGCTATGTGGAATAGTGGCGGTGGAACCGATTTTAGAGAGAGAGGGGTAGAGAGAGAGAGCTTCAAAGAGAAAGAGAAGAGAGAAAGAGAGGAGAGAAAGAGAAGAGAGAAAGAGAGGTGGTGGTGGTGCCGTTGAGCGGTGGTGGTGGTGGTGCCGTTTAGTGGTGGCGGTGGTCGGAATCTGGAGTGGTGGTGGTGCCATTTTGAGAGATACAAGGGAGAGAGAGTGTGTGGATATTTATTAGAAAATGCCACATCAGAAATTCCGGTGCCACGTCAACGAGTTTTAACCGGTAACCTATTGATCCGGTTACCGGATCCCTTTTTTGTTAGAAATTGAATTTTTAATCCTTTTTAGGCATAAAAAATTTTACGTTACCTTGATTGAAAAAAATGAATAATTACATTACCTTTTTCGGCAATTTGCCCTAAAATAAAGTTAAAAATAAAAACTTAAACTCGAATTTTCTTGTGTTGAGCTTATGAAAAAAAGCTACTTTTGGAAACCGTAGGATTGGATTGTGACGGGTAGATTAAAAAGGGTTTCGGTACAATTATATAATATATATATATATATATTGAATGGAAACCGTTGGATTGAATTGTGACGGTATAGATTAAAAAGGGTTTAGGATTCCGATTAAAAAGGGTTTAGGATTCCGATTTTACAATTATATAATATAATATATATATGGAAACCGTAGGATTGAATTGTGACGGTAGATTAAAAAGGGTTTCGGCATTCCATTTGACAATTACCGTAGGATTGAATTGTGACGGTAGATTAAAAAGGGTTTCGCCGTTTCGGCCTTCCATTTGACAATTACATAATATAATATATATATATATATATATATATAGAGGAAGAAATTCAAATATTGGATGGAAACCGTTGGATTGAATTGTGACGGTATAGATTAAAAAGGGTTTCGGGTTCCCATTTGCAATTATATTATATTATATAATATAATATATATATATATATATATATATATATATATATATATATATATATATATATATATATATATATATATATATATATATATATATTTTGATCCAATATATATATATAAAAGAGAAACTTCCATTAATCAACTTCTTTCTTCTTCCCTCCCTTTCTTCTATAAATCTATAAATGACGCATTGATGCTACTACCACAAATTCAAACCAGCGGAGCTCCTCTCCTGATCGGAATACTGAAAGAATGGACGGCATAAACGTTGATTCAATCATTTCGGCCATAACATCAGGTCCCCTTTCCATCACACAGCAACGCCACCAGTCTCACACTCATGATACCGATGCAAGCGTTTCACAGTAAACCTCTAATTACTCTTTCTTTTCCATTGATCAATTTCCAGTTGTTAACTCTTTTTCTTTCTCTCTTGGAGGTTTATAGTTCCTATCGCTGAAAACCTGCCAGAATCCACAACTATAAGTACAGAGATGGCCAATTCAAACGACAATTCTTCTGGTATTGGTAACCAGAGAGGTGGTGGACAGATACTCATTTCCATTGCAGATGAAGAAAGACTCACTCACCATCTTCCCATTATTACAGCGTAAATTACTTTCCGTTTTCTTCATCTTTTTTACTTCCACGAGATTTGATATTTTAAAGAGTGTCTCTGTTTTTCTCAGAATCCCGATTAAGATCCCCTGCTTTTATACTTCAAAAGTGGTCCTTAATGAATTGGGAGTATAGATTCTATTTTATTACTATAATAAAATCATGTGGTGGATTGCTCAATATTTGTTTTCTTTCTTAATTTGGTGAAGGTCTGAATCTTCAGACAACCAAATCGAGCTTGAATTTGCGTCATTGAGGAATGAAGAAGCGACCATGGAGTAAGTGGCTAACATTTACTTCTCCTCCAGAATATTGAATTTTACCAAATTATGTTCATTTTGAGATGATTCATATCATAAATCATTATATTTAAGGGCAAATGACCGAGAAATGTAACATATATATATCCAAATTTGTCAATAAAGGTAACGTGTAATTTTTCGTGCCGAGAAATGATATAAATTTTAATTTGTTATTAAAAAATGATTGTAAATTTCAATTTTGCATAAAAAGATATTATAAATTTTAATTTGTTATTAAAAAAAGTATAAAGACATGATAAAAATTAGTCGAGATTCACTTTTTTATTAGAAATCAAAATTTATGATCTTTTTTTAGCCATAATAATTAAACGTTACTTTTATTGGTAAATTTTGATATTTACAATTTGTCCTATATTTAATTTTAAGGAAAATGTTAACCACAACCCTAAGGGTTGTGGATAACAATACAAAAATAGCATCCTTATATCATGTATGGAAAGTTGATAAATATATACAAGGTAACTATGAAAATTATGAAAAGTTAATTATGAAAACGTAAGTTGTAATTATTATTTTTAGAAACTAAAATTACAATTTTTATTGTTAGCCACAGCCCTTAGGGCTGTGGTTATCATACTCCTAATCTTAATTAGGTTTTTTGATTTTGTCATTTTGTGTATCAGGACTCGTAATTACTCGGATCCTCAAGGAGTTGCATATCTACTTAAAATTTATCTAGTATCTGCGACATTCGTGGCGTTGAAGGTTACATACAGAAAATCCATTTTTAATCCCACTACCATTAATAATCCTTTTATGATCATATCTTTTCTCACATATCTAATGGCTTGCCTTGATCTCATTATATTATCGTATATGTACGATGCCCTCAAAAACCCAATCCATCAACCCTATTTCTCTCGTCAATACATGAACCTGAAACGCACTTTTTACATCTTGAACGTTGTCGCACATTTGTTGCTTGTGCCAATGTTATTTGTTCCTTAACACACTAAGATCTTGTTTGTCTCACCGTAATGTGAAAAAATGTAACGGATTTAAACCAAATTCCGTTGTATATTACGTTTGGTAACATTATGTGGAAAGGAATTAAATTCTTTGAAGTATTTATATTCTTTTAGGTATGGGAATGTCATTCCATAACTAACATGGATGGATTAAAAACCATTTTCATTCCTTCGTATTACGGTGAAACAAACGAGACCTAAAAGTAGGTATTGGGTAATAATTTGTATGTACACTTTGAATAGGTATATTTGAACAATAAAAATACACTAAATGTTCTATATTTCTTTTACTTTGTATTCATACTCATTATTCATATGATCAACACAAGTGTGAAGATAAAGAACGAGATTTGGTAGCTTTTATATATCTTCATCTGGTGAGTAGAAGGATAAATTGTAAGATTTAGTAGAATGAATTATAATTTTTCAATGTAAAAGTTTTGCTACACAACTATTGTGCTGTTATGTATTACATTTTATTAAATGTTACTTGTAACATCATTTTAAGTGGTAATGTGATTGCCATTTGTTCAACTATATTCAATAGGTCATGTACAAGTATATTAGAGTATTGTAATATCGTAATTACTAAAATAACATGATTTAACATAGCATAACAACATAATATAATTACTTTAATCCGTTGAAGTTTTTTTTCCTTTTACTTTATAGATAATTACCGAATTTTGCATTCTGTTTTGGTTTAACCCTTAATTCTTTTTCAATAGTTTAATCTTAATATTTAGTCTCACGATTACTTGAATCATTTAAGTTTTCTATAGTTTTCAATCTAGCTCTTTCGTAACGTGCTATGATAGGTTAAAAGAAGTAAACAAAAGGTAAATTTAACTTTAAAGTAAAATATTAAAAAAATTAAAATTAAACAACAATAAGTGCAAAATTTGAAAACTAAACCATTATAATTTTAAGAGTAAATTACTGAAATGGTCCATGTGGTTTGCACGAAATTACTGGTTTGGTCCTTTATAAGCAAAAATTACGCCAGAGGTCCCTGTGGTTGACATTTTATTACTGAAATTGTCCTTTTTACTAACAGACGTAAAAAAATGTCTGTTACTTTTCCTTTACCTTTAGTGCATGGGTATTTTGGTCTTTTTACACACTATTCCCATTTCCAAACACACCTCTTCTTCCTTCTCCTCTTTCTTTCATCTTCAATACCCATTCATCAACAAATCAGCGATCTGAGAAAGCATATCAAGAACAAACTGATGTAACCCAGATCTGAGAAACTAAATCAGAAATCCATTAAACCCAAATCAAGAACATGTTTGCATTACTACTGATTCGGTTCGAGTCGCCTAGAGCAGATGCAACTAACACAATATCACTTTGTAATTCCCAGCTTCCGAGGGTGAGGACGGAGATCGTTATGGCCTTCACCACTGCCTGTGGACGTTTGTTCATAATGATCAAATCGGCCTAACCCATTATTCCCAGTGGGTTTCCTATTACCCATTTCTATTACACTTGGTGTTTTCTCTACATTTGAATTTACAAAACCACCACCTGGAGCCCGAGGCAAGATTTCTGGTTCTCTTTGTACCACCGCCCTAAAAATCATACTTTGAAGGAGGAATGCTATACCAAAATACCTGTACCGGAAGTTTTCATATGTGAACTACAAGATAACATAATGTTAAAATATATAGGGTTTTGATTTAGTTTCTTTCCAAGTAGAATGTGAAGAGTGATTCACCTGGTTTGTGCTGATGAGATATAGATGGAAGACAGTAAGGCCACCAACAAACCAGACACATATAAAAGTGTAAATTATGAGCACAATTGAGGTAGGGGTCTTGATTAATGCTCCCCATATCGATGTATCCTCACTATCATTGATCTTTATGACATACACCCAGCAAAACGCAAACACATATATGCAAAGTTGAGTCGCAGAAGAGACGAACATGAAAAAGAATCGGTAGTTATGCTGCACCCACAAAAATAATATATTACTTATAATCCCAATTTAATAAGGAACGGCCGTAGGAGGTGTTGTTTATGAGCCCTACGGGCGTAGGGATTGGTCCCTACAGCCGTAGAAGGGGCTGCCAGAATACATGTTGACTTTTGTTGATACACGCGTTGGTACAACCAAATGTAGTACATGTTAAGTGGTGATTGAACCTAAACCTGTTGTGTTAGGTGTGACCAAGGAACCGGAAGACACTGAGCATTATATCTGTCTTCTTTGACTGTGAGGTGAGTACCGGTTTCCCATGAGTCTCAGTAAATAAGTTATATGTTGTACATGTTGATATGCAATTGGTTTTTCAATACGTGCGCACATGATGTATGTTGTTACATGTTATGATATGTCGTATTAATTGTCTGTTTGCCGTTAAAAAAATGTCGTATTAATTGTCGAATATGATGCATGCATGCTATGAGACCCGACGTGGGTCATGATTGTTAATTGTAGCTAGTCCGGACTCTTGGGGGGCTGTTTAACAGTTCCAGACTCGGTTGAGGTCAGCTACGGCTGGGTTCCTGGGGTCCATCGGACCTCGACATGGGGGACTAACGATACTCAAGTGTATACATTTGGGTGCTGGCGCTGTAGGCCGCCGTTCCTTGACAAACGAAAGAAACGGGGTTCTCGGCTATTAGCGGGAACTTGTATGAATGGGGTTCTTGGTGCAAACCGGAACTGATTGAGTCGATCTGACTCCGTAACGGGCTACGTGGACTGTTCTTCGTTCCCCCACTAGTGTGGTTGGTTGCGGCTGATTCCCCGGCTAGGGTCGTCGAGCGGGTTCGCGACCCTACGAGACACGACTCTTGCTGACATGATTGGCGCGCCGCAATATGATAGGATAGCCCTGTGTGCTGTTCCTATATGTGATAGCCTGCTTGTTGATGCTTATGTGTAATTTGTGCTCACTAGCTAGTTATAGCCAACGGTGCATGATTTTCCTTTTTCCCAGGTACATGATAGATGGCCTGGTGAGGCAGGCACTGATGGTAGTTTGTTGTAAATAGCTTTTGAGGAACACACTTGTTGTGCTTATGCTTTTGGATCCGATGGTCGATTATTAGTCGGTAACGCTTGTCGGTTTGAAACTTGGCCTATTCTTTTGATGTAATTAAACTGCCAAGTCAGTTAACGATAAATATTTTGTTAATGGTGTTTGTTTTCGCTGCTTGCTTTTGATAATTGTGGTTTAAAAAGTTTAAATTAACCCTAACTTTAAGCTCGTGAAGGGCGGCGTTACAACGAACCTCACGTTTTGCAGGGTAGAACTTGACAGAATGTGCTTAACAATCCATACTTGGAGGGCACTTTTCAGCTAGGAAAGTGATGTTTGGAGGACCAAAATCAGTTCGATCGAAAGTGATGATACGATCGTTTAATTCAGTATGTACAAAATTGTTCTTGATTTGGGTTTAATGGATTTCTGATTTAGTTTCTCAGATCTGGGTTCCATCAATTTGTTCTTGATATGCTTTCTCAGATCGCAGATTTGTTGATGAAGGGGTATTGAAGCTCGTGAAGGGCGGCGTTACAACGAACCTCACGTTTTGCAGGGTAGAACTTGACAGAATGTGCTTAACAATCCATACTTGGAGGGCACTTTTCAGCTAGGAAAGTGATGTTTGGAGGACCAAAATCAGTTCGATCGAAAGTGATGATACGATCGTTTAATTCAGTATGTACAAAATTGTTCTTGATTTGGGTTTAATGGATTTCTGATTTAGTTTCTCAGATCTGGGTTCCATCAATTTGTTCTTGATATGCTTTCTCAGATCGCAGATTTGTTGATGAAGGGGTATTGAAGATGAAAGAAAGAGGAGGAAGAAGAGGTGTGTTTGGAAATGGGAATAGTGTGTGAAAAGACCAAAATACCCCTGCACTAAAGGACAAGTAACAGACATTTTTTGAAGTCTGTTAGTAAAAAGGGCCATTTCAGTAACAAAATGTCAACCACAGGGACCTATGGCGTAATTTTTGCTTATAAAAAACCAAACCAGCAATTTCGTGAAAACCACATGGACCACATCAGTAATTTACTCTAATTTTAAAGCAAAGTTTTCTTAGACAAGGATGAAACATGAAAAAAATCTGCTAATAAAATCTGCTAATACGCTTTGCTCCCGAGATGTCAAGCAAAGAAAAGAAAATTAACAAGAGAAAAGAAAGGATTCATCATGATTTTTCGTGTTCACATGTTGTAAATAAATTAAAAGAAATTGAAAAGAAAAGGAATAAGTTTGTCTTCTCGAGTTAGATTGAAAGAAAAAAAAAAGTCTTTTTATAATATTACTCTTATTTTTTAAAACATCTATTGTAATTAAGGTAATTTCGTCACTAAAAAAAGTCATAAAAATTTTTCTTTGCTTTTCTTTCAACTCCTTACAATTTTTAGAGTAAAGTTTAGATGGAAAAATTAATCAAAATTTGATTTTCTTCCATCATTTTCGTTCTCTCCCTAAAATAAGCGGGGTGCATAAAATTTTTAATATCTCCTTTCAAATACACAGCGTTAGTGTGAATGGGTGACTTATTTCACTAAGAAATTGCCGTTTTTGTTTCTTACTTTTGAGTGAATTATTTTTAATGGTCATAAAAAAATCACTGATTTTTTATTCTTGATCATGCTGGTATATTTCCAGGACAAAATAAAGATAAAATGCTAAATTTTCCCGCCGCTACATAGAATTTCCTAGCTGCTTCCTTATGAAAAAGACAACGCAAATGTAAACTAAGTTAACTAACCACGACACACACAAACACCACCTAATGGTGTTATATTTTTTTTTTCTTCTATTTTTTGGGTTGTTGTGTACGTTTATAATGGATGTTATCTGAAACTTCATTCATAGTGATATAATTGACATTTATTATTAAGCTATACTCAATAGAAGGTTTGTTAATTAGCTTCTAATTCTGTTATTTAGTTTGTTATTAGTTAGTTACTTCATTTGTCCCTGTATATATAGTTGTTATTGGCTTCTTGTACTGTAACTTTTCTTTCATATCAATAAAAGATGAACACCTTGTTCTCTCTCTCTACTACATTCAAACATGGTATCAGAGCAATATAGCTCTTGATTTTCCGTTTGCTTTCCTTTTATTTCTCCTTCGATTATGCCTCAATCGGAAGATAGTTTCCCTAATTCTGGAATGTCTAATAATCTCGATTCTTCAAGTCCTTATTATCTTGGATCCTCTGATAATCCTGGATCGATTCTTGTTTCAAATGTTTTCAATGGCGTTGGATTTATGGCCTGGAAACGCTCGATGACGATAGCACTGGTTGCAAAGAACAAGTATGGATTTGTTGATGGCACAATCGTTCAGCCGCTTGCTACATCTGAAAATTACTCCAACTGGTTCCGTGTTAATTCGATGGTGATTAGCTGGATTCTCAACTCTCTTCAAAAGAATATTGCTGATAGTGTCTTGTTTCTTCAATCCGCTTCTGAGATTTGGAAGGAATTGAATCAAAGGTACTCTCAAACAGATGGTGCTTTGATATATCAGATTCAGCAACAACTCTATTCTGCCTCGCAGAATTCTGATGATTTTTCAACATATTTCACCAAATTGACTAAAATGTGGGATGAATTAAGAATTGTGCAAGGTTTACCTAACTGTTCATGTGGAACTGCTAATCAATTTAGCGGATATCTTGAAAATCAACGCTTAATTCAACTTCTCATGGGATTGAATGATTCGTATAGGGCAATTAGGGCTCAAATTCTTATGATGAAGCCTTTGCCTTCAGTTTCAACTGCATATTCAATCATCATTCAAGAAGAGCGTCAAAGAGAAATTTCTATTCTCAGCCTGTTCTTAGTACTGAAACTGTTGCCATGCAAGTTTCATTTGACCTTAAGAAGACTTTAATCTGTAATCATTGTAAAAAGTCGGGTCACACTAAGTCTCAATGCTATCGTCTTCATGGTTTTCCTTCAAATTTCAAGTTCACTAAATCCAAACGCGATGATACTCAATCTTCTACTGTTAATGCTGCTGTTGTTGCACCTTCAATTTCTCCAGATCAGTTTCAACAACTCATTCAACTTATCCATGCCAACAACTTGAATGCTTCTGCTCCAATTAGTCAAGTTAATTCAATAATCACTGATGGAGCAATGGATAATGAAGGTATACCTTTCTCATTTTCACAATTTGTTGCTAATGTTTACAAATCTTCTGCATGTTTACGAACACATCATTCTTGGATCATTGATTCAGGAGCCACTGATCATATGTGTTCTAATAGAGATTTTTTCTTATCTCTTACTGAATTTACTCAGCCTCATTCGATTGGTCTGCCTAATGGACATAATACTCTCGTTTCTTTTTCTGGTGATGTTAAACTTCACAACTCCATCACGTTACATAATGTCTTGTATGTTCCATGCTTCAAGTATAATCTCTTATCCGTGCCAAAACTTGTTGCACAATTGAATACTTTTGTTATTCTTACTGATAAAGAGTGTCTTATGCAGGACCCTTTGTCAAAGAATAAACTCTCTCTTGGTATTCTTGGAAAACGTGTGAATGACTTGTATGTGTGTGATCATCAAGATATTGCTCACAGTCTTTTATTTCAATTTGATTTCTCTGTTTTGAAGTCTTGTAACATGTCTTCTTTGCATTCTTTGCACTCTTGTAATAGGTCTTCTGTATGTGTATCCGAAGCTATGCTTTGGCATAGACGATTTGGGCATTTACCCTTGAATAAACTCAAAAAGTTGTCTCTTTTGTCTTCTAATGTTCATGATCATTGTGTTGAAACTTGTTTGATTTGTTCTCAAGCAAAACAACACAAATCTTCTTTTCCAAAGAGTCAAACTAATTCACATCAGCCTTTTGATCTTATTCACATTGATGTTTGGGGTCCCTATAAGCATCCTACTATTGATGGTCATAAATATTTTGTTACTATAGTAGATGACTTTAGCAGATTTACCTGGACACATTTGATCTCTCACAAAAGTTATGCTATGACCATTATCAAAGGATTTATCAATATGGTCAAAACTCAATTTGATACTTTGGTCAAAGTGGTTCGAAGTGATAATGCATATGAGCTTGGTTCTAGCAAAGAAGGGGTGGATTTCTTTAATGAAAGAGGCATTATTCATCAAAAATCGGTTCCTTATCATCCTCAACAGAATGGTCTTGTAGAAAGGAAACATAAACACCTTTTAGAAGTTGCTCGAGCTCTCTATTTTCAATTTGGGCTTGGTCATGTTTTTTGGGGAGAATGTATCAAAACAGCAACTCATTTGATCAATAGAATGCCAACTAAACCTCTTTATTTTCAGACTCCATATGAAGTATTATACAAAGAGAAACCATCATTCTCTAACTTGAAAGCCTTTGGATGCCTTTGTTATGTTTCTCCTATTCATCCATCAAGTGATAAATTTCTGCCTAGAGCTAACAAATGTGTGTTTATAGGTTATCCTTATGGCCAAAAAGCATACAAAATATTGGATTTAGGTACTCAACAGATTGCTATTTCACGAGATGTTAAATTTTTTGAAGATATTTTTCCTCTATTTTCCAATAGTAATCATGAGCAATCTGCAACTGATCTTCACTATGTTCCACGATCAGTACCTGATGATTCTTCATCAAGTTCCAATGATATACATGCTGAAAATAGTCATGATCATATTCCCACTGATTCCACTTCATCTGTGCCTTTAAGACGTTCATCAAGGAGTGTTAATCCTCCTAAACGTTTCACTGATTATGTATGCAATCATGCATCTTCATCTGATTGTTTTCATACCATCACAAATCTATGCGTTGGTATTGATTCTTCTTGTGTTCATCATAGTTGTAATCATGTTAGTGTTGCAACATCTGAGCCTGCTTTATACGCTGAAGCACAAGGTCAACCAGAATGGGAAAATGCTATGCGAAGTGAATTTCAAGCTTTAGAAGCTAATCATACATGGGATGTTGTTAAACTTCCCAAAGGTAAAAAACCCATTTCGTGTCGATGGGTTTATAAAATTAAGTATAAATCTGATGGTACCATTGAACGGTATAAAGCCCGTTTGGTTGCAAAGGGTTTTACACAAAAACATGGAATTGATTACCACGAAACTTTTTCTCCAGTTGTCAAGTTTACTACTATTCGTGCTATTGTTTCGTTGGCTGTTAAACGGGGATGGAAGGTTCATCAGTTTGATGTGAATAACGCTTTTTTGCACGGTGAGTTACATGAAGAAGTTTACATGAAAGCTCCACCTGGTCTTTCAGTTCCTTCATCTTCATATGTTTGCCGTCTCAAGAAGTCTTTATACGGGTTAAAGCAGGCCTCTCGACAATGGTATGCTAAGCTTTCTGTGGCTCTTCGATCAAAGGGTTTCAAGCATTCATTGAATGGTCATTCTTTATTTTTAAAACAAGTTACTGGAAGCATTATTATAGTGGCTGTGTATGTTGATGATATACTCGTGACTGGGGATAATGATGCAGAAATAGCCACTTTGAAAAACTTTTTGGATGAACAATTCAAGATAAAGGATCTGGGTTATATTCATTTGTTTTTGGGGTTAGAATTCAATGAGACTTCAGGTGGCATAGTTGTCAATCAACACAAGTTTGTTATGGATCTGTTAAAAACTTATTCATTAGTTGATTGTGATCATGTTTCAACTCCATTGCCAGTCAATTTTAAGTTGTTTCCAACAATGGATAATCCGTTAGCTGAACCTACTAGTTATCGACAGCTGATTGGAAAATTAAATTTCCTGTTGCACACCCGGCCTGATCTGTCATTGCTGTTCAGTATCTTAGTCAGTTTAATCAACAGCCTTGTGAAGCACACTTCAATGCTGCTGTGCATGTTTTGAAGTATCTTAAAGGGACTGTTTCTCAAGGAATTTTTCTGAACAAACAGCCAAGTTTTACTCTTGAAGCTTATTGCGATAGTGATTGGGCAGCTTGTCCAATTACTAGGCGATCAGTAAGTGGCTTCTTCATTCTATTTGGCGGAACACCATTATCATGGAAGTCAAAGAAACAAGTCACAGTTTCTTTATCATCGGCTGAAGCTGAATATAGATCTATGAGAAGAGTTTGTTCTGAACTTGCTTGGATCAGTAGGCTGCTTCATGAATTACAAGTATTGGATATTACGCCCATTTCCTTGAAATGTGATAATCAAGTTGCTATCCACATAGCTAAAAATCCAGTGTTTCATGAACGAACCAAGCACATCGAGTTGGATTGTCATTTCGTTCGTGAAAAGTTACAAAGTGGGTTAATCACTTTGTCTCATGTTATTACAACAGAGCAGTTAGCTGATGTTTTCACAAAAACATTATCTGGCTCACGACACAAAGATGCGATTTCCAAGCTGGGTTTATTGCCATACCCACCAGCTTGAGGGGGGGTGTTAATTAGCTTCTAATTCTGTTATTTAGTTTGTTATTAGTTAGTTACTTCATTTGTCCCTGTATATATAGTTGTTATTGGCTTCTTGTACTGTAACTTTTCTTTCATATCAATAAAAGATGAACACCTTGTTCTCTCTCTCTACTACATTCAAACAAGGTTATGCAATTATATTAGATTTTTGTTTATTAAAAGGCTCTCAAGTCCGGCCGGAATTGCTTGACCTACTTCTCCAATCAAGAGGGGCGAAATGTGTCCAATTGATCACAATGTGATCACTTATGACGTGACGCCCTCACAGATAAATGTATGTTCTTTGTGTGATGGATGACATACTAACATGACAGAGTGGTATTGTAATCTATTTTTTTTGAACGGCAAGAGGTTGCACAAGGAATATTCTTCGGCATGGCCATCACATATCCAAGCTAAACCAGGAAATATATTAACATAAACGAGGCTACTAGCGACCCGGAGATACAGAGTACATGGCAAAACAGGAACAAAATAAAACAGCAAAGGAAATAGAACGAATCAACCTGCTGTTTATCTACTTGAAGCCAGTCAAGAATGGGAATGTTCAATTTATCCAAAGCCCCGGTAACCTTGATAATGCTCCTCCATAAACCTGAAGTTTTTCCTTACGAGTTCGGCCCCACTATGCCACCGTTTTCACCATGTATAGATTGAATAACACTTTTCCACAGCCCGCCTTGCTCGGTCTTGAACCGCCATATCCATTTGGTTAGTAGAGCCAAGTTAAAGGCCTTGAGACTTCCGATACCAACACCGCCATTTGGTCTCTTATTAAGGGCCAAACTCCATGAGACCCACGAGATACTTTCGTCACCCTCAATGGAACCCCAGAAGAATCTAGAACGATAACTTTCCAGTTTATTAATTACTTTGTTAGGAGCCTTGAACAGGGAAAAATAATAGATACCGAGACTGCCCAACACTGATTTGGTTAATGTGAGTTTCCCGCCCATTGAGACCACTTTCGATTTCCATTTAGAAAGCTTATCTAAAAATCTATTAAAAACAGGAGCCCAATACTCGGATTTGTTCATAGAAACTCCAATAGGGAAGCCCAAGTAATTGAATGGTAGTGACCCAACTTTGCAATGGAATTTGTCTGCCATATAATCGATGACAGCGCTGTCCACACCCAAACCGAGCAAACTGCTTTTGTTGATGTTGATTTTTTAACCTAAAGAGAGAGAAAAACAACGCAACAAACCGATAACATTAGAGAGATTCGAATAAGACCAATCTCCTAATACCAAGGTATCATCCGCAAATTGTAAGTGAGAAATTGAAGGCCCATTTCTCGGAAGATGAAACCCGTGAAAAACACCATTGCTCACTGCCTCCTTCATCATAATATTGAAAGCTTCGGATACGATTAAGAAGAGGAATGGAGACATTGGGTCGCCTTGCCTCAACCCTTTACCCATAGGAAATTCCGGAGATGGGGTACCGTTTATTAAGATAGATATCGTGGCCATAGAAAGACAGCCATATATCCAGTTCCTCCATTTCGCGCCGAAGGCCATCTGAAACATCACTTCATCTAAAAACTCTCAAAGCACCGAGTCGAAAGCTTTTTCAAAGTCTATTTTAAAGATCATCAACTCCTTCTTCGATTTTTTTGCCCAAGCCATGACTTTGTTGACGATTAAAGGCCCGTCAAGTATACTTCTATTACCGATAAAGGTTGTTTGCTTGGGACCAATTATGTCGTCAATCACAAGATTCAACCTGTTTGATAAGACTTTAGCCACGGTTTTGTAAAGACAGTTGAGAAGACTAATAGCCTGAAGTCGTTGAGGGAGATAAGAGAGATAATTTTTGGGATTAGCGTTGTGAAGGAAGAGTTACACCCTTTTTCGAAGTCCCCGGTTTTTTCGAAGTGCTTAACAGCTGCGTAAAGGTCATCTTTGATGATCTCCCAAAATTTTCTTATGAACGCGAACGAGAAACCATCGGGCCCAAGAGCCTTATCAACACCCATCTCCCATACCGCCTGTTTAATCTCGACAAGAGAAATCTCACCTTCGATGTAACACCACTTTTTCTGAAAAGCTATTAAATATATTATACAACTCTTAGCACCCAAAAAGATCGAGGTTTTACAAAAGACTGTTACTATTTACATTGGTGCTAAACTATTTACCAAAAGTAGTATTTTAAAAACCTTTCTAACACAAAAACCAGGAGCTATCGAGCCTATCAAGCAGCTGGGGCATTCCCTGCATGCAGAAAACACTGAATGTAAGCTAACGCTTAGTAAGTATACTACTGAATATTAAACAAAGCATGAGAGCGAATTCTCTTTAGGATGTCTCACATCCTAACTTGTAATCTGCAAATCTATTCCAAATGTGTTAACTGGTCCCAGAGTATACTATATAAAGTATAAGCAACCCCTGACACTTACTTGGTTATAAGGATCTCAATATACCCCATCTCTGTCTACAATTCAATAATATCACATAACCAATCACAGATCATGCAATTAATATATACACGTATGCTAATCTGATTAAAGGTAAGTACACTCACCTTAGCAACAATTAAACAGCTATTCACTATCACAGAAACGTCAACTCTTATTGCCTACAAGCAATAAACAAGTATCTCGTTAACTTCTAGACGTTGCTGCAATGATTCTGACTGACTAACAAAAGCTCAGCTAAAAACCACCTCCTCGGCCGCAGAAGAAATATCCTACGCCCGCAGGAGTTTTCCTTCCTACGGCCGCAGGGATCCACCCCTACGCCCGCAGAAGGTTTTCTATATTTCCTACGGTTGTAGGCTATGTGCACTACGCCCGTAGGCTTATTTCCTTCGTCCTTAGACGGTAACTCTTGAAAAATTGTCCTACGCCCGCAGGAACCTTTCATTCGGCCGCATGAAACAAAATGACCAGAAACTCATGACACCTTCCTGCACCCGTAAGGAATAATCCCTGCGGCCGCAGGAACCGTCGGTACAACAGATTCATATGCTCTGTTTGAAAACAGCAGCCGAATCTCCACTTTAAACACTCAAAACTTGGTTAAACACAGATTCAATCATACAAACAAGTCTTAAAACATTACTACTAAGTTTCTATCACGAATCTTGACACAAAACAACACAAACACCTCATACCAAGCTAAAAACATGGATTCAACCTTATGAACTCTTTTCTTGACCTAAAACTCATGAATCAGTCTAAAAGTTCATACCTTGTGTTACTGATTCTCTATCAGATCAATTTCCAGCTATCTAAACTTCACTTTTGGATTGAAATCAGTAAAGAAACTTGAGGTTGTGTGTGTGTACGTGAGTGTGAAATGAGTTCCCTGGTGTTTGACTACAATGAGTCAAAGAAGACTCATGTGTATCTAAAACTTTCATAGATTGACACAATTAGCCCCAGAACTTTTCAAGTTTCTAAATTGGCAAAACTAACCCCTTAACTTGAAAACAACTAACACATAACACATAAAGGCAACTAACCAAACTCGAAAACACTTGATATTTAAATTAAGATAATACATAAAGGGAACTTTCAGACCTTGGGGCGTTACATTCGAGCAAACTAACCTGATCCTGTATGAGCCTCCGAAATTTATTACTGGTGAAAGAAGGTCTGCGAGAATTACCCTCTTAGAATTTCTTTTTGAAGTACTCGAAGGCTGTATCTTTTATCCAGTGTGGATCGCATACCCAAGATCCATTAACAGACAATCCATGGATAAAATTAACTCTCCTATTCTTGTTAATAAAACCATGAAATAACTTTGAATTTTCATCACCGTCAACTGCCTACTTGATTCCTGATTTTTGCTTCAGATCTAACTTATTTTTTCTCTCGCAGTCTTTGATAGAGATGAATAGTTCTTGTCTACGTTGAATATCCGATTGGGATAATTGTGCTATTTCCGCTTTTGCATCAGTATTCTCCAATTCTTTTTTTATTTTGAATTGCCAAAAGGACTTGTAAGTAGAGGTGAACAAAAAACCGAATATCCGATTTGTACGAAAAAATATCCGAAACCGGTTATTCAAAAAAACCGGATTTTTTTTATCCGGTTCGAATATTATTTATCCGAATATTATTTATCCGGATATTATAATCGAATATTTTTTATATGGGGTGACCGGTTTTTTTATCGCATAAAAAACCCGGTTATAAAAAAAGGGGATAAAAACCGGCTATTATCCGGTCCAGAATATCTTACGGGCTGTTTGTTGCACTAGTCGTTGGAGCCTCTTTGTGACCATTATTTTCACCAAAAATCACCATTTTGCCACCCCAAACACTTATATATAGTTAGGGTATGTATTGGGTTGAATCAATTTGTGAATATCTTCCATATTTTCTTTAATTTTTATAGTTTTTTCACCAAAAATCACCATTTGTATATTTTCTTCAATTTTTAAGTATTTTAATTAATCAAAATTTGAATTTTCTTTTATATATGTGTTTTTTTTAGTATATATTATAGGAAATGTTGTTAAAAAACTCAAAAAAAAAATCAACGAAATCGGATTGGAGTTCTATGAAGCCCTTGACTTTTATTTGACCTATTGTATGCCTTCAATATGATTAAGAGGAAGAACAGGTGGAGAAGGACAACTGAAAGTGGGCCCACCATCACCACTTCTGCTTCACCTCCCGCCGTCGTTGCTTCTACTTCACACCTAAACCATCGCCTTCTGATTCATCATTCTTACTGATCACAACCATGGAGACTGTGACAATTACAACCGCCGCGATCCTACAACATCACAAACTCCATTTCTTTCTTTCTTCTTCTATTCCTTAATATTTCAATTTGCAGATCTGTTAATCGTCACAAGATTAAATTTAAAGCACACTTAATATCTAGTTGTGTGGGTATTTGTGCACCTTCATGGCTAAAAATGGACGTGGTTTCCATGGTTTCTCTGAATTTTGGTTTTCAAAATTCAAATGGTAGAATGGAATGATTTGATCAAAGGGTTCTAGACTTTTAATTAGTGAATGGTTTTGATGAAATTTTTGATTTTCTAATGATGTACATCAGTGTGCATCAACGTAGATTTGTATTTTGTAGCTATTGTGCATCAATAAAATGTGTTTTTGTATTGTTTGTAGTATGTGTATCATATTTGTAATATTTTTGTATTATTTTTAGTTTGTGCATCAATTCCTAATGTGTTTGTAGTATGTGTATCATATTTTGTAGCTATTTTTGTATGTATTTAGTTAAACAAACCATATTACTTCACCGGCGACACAGTACTCCTCCCATTCACCAGCGGCGAGTTCATTTTACGGCACACACATCTCCTCCATTTAATTTCCGGTGACAAGCACTTCAACCCCAAACCCACCGCAATTTCAAACGAGAACTGTTTTTCGTACGAGAACTACGAGAACCAATCTCAGCCGTTCCTTGGATATAGAAAGTTCATGGATGGAGAGCGTGGAGGGAATCAAGTGTGACAGGGTGCATGTGAATAATTCATGAGTGGGCAATGACATTAAAGGACGGGGAATTGGACGGCTCAGATTGGTTCTCGCAGTTCTCGTACGAAAAACAGTTCTCGTTTGAACTTTTGCCTCTATATATATATATATATATATATGTGGGAGGGTTCAAACGAGAACTGTTTTTCGTACGAGAACTGCGAGAACCAATCTCAGACGTTCCTTGGATATGGAAAGTCCATGGATAAAGAGCGTGGAGGGGATCAAGTGTGGCAAGGTGCATGTGAGGAATTAATGGGTGGGCAATGACATTAAAGGAGGAGAAATTGGACGGCTTATATTGGTTCTCGCAGTTTTCGTACGAAAAACAATTCTTGTTTGAACTTTTGCCTATATATATATATATATATACATGTATTATGTATGAATTAGGTTCAAGTAAAAATAATATTAACGTACTAAATGTAAGAAGAAATTAGGGCTTGACACGTGTTAAGTTTGTTAAAAGGGTAAAAAAGTCACTTTTTTTCTCTCTCTCCCACGTTAATAAACTCAAGCCTTCCCACATTTGAAAACCCTAGAAGTCGTACAGCATGAAGCAGTCGACCCCTGCAACCGTAAAGCTCCGCCTCTCCCCTGCAAAAACCCTAAACCCCGGCGAACCGTAAAGCTCCGTCTCTCCCCTGCAACCGCCGATGCATCACCGTCGAACCGTGAATCTCCGCCGCCGTACAACTTCCCCTGAACCGTAAATCCACCGCAGCCGCCGCCACTGTTTGCTTATTCATCGCACAGCCACCACCGCAGATCTGCCCTTTGAAGTCGCCGCCGCCGCCGGTTTTGCTACGCAGCCACCGTGGACATGCGTAATCATCGTCGCATCCGGTTTTCGACGCTCGTTGGTGATTAATTCCTAGATCTAAACGGTCGTCGATGCACAACCGTTATCCGTTCCGGTCATTTCTTCCTTCTCTGTTCTTAGATATGATGGTTCGCGATGCACACTGTCGCCATCGATGCCGTTTGCCGCCGTCCACCACCGTCTTCCCCGTCGTCCACCTCCGTCTTCGTCACCATTCATCCATGTCCTGTGCATCAGATCCTAAAGTATGCATACTTTTTTTTGTGTATTAAAATGTTGTACTCTGTGCATCATTTGTAATCTGTGAATCAAAGTGTAATATGTGCATTTAGTGGTTGCAATTTGTGCATAAAATGGTTGTACATGTGCATCAAGTCTCAACCTACGGGACACACGTTTTTCTTTTTATATTTGAATTTACGATATTAACCTTTCTCATTTTATTAATTCCGAAAATTTGGTTAGGTTTATGACTTTTTTTTGTTTGACTTTTGTAGAGATCCTACAGTTGAGATCTCTCCTTACATTTAGTCTCATAAGATATTTTGTACTGTATCCCTACCCTATTATGTATTTAGTTAAAGAAACCATATTACTTCACCGGTGACACAGTACACCTCCCATTCACCGGCGGCGAGTTCATTTTACGGCACACACATCTCTTCCATTTAATTTCCAGCGACAAGCACTTCAACCCCAAACCCACCGCAAGTGTTCCCTTTCCGGCCAGATGAAGTTCCGCTCGTAGGTGACCGACAAACAGACTCCATCTGCTCCTTTTCCGGCAACACGCACTTTAACCCACACAAATCGAATCTCGAACCACCGTAACCCTAGATTGACAGACGGAGAGACGATGGTGACGAGAATGCTGTAGTCTCTGCGTGGCAGAGATGGTGTAGAGGACGAGATGCGGCTGTGACTTGGAGATGGAGGTGCGGCGGCGATGTTGTGAGGTGCGGATCGCCGGTGGTGACCGGAGGAAAGAGAGGCGACGGCTGTGTGGAAAGATGGTTGTCGGTGGTGATTAAGGGAGAGCAATCTGAAGTGGGCGGTGGAATAATCGATGGCAGCAAGGAGGTGGTGGATTCCGGCCGGGTGTGGGGGAGAATCGGAGAGGAGAACCAACGGGAAGGAGATGAACTTATTTTTCTGTGTATATTATATAATATCTATACTATTATATAAACCATTTAACACTCTCTCTCCTTCCAACTTTTAAGAGCTTCTTAAAACTATGTCAATCTCTAATCTTCACCTTTCTTTTTATCTAAATTAATCTCATCACTTAATTTTTAACCATTTCTCTCTCTTAATAAATTTTAACTTTTTGTTTATTTAAAATAAATTCTCCTATTAAAACACTCTCTTACACAAACACAATTATTCACCCACATCAATATAATATTCAAAATCTTATTAACATATCTCTATTTCTTCATAAATATAAATCTTTTTTAATTTTTTAATGTTTATTAGAATTTATTTTAAAACTAATAAAATAGTTGATACAAATATAAGAATAATTGAAGAAAAACAGACATGTTGCTGAAATTTTTTTCGTGACATTTAATTACACGTTACATCCTTGAAAACAACATGTTGCAAAATAAAAAACTATTAACCGTCACAGGATGGTACACTGTTAGTTATTTTTAAATTATAAATATTAACTTATTAAAATGAAAAATACACTCTTTTGGTAAATATGTTTAAAACCACACCATTTTGGTAAAAATAAGTTTCTCAAATACATGTCACCGACCATGGCGGTTAACATTCAATTACTTTCTATCATTTTAATGAAATTATTAAAGCTGTATATAATTATCTAAATTACCCATCACCAATTCCATTTTGTCACCTCAAGTTCAAAACCCAAACCAGTTTTCAAAAAACTGCTTGAAACCAAAAGAAAACAGTTCCAGAATTTATATTGATCTCGTTTTGTATCTCCAAAAATCTCTTCTTTGATTCTTAAAAACAACCCAGGCAAAAATGAAGTCACCATAAAATTTGCAAAATAAAAAATCTGTTGGTTCTCACTCGTCATCATCTTCCTCATCATCATCATCATCTTCGTCCCCTCCAGCAGCCGCATTCAAAGCATTCAACCTCTCAATAAGCTTCTGCTTCCTCTCATCATATGTCAGCTTCTTCAGGTTATATCTAATAAAATAATACACAAATAACATTTATATGTTAAGAGGCTTGAAACATCGAAAGGAAAAATGCTGTCATTTGTTTTATGGATCCTGAAGATTGGTAAATCTTTAATTTAGATTATATATGATATTTTCCCCCGATTACTTATTAAAGAGCAGATATGCGTTCTGTTTCAGTTCGTTAAAAAAACTAAAAGGTGACGAAAGAAATGGGACGAATTGCTTTTTTACACATTTGTATCATCACTGTTATCATATTGTCTTTTTAATCATCACTAATGACAGGGTTTCCACCCAAACACTTCTGCCCACCTCTGTCCTTACCCAACCCACCAACTCCCATCTTGTGCAGTGGCGGACCCAGGATTTCTGAGGACCGGTAGCACCATATAATGCGAGAATAAAATTAAATAAGTTTGAGGGTCTGGTTCGGGTTTCTTTTCGGGGTTTCCGGTTAATCGGGTCGGATTAACAAGGTTTCGGCTGTTTTTCTGGTATTTTAAGGCCAAATTTTAAAACAGAACACAATTTATATGAAGACCTGTTAACTAAAATGCTATTTTAAAGGTAAATTAAAGTATTTTAAAGGTATAAACTGAAAGATTAAACTATTTCTTATCATTTTTTTATATAAAGTTTCTTTTTTCCTTTGATTTTGGTAGCATCACCGGTGCACCCCGAAAATTTACCGGTAGCATCGTCTCAAAAAGTCGAAAATTAACACTGCGAACCGTCGAAGGACCGGTGGCGCTTGACCCCCCCCCCCCTCCCCCCCCACACAAAGGGCAGGTCCGCCCCTGATTTTGTCACCTCTAGTTCTGGAGTATGTCTACCGATATAACTTACACCATACAGAAAATATATTTGAATTTTTTTCACTTGTTTCATTCATGGCATATCAATGAACTTTGAGGTTGTGTTTGATGATTGACAATGCTCAGAAACAACCAAGAAAATGTCAGTTACCTCTTATGCTCCTTAGGCTGCTGCTTCTCAGACTTCTTTAGGGTCGGTTCAGCGCGGATGGCAGCATGCACCTTTTTGTAGAGCTCTTCAATGTTATCAGGTTCAACACCAGCTTTAATGTACTCAGAAAAGTGAGCCTGATACTTCTCAGGCTCGTCTTCCATTAAAGTCTGCATACCGATATACATTTACTTTCTCAACTTCTTTTTCTGGAAAAGGAACGAAATATTTGAAAATAATTGCTAAAGAATAGACTCACACTCATGTAGGAGGCGACATGGCCACCGTAAATGTACTTGCGATGGACTTCAGCATCAAGTTGCTTACCATCTTTGTTAAATCCAGCAAATCTTTTTTCACTGTGGGGGATGTCAATGCCACCATCCAAAGCTCCCTAAACCAAAAAGTATGTTAAGAAAAAAGCCTAGCTCAGCCTTTGCATAATTGGCATATTATAGGTTTTCAGTTTTCTAAAAGGATGTTTTGAAGTGAATCTGTAGGCAAGCAAAGACGTTGTTTTTACGTCTTTTTGTTGTTTGCAGTTGTAATAACAAGCGTTTTTTGCAATGGAAATATAAGTCTCACAAAATATGTTGAAGTAGAGATAATTAGGTCATTCTAGTTCTCCCTTTGATAATAAATTTGGTCACAGCCAGTATGAACCTAAATATCTGACCCCAAATACAATCTGATAAATTCAGAATTTTTTTATTCAAACATTCAGAAATATATTTTGTGACCTCAAGTTACATATATGATCTAGTATGAACCAATTGTATGGCCCCCACTCTAATTATCAACGTAAAGTCGTAAACACATGCCAAAGAAGATGAAACCCTCCTACTTGAACAGTAACATAAAAACAACCAAATACCTTAAGAGCACCAAAAACACGATTTCCGGTAGTTGTTCTGAGAAGACCAACATCCAAAAGAGCCCTGAAAGGCCTCCTGCTTTCTGCGGGCTCAACAGAGTAATCTTCCCCAGTTGCCTGCATATATTAACTCCCAATTAACATAAATTCAAATAAATGTGACAGTTAGGTAATCCAGAATGAATTATGTACCTCAACATTTCCCTGGTACTCTTCATCCATCTCAAGCATTTTCAAAACCCGGCGAGCCAATAAAAGTCCAGTACAGTAGGCTACATTATAAAAAATTTGAGCACCAAATTTTTGTCAAAAGAAGAAATAAAATATTAAGAACATGATTAAAAAAAAAGAAACAAAAAGAACCTGCAGCATAGTTTGTGAGCCCAACTTTAAGCCCATAGTGAGGTAGCTCGTGAGCATAGGCCGATGCAAGTACCATATCCCCAGCAATACTTGCGGACACGATTTGTGCAATTATATCCTTGTTGGTCTAATAGCTTTATTAAGAAAAACATTTAGATAAATGAGGCAATAGCTGCTCAACTCCTGGTGTGTGTTGCTCGGTATAAGTAAAATTAAAACACTACAGCTATCCAAAGTTCCAAACCCCAAGAGAATTTGTCTTGTGACCATCACCACGACCATGAAAACAAAAATCAGATTGAAGAAAAAGAAATAATCAATAGTTTCTAAAATAGAAACGAGCATGAGCACTGGCAACAAAAACATCAGATTAAACTATAAGGATACAAATCGAACAACATAACGATATTTCGGAGTGTTGTACTTATTTTTGTCTTGGTTAATCAGCCGGATCCTTGCCCGATAATCAGTCTTACCCTCTGCATCAACAAACAAGAGAAAAAAGGTGTTAATGTCGAGAAAGAGAAAATCAAAATAGAAAACCAGTAACAAAGATATCCATACCTCGTCTTCTTTTGAACTTGACTTGAAACCGTTTGTGGTAGGATCTTGACTTCTGGGCTTTGACAAAAGCCTTCAAAATATACAAATTAGCATGCAGATCCATGCAAAGTATATAAAAACATCACCATTATGCTATGTAAGTATAATGTGTCAACAACACCAAGCTTTTCAAACAATGGCAAACGAATGACATGTAAAGCGCAATAAAAACAGTTAGAACATGAAAGATGATCAATGATACATTTACCAATATGTGAAACAAAACCTAATTTTAGACACAAAAATTGCAAAACTATAAAAAAGTGATAGACTAAAAAGCTTACTGCCATAGAGGCACTGTAATCTATGGTACAAGAAACAATAATTCATAAGCTCAATTCGTTCTGTATTTGAGATGCAGATTCAGAGATAAAACAACCAGAGTGCACCAAAAAGAAGGCTCTTGTAAAGTGAAAGTAAGAAAGATCAAACAGTTAAGATTGATCATTGTTCCCATAAACGCAGATATGACACAAAGAGCGAACTAACTCGATGTAGCATTATAGTAACTGCCATAATCAACCGAGATAAAATCAAATAACCAAAAACCAGCATTCAATTGACGAATGTGAATATATGCACAGTTTAGGTAGCCATGTCTGCACATCGTAACTTTAAATCAGATGATCCATCATAAAACAATTCGCGCTGTTTTAACAAATATTCCCCTAATCAAAGTAACCTCATTTTCTTATACAAGCGTACTTAATCGATAAATGGAATTGAAAATAGTAGCAAAAAAATAGGTTGGAGATCGTTACCATGAGTGATCCTCGATATGCTCGGGGTGGGGGGAGGGGCCGAGAAATTGCAGAGAGGCAGAGTAGGAGTGAATTTGAAGGCGTTCAAATACCAAAAACCCTAAACGATGAGGGTAAAGATGGACGGCTACGATTGTTTTACTATTTCACTTTGGTGTTAGGGTTTTCTGATGTTTATAAAGGTTTTATTTAGAGCCCTTACTGTGTCACTATTGTCAGATACAGTCCCTACTTAAATGTTTCGCTTGAACAATGTAAGTGTAGTAAGACTATTCGTAGTTATGATAACGAGGATATATGTAACACCCGTGGGGATATATGTAAGTGTAGTAAGACTATTCGTAGTTATGTATTGTGTGTATGTATATTAAAGTTACAGACTGACAAAGGGGGCTTTTGTGTGACTAAACCTTTCTTCCCCGTTTGCAATTGGGTCCTGCTATGCACACGCTTTGCGTGTGGTTAGTAAAGGTATTTCGCACTTGCCAAGTCCGAAATAACCTATTTCTGACACAAATTCGCTTTTATCAAATGCGAAATAGTGAAAAAAAAGTCAAAATACGTATTCAAAATGAGAAATATTTATTCAAAATATGTATTCATTGTGTTGTCAATATAAAAAAAGGTAGCAATAGAACTTTCTCTCTGGACCTGTCATTGTCAACCTACTCATTTCACATTTTGAATTCTCTCTCTATACTCATTTCACTGTACACTCCCCCCCACTCTTTCACTCTTCGAAGGACACCAACAAACAACATTTCCTTCAGACCGTCGGCCGCCGCCACCACAACCACCACCACGTCGCCAACCACCGCCAACGCACCGCAAACACCCCTCTCTTTCTCTCTTAGACTGTCGAGCCCCATCGCCGATTGGATTTCTTTTAAATCGAGTTGGCTACTACAGATCTATTATATATATCTTCGCCGGATTACAGGACACACGCCACCGCCGGTCAACGGCTAACGATCGCCGGAGAGGAGCGTGACCACCACCGCTCATTTTCCCTCGCCGGCAAAGACCACAACCGTCTCTCTCATACTCATATCTCGCCGGAGACCTACGTTCGCCGGTGAGGTGTCATCTTCCTTTTGCAGAAAAGAATACAACGAAAAATGGACTTTTGGGGTTGGGTGATGGCGGTTGTGCAAAGAAGGCGGTGGTGCGGTGGCTGTTAGACGGTGGCGGCCGGTGAGGCGGTGCGGTGGTGCTTAGACGATGAGATGCTACATGGTGATGGTGGTGACGTGCTAGGGTGAAGAAGATGATTGTGATTGTGATCTGTTTGAGTTTGTGAGTTGGTCAAAGAGAGAGACAGAAAAAAGTAATTAAAGAGAGAGAAAAAGTAATGACAGCTTTTTCTACACAGCTGTCAATATCCATGCTTATGTCAGTTGTAGGTTGTGGAGTGAGAATCAGGAGTATTTCGCATTTGGGAATTGCGATATTGAGTGCCATAAGTAATTCGTAGCGTGCGGATAGCCCGACCCTTGCAATTACCTAGCCTTGAAGTAACTCAAAAGAACAAGATCAGCCCTCAATTTTTGGTTTAATTATTGAATTGCTACTGATTTAAAGGTTAGTTTATGATTCTTAACATGATTTTGGTTGAATTCTTAAATTCTTCTAGCACAGAAACCCAATCTGAGATTTCTAAGGTTCTTGGTTAATTTGGTATTTGAAGAATTAATGCTTCCTTGTTAATTTGGTATGTATATTAGTAAGTAAATTACTGATATAACTTGGTTTTGATGGTTGAATTATGGGTTGCTTGATTTGAATCTTAAACTTCATTAATGGAGGTTTGTGAAGAAGATGATGAAACTTAAAATTTGGATCTTCAACAAATTGATGTTCCTAAAATGCTTAAAATGTATTGTTTACGATATTTAGATGGTATATGATGTTTATATATATTTTAGAAGTGATTTTGTGGTTGATCTCGGCTGGGCTGAAGCAAAATAAAAAGAACAGAATAGTTGTTGTAGTTGTAGTTGTTCCTCGACCGTGAAATTATGCTCTCAGCCGTAAAATTATGGTGATGACCGTAATGTTGGGTTTCGTTGCCCATCTTACCCGCGCGGCGGAAGCGTGAAAAACAGATTTCGTAGTATAAAAACAAGATGCCATCAAGACCCACTAATGGTGGAACTCTACATAAAGATAAAGCAGCCAAATAAAAGAGATGGGATAAGAAATATACCATGCTCCAGCTTCTGATTTCTTCATGTTGGGATGAACTCTAAGTCACAAGAGAGCAACTCTCTATTGATAGTCCACACCAAGTTTGTTCGATCCCCAAATGCTAGTAAGCCAAGTTATGATCTTCAAGACTTGAAATCATCCCTTGGTACAACTCACAACTTCCAGAAATTCATCAAGAACACTTATAATTTCTGGACTCATATAAGAAAACCCAAGAACTCTCATGAAGAGAGTATGCAAGTCTTATAGAGAAAAAGAAGAAACCTTGCTACTTTTCTTGGTCAAGTATCCAACCTCTCTTGACCCCTTGCTTCATATCAGCAGATAGGAAAGGCCTCAAAGTCGTCCATGATCATTACTTTTGGTCTCTAAAGTCAATAACTTGAACCAAGCAATAACCAAAAAGTCATGTTTCTGTCAGGCGATTTACGCGTCGCGTAAACCAAAAAGTTACGCGGCGCGGAAACACCGTTTCCAGAATCTTTATTTCTCTCTTCCAATTGCGAGTCGTCGGGATCAATCCTTGGCGTGTGACCCAATAGGCTCGTGTATTATCAGTAGAGTTACTAATCTACGTGTGTCAATGGGCATATTATCCAACAGACTCCCACTTGCACATGACACAACGTATCAAGAAGCAACACAGACAGAGAGCGGCCTCTAGCAAGACATCTCTGCCCCCAAGTCAACGCGAGTTATGTCATCCCAAGACAAGTACCAAATCACAACCCTATAGGTTTGATATGGGCCTATAGATAAGCGATCAATCATCCTTTTGTTCACGATATCCTTGTGAACACGAGACATGGTTAAATGTCAATCTCCGATCGTTCACGATTATGTTTCTCGATCTCGATTGATGGTGACCCAAAATCTAGTTGCAATCGATCAAACATCATAGCAACACGAGCACGGCCGTGCATTTTACGTCAGCTCTCAATCATCGAGTGGCCCATGGATATCTCTCTAAAACTAGAGGAGCAAATCCCTTTGACTGCATTGCTCCGCCACATACCCCATACTTTACCTAAAAGCTCCCT
This sequence comes from Pulicaria dysenterica, assembly GCA_947179395.2. Taxonomy (NCBI): domain Eukaryota; kingdom Viridiplantae; phylum Streptophyta; class Magnoliopsida; order Asterales; family Asteraceae; genus Pulicaria; species Pulicaria dysenterica. The sequence continues at coordinate 68,178,019 of OX359291.1, read as the reverse complement.
TTATAACAGCCAGTCACGAACTGCGTTAGAAAGCAATCAAAGCAAAGCAGGTTCATGCTTTGGAATACATGTATCTCCAGTCTCAGGACGAAATGATATTATATTTCTGAGTTAGTTATAACAGAAACCATGAAGTAAGCTCAGGTGTGGGTCATCCAATCACTTGACCATTGCAAGTACAGGCGAAGTGTTGCGTCTATTTACCCAATCCATTTTTGGATAGCGACCAACCACTTCCCTCAGTCTTAATTCAAACTTCCTCCCCTTGAAGAATGATCGACTATGGACATTTGGAATGCAAAATCATTCTGAGAAGTGATTAAACATGCTAAGATGGAACACAGTATAGATTCATGAAAATACCCCCCATGGCGTATTATTAAATCACATTTAATAATCGATATAATATGATATACAATACTGCTTAACGTTCCCAAAATATAGTATATCAATATATAACTAAAATAAATTTAAGTCAAGTCCTTTTGCAAAAGGATTTGCATGTAGGCACTAGTATGACAACCATCATCAGCCTATGACTTAAGCTTAATTAAACGGATCAGTCATAATGCTATCAGTTTGTACTCTCATGAAGACCATACCTCCAAACACAACCAAACCACTAATAAAGTGTTTGTTGACGAGACTATGGTCCTTTGTCCAAGTCCGAGTACCTTCATTGCTACAAAAGAACTCAATAAGGTAAGTGACACTAAGGACAATGGTTCTTGTGCAAAAGCCATTATACCCTCATTATCTCACAAATCAATGTTTTGAGAACCATTCTTACTAACAACTACACATAAAATAGGATCATGTACTCCGATCTAAATCGGCAGATATCCATTATAGAAATTAGCACTGGAGTAATAAATTACTCTAAGCTTTTATCTTTCCATAAGCTTTTGAACCAAGCATAGTCGGGACATTTTCTCCAATATAATTATAACAATGCTCCCACTAGCCTTGACATTCATACAGGTTTAATCCTTGCTTTTGAAAACTCACATATATGATTTTCATATCAAAACAAAGGTTCCAACCCTGAGATGTTTATTTAAGTCTATCAACAGACTTCCATAATTTGCAGACTCTACAAGAATACTTGTGCTCTTAGACTTCACAAGGATGCTTGTATTTGTAGACAATACAAGGATACTCTTAATGTAAAAGACCTCCGGATAGTGTTTTAAGCACTTCCTCATATAAATTCCTTTTAAGGAATGGAGTCCTTATATCAATTTATCATAGCCATAAAAGGGCATTGATATCTTATAAGTATCTAAGTAAACTTCAACATAACCATTGGGATAAAGTTTCAAGATGATACCATCCTTACGGTCAATCATCGAGAACAACCTTCTCATCCATGCGATATTTGAAGTTGTCTATAAAACTACTTTTGACATAGCCACTGAAAGAAAGTCTCTAGATGATACCTTCCACTTGGTCAATCATCAAGAACACCTTTCCAATCAGTCGGTTTTCAAAATGGTCTACAAATTTACTCTTCGACATTACCACTAAGAGAAAATTTCCAGATGATACCTCCCTAATGGTTAATCATCGTGAAAATCTTTCTATTTGTCGGTATTCAAAGTTGTAAACAAATCCATGCTGGTTTCTTTCAATAAAGAACCATATACACTCTACGGGTTTCCACCCCGGTATAAGATAAAAACAAGTTTCAAACTTGAATATCCTCTATGGATTACATCTCACATTCATTATCTCTTTTCTAATAGCAGACACTTGGCCCACTACGCTTCCAGTAATTGATGAGTTATCATCAAGTTGTCTTCCTTAGATAAACTATATCTTTCTGGTCTTATGATGACATATACCAGTCTAAGAGGAAATGACTATATGTCAGGTTCTCCAGCCTTCTCATGCTGAATTCTAATCATTTCTGATTATTTGCTAGTCCAATCATCAGGTTATTCCATTCAAGGTTTACTTTTACTTCTACAGACATCCATGGATATTAGTTTTGAAGAAAAGAAACTTTTTCCGAGAAAACACTTTGTTTGTATAAAAACAAATATCCCATGGTCTTAGAAGAAAACCTAATGGAGTAACACCTCTAGATTCCGGATTCCTTCACCTCACGTACAAAACGCAGGTTTAGACAATTCAGACTTTGAGATAGACAAGCAAATATCCTCTTTCTAGTCTCATCCCCTAAGGTGTAGTCTTAACCTTCTTTGTTGGTTTAAGATTAAGAACATAGCCCGCCACTACTTTCGATTACTCCATAATTGAGTACTAAAGTGTAACATGTCAATTACCAGACCAAATCAAGAATGTCCGGTTCCTCCATGATATGACCCATTATTCAATGTGTCATAGAAGAAGTGAATTATGTGACAAATCCATAATTCAATTAATGGTAATAGAATTTTAGAACATATTAACTCAATCTTCACAGTCTACACAAAGATTAACTCGGCTAAAGCTCGACAATCAACCTTTATGTAACTTGAATCGACTATCATATTTCTTTATCTATTTTAAATCAGGCACTTCGTTATGGTGTGTCTTGAACACCTCTAAGGTTTCAAACACATAGTCTATCAATAAATAGACATATCCATTTCTTCTACCATCATCGGTAAAGTTAACGAAGTATTTGGATTTTATACCTTATGATTTGCTTGAACGGTCTACACGCATGAGTGTATACGTATTCCAACAAGCTATCAATCCTCTCACATACAAAAGTGAAGGATGTATAATTAAATTAACCTAATAAATAAGATTTGTTAGTCAACATTTGACCCATGATCAAACGATTCCAAATTCCTTACCACACGGAGTTTGGTGATACAAATCTTGTTTATACGGTTAAGTCAACTATGTCATAAGGATAACTTATCCAAATTATTCATGATCATTATATTACTTTTTAAGCATAAGCTTAATATAAATGCCTTGATATGTATAAACTTTGAAACAATTACATGGTTCAAAATAATATACATTGTCCAACAAATGGCATAATAGATATAATGTTTCTAGCCACGAAAAATGCAAAACAAATATCTATTGAAGTAATATATTAGCTAGAGAGATAGACAAGTGTCATACTTCAAATCCTTTCAATAGAAACAACTATCTTGTTTTTCTATTTGAAGTCCAGCTCTCTATGCCTTATATGCCTACTTCCCTTTTAATACTTATACTTTGTAGCAAATAAATTTGCAACAAATTTAAATATTATAGCTAGCGTTCAAAAACCTAGCCTATTGAAGTAGCATTAAAAACAATAGAGTTAATCATGAATGTACCTAAAGTAAAATGGCTAAAAGAGTCTTTAACCCATTTAGTCAAAATGGTGGCGCTAATTTCGAATCTTATCGTGAAGTAGCAAACTACCCCTCATGGAGTCTAATCACCGTAGGCGCAATCATATTGCCCTTTAACTCCAATATAATGGAAGGCTTGATTAAAAATCAAAAATTCCATTAAAGGTCAGTTTCTATTTCATTGATTATTTGTTCCTTAGTAGCCTTATTTGGGAATATATGAAGTAATCTTCATTGGTCATGTTTAGACTTTGCAGTCTCTAATCATACCATGAAGCTCTATCAAAGAGTTCTTCATTGGGTCCATGTACGCCTTAATAATAAGGACATAGACACATTTATTCCTACCTTCTTGCATCCGACAACCGACTTAGGTCTAGACACATTTATTCTCTCTGTTGTCTACGACACGCATTTAGCGCCTCTAATGACCTAGTTCGCATTGGTAGCAAGTGGCTTTAAAAGGTTTTCTCAATAATGTACAACTTTGTCTCAACCAACAATGTTAGACAATTAAGTCTACATGTATGAGTTTATCCTTTATTAGGAACCAACGGAGTATTAATTTTGATGTGGTGTTGTTAACGTGTAAGTTATCTTTAGAGTACACAATTTAGTTAATATTGAAATGATCCTCGTTAAAAATATTTTACCCATTTGATTTATAAAATCAAAATTTTAACAAGGGCTAAGAACCATATTTCACCGTGCACCGTGATGGGTTTTCTGCGGATCACGTGGCAAAGTTATTTAGGCCGGTACAAATTCACCAATTGTAATCCATTGTTACAACTCTTAGTTCCATGCGGGATCCAATTTGACAACCATGGTTTCAAATTTGGCATGTTTGATCCTTCCACACCAACTTCAAACTAAGATTTTAAATAACTCGGCTAGAGCTCGACAATTATTCAAAATATTATTTTGAAATCGTAAATCAACCATCAAGATACACGGTGGTACTCTTGCCCAACGATTGACTCGGCTAGAGCTCAACAATCAACCTTGCGAGTTGCCACACGCGCCTTCCACACAGTCTATACAAAGATTAACTCGGCTAGAGCTCGACAATCAACCCTTGTATAACTAGATTCGGGCGGTGTCATCTTATGGGTGGTGTGCTATTTACATTTAGAAAACGGGATTTAGTTTTCCGGTTTAAAAAAACCATTTGAGCGGTTAGATTAACAAATAAGTGTCAAAACACATTTTTCACTTTGAATTATAAGCCATAGTTATATTCTCTTTTGTTAATCTTATGCGCGCGCGAGTTTGTAAAACCAATGTCAAAAACTCTTGAGTTTTATTATTGTCAAAAATTGGCTAGCATGCAATCCTATAATCCATGCATAAACAATAAATAATAAAACAACCACACGCATATATAATAGTTGATAACCATGCCCCTAAAACCTATGCGTTTTTCCCGTGAGCCACTACGGATAAAACGAAGTCATCTAAGGACATATCCTTGACATTGATGTGCTCCCACTAAACCCGCTACCTCCATTGGGCCTATCGGTTTCGTGTTTGCCAAGACGTCACTACTTGACTCCCGATGGTTGCCTCCATATTAATTTTACATAGAAAATGAAATAAATGGCATACAAGCCACAATCCAATTTTCTAGTACAAAATACATAACATGGAATTTAAATGGCATGCAAGCCACAAAATAATTTACATACCAAATAAATTAAATAAATAAATTATTACATACCATGTGACATATAGTCACCAAATGAATGAATAACTAATTTAATACAACCAAACATCCACAAGGTCTAGGGCATTTATAGGTTACCAACATAACATGAACAACATGAACAACATGGTGTGCCACAAAAAACCATGTAAACTTATGTATCTTGATTAAGATTATTTCTAAACACTCAAGGCACTAAATAATCCCATGTATATATGTATTAGTAACAACAAACCATTTTTGATTAAACATATTCATATCTACATAATGTAAGTATATGCAATTACTATTTTTATGCCAAAAATAATAATATACATATAAATACACCAACCAAGATACAAGGCAACTTAATATACCAAAAAATAATTTCTGGAACAAAAATCACAGAAATCATTTTTGGATGCCAAAAACCCGACTGCAAAAACTGGTTTATAAATTCTAAAAAATCTGTCAGATAGATTTACGCGCCGCGTAACCCAAGCGGTTCAGCGCCGCGGAACCCACCTGACAGAAAAACCAGTTTTTTCGATTCCGGGTTTTTCAGGCCACCAAGGTGCAATACCTATGTAGAGATGGCTCTGATACCACTGTTGGGTCTCGTTGGACATCTTACCCGCGCGGCGGAAGCGTGAAAAATAGATTTCCGGGTATAAAAACAAGATGCCATCAAGACCCACTAATGGTGGAACTCTACATAAAGATAAAACAACCAAATAAAAGAGATGTGATAAGAAATATACCATGCTCCAGCTTCTGATTTCTTCATGTTGGGATGAACTCTAAGTCACAAGAGAACAACTCTCTATTGATAGTCCACACCAAGTTTGTTTGATCCCCAAATGCTAGTAAGCCAAGTTATGATCTTCAAGACTTGAAATCATCCCTTGGTACAACTCACAACTTCCAGAAATTCATCAAGAACACTTATAATTTCTGGACTCATATAAGAAAACCCAAGAACTCTCATGAAGAGAGTATGCAAGTCTTAGAGAGAAAAAGAAGAAACCTTGCTGTAACACCGGTTTTCACGCGCTTAAAATTAGGGAAAATTTAAGCTTTTTAAACTTATATAATAAAAGCCAGCAGCATAAGTAACCACGTTTTACAAAAGATAATATTGTTTATCTGACTTGGTAATGTAAAAAGTACAACACCATAAACCAAGTCCCAAAAATACTACCGCGTGTTACCCAACTAACCGACACTACCGACCATCGGATCACAAATAATTACAACGAGCAGTGTTCCGCAAAAGATATGTACAACAACTACCAACAAGTCCCGCCTCACCAGGCCAACTTCTTCGCATCTGCAAAAAGGTAAATTTAGGCACCGTTAGCTACAACTAGCTAGTGAGTACAGATTAACACATAAGCATCAATAAGCAGGTTATCCCAACTACGGGACAGCACACAAGGCTATCCTAACACATAGTGTCGCGCCAACGAGTCAGTAGGAATCATATCTTGCAGGGTGGGAACCCCGCTCAACGATTCAAACTGGGGACCATCAGCAACAACTAACCGCTATGGTGGGGGAGCGAAGAGCAGTCCACCAAACGCGTTACGAAGCTCGAAGCTCAACATCTTGGATCTCAACTGAAGTTAAGATCTCAACTCACGTTAAGGAGCGGCGGTTTGCAAGACCACCCCGGCGTGCTGCACACCGGGTACCGTTAATCCCCGTTATTCCATCAAAGGGATCCAGCCTTCGGGAAGAAAGCTGACCTTAACCATGCCACATCGGTCCGGACCAGTACAACATACAACTACTACCCGTAATGGGTTCAAATATACGCATGCGATTCATAACCAACTTATAAAGCAACTTAGCATGGCAACAATATACAACAACATGTATAACATACCTCATACGCATGTGTGCGACATCGACAACATATTTCAACAAACAACAGACAACGCTACTTACCGAGACTCATGGGAAAACCGGTACTCACCTCGAGGTTATAAGAGGCAGATATGAATTCGGGAATCCCAGGAGCACACGGAATCGTCCGAATCACCTAACACATCATGTGTAGGTTCAGTCAACGTCTAAAAGTACTATCTTTGCTTCTACGTAAACGTACAACGAACAACAAGCAACAGGCAACCTGGAACAGCTCCTACGGCCGCAGTAGATGTGTCCTACGGCCGCAGGACACCTTCCAAACACCTCCTACGGCCGTAGGAATACATCCTACGCCCGCAAGAGTTCACTTCCAAGAAACCATACCCTACGGCCGAAGGGACCATACCCTACGCCCGTAGAAGTGATTCTTTGGGTACCAACAGTCGTAGGTTATGTACCCACGCCCGTAGGCTTCTTTTCTTCACCCGTAGGTGGTAAACCACATAAAATACACAAAATACCCTCCTACGGCCGTAGAAACCTTTTCCTACGGCCAAAGAAGGCTTAATCTTTAATATTCCTGAAAAACACCTTCCTACGGGGGTAGGAACTTTTCCCTACGGGGGTAGGGCTAAATTTCTATAAATCTGAAAAACACCTTCCTACGGGGGTAGGAACTTTTCCCTACGGCCGTAGGAAGGGTCTGCGCAGTAAACTTCGCCCTGTTCAATTATCAGACCTGCAACTCGACATTTTTACCCATTTTATCGACTGAAACTTCACTTTAATTGTTTCTACATGTCTTTTAACTTATACACAACATTACCTACATGATTCTTAACCTATTAACACCTTTGGTTGATCAATTCAACCCTTTAATGAGTATTTTCTCTTCAAGAACACAACTAGGTTTAATAACTTCAAGAATACTTACAAAGACAGCAAGAAGATGATACAAGGATCTTTAATCCAGCAACTAAAACCCACAATCAAATTGCTTCTCCTTTATTCTTCTTTCAAATCACCAAGTATGGGTGTGTGTGTGCAAAGTTACGTATGTATGTATGTTTTATGTGTAAGGTGTGTGTGTTTTGTCAAAGGCAGGGGATAAACACTCCCCAAATGACCGACTCTTGTTGGTCAAACACCCCGTGTGGGTATTTTGTTCTCCTATTCAACTTAATACACGACTTACGTTTACCCGTTTCAACTAACGGAGATATTTTCGGAATCATTAACTGAAACCGTTCAACTATTAACCAACTCTATCTATTAACGACACATTTCCAACTTTAACCACATAACCACGTGTACCAACAAATAACAACAATTAATCAACAAAACAACTTAAACAACTTGGTTAACGTCAACGTACAACTTAACAAACATAAGGTACAACTGTTTACAACTAGGCCCTATTTTAGGGTGTTACACTTGCTACTTTTCTTGGTCAAGTATCCAACCTCTCTTGACCCCTTGCTTCATATCAGCAGATAGGAAAGGCCTCAAAGTCGTCCATGATCATTACTTTTGGTCTCTAAAGTCAATAACTTGAACCAAGCAATAACCAAAAAGTCATGTTTCTGTCAGGCGATTTACGCGTCGCGTAAACCAAAAGGTTACGCGGCGCGGAAACACCGTTTCCAGAATCTTTATTTCTCTCTTCCAATTGCGAGTCGTCGGGATCAATCCTTGGCGTGTGACCCAATAGGCTCGTGTATTATCAGTAGAGTTACTAATCTACGCGTGTCAGTGGGCATATTATCCAACACGTAATTCCATGGTTCACTTTTTTCCTTATCTGATTTGGTGCATTTTTTACGCCACTCTCAATAACTGTATTTGCTTGGCCAAAGTTTATGGCCCGGACCAAAGTTTTATGGCCCTCTATGTTGCTTGCTTATACAATGTTGTTTATATCATTATTGTTGTAGCTGGTACTATTCGTTAGTTAAACTTCCATCCACTTAGCTTTATGTTAATCCCACACATTAAACTCCATTTTTGAAGTTGTGCGGTTAGGTGGGAGTTGGTGCCTTTTTGGGAATGTCTTGATCGCACTCTGATATATTTTTGAACTGATGAGCCTTTTGTAAACCCGTAACACTGGGCTTTTATTGTCAGTTTGTTTATTATTTTATATACCTATGTGAATAGGTTTGTATTTGTATTTGTATTTCTTCTCTTCCGTAGTAAATCCATTAAAAATAAAATAAAATTTGACAGTGTTACAATATAATGACGAGCTCAAATTGTGGCATGCTCTTCATTTGATGACAAACCACTAGGGGTGTTTAGTCATACACTCGTTGTTTGGTTTGTCATTTCAGTGACGAGCTTGGCAACCATTTCTTTTTTTTTTATTTTTTTAAACCAATGAAATTAATTTAAAGATAAATGATATATCCTTCTAATTTTTGTTTCTACTTATCCTCCTACTAATTTGATCTAGACAAGTGTCAAAATCAAGAAAGGAGGTGAGGAAAGGGAATTAGTGAATTATACATGTCATCTTGTGATGAGTAGGAAGATGAAGTAGGATGATATTTAATTTCTCTAATTTAAATCAATGCTACATGGGTCTAATAATAATAATGATAATGATAGTAATATGCATGTTAGTCATAATAGTCGTAATTATGACTGTTTAATCATAAAATAATAATAGACTATAAAAGTTGATTTGACCATCAGTAATGACAAGAATGAATGTCATGACTCATGAGTATGGTGGTCTAACATTTTCTATCACTCTATCACATAAAATATGATGTGGTCACTCTTGTCGTATCAAATTGTGTGTCGCCAATCAAATATAAAAAGGCATAAAAGAAAACATATATCACACTCACCACGGCTTTACCACTCTCCATTTTGTTTACTCTAGACTAGCAAGCTATAATAAAATGTCTACATAATACATTTTGATATATTGACGAATGTATAACGACAATTCTTTTAAATTTGTTAAACTTATGCTTTCGTTGCAATCACGTATAAAAAACGTCACTAGTTTTGCCCCAACTTATTTTGTTATAAGAATAATAATAATATGAAGAATGATAACTATAACCTTGTAATTATAGAAACATTAATTAAATGGTCATGACATTAACTATTTCTATAATTAGTCAATAAATTTGTATTTATTGATTCATATTGGTTACAAAATCAATCAATTAACACTCAATGGTCATCGCATGAAATTGTCAAACACATTAAATTTAAGTACTTTATAATCTAACCAGATTCAGTTAATTACTTTTTAACCTAATCCTAGGATTTGATCCATCTATAGCTATGACTCCAAAAGTTCATAGCAAATCATGATACAAGTCATCGTATATAGAATGGTCATCTCAACTATGAAAAAAACTCAGCAATAGTTCATAAAGATATAAACTTTAACGTGAATGGATATTTGAGGCTAAACCTGATATAAAATATACAATTACTAAACATTCGGGTCCATATAAATCAAATCAATAAACAAGGGTTCATCTAATCAAGGTGAAAGCAAAAAACCTAGTCCATAGACAAACTAAAACACATCAAATCGTAGATAAACAAAACTTGCAAACCAGACAGATGATGGTAAAACCGAGTCAATCTCGTCAAAGATGTAGTATTTCTCTTTGTTATTGAGCTACAAACCTTCTATAAAGCCTTCAAATCGCCAGTGGACGTTCTCAGCCGTCATATTGGAACCCTAGAATCGCATATATCCTCCCTTAGGTAAATAAATAGTGTTGAATTTGTAGATTTTATGTTTCAGCACTGACGCGTCGCGTTACCCTTTGAGACGCGTTGCGTCGGACCCTGTTAACACGTTGAGTTGGCAATGGATGCAATCTTCTTCCATGTACGATCGTAGCCCTATGAGTCTAGTTTTTGTGGCCTTTTGAATCACCTCAATCCAAGATTGCATGAGTGAGATATAATCAAAACAGTGGAGAAATGTCGGAGCGAAAAACTTTTCTTATTTCTTCATTTTGGACGTTTTCTCAATAATTTTCATAACCCGTTTTTATAACCTGAAAACAAATAATTCAAGATATTAAGTATCTTTTGAATCATTTACAAATAATAACAGCCTAAAAATAACAGAAATCACTTAAAGTGTATATCTAAATATGACGATATAATCAAGGTGAAAACAAAAAAACTAGCCCATAAACGGACTAAAACACATCAAAACATAGATAAACAAAACTTACAAACCAGACCGATGGTGGTAAAACCGAGTCAATCTCGTCAAAGATGTGGTATTCCTTTTCATTATTGAGTTACAAACCTTATATAAAGCCTTCAAATCACCACTGGACGTTCTCAACCGTCATATTGGAACCCTAGAATCACATATATTCTCTATAGGTAAAAAATAGTGCTAAATGTATAGATTTCATGTTTCAACACTGATGTGTCGCATTGGATAATCAATTTGTCGCGTCGGTTGGACCGTATTAACACGTTGAGTTGGCGACTGGATGCAATCTTCTTCCATGTATGATCATAGCCCTACGAGTCTAGTTTCCGTGGCCTTTTGGAATCACCTCAATCCAAGACTTACATGAGTGAGATATGATCAAAACAGTGAAGATATGTCAGAGCGAAAAACTTTTCTTATTTTTTCATTTTGGAAGTTTTCTCAAAAATTTTCATAACCCGTCTTTATAACCTGGAAACCAACAATTCAAGATATTAAGTATCTTTTGAACCATTTACAAATAATAACAGTCTAAAATATAACATATATTGCTTAACGTATATATTTAAATATGACGATATCACATCACCTAACATAAGTATTATTGACAATATAGATAATTTTCCTTAGATTAAAATAGTTAGAACTCAAAGTTTCGTAAATTAATTGCTCATTTGAAATAGGTAGTCATTATTTTGGACTCAAAACATAATTTGCGTTAACATACAAGGTGAAGTGCTAAAAAAATGTTTAGAGATTGTAGTAGGAGTGCTTCTATCATCTAAAGGATTAAGAGTTAATTATATTGATTTAGTTTCATACAGACTTTAACTTTTCTAAACATATTTGACTTTTTTTATGTAACTATCAGTCACGATTTATGTATAGAGTGTAAACTGAAAAGCGGCCAATATGCCTTTCAAGATCTATATATCAGTAGTTGCTTAACTACCAATATATAGTTGCAGACATGAAAGTTATATTAACCTTGCTTTTAAGATGTACAATGAAACACATGGTGGAATTTTTGGATTGTTTTACTACCACCTAAACTAATGATCCAATTTAAAAAAATATATATTTTTTCGTTATATAACAGCTACAAGATTAAGTGGTAAGAAAAAAAAAGTCGAACAGATATAATAAGCAAGCTTTAAAAAGTTAAAAGGTTATCTTGTATCATGGATTCATGGGTCGGTTTGAAATACCCGGATTGAATTTATTTTGGGTGGGTAAATTGGTTGGATCCGTTTTCAATTACCCTAGCCATGGGAATATCCGAAACTGTTGATCAAACAAGTCGTATGTATATGCAGGCGTTCATCTCTCTATATATTTCTCTCATGTATCCTCAATACTAACCCTATTAGTATTTATATATCACAATACAGATCGCATGAGGCGTGAAGTGATCAACGTTCTTCATTCAATCACCTTATTATGTCCCAATCCGAAGTTTCATATAGGTATCTCAATCTATATAACATTTGAATTTTTCTTCCATCAGTCAACGTTTTCATGTTTTTTCAACACCCTTTTCGATTGATTCTCGTTTGATATAATGCTTAGTGAATCGGGTTTTCGTCTATTCGCATCGCATCTCTTAGGTTTTTACATACATTTATGGATTTGATTTGAAGTTCTGTAATTGATTTGACCAAGTCTTTTCCGATTGTTATTCACTTTCAATTGCTAGTCTTTTAACTTAGTAAGTGGGTATTAATAGGCATCTGTGTGTAAGAATTAGTCATTCATAGATCAAGATTGTATTCTGCTCCTTTCATCTGCTCTGTGCACTCATGTGAATAATAAAGCTTTCACTGATTACTTACCAATTCTTATTCTATTGTGTGAATTATAAGTCGTTGGTTAAGTTCTTTCAATCTCTTTGATTCTAAGAACTTGGGTCATTACAACATGCCTACATAGTACATACAATGTCTTTTGGTAATAGATGGTACATTTTTTGGTTTGTTTATCTTCCTATTAGGACCTAGAAATCATGGTTTTCTTAAGATGGGTATTTTTGTTTATGTTAAGGAACATATACGTAACTATGTAAGAACACAGAAGGGGGTGAATCGTGTTTTCCATAGTATGAAACCGATTTTAAAGTTTTTTCTTTTATCTTTAAAATCAAGCTTTTAAACTTGTTGGTTGGTAATCAAGGTGGTTATATGAAATGCATTTACTTTTCAAGAAGTAGGTCGAATAACAAGTAGATAATGCGAATTTTTGCAAAATTATAAATCATTTAGTAATGTACAGAGAAAGAGTAAGAGAGATATTAGCACAAGCACATAACCACGTAAGGATGTATCGTGGTTCAAGTGAATGCTACTAATATAATATAATCCACTACTTGGCTTCACAAGAGTTTTGCTCCGTTGAGTTCTCTCTTGAAAAGGAAAAAGATCTATACTACAGTCCTCTCACTTAGATGGAAGTGATCACCATATGGTTTGATGGTAGTGACTAGTGACCATCTCTAATCATTTTTCCTAGCTCACGTAGTGATCGTCATTGAACTTCTCACCATTCTAGGAAGTGATCACCTCTTAACAACTTCTCACTAATAAGGTAGTGGTCGCCTCTTACAAGTGTGTATAATATATTACAAGATTTGAATAACACACAAATTCAACTTCCTGCTAATCTTTTTTTTTACCTCTCTTGCTAAATGAATGCCTAAATCGATTTAGTTGACCTCGTGATTGATTGTATTGGATATATACTTGAAAAAATTTTATAGTGTGCGAAAGTTGGTTGAAGTGAGGAATCAAGTGCCTTCAAACTAGGAGATGGAAAATCTAATTTTGGCACCTTTAAACTAGCCATTGTGACTTGTGTAAGTCAAAGTATATTCTTAAGCTTTACGGCAAGCTAGGTTTAATGCAAAAACGATTCATGACCTTTGGTCAATGACTAAATTAACCTTTTTAATAGTTTATACCTTTTAGGAAGTGTGGAGATCAAGGAGGAAAGAGCTTTAAAGTCACACCTAAATTGTTTAGCCTCTAACTTCTTTATCAAGTTTATGTATTCCAGGTGGCTTTGAATTTCAGCTTTTTATATAGCCAGTTTTAAGTTCATAAAAGTGTATTTGTTTGTATAAGAGCCTGTTTAAATGTGTTTGTCAAGTGATCTTAAGATTTGATCCAACATACACTAGTTAACCTTATTTATGTCGACTGTGAGTGCTTGAATAATTTAAACTTGAAAATCTTCGATTACACTAAAGTTGGATTTTGTCAAAATCTCCTAACCATGGATGGTCACACCACGGTCAGACCATGGGTCTTCAACAGTAGACCTTTTTTTAGACTTTGTTTTGAGGCTTTTTTGTGTGGCTTGTGGTTAATTCTCCAGACAGAGGACAGTTGGCAGCTCGACCGTACTCCACTGTTATCTTGTATGTTAAGTATGCTCATATGATTAATTATATCATGCATTTATAAAACACGTTGATAATGTTTGACATCCTCACAACCTAAACGGGTTGTTAAAATGTTTGTTCCATTTTGCACCAACAATATATCCCCTATTCATTTGAGATTTCATTTTTGTCCTTTGATCAACCATTGAATGAGCTTCCACCATTAGGTTATGCGATATATAAAAATGGCAGAAATGCATCCTCAACAACAACCAGATTATCATACAGCTTGAATTATTATTGTAAAGATAGATACTTCAATACTGCATTACAAACAAAATCTCGAAGTCCTTAGCTATTGCATCTGCTGACATAAAACTCAGGTTCCCATTAATGTTCTTATCTGGTCTAATCCATAACTGGGAAAGGGCAAAACAGTTAATAACTGGGAAAGTCAAAAGGATTTATATTTGATTCTTATATATGAATATCTATGGTTTTATTTTTTTTAAAATTACCTACTTTGTAATCATATTGTATTTAAAATTGCTTCTCTTAATCTTTGATTTTGGTTTCTTTGAAACAGTTGCGGTTCATGTGGATACCCTTTGAATCTAGCATCCTCAAATCGTATAGCATCTGAAATTGGCTCCAAGTATCGCAAATCCATTAGAAAAGGTTCTATATCTTTTGAATCCGTTGATCTTAGCCGATTCACTCAATTAGACGAACCATCTTGCTTTCCTGTTTGTTTAAACCTTCAAGGTTCAAAAACAAAGCTATTATGCCGCCAATGTGGTGTTCATATAGGATATGGATACGGAGATGCACATACCTTTCATGATATCGAATCATCTACAATACCCAACTCATATTATAAGCAGATTGTGGTAAAGATTCGAGCTTTACAACCTTTAGACACTGTTGGCTAGCTACATAAATGATCAAACAATGGAGGCAGGTGATAAAACCAGTTACCCTTTCATAATGCATCTTCCCGATGATTGTTTATTTTTTATCTTTGAAAAAATTGATTCTAGTGATGACCGGGAATCTTTTGGTCTAACTTGTCATCGTCTACTGCGTGTTCAAAATTCAAGTCGTAAGTCATTGGAGTTTGGATGTTCATTCTCTCGATTTAGCAACTCATTGTCTAAAACCGACATTGACATAGATTCATTCCTTCTTGACAAGTTAATCAAACGTTTTACACGGTTAGAGTCATTATCCTTATGTGGGTGTGTAAATCTCCTAAATTCAGGTTTAAGTCAGTTGCAAAATTACGGGTCAAAATTGCAAACTCTCTATCTTGATTGTTGTTTTAAAGTTACAGATTCGGGACTTTCTTCTATTGCTATAGGTTGTCCAAATCTGTCATCCATTAGTCTTTATCGCTGCTTAATAAGCGATAGTGGATTAAAACTTTTAGCTGAATCATGTTTATTTCTAAAAGACTTAAATCTTGACTGGTGTTCCTTCATAACCGACTCTGGAATTCTCTCTGTCACAAGAAACTGTCGTGAGATACGAGCAATCAATATCTCTCACTGTGAGAAAATCAAAGGAGTCGGGTTTGAAGGGTGTTCTCAAACCTTGGCCTGTTTGGAAGCCGAATCTTGCAGGCTTGAACCAGAGGGCGTAATGGGAATTTTAAGTGGAGGCGGGCTGGAGTATCTGAATGTTTCTTGTCTTAGTTGGCACATTCGGGGTGATGGCTTAAGAGCAATTGGTGGCGGGTTTGGTGCAAATCTTAGAGTTCTTAACTTTCGGGTATGTAGAACTGTTAAGGATGAAACGATAATTGAGATCTCAAAAGGGTGCCCGTTACTTAAAGAATGGAACTTATCTTTGTGCAGTGAGATCACAGTGTCGGGTTGGGAATCGATTGGGATGCATTGTGGTAATCTTGAGAAGCTTCATGTAAACGGGTGTGGGGGTCTTTGTGATAGAGGATTATTAGGTGTAAGGAATGGATGTAAACGGCTCGAGACTTTGTATATCACGAGATGTAGACGAGTGAGTTCATTGGCGATCACATTATTCAAGATTGCGAGATGGGATGTGGAGATTAGACTCGAAGAAGTTATGTGTATTATGCCAGAAAACTTCTTTCGAAGATGATTTTGATGGAACTCTAATAAGTCAATGGAATATACACAGTATTGTTTTATTCATGGTTTTGAGTTGTAATTGCTCATTGAGACAGAGTTTATTCATGTGTTGTGTTGCATTTCATTGTAAAGAATTGAGTAATAATATGTGCATATCTGTGAGTTCAAAGTTAAAACCTTTTATTCATAGCCCAAAATTTCAACTATTATCTAACTATCTTATAAAAAGAGCATATACCCTTAAAAATTGACATATGTTGGGTCATATACCCTTAAAAATTAACATCTAATTAATAAATCAATTTAGGTTGCTTAGGAAGTGGATAAAGGTTTAATGAATGATATAGGCTTTGAATTTTTTTACTTTTTTGAAGAGCAAAGACAGGCTTTGATTTTAAATGCGAGTATTTAGACAATCTATTAACTTGATCAAATATATGCATGACACCCTTATATAAAACATATTGATTGGAGTCCATAGTGTTGTAGCTGGAGTAAAATAGGGATGTCATAAAAAAAAGTGCAAAAACATGCTAAGGTAGAATAATTAAGACAAGATGGGTTGTGAACACTAGAAATTTGGTTTCAAAATAAAGAAAAATAAATGAGATAGTTGACCATAGAAACAATAGTTTCAAAGCAGGTTTTTTGTGCTTGATTACTTGAATTTAGATGTATACAACTACTTTAATCAAATCAAATAACTCTTGGATGTCTTAGCAACTAATTAAAATATGTTACGTGAATCTTGAATTTTGAATCTGTGCTTAAGATACTTGGGCACACTGATGTCGTAATCCTCGTGTTCACATAATGTCACATGCTTTGATGGTATAGGAGAGTTCAGTAAAACTGAATGATGAGAATCCAAGCAAGAGTTTGTTTAAATTAAATAGTATTCACTCGATGCAATATATATTATAAAGGAAACTTAGTGAATACGGTTCACTATGTTTGTGACATAAATGGCAGTCTATCGTATTATGTGAGAGTATGTTTACGGTAAAACTATTTTTAGAAATATATATATAAGGAGGTTATGAGTAAATAAGAAGAGGAAAAGATTAATCACTTTATTAAATAGAAGTCAAATGTTAATACTAACAACACCCAAACACATGCAAAGGGATAATAATGTCGGGCTACTAATACTCTAAGACTGGGCGTTATACCTTACCTGCAGGTAAGACTTACCTGCTGCCATATCAGCGTCACATCATTCTTTTTCTCCTTTACCCAATATCAAGTTATACCTTACCTTAAAACTATCCCCATTTTTTATTAATATTATTAAAATAAAAAAAATATGTGTTGAAGTGTGATTGGTTGTGAGGGGGTGGGGGGTTGGGAAAGTTTCCATCGGGTTGCAGAACTCGATTCACCTACTCAAACATCCGTACCCAAAATCACGTTTTGGTGTACCTGCACTTACCCGCCTCACTCGATTGCCTCCGGGTCGACCATAACGTATGGTCTAATAGATTTTAGAACTTCTTCAGGATCCATCATCCGTCCCTTAAATAAACGTTAATTTAAGTTATTGAATTCATGTTCTTATGTATGAATTCTTGTTTCAGAAACTTGAAATATCAATTTTGAATTCCTATTATTCTTTTAACGATTCTTTTTGTTTGTTTAAAAACGAGTCATCTGTACCCGTGCTACGTTGCGGGTTAGTATATCCAACGCTTAATTATTTAAAATATAATTTTATTTTCATAAATTATAACCCAAATAAACTATTTAACTAAAAGTAAAGAAAAACTAAAAAATAAAAACTTTAATAAACAACATTTAAAAAGAATTTAGGAATTATAATGTCAATAATTATTATAAGCCTTAGGATTAAAAATATTAATTGTAAAAGAGTAAAATAATATAAAAACATATTTTCTTGTATTAAGTCTTCTGCTTCATTATCATATCCACTAAATGATAACATATATAATTCAATAATTCTATTTTCTTATATCATTTTTAAATTTTGCCATAAGTTTTAATTTTATGAATAAGAGACCGGATATATATATCTAGTAAAATGATGTAAAACCTCTCGAATAATAATTAATTAAATTATTTAGTTTAATAACCTAAAACATAAAACTACAACGTAGCAGCCTTATACAAAAATAAAAACAATTGCAGTTTTGATAAAAAAAAATGGGTAAAAAAATAATTGAAGTTTTGATTAAAAAAAATGGGAACAAAAAATATGGTGGAAGGCATGGTTCGAAATATATATATTGTAAAGGAAAATATATATATTGTAATTCTCCCACAAACAAAAAATATATATATATATAGAAACAGGATTAAATAAAAAGAGAATTAGGGTAAAAAGATAAGGAGAATTGTGGTGTTGACACGTGGCATAACCTACAAAAACTAACAAAAGGGTAAAAAAGTAAAATTAAATTTAAAAAAATCTCTGTCCACGTTCCATTGCACAAATACCAAGATTTGATCTTCCATATTTTACATTAATTGCCCCCACGTTCCTTCCCCATGACAAAATACGGTTTCCCATTTTGAAATTGTTTCTCAATCGGAGAAAGCCACCGGCTCACTACAGTCAAATCTTTTTTTCCGGCAGGGTGGTCATCGTTGCCGTCAAATCGTGATATTAACCGTCGCCCCTGAATACATCATAGTCGCCGCCGTCAAGTCGTCGTCATCGCACCGTAAAGCCATCGTCGTGCATCATGCGGTTAGATCCGGGTGTACCGTCGGCACCGCTTCCGTCAAATCTTCTTTTCCGGTGACCTGCTCAAATCGTTTCTTTTCCGTCAAATCTTTTTTTTCTGAAGACTTTTGCTTTTTTCATCAAATCTTCTTGTGCATCAAGTTTCTTGTTGATTAGTTTTGCATTTGTTGTTGATTCTTGGTATTCATCAAGTTTCATGTTGATTCTTGTTAATTTTGTGCATTTCTTGTTGATTCTTTGTATCCATCAAGTTTCTTGTTAATTATATTGTGCATTTCTTGTTGATTCTTGTTATTCATCAAGTTTCCGGTTGATTCTGGTTGATTCTTGTTGATTCCGATTTCATCATCTTTATACAATTAGTTTTTTAAAATATAATTTTGAAGATAATACATCAACGAAACTGAAAATTCTGCAGATTTTTTTTTTTTTTGTATTCCCTGATTTACCCTTAACTACTCTTAATTAGCAGTTATGAATCGTTAATGGTGGAATATTTTGGTTGACTTTAATGCTAATCCTATGGTCAGGATTTCTCCTTACTCTTTGTATCCTAATTCTCTTTTTACAATATCCCTTCCCTATATATATATATATTGTAAAGGAAAAAAAAGGAAAAACAATATTTTTGGTCACTGTTAATAACCCTCACATCTATTTCCTGATAATTGTGTATATATATAATTCGATATATGAACTCATGTCTCTTTAATGTGTGCTCTTATTCTTGAGATTACAAGAGGCATATCATTGATATTCTTTTGAGTAATTACGTACTTGCACTTAAATGATCAGCATAAAGCGTTGTGGGTTGTGCGTAGCACAGCTTAAACGCTTTACTAGTATAATTAAAAGGTGTTAATTTTTTAACAATACAATAAATTTTCATAATCCTTATATTGTATGCAATTAACTTTTTTTGTGTTTGATTTTTATTTATTTAACTTTACAGTTGTATACTAAAACTTGAATAAGATGAGAGGATTATTAAAGTTAATTGTATTGTTTTTAAAAATAAAGAGTTTATTATATACAATGGTAACTAAAATAAATTATTAATAATATATAACAATTGACAAACAGTAAACATGCGTCGTTTACTGTTCATCACTGGGTTTTTCTATTATGCACTGTCATTGTTTATAAACAAGTGATACAAAATAATTGCATTTGTTGTCAAACTCGGTTGGCAAGACACTCCCATACAAACCCCTTGGTCAAGCGTTCGATTCACCATTTCACCTTTCCCTTCCTTTCTTTTTTTAATCTGTTTCCTTGTTCCTTTTTTTTTCTTTTCATCCGCTGACATTTTCCTTTATCCAATCTATGGGCCGTCAATGGATCGGATCATGATCTAGATCCGATCCGATCTGCTCCATTTAAATGATCCAACGGGTCAAAAAATTCAATCCATTGATCCAATAAGAGATCCAATGGGCCGATCCATTTAATTAAATCACTACATGGATCGATCCAAGAT
The DNA here is from genome assembly GCA_947179395.2 of Pulicaria dysenterica. Taxonomy (NCBI): domain Eukaryota; kingdom Viridiplantae; phylum Streptophyta; class Magnoliopsida; order Asterales; family Asteraceae; genus Pulicaria; species Pulicaria dysenterica. The sequence goes on along the minus strand of OX359291.1, from coordinate 68,157,280 downwards.
CTGTCTAGGTCGATCAATTTAATATCAAAAAATCCGCCACCACCGTCACCACCGCCGCGACCGACCACCACCAACCGCCACCTCCATCACCGTAACCACCAACCGCCTCCGCGATCACCGCCACCACCGCCGCCGACCAACGCCACCACCGCCGCCGGCCGCCGACCACCACCGCCGCCGACCACCGCCGCCGACCACCACCGCCGACCACCACCGCCGCCGACCACCATCGCCGCCGATCACCACCTCCGCCGACCACCGCCACCACCGCCGCCGACGATGGTAGGGTGGGGTGGGGTAGGGTAGGTGGGGTGGGTGGGGTAGGTTGGGGTGGGTGAGGTGGGTAGGGTGTGGGGTAGGGTAGGGTAGGGGTAGGGTGGGGTAGGTATGGTAGGGGTAGGGTGGGGTAGGGGTAGGGGTAGGGTGGGGGTAGGGTAGGGTGGGGTAGGGTAGGGTGTGGTGGGGGGTAGGTTGGGGTAGGTAGGGTGTGGTGGGGTAGGGGTAGGGATAGGGTGGGGTGGGGTAGTGTAGGGGTAGGGGTAGGTAGGGTGGGGGTGGGTGGGGTAGGGTGGGGGTGGGTGGGGTAGGGTGGGGGTGGGTGAGGTACGGTGGGGTGGGGTAGGGTGGGGTCGGGTAGGGTGGGGGTAGGGTGGGGGTTGGGGTAGGTAGGGTGGGGTAGGGTAGGGTAGGGTAGGGTTGGGTAGGGTTTGGGTGGTGTGGGGTGGGGATGAGAGAGTTATTTGATATATTTATTACATAAATAGAATTGAATTAGTAATATTAAATGGGTCGCTTCGGGTCATTATCCATTAATTATTAATCCGATTCAAATCCAACTAAATGGATCTCAATGTTATTGGATCAGATCCAAATCCAATTAAATGGATTAGCGGGTCAGATCAGATCTTTAACCGATCCGATCCGATCCAACCCATTGACAGCCTAATCCAATCCATCAAAGTGTCTTTTTTTTCTTTTTTTTCTCTAATTTACGCTCTGCTTTTATTCTTCTTCTTTTTTCATATGTTGTACTCTAATTTTCTATTTCTTTTTTCTAATAACCACATCAAATGTTTCTTAATTATTATGTTTATTAATATTAGTTTTATTTAATTTTTTATGTTTATTTATAACTATAAAACTTATGTATGTTAATAAACTTATTCAAAAGGATAGAGTTTAAAATAGCAAGTGTTTTGTCTCTTACGTAATTTTTTACGATACAAAACAAAAGTCATTAATATCAAGCTAAATGTTGAGTAGGATTGTAAACTTAAAACACATGTATACAACTCCTTTTTTTTCTTTCTAAAATAAGGTAGTGAAGCAATGTCCTTTTGTTATTGCGTCTATATATATTTTCTCTTTACATTGGTGCAATATAGTGGTCCTTTATTATTAATTATTACTATGTTTTATATTTTTTATTATACTTTTTAATTTACCCTTTTTTTATGTATAAGAAATGTAAAGTAATATTTTCTTCTTTATCCTTTTTTGAGAAATTTTATTACATCGCTACATATTTTATTTTCTGTTTTTATTCCTAAACATTTTTATGATTTTAATTTTATATTACTAACATATAACGATGAGATGTTTTTGTTTCTTTTTATTTAGACATTTTTAACAACTTATAACACGTTCATTATAAATTTAGATTGAATGCATAACATTTTTTAAAGTAGAACAAAATTCATTGTTCTCTTAATTTAACATACATTTATTAACTAACAAAAGAACAATGACTATTAAAATCCGAGGACATTATCAATATTAAAATCTTAAAGATCTACTTTACAAATACTATTAGCTAAATATACCCACAGCGAAGCGCGGATATATAACCCTCGTTATATACATTCTTAAATCAATAGTACGACTAATGCTTTAAACCCTTTTATTTGTTCTCTATCGCCAACATCTCACCAGCATCACCAACACAGTAACGCTAACCACCATGCTTAACTCCAACTCCTACACACTGACGAAGGCAAAAAGTTGAGATAGGGATTAGGGTAAAGAGAGAGTAAAACCAGATTTATGCAATACATTCAATTTATTATAAAATGTTAAAAAGAATAACTATTAATAACGACTTTAAGATCCTAAAAAAGTTCACAAATCATAATTGTTTTACAAAGTAAACAGTTGCATGCTAAATATAATTTATCCCATTTTCTTAATGATACTTGATCGCTTAAACACTTTTTAAATTCTTTGGACAACCCTGCAGCCGCCTCATTTTGACCCAGGTTTTAGATCTTACTTTATTCAGTCAACCTACCATCTTCTTAATTTTTTCAATTATAAATTAACTTATCCACTACCCTTTAAACTATGTTAAAATATGTAAATCATATATTATTTGAATGGATCGATTAGAAAAATCTATCGCTCTACTGAAACCAGAACATTGAACACCACCTCAAAGACACCATCAAGGCCCCTTCGAAAAGAAATCAGAAATCTCATGGTACATTCTTATTCTCCTTCATCGGCAACATCTTTCGATACAAATAATACTACGCCTATAGAAATCAAAATAAAAAGATTATAGCACACGAAAAGGATCTCCAAATACATAGAATACCTTATCTATACACTCAATCAGCACGGATTTCATCTGTATTCCTTCATTCCATACAGATGGCTGACATTTGTCGGTTGTTTCATCAGCAAAGTGGCTCCTTTCTTCTGCTTGTTTGTTAATGGTGACGAAGAATATCAATTGTTTCCCCATACGCCATCCCAGGCACCAGCGGGTGCCCCTTTGGGTCCCTCCATTTGAGCTTGAGGACCATGGGGTCCATTAGGTCCAGGTGGGTGAAGCTTGTTAGGCTTCGTTTTAACACCCAAGATTCGGAATACAAATCTTGCTAACTCTCCATATAACAATCCCGATCGATCAAACAACTGCAAATAGGATTCACCTAAAGCGATGAGTACATAAACATGCAAAAGTTTTGAGTTTGTTTTGAGTTGTTTCCTAATAATCATGGAAGAACGAGATATAGAGAAAAGTTCAATATAATCCATACTTAATGCATAGTCCTAAGGGACTAATTTTAGCCTTTGGATCAGCCCCATCAGTGGTCCAGATTGAATTTTAAAAATTTGGGTGGAGTGACATTTTCGTAATTAACATGTGATGATTTTACACTCACATGTGATTGTATACTGAATCACATGTGATTAAATATTAAAATTTCAGGACTATGTTTTTTATATGAACTTTATTGAACACAACTCACGAGATATAATGACAAACATAGAGACATGAAAAATACCTGAAGAAGGGCCGACATGAACATGTGGAATGCCTGAGCGTTTTGGTCTATCAACATTGCCACTCGCCCAAAGAAAGTTACAAATCCTTGCATCTGGAGACATGCAGAGATTAGTTACTGTAAAACATGTAAGTCAAAGAAATTTAAGAAAATATGAGCATTCTATGTAGTGTTGTTTGACTTACCACACGCATCAAAGAAATCCAAAACCCTGGAGGTTGTGAAGGAGCACCAAAGGGATTGTTTGGATCATCGTCACCATACGGACCCCCAGGCCCGCCCATGCCCATGCCCATACCCATACCCATACCCATACCCATACCACCCATACCACCCATACCCATGCCTCCATAACTGTTGTACATTCCTCCACCATACATGCCACTACTACCACCGTAAAGGCCACCATAACTTCCTCCTCTATACATGCTGTTTCCATATAAACCACTACTACCATACGATCCCATTCCACCATATGAACCATAACCTCCCGCCCCATAACCAGAATTGTAACCCATACTGGAACCATAACCCGCGCCTGAGACGTAAGATTAATAAATCATTCAGTTAAACATTAGAAGTAGAGGCATCAGAGCCTGTTGAAGCAAAAAAAGAAGGCCTATGGCCTTGCCTAAAAAAACTTGTCATGAATATATTTTCAAGTAATCAGCTTTCAGAATTTATGATCATTCTGACCTTATAGAAGTTGAGTATCTAAAAATAAATTTTTTACTAAGCCTGGTAACTTTCTTATGCAATTAACACGAAAAAAGATGAAATAACAATCACCTCCATACGTCTGTTGTTGCTCCCATGGCCTAGAGGGCACAGGTCTTCCAAGTGTATTTCTATTCATTGCTGAAGTAGCATCGTTTGCAGGAACAATTTCACCGGGTTTTGCTGTTCCTGAAGCCTCAACTACATCACTTGTGCTACCAGGTGAAGGTGGTTTAAAAGGAGCAGGACCAGAGGAAGTCCCCGAGCGTTCCCATGGTTTGGGAGGTGGACCACCGCCTGAATTGTAAAAGAAAACTTTTAAATGTAAATAACAAAATGAATAGAAATTTTTAACCAACAAAAGCAAAAGGTTATTGTTTATATACTGATAAGCAGACGACATTCAAGAATATGTTCAAAAAACATCAGTCTTAAACTTAATTACTCAAACAACAAGTAAAAGTTTTAATGGCTAGCTTAGGGGACTATCTGTCCTTATCTCATCAAGTCTTGTTTGGCATTAAGATCTAGAGAAAAGAGATTGTTATGAGCAAATATATGATGTACATTTGTCCCTAAGCATATGCCTTTTGCATTTAGGCTGAATTACCATCTCCAAGGTCATATTCATATTTCATAATTTACTAAGCTCTTCGGTTCATCCAAAATAATATTAATCAACACCTCCTAGACAAATCAGTTCAACAAACATAATCATCAAGATTCAGCAACAACATATATGATATATATACAACCCAATGAATCAAATAAACTCAATTATCAGAAATTACATTGTTCTAGGCTTCTAGCGAACCTTAGAAACAAAAAAAAAAAGTAACAACCAGATAACCCACTTGTGTTCATTCAACAGTTTCATAAGCATACTAATTAATCAACATATATTAGCGAATTCTGCGTGATGAACACAGTTTCTTCTTAAGTTTCAAAACAAGAAATAGCATAGCAAATATTAGCTCTACCCTTCTCCAAATCCCCAACTCCCATATCAAACGATTAAAACCCTAGATAAAAAAAACCACCAGTTTTAAATATAAAAGCAAGACAAGCTCAGCCAGCTCAAGCCGCCCATGAACAAATTTCTCAAGGATTCAGCAAAAAGAGATAATAGATAGGTTTAACAGTTTCAACCCCCAGATCCCAAATCAATCAATTCAAAACAAAAAGAACCCTAGCAAAAAAACACCATACTTTGATCGAATAAACACGAAAAAATAGCAAAAAAGAGGAATTATATGAAATCGATCTAAAAAGAACCTGATTGTTGCGAATTATTGGTAGCCATGGCAGGGAGAACGAAACCCCACCAGCGAGTAGAGATAGAGAGATGGAAAGGCGGTCAAAACAACAATGGAAAGCTACAAATTCTTGGTCTGAATTTGTATATTCGATGGGTTTTATCCTCTTTCTTGGGTGCGATGATTCATTTATCACACACGGACTGGGAATTTTGGTTTTCTTTCCTCGAATTTTCTGATTTACTATTTTGCCCTTGGAGATGCCCACTGGGGTCCTGCTAGTCAAATTTACCTACGTCCATCTTGAGGCTTGTGCCCGTGTATTATACAACTCTTGTAATGTTCCAAGTGGAACATATTATAAAAGATAGATGATGTATCTTCTTAATTTATCCTTCTATTTATAAGATTATCACAAGTATCAGAATCAATGAATAAGATGAAGAAAAAGAATTAGTGAAGTCCACATGTTATGTTGTAGTGAGTATAAGGATGAAGTAGGAGGAAAAAGTAAAAGAATATTTCATTTTTGATTAAAAACTAAAATTTAAATAAAGGTTAAAGCGTATTTGAAATCGTAATGTGTTATTTTATTTCTAAAGATTTAATTATAATTAAATAATTATTTGGATATAGATGGGAGTGTAACACCCAGTTTACTATTTCCCCGGTTTATTTTTTCAAATAGTAATGATAGAAAAATCTCATTAATTCATGAATACTTAATATTCAAAATATTCTAAAATTGTTTTTCAACCATCAGTTACCCAACACTATGATTCATGGTTTCAGAACAAAAAGATCAGAGTTGTTTAGTTGCGGAAAATCTGCTGTCACGGCGGTGCATTGCCCTTATCTGCTCAAGATGGACCTGAAAACATTAAATACACACGGTTAAGCATAAAGCTTAGTGACCTAACATATTATTTGCACATTATACCAGATATCACGTATTTATGTAACAAGTACATCACATCAAATAACTCCACACATGTGGGTAGTGCCCATGCACATAAATTGTCAAGCTGCAATGACAAGCATCCAGTTGTGCATTAATATCACAACTGCATATCACAGTACATCATCACACATAAACAATCATCTTAGTATAAGGAGTAAGTTAGTGATTGTTGGATATCAAAGAGCAAATCTCACACTCAAACTCATGAAGAAATAAAACAGAAAAAAGAAAACAAAGATCGCAGCTTGGCTGCTGCCGAAAAGAACAAATATTTACCAAAGACTACATTTTTATTAACTCTCAATAATGCATACAAGAAGAAATATACTATTTATAGACTCTAGATATAAACGTGTAGCACCAAAATAGGCATAAACTATTACCTACCTTCTCCACTAATCAACTTCACCTAAAGACCCGGTGAATTTTCAACAGCCAAATTCAAAGCAACTAAACTATTAAATAAAAACATAATAAATAATAAACTATAAATTAACTCCTAAAGTCCATCCATGCATGCGAGAGTCGAATTAGAAACCGACCCGACCCGTAAACTATAACTCGTCACATGGTATAAACGATTAACCCAACAGTGATGACTCACCTAATCAACAACACAACGATTATAATAACATCAATATTTTAGTAATTAGAACGTCCTTCAACCAAAACCTACAAACACAATTCTACTATGTTAACACTAAATTCTAACTCAACAGCTAAATATTACAAATGGTTCACGATTGTGTGTTGTGCGTAAAGCGTACTAGTTTTAAATTTATAAAATCCGTTTTTTATTTTACGTACGACTACAACACAAAATAAGCAAGAAGACCTAATCGTATTACAGTGTAGAAAATAAGTATGGTTGTCTAACACTTGGGGAACAAGTATGATTTGATAAAATTATACTAATTTAAATATTAAACTAAACTAAAAAGCAAATAAAAAGGGCGAATATGATGTAAGTTGCACTTTCAAACAACTAAAAACCATTAACACACTTAGAAAATACCTAAATCGAACCAGAGAAACAAGAAAACTAGGAACTTAATTCAATAAATTATAAGATGAAGACTTTCCCTCCCTAGATTCAATTTCACCCTTTTCAAGTTAATTAAATTCATGGAATTAAGAGCAAATGATACTAAACATCATGCATCGATTTCTAAAGTGGTTAAAACATTGATCCGGTTATAACCGTATAATACACTAATTAATAACCTTTATGGTCAAAAGCGTGATTAAAAAGTATAATTTAGCCAATAATTTCGATTACGAGTAAAGCTTTAATCTTTAATGATTATATGATCAACAAAACATTAAACTAACATAAAAGAGCATTATATGTTGAGTTCACATGTTAAAGTTTCAATCTTTAATTGTTTAACCCTAGGATTAGTCAATCACTAGTCTAAATTATTTAATGATCAAAGATAATCAAGATTCAAGCTTTATGATGAGATTGATCTTCTAATGCATAAAACTCAGAATATAAACAATCAAAATAGATTCTAAAACATGGATGAACTATTGATTAAGCAATACTTGATAATAACATGAATAAAGTATCCAAAAACCATAAATTAATCAACTTTACAAGAGATCATCTCCTCTAGAGAGGAAAAACATAACATTAGTCTAGCGTGTTCATAATTAAGATTTGGAAATCATTCATAAACAAGAACATAATGAAGAAGAATGATAATACCGTAAAAAGCCGAATGGTGCTAAGCTTGATCTTCACTTTAGAGTTCCAAAACTCCAATGGTATGCTCCAAGCTTATATGGATTGATTAGAGAGTGTTTTCTGGAGTTGAAGAAGGTAAAGTTGTCAATCCGAATGGAATTCGAAAAATATATATTGGTGTTGAAAAAGCCTCGTCGCGCCGCGATCCCCCTATAAACTATTTTGTGATTCGGTTCAATAACCAATTTGTGATTACGTGACAATTTGATTTGCGATTAAGAACGCTTAGTCCAATTTGTGATCCAGTACAAAAGTCATTATGAGAGTATAGATTTATATATAACATACACACGGCTGATTTGTGATTCCCATTTCAACATTAGCTCGATTGTGCAGATTTGAGATTGGGCACAAGGCCCAATATGTGATCTCAATGAAACTCCATTTTGCGATTTAGTTTATACCACTATTTTGCAATTCCCTAAGTGTAGCTAATTTGTGATTATAACTCGTTCAATATCCCTTACTAAATTGTGATTCAACCAATTCGCAATCCCCCAATGTAATTTATGATTTAAGTAAAAAACACACAATTTACGATTGATTTAGACCCTCAATTTACGATTGCGTACGCCCCTAATTGTGATTCATGTTATACAGTCAATAGTAGTGAGATAGCGATATGATAGCGGTTAGCGAATCTAGGCAAAATAGCGGTAGGGAATAGTGGTGGGAAATATCGAAGGCGCTAATAGCGCTGCTATTTCCACTATTTGAGCGCTATTTCTGCTATTTGAGGCAAAATAATGTTGGGATAGAGGTTTGCACTTTTTTTTGCAGTTATACTTGAATCCGATTTGCACTCCACAGTCAATTCCGATATTACTATTTACTGTATTAGTGTACTAAGTTTATACAATGCTTTTAGTTAATGTTTTATGATTTTAATATATATATATATATATATATATATATATATATATATATATATATATATATATATATAGGTTCAAATAAGAACCTTAAATTAAATGAGAACGAGAGACTTAATCATAGTCATCCAATTCCCCCTCTTTCAATGTCATTGTCCACTCATGAATTCCTCACATGCACATTGCCACACTCTATCCCCTCACGCTCACCATCCATGAATTCCACTTACAAAATAAACAGCTAAGGTCTCCCATTCTCAATTAATTTCTCATTCTCATTTGAAACTTCCCATATAATATATATATATATATATATATATAGGCAAAAGTTCAAACGAGAACTGTTTTTCGTACGAGAACTGCGAGAACCAATCTCAGCCGTCCAATTCCCCCTTCTTTAATGTCATTGCCCACCCATGAATTTCTCACGTGCACCCTGCCACACTTGATCCTCTCCACGCTCTCCATCCATGAACTTCCCATATCTAAGGAACGGCTGAGATTGGTTCTCGCATTTTTCGTACGAAAAATAGTTCTCGTTTGAACCATCCCCTATATATATATATTAGCATATTACCCGCGCAATGCGGCGGCGTCAACTAATTTCTACTCAGTAACCTGCTTTGTTTTCGGTATTCATCAATACAGTGATAACAAATAATTTTCCTTTGACAAGTGGCAACATGTCTATTTTTTTATCTTTTTTTCCATTTTCTTTATTAATATTCTATTCTAAATCAACTCTTTTATTATTTTAAAATAAATTTTGGGAGCAATTAAATAAGAAAAACGATCTCTACTTATAAAGTAGGTTAAATTACATGACAAAACAGAGTGTAAGTTAGTAATTTGAAACTATTAAAAATTAAGAGATTAAGATTATAGAATAAATTAATTTGAAACTATTAGTTATATGAACTATTTTAAAAAATTAAAATATATGTTTATAAATTCTAATTATATGTTATTCACATTTATAAGCTCTACTTAATTATACACATTTTTTTGATAAATAAGTTAAAATGTTTATAGCATAATTGAATATTTATTATTTATTTTTTTTAAGTATGGAAGGTTTAGTTAACAAAATGGAATATAAGAATCTTATTAAATGCATCTAGTAGTTACTTTATATAATAGTTTCCATTTATTTATATGAAGAGTAATTTAGTATATTCAACTTACTTAAAAATTAAGAGTTTTTAGGTTGTAAATTGTTTATATAGGAGTAAGATATATATATATATATATATATATATATATATATATATATATATATATATATATATTTACGTAATACTAAAAATCGTTATCTCGTCGCAATAACTATTATCCCAAAGGGCTTTGACCGCTATTTGATTTTCCACCGCGATAACTGCATAGGATTCATGGATTATGACCGATTTGCGATCCTTTTGAACAAGATCGGTTCGAAGAACACTGACGCACACAATCGATTATTCAAATGCCAATCATTCAAAATTCCACCATTTTAACCCATTTCTGAATCATTATACTCCTAACATTTATTTAATCATTCCCTCAAGTTTAATTTCATTTTCGTCAAGATTTAGACACTCAAATACCCATCTTTGACCTCGGTTTGCTTGACGCATACACAACATGGACAACAACTTAACAATTGTCGATTAATCCATCACTAATCCATGCTATATCCATTTTATGATGTTGTCAACACTATTTAGATGTAGCCTAACCCATTAATTTCGATTTACACCAACCAAAACTCAGATTATCAATTTGTTGACCCTCCACACGTCACATCTCAAAACATAACACAAAGCATATATGTGTTTCTTCTAATATTTCGATAACTGATACTGTAGTAGTAAAGAATTACATACCAGATGATGACACAATCAATTTCTCCTGGATTCGTGTTCTTGCTTCCCCTATCGGCAATCCTTACACGAACACACAACACACACACAAAACAAACATAAAAATGGCTACAGTGCTATTATCTAGGGCATTATGCCCTAAATATGTACTTATACACTTCGCTTATAAGCCCAAGTCTATTCACACCCTTAATCCATCTTAAGTCTTTCATTCTTATAAACCATCAATTTAGCCCCACGGGTTCTTTATTAATAGAACTAAAAACAATATCATTACTACAGTTTATATATATTAACGAAAAGAGGTACTATACTAAATATTTTTAGAGGAGATCAATGTAGTTTTATTTTTTATAATGATATAGTTGTAATTATTACGTTTTATAAGAATGTTGAAATTATTTTTTTCTTGTTTTTGAATGAATAAAATGTTGAACAAGTGTAATAGAAAAGTCGAGTATAAATCTAATATGAATTATGACCAAATTACATAAAAACATTGTGCAAAAAGTATGCTAACACCGTATTTGTGAAATGTGTACAATAGTGTGTTGTAAAAGTTGTGCCACGTGTAACATCCCAAATGAGTTATATTTTATATATGAACTAGTGTTATATTTTTATTTAATTTGGTACCATTATTTATTTTCATCTAGTTAGAGAACTAAAATGTTATACCTTTACTAATTGAAGGGTTAAATGTGTAATATATATATATATATATATATATATATATATATATATATATATATATATATATATAAGTTTGTAATTTGAATTAAGAGAATTGATTTAAAAAGTAAAAGAATAGAAGACGTGGGACTAGTTATGTAGAACATTGGATTTAGTTACATAAAAAGGGGTGAAACCTTGACTTTGTCAAAATTCAACCAAGAAATTAAAGGGGTGTGTGCGTGTGTGTGGAATCGGTTGGAAGCCACGAGAAGGAGAGGAAGGTGCCAAGAAATTGAGATTTGAAGAATTAATAGCTAACTTGAAGAAATTGATAATCCTACTAGCATTAAGGTATGTTTTTCTACCCTTTTTAGATGATTTCTTGAAGAAATTAGGGGTTAGGTTAAGATATGTTCTTGAAACATATTTCTTTAAATTAGTATGAGTTTGAGTCAAAATTTCAAGGAGATAGGAACTGAATTCGACACATGCATGCTAAATTTTGAAGGGTTTAAGTTGAATTCGTGTTTATTGTGATAACGGGTCAAGTGCTTAAAAACTATGAAATTGATCGTAGGTATTAAAGATTTAACCTTGTGATTACAACTGTTGTGAAAGATTGTAATTAGTTAATCATGTCGAATAGGTGGGTCATACTGTAACGCTACCTCTAACGAGCTTAAAACTAGAGTTAATTTAAACTTTTTAACTACTATTATCAAAAGCATGCAGCGGAATTAAACGCCATTTACAAAAGCCACGTTAATTGACTCGGCTATTTTCCGACCACCGGATCCATATATACAACAACGTGTTCCCCAAAAGGTATTTACAACAAAATACTACCACCAGTACCCGCCTCACCAGACCTCTAGCATCAACCTGCGAAAAAGGAAATCTTGCACCGTTAGCTACAACTAGCTAGTGAACGCCAATTACACATAAGCATCAATAAGCAGACTATCATGTACGAGAACAGCACACAGGGCTAACCTATCATATTGCGGCGCACCAATCATGTCAGCATGATTCGTATCTCGCAGGAGAGCCAGCCCCGCTCAATAACCCAAGCCGGGGAAATCAGCCGCAACCAATTGCACCAGTGGGGGAGCGAAAAGCAGTCCACATGGTATACTCTGTCTATCATGCTGGTTCCAGCCTAAGCAAGGAACCCAGTTCCGTAGAGGAACGGCGGCCTGCAGAGCCATACCCAAGCGTATACATTTGAGTATCGTTAGTTCCCCAATTCATAGCCCCTAAGGACACTGGGAACCAAACCAGATATTATCACCCATCTACCTGACTGACCTCAGTTGTTCACCCGTTCAGTGTCCGGACAGAATCTCATAAACAAATAGCTGATCCAATAAGGATCCAGTTCATGCGCGCATATAATCACAGTAATATCTTTCATATCGATAATAAGCATGCGTGTATAACTCTATCATAGCATACCTCGTGTCTCACGTATCAATACACCAATCAAGTGTCAACATGTACAACAGATAACTTACCTACTGAGACTCATGGGAAACCGGTACTCACTTCAAGATTACAGGAGGCAGATATGAATGCGGGAATCCCAAGAAAACACAAAATCGTCCGAATCACCTAACACAACAGATACAGATTAAACACTACTTAGCATACACTACACTAGACTGCACTAACAACTGTCTCATCAAAAGGTCAACATGGCTTCTGACAGCCTCCTACGGCCGCAGGAACATGTCCCTACGCCCGCAGGATGTCTTTCCAACACCTCCTACGGCCGCAGGGTATATGTCCTGCGCCCGTAGAAAGTCTTCCCAAGAAACCATGACCTACGGCCGCACGAACCACTCCCTACACCCGTAGTAGGTATCCTTTGGGTAACTACGACCGCAGGTTATATACCCACGCCCGTAGTCTTGTTTCCTTCACCCGTAGGTGGTAATTCTCTTAGACACAATCCTACGGCCGCATCAACCATTTCCTGCGATCGCAGAAACATTGACAAACCCCTACGACCGCAAAAACCTTCTTCTGCGCCCATAGGAACAACTGTTACAGTAAGTTCTTGCTCTGTTCGAACACAGACGCTGTTTTACGAGTTTTTGACACAAAATCCAACTTGAATCCGTATCCAAGTGTTTATACAACATTTATAACATATATACTAACTTACTAACATGATTTGGACATGAAACCAATACTACAACACATTGAAACCTACAATTTTAGGTCATCTTCCCCAAAAGACAAAAACCAAGTTCTTGACTAGAAAATACCAACAAGGAGAAGTAGAACATATTGAAGCTTACTCCTGTGATTAAAACCGAATTCCAAAAGCTTGTAACTGATTTCTTCTTCCAAAAGATCAAGAGCTCTAGTGTATGTGTGTTGTCGTGAGTTTGTGTGTGGGTTTAGTATGTGTTTTGTGTCAACAGAGGACACATATAAGAACAAAGGCCGACTTAGTTGGCTAACACCCCTCACGGGTATTTTGTTCTCCTATTCAACTTAAAACATAACTTATGTTTATCCGTTTCAACTAACGGAGATATTTTTGGAACTACTATCTAAAACCGTTCAACTATTTATCTACTTGGTCAACTTATGACACTTTTCACAATACCACATTTTTATCCACATTTAACACCAATTAACACCATTTCACGTTTAAAACACCAATTAATACATAATACACCATTAAACAACATGTATACTATAATTAACAACAAAACACCAATCAAAGTCAACGTACAACTATTAGAGCTATATGTACAATAATTTACAACTAGTCCCCATTTTGGGGTGTTACACATACGACCCATTTAACTTATCCGTAAAACGTGCGGATGTATGATTATACGTGTTATAGCCTGGGTGACAATAATTGTGAATAACGTGGGTGACATGATTATAACTAGCCTGGGTAACAATTGAATAGCCTGGGTGGCATATTTATAATTAGGTTGGGTGACATATTTATAACTAGCATGAGTGACATTAATTGTGATAGCCTAGTGGCAAATTGTAGCATGTGTGACAAACATGGGTGTTTGTTGATCGATGTCTCATATATTTTTTGTTTATATGATGGTGATTGTATGTACTCACTAAGCTTTATAGCTTACCAGTTGTTGATTAACCTTTTTCAGGTATTCCCGGTACTTTGGATAGGATAAGGACAAAGAACCCGCCTGAGCCGACAATGCGATGCTTTCTAAATTACTATTTAGTAGAAAAATGTGTTTTCCATGTTTATTCAATGTTTTACTACAACTAATAGTCGATGACTTCAGACAATCACTACTTTTGTATATTTTCTTATATATATGGAAAACAAAAATTATTTAGTAAAAAAAATAAAAAATTTGGACGTTACACCACACATGGTAAAGACATGTAACACAATGCAAAAGATATGCAACACAATCATAGAGTTGTCCAATAGATTAATATTATGTACATAGTGTAAACGTTGACAAGCAACATACAAGCAACAAGTTCTTTAGATTCCGATTTATTACTAAAATGCCAATAATGCTAGTAATCACCTATGTAACGCCACCCCTAACGAGCTTAAAATTAGAGTTAATTTAAACTTTTTAAGTATCGATTATCAAAAGTGTTGCAGCGGAAATAAACACCATTTACAAAAACTACAAGATTGACTCGGCTAATTAATTACAACAAAAAGGTTAGCCAAGTTCAAAGCTACAAGCGTTACCAACAAGATACCGACCACCGGATCCATACAGACTACAACTTGTTCCCCAAAAGGTATATACAACAAAAGCTACCAGCAGTACCCGCCTCACCAGGCCTCTAGCATCAACCTGCGAAAAAGGTAAATCTTGCACCGTTAGCTACAACTAGCTAGTGAGCACCAATTACACATAAGCAACAATAAGCAGGCTATCATGTATCAGAACAGCACACAGGGCTATCCTATCATATTGTGACGTGACAAACGTGTCAGCAGTAGTCGTATGTTGCAGGGGAGCTAACCCCGCTCAACAACCCAAAAGCATTCCACATAGTACGCCAATTATCTATCATGTTGGTTCCCATCTATCAAGGAACCTTACTCCTTAGAGGAACGGCGGCCTGCAGGACCATCACCCAAGCGTATACTACTTGAGTACCGTTAGTGCCCGGGTACTAACACCCGTCTACCCGAGAACCCAGCCAAGTATTGACACCCGTCTACCTGACTGACCTCCGTGTTCTCCAATTCAGTGTCCGGACAAAACTTCATAAACAACTAGTTGATCCAATAAGGATCCAGTTCATGCGCGCATATAATCACAACAATATCTTTCATATCAACATTAATAATACTAAGCATGCTTGTACAACTTTATCATAACATACCTCCATTTCCACGTATCAATACACCAATCATGTGTCAACATGTACTACAGATAACTTACCTACTGAGACTCATGGGAAACCGGTACTCACCTCGAAACTACAAGAGGCAGATATGCAATCGGGAATCCCAAGAGCACACAGAATCGTCTGAGTCACCTAACACCAATAAACATAGATAAACACCCCTTAGTATAAACTACAACAGACTGCACTAACAACAGTCTCAACAAAAGGTCAACATGACTCCTGACAGCCTCCTACGGCCGCAGGAACATGTTCCTACGCCCGCAGGACACCCATCCAACACGTACTACGGCCGCAGTACATATGCACTACGCCCGTAGGAGTTCTTACCAAAGAACCATGACCTACGGCCGTAGTAACTATATACTACGCCCGTAGTAGGCATCCTTTGGGTAACTACGGCCGTAGGTTATGTACCCACGCCCCTAGTCTTGTTTCCATCACCCGTAGGTGGTAATCCTCATAAATTCAATCCTACGGCCGTAGCAACCATTACCTACGACCGCAGTAATATAAACAACACCCTACGGCCGTAGTAACATCATACTACGCCCGTAGGAACCATATTTACAGTGTGTTCTTGCTCTGTTCGTAAACAGACGCTGTTTTACGGGTTTTTGACTCAAAATCCAACTTGAATCCATATTCAAGTGTTTATACAAGTTGTCTAACATATATATAAACTTCCTAACATGATTTGGTCACAAAAACAACATTAAAACCCACTTGAATCCATCCAAATGGGTCTCCCTCTTCACTAGACTCAAGAACAAGGTTTATGAACAAGAACTTACAAAAGATGATGATCAAACTCCACAAGAACAGATTCAGTACACGAATCCAGCCTCTAATCTTGACCCAACTTAGTTTTTCCTCTTCAAATCCACAAAGGTTTGGGTGTGGCTTTGTTTGTACGTACATATGTGTGTGTAAAGTGTGTGTATGTGTTTTGAGAGTGTTAACATAGGATAAGTGAGGCCTTAGGCCGACTTATCAACTAATACCCCTTACGGGTATTTTGTTCTCCTATTCAACTTAAAATACAACTTTGGGTTATCCGTTTCAACTAACGGAGATATTTTTGGAACCATTATCCAAAACCGTTCAACTATTTGTCAACATGATCAACTTATGACACTTTTCACAATACTACATTTTTATCCACAATTAACACCAGCTAACACCAATTAGCACCAATTCATGTTTAAAACACCAATTAACATTTAAGGCACCATTTAGCAACATTTATACTACAGTTAGCAACAAAACACCAACTAAAGTCAACGTACAACTGTTAAAGCTACATGTACTACAGTTTACAACTAAGCCCCATTTTGAGGTGTTACAACCTATCGATTTTAATCATGAAGAATGATACTTATTAGGCTTCCTAAAGTATCTATACTCTATATGTGTGTGTATATAACATAGTATATATCAAATTTATGTCTATGTCCGCGCCACTAGACAAAAGGCAAGGAAAGGAATGTTAAGATGACATGTGAATAAAAAAGTACCGTAGCAATCCTTTAGAACCCAATGACAATATATTTTTTTATAAATGATGATAAAAAAAGATGATGTAATAGCTAAAAAGACACTAACACACATGTAAATGTATATATGTATAATGGTAACATGAGGGATACTAACAAGGAGGAGTATTGATGACACATCAATTAAAGGGCTTGGAGTTGGAGATCAACAACAACTTAGTTTAGAGGAACATTCATTGCATTTTCAAACTTAAATGACCAAACTTGCAATATGGGTAAAAGTTAAGGATAACTATTGTTATTGTATTTAACTATTAAATTATTAAAAGAATATTATTCTCAATAAAATAATAATAAGATTACATAATTAAATCTTAATATCGTCTAAGTTATACGGTGTAGAAAGAGAGAAATGTTGTAAACATCTCTTTGCTCGAGGTCACCATCCTTATTAATCCCAACTCACAAAACCTCTCATACACTATGACTATTTTCATTCACCAAACCTTCTGTATCTCTTTATATCTCATATACATATTAAAATCTTAAAAAATATAATAAATCTAAAAGATAAGAACAACATAAAAAACAGGTGATGATTCGTACACAACAAAAACTATTCATATACAACAATTTATGCATAATAAACTTGTACCATATGCTATTAAATACTTGTACCTGTTGTGTATATACAAATTTTGTTGTGTACAAATAATCTTCAAGAAAAATAGTACAATCTAGTTTGAAAGGAAAAGATAGAAACTAAAAGAGGGAGTGTCATGATGTTAAACAGTATCGATGTGCTCCAAGAGTATAAAGAGCGGGGTATGGTGGATTTCATCACGGTGTAGGCATGTGCAGGCGGACCTATGTGTTATCCAACGGGGGCACGGGACATCTGTCAATTTTGCATAAACAATGAGAAATTTCAACGTTTTTGAGCCGATACCACCAATCAAAGTTTAGGGTGCCACCAATGATTTTCGATGTCATCAAAACCAAAGAAAAGATGAATTTTTTTTGACAAAAATTATAAATATAGTTAAATCTTCGATTTATATATTTAAAATACTTTAGTTTACCCTAAAAATAACAATTTTATTAAATGACTTCATATAAATTGTGTTTTGTTTTTAATTTGGGTCCTAAAATACCTAAAATACACATTAAAAATATATATGATGGAATGAAGTATGAACTCAAGCATAAAAAAAGGTCTTATACTTTATTCTTTCTTCTTTAAATTTTTTATTTTTATTTTTCAACAGGTAATGAGTATTAATGAGTATTAAATGAATATTACTATAATAGAATTTGGTGTGAATAGTGTGATATTAGTGAGAAATTCACATTTTCCAACCAGGATCCTAAATTTTGGCTTATAAAAAGGTGGTAATAAAATTCACGCTTTCACAGATGTCAGAGAGACATCACTCAAGCAAGAAACACATTTTCCTTCAACTTCAAAACCCTTGAAAACCCCCTTTTGTCTTTCTTTTTTTTTTTTTTTTCTTTCTAGAGCAAGAAATGCCTGATGAGGACGAAGGTATGGTGGAGGTTTCACCCGCCGGTGGTAATTCGACGGAAATTTCGCCGGCGGAAGAACTCAAGACAATAACTACCATGTCAATGGCCACTGAACCTCACACCAAGGAAGGCGATACATTTTGTCTGGTTAGTCGGAGGTAAATAGCGATACTTTTTGCATCTTTCGTCAATCGCGTAGCTATATCTTCGGAAATGTGGAAATTCTAAATCCTTTTTAGTAGAATGTAGAGGCTTTATGAGAATTAGGGGTTTAGCATTCATTAGCGTTGGTGTGGTGAGAAAGGCCTTTGTGTGTTTTAATCGGTGGCCCATGCAGTTAATTCCGTAGCTGTTATCTGCAATTAGGGCTTAATCGGATGAATTCCCATTGTGGTGGTGTTGATTTTTTAATCCATAAGAGCTAGTGCAAAGTAGATCTTTCTAAAGTTGATCTGATTTTTTTAACATTACCGGCATGAATTCAGATATTTCAGATTGATGGTTAAAATTTTTTGATTTTTGGGGGAGAATGTAGGCGGTGTTAAATTCAATTAGTGCTTTAATATCCGATTATGCAGGTGCGTTGAGAAAATGATATCCATAGTCTTTCAAGTTTGAGGTCCTTGCAGTTGAATCTGATAGCTGTTATCTGCAATTAGGGCTTAACTAGATGATTTCCAGATGCTGTAGAGTGTTGAATTGTGATCCAATAAGAACAAGTGCAAGGGAGATAGTTTCTAAAGCTGATCTGTAAGGCACATGTTTTCAAATTTAGAATTATCTTCATTGGATTTTTCCTTTTCTCAGTAGATAGTGATAGCTCTATACAGGATTAGAGGTGCAGTTTTCAATGTGTGGGTGCAGCCAGAGAAGGCAGTTTTATGTGTTCGAATATTAGGTCCGTATGTACTACTAGGGCTTAATTAGATGAGTTTCCTATGTAGTTGATGTTTTTCCTTCTCGTGACTCTGTAAAAACTAGTGCAAAATAAATGAAGTTCCGAAAAGATGACAAGAAACAAAGTTGATATAAAAATCATTACAATGAATATAGATCTCCTGAGACGATGATTGAATTTGTTGACCTTTTGTTGTAGAATTTTGTGGTTTTTGAAAAAGAGTTAGGGTTTTAGTCCTATAAGAGCTAGTGAGAAGTAGATGGATTCTGAGGCCAAAGTAGGATGAGCATGATTTTCAAATTTGACTTCACCATAAAATCATCCCATGGATTTCCCAATTAAATATTACAAAGTTCAACCATCAATGCATGAATGGGGATCAACTGAGGCACTTCTTTCCTAGGACTTACTTAGTTCAAAACTTAATACTATGTACACTCATAAGGTTGCAGGTGACACTTTAGTCTAAATCTTTGATAGCCTAACATATATTGAGCAGGAAATGAGCATGATTTTCCCAATTTGACTTCACCATAAAATCATCCCATGGATTTCCCAATCAGATATTACAACGTTCAACCATCAATGCATGAATGGGGATCAAGTGAAGCACATCTTTCCTAGAACTTGCTTAGGTCAAAACTTAATACTATGTACACTCATAAGGTTGCAGGTGACACTTTAGTCTAAATCGTTGATACCCTAACATAGATTGAGCAGTAAATGAGATTTAAGGAAAGAGATCTAAATATATTTATGATTTACTAATTACCAAAGCAAAAGGAGCAAGAAATGATGGTATTATGAGAACATATAATGAGATTTTCTTTGTGTAGATCACCTATTGCGGTGCAAAAGGAAGGAGATTGAAATAGGGAAGGGTTACTTAATATGATGGAATCTGAATTGATGCTTCAAAGTGCCTAAGAATCGTAATGCATCTTTAGGTTATCTATTTAAAATTGTAATCTATCTGCTTGGTTACCGTCTATTGCTGCTTGTTGTTGGTCTAATCTGCATGTTAATGAATTGCCACCCTCTTTTAGTAGCTTATTTTATTCCTTATAATATTGATTTCTTTTATATAGACGACCAATAATGTAAAGCAAAATCTGTTAATTGAAATCTGTGTTTCAGTAATGCAGAATGAAAATATGGAGACAAGAAAGAAAGATGTATCCTCTTTACCTTCTCTATCAAAATATGGATCAATATAAATTTTGTAAAAGCCACAAAACATAATGTTAATTTGTGATGATTTTGACCTGGCTTGTAAGAAATAAAGCGATTATTTATAGTTAGTTACACGTTTATCTTGTCCTTAGTCTCTTAATTTCTTATTCTCTTTATAATTCTTAGCAGTTTCTTATTAATAGTTGTAGTTTCTTTGGCGGTTAATACTTAATACTCTGCATTTCATGAAGAATGGATCGATTAGAATGTTTACTTTTTTGAGAGTTCATGAACTTATCTTTAATTCCACACTTAGCCATTTTATCTACATGCTTAGGAATGTGCTTTTAATAGCAATTATACACAAATGAACTTTTATATGTGTACTGCTGTAACTGATTGAATGTACCACGTACCTAAATAATGCATTAATAAAACTTGCATTACAAGCCCACGCAAGTATTCCGTGCCTCACACATGCCCTACTGCCCTATATCCATACATACTGACTACTGAGACTCAAGGAGCACTGCAAACTTGTACAATAAAAATTAGTTGGTTGTATAATTATAAAAGCCAATAAAAATTCTTGAAGCAAATGGAAAGCCAAAATAGAAATAGAAGATCGATAAATTTCTAATTAACTTACACATCGTAGACGTAATTAATCTGCACCTATTACATGATCTAAAGTCTAAACTTCTAATCAGATTACCTATAAATGTTTGTAATATGTAAATATATTCATATATGGATGCATATATTTATATACACACACCTAATCTTTACCGTAAAAATCCTCTAGCACGTACTCAAACCAGGATTTTTGGAGTTATTTTAGTAGTTTGACATTCCTGTCATAAATCCATCACTGTTTTGTGTATACAATATACTAATGTATCTATTTAAAATGTCGAAAATGATTTATCGGGGATACATTTTATATTTGTTTTTGAATGAAGATGCTCCAAAAGGTAGCTAAGTTTAGTATTTCAAATACAGCTTTTGCAAGAAAAGGCGTGTCCAAAAGATTAGATTGCGGTTACACATTTGTCCGAGCCATGTTATGATCTCTCTTTGACTTTATTGTGCTTATTTCTTAAATTTGGTATGAGTGTATGATAGCTGCTTATGTTCACTTAGTTATCATTTTCACATGTTTCCCCTATAACTTTTATTTTTGACAGATGGTGGGATAAATGGCTTGCCTTTGTGACTCGGAACAATTCAGTTAATACAAATGACGGATCATCTTCAGAGCATCAGGATTCAATCACTTCAAGTACTCCAAGAAGGCCATCAAGCATCGATAACTCTGATTTGATCTATGAAACAACATCTGAGAATTCAACGATGGGCATTGAGCTTCTTGATTCATTACAAGAACACACTGATTACATATTGGTCCCAGAAGTAACATGGGATCAATTTTGTGCATGGTTAGTTTAAATGGGCCTCAAATTATAATATTATCTTCCGTTATTTATTTATGTATTTAGACATTTCATATTTTTGCATTAATATAAAATATATTTATAACTATGGCAGCCACCAGGGCACCAATAAGCTGCTGGTTTTATATAAACCTAATTTTTTTAGCACGAGACTTGAATCATTAATTGAAGTTCTGCTTAATTAAATCTTTATAATCTATCATATTCGATATTCTCCGCCATTATTCTTTCGAAGAAGAGAATTAGGAATCATCATAGCGGAACAGATATCTAATTCCTAACATGGATGCATATTCTATCAAAGACCTATTGGGAAACTACTTCAGTTCATATTATCATATAACCGTAGACACTCTCGTAATCATGCATTGATATCAAGGAACTAGTTTAATGAGGTTATCTGCTAATAGCAAGAAATTAGTAACGTTTTAAAAAAAACGGCATTTATCATATTGTTTCCCAGTATCTTGACCTAGCTGACAAGTGGCTGCTTCTTATTTGATCCAAATTATGTTCAACTTAAGTGTGTGCTGGTCACTGCTGGTATAAGTACAAGCATTCATAGGTCTACTATTAGCTGTTTTTTTGTAAAGAATACATGCCGAACAATTTAATGATTGTTGAGGTGCAGGTATGGAGGGGGGCCTAAATTGGCACGTAAAGTAATATGTTGTGGTGAATCGCAATCAGAATTATCTGTAGAAGTATATCCTCTACGCATTCGATTACATCTGACACCAAAAGGTGACCAGTGTGCCATAAGAATAAGCAAAAAGGTGCAGCTCTAGTTAACTACATTATAAATAGGTATGTCTATAATCAGCATTTTAAAGCTTTCACTTATTTGAGCAGGAAACTATTGGAGCTTTACATAAAAAGGCTTGTGAGATATTTCATCTTAATCCAGAGCAAGTAAGAAATCCTGTATATTGTTTACTATGGATCAGCTGTTCTTGACAAACGT
Source organism: Pulicaria dysenterica (assembly GCA_947179395.2). Taxonomy (NCBI): domain Eukaryota; kingdom Viridiplantae; phylum Streptophyta; class Magnoliopsida; order Asterales; family Asteraceae; genus Pulicaria; species Pulicaria dysenterica. The sequence goes on along the minus strand of OX359291.1, from coordinate 68,133,999 downwards.
TTCGCGTATTGTTAATGTTTCTATTTTTTTCTCGATGCTTTGTCAGGCAAGCATTTGGGATTATTACAGCCATCGGAAACATGCTTTGATGAATGACTTAGATAAAACTCTTGATGATGCCAACATACAAACAGATCAGGATGTGAGTTACTTTATTTGTCTGAATTTCTCATAGGATTTTACATGTGCATAAATTATTTCTCTAAATGTTAGAATCATCTCATATCTGGTAATGCGTTAATCCTAAGGTGCTAAATTTTGTTTGGATAGCTTCAAGATTCTACAACATATCGAGTACCCTTTACATGTCTTGATATGTATTTAGACCTTCTGTTTTCACGTTTTTTTGTGATCGCATTTGGTTAACCTATGCCATATTGCCATCTTGTCTAGATAGAACTCCTAGTTCCAGATTAATCATTCAATCATATTTTTTCTAAGTTGTAACCAGAATTCTTGTCTTCTAACTTGCTAGTTTGTATTTTCATTTATAAGAATTTTTTAAAATTATTAAATTTACATCTTATGTGGTTTTGCACTTTTGCTCACCTCCTATCATGGAATAACTGCAGCAATGTGCTACGCAGAACTGTTAACTAATAAGAACATATCATGGCAAAGGTGGTGATTGATTGATTCGGGTTATGCTTTATCAATGGGTTAAAAGGGTAAACTGAAAAAGTTAACTTAAAGGAAACGTGTCGAAGGCCCAACTTGTAAATTTAAAACAACTTTAAAATGGTTATAGTAAAAATCTATTACTAGTGAATAAATATAGTTCTTGTGATCATATGGTTTGCAGCTTGATTTCAGAGGAGGAGGAGAGATTAGGTGTCATAAATAAATTTCATGTGTATACATAATTCTTGCAACACTCTTGCAGTAAAATATAATTCCCTAACTCACTCGGTATCTAAATCACTCTGTTCCAGATCCTGAACGTCTATTTATAGTCTCTAATCAATCCCCTAAACATTTACCAAAAGAAACTCCAAAGAAATAAAACTGACGCTGTGATCTCATTTAAATTCGTCATAACTTTCTATAGAGAATTCCACATGTTTCAAGGGCAGCTGCACTCAAAAGATAACTTCAAGAATCAAGAGCTTTGATTTGATGGGTAGAACACCTGAAATGGTTACCATTTCCCCTTCTAAGTTCTTCTTTAACTAAGGACCCAATTTTTAGTGATAGGATTTGATTAGTCTAGCTTAATTCTCAACACATATCCAACACTAGCTATACTTATCATAATAGGAAAGTTTCACAAAACAGTAACCAAGTTTCAAAAGTGTTCCACTAAAGTCACTCATATTGTTAAAAACTAATAGTTTTGGACAAAAGTATTTTTGGGTCAACCCAACCCATACAAGATTGCGCGCTGTCCACCTTATTCATGCTTTTTGTATGACTAGAGATTTGTCTTAACATCCAAAAATTGCCTGTTGATTTTGTTTCCTTTTGTGCAATTGCTGAATACAGATCTTGGTGGAAGTCATTGATAATGGTGGTGGTTGTACAAGTGATGTTCAAGAGAATGGGTTTCCCAAAAACGAGTCACCAGCACTTGTTGATCCTTCAAAAACAAACTATTCAATTGCAGGGGGTATTTATGCAGCCAAAAGTGTCCCAAAGAACGCCAATTCAGAATTGTCACAGCTTCAGAGCTTGTCTTCTGCAATTAAAGAATCAGAAGATAAAACAACACCTGTGTCTGTTGGTGTTAGCACACGTGGCTCTTCTGGTGGTTTAACTGGATTGCTGAACTTTGGCAACACTTGCTTTATGAACAGTGCTATACAATGTCTTGTTCATACACCAGAATTTGCTACATATTTCAGAGAAGATTATCAGCAAGAAATCAACTGGCATAACCCTCTAGGGATGGTGGTAAGTTTTGGATTCAATCCTTTAAATGGAAACCTATATCAATGCCCTAAGAGAGTAAGAGGTGCGCATAAAGCCTGATCTTAATAGGGTTAATCAGGCCTGGGCCTTTATTTGGAAATATGGATTGGGTCTGGTTTTACATCTTAATGGTTTTCAGCTTTTTTTTAATAGATATATAATTAGTAGCTATGAGAAAATATTTTCTTTTAGATTATAGTTACAAAAATGTTTTGAAAGTTGAAACAAGACTGTATTTTGAATGTTAAAAATAAAACTTGAAACGATTCAACTTTATGAAGAATAAAAATACCCGAATTGGTTTTATCTAGCATGGAAATATAAAATTTGCATTTATATCACATAAAATTCTAACTCATAAAGAAGATTAAACATTATACAGTATACAAGAACCAAGTTACACACACATAAATGTAAAAATAACTACAATTGGTTTTATAATGCATAGAAATATAAAAATGTGCATTTATTATAAATGAAAAATAGTTCATTAAAAAGATTAAATAGTATACAAAAACACACACATGCACTAGATGATTATTTCAAATTGTATTGGGCTCTAGAGAACGGGCCTTAAGGACCTGACACTGTGGCCTAACTGGGCTTCTGATCAAATACTAGGACCAGTATGCAACTCTTGGGCTCAATTGGGCCTTGGATCATGCTTTTGTTTTTTAGTATTCTGTAAGCGTTCTCTCTTTCTGGCTATTCCTTAATTGTTGAAATCTGATATGTAGGGTGAGCTAGCTTTAGCATTTGGTGAGTTACTTAGGAAGTTGTGGGCCCCAGGAAGGACTCCATTTGCTCCTCGGCAATTTAAAGCAAAGCTTGCTCGCTTTGCACCACAATTTAGTGGATACAATCAGCATGATTCTCAGGTTTGTTGTTGTAGCCCCTTTGAATTTTTATGAAATCACATATAATGAAGTTTATGTTTACTATAAAATTAGGAGCTTCTTGCATTTTTGCTTGATGGACTACATGAGGATCTGAACCGTGTCAAACACAAGCCATACATCAAGTCCAGAGATGCTGATGGTCGACCTGATGAAGAAGTTGCTGATGAGTATTGGGCAAATCACATTGCTCGTAACGATTCAATAATTGTTGATGTCTGCCAAGTGAGTATCATTTCCTTTTGAATGGCTATCATATTAATGAGTTACCACAGTGAATGTTTTTTCTTAGAGGTGGCAAGATAGCAGGTTGGGTAACAGGTCAAAACTGCCCTCATGACCTGCAAACACTTCTGTCCATTTTTATAAATAATTAATGCGTTACGAAATTTATGATAAGAGATAAAGTTGGGACCTTTTTGTTTCTTTTTTCTAATAGTTTACTTAACAGGGTCAATTTAAGTCGACTTTGGTTTGTCCTACATGTGAGAAGATATCTGTTACATTTGACCCGTTCATGTATCTCTCGTTGCCTCTTCAATCAACTACTACCCGTTCAATGACGGTGACAGTTTTTAGTTGTGATGGAAGTGCTGTTCCCGCCACTTGCACTGTAACAGTACCGAAACAGGGACGTTGCAGAGACTTGATTCAAGCACTTAGCACTGCTTGTGGTTTAAAGCAAAATGAAAAAGTTTTCCTAGTGGAGGTCAACACCTTAATTAATCTTTAAATAGTTGTTGATTACTAGAGACATATACGAGGTCTGATTAGGTTGTTTTTTCCCACTTCTTTTTACAGATACGGAACCATTTAATTCACCGGTTTCTAGAAGATCCTCTTATGTCATTATCTTTCATAAAAGATGATGACCACCTTAGTGCTTACAAAATCCCCAAGTCAATGAGAAACACTAAATTTCTCCAGCTGATACACCGTCGCGAAGAGCTGTAAGTCAACACAATGCTCGTAAGTTATCCAATTCTTTTTTGGTAATTTTCTCATCTTCTTGTTTTAGGGAAACTGGCAATGCACGGGGCACAACAGGATGGAAGCCTTATGGAACCCCACTTGTTTTCCCGGTTTCTAGTGATGCAACTATCACCAGAGGTGATATACAGTTGATAGTTCACACAATGCTCTCCCCCATGCTAAAAGCTGAACCCGAGCATTCTGATGATCTCCCTGATACCAACACATCATCAGACCTCAAGAATGTAAGCATTGAAGCAGATCCAACTTGTAACGAGAGCAATGATCCCAAGAGAACTCCCTCAAAACTTCCCTTAAAGTTGGTTGATGGAAGCAATGCATGCATTGATCTTTCGGTTGCAGAAGAGAGAACCGTGAGATTACCCTCCTCATCGATGTCAGTACTGCTATTTATTGATTGGTCACCGAAGCTTTTGAAAAAGTATGACACACATTACCTAGAAAAGCTGCCAGAAGTTTTCAAATACGGACCCACAAAGAAAACTCGGTCTGAACCTCTGTCTTTGTACACATGCTTAGAAGCTTTCTTACGTGAGGAGCCATTAGTACCTGAAGATATGTGGTATGTATCGTGTTTTCCGACTTTTATCTGATGATAGTTTTGTTTTCTTTAATTGAAATATATGTGATTGGTGAAGGTTTTGCCCTGAATGCAAAGAGAGAAGGCAAGCAAGTAAAAAGTTGGATCTTTGGAGGCTACCTGAAGTACTTGTGATACATTTAAAGAGGTTCTCTTATAGTAGGTCCATGAAGCATAAGCTGGAAACATTTGTCAACTTCCCTATACATGATTTCGACTTGACAAATTACATTGCAAACAAAAACAACTCAACCCGACAAGTATATGAACTTTATGCCTTAACCAATCACTATGGCAGCATGGGAAGTGGCCACTACACTGCACATATAAAGGTTACCTGATAAACTTGCATATTTTATAAAACTATTGCTATCGACATGTTACTTTAAAAAAAAAAAAAATAGTTCTGATGCGTAAGTATGGCTTGTGCGGTGCAGCTTATTGATGAAAACCGATGGTACAACTTTGATGATAGTCACATATCACCTATCAATGAAGATGATGTCAAATCGAATGCTGCTTATGTGCTGTTTTACAGAAGGGTGAAAACCGAATCATCCAATGGTCCTCAATCTTCTGCGGGTCGTAAGTGACCCCTCAATAGATTCATATACATCGATAACAATAACAAATATGTGCCTGGGATCAAGCGACCCTGAATGAAATAACAAAGTGTTAACTTTTGGGTTTTTTTTAAAATCTTGTAGCTTCTCTTGTTTGTGTGTGTTTGGGCGTGTGTTGGTGATGGGAGGACTTCAAAGTTTTGACCAGTTGCGTATTTCTGGCGACAGATAAAGCAACAAATGAGCTCCCAGCACATATACCTGTGTGTTCCGTATGTAGCTTTTTAGAGCTGGTAGCGTTTTGTTTTGAAAGAAAAAGCTACAAGAATTGTTCGGATGAAAAAGTGGGAAACTTTTTTAAACAAAAAGCTTCTTGAAGTGATTTTTAAAACTAGAAAGTTTTTTATATATAAATTACTTAAATACATTTTTTACTTGTTTCACAACTCCTATATTTATGATTTGTTCTTTTTTGTCATTTTACACTATTCAACTTCAGCTAAAAGATACAGCTACCAGCTTCTAGCTACTTTCGCTAAACACACCCATAAATAACTCCCATCACCGTTTTAGTTAATCAAAATTTAAAAGCATGGGGCATCGCCACATTGGTGCAACATGCTGATTTGATACTTTGGTGTCGTGGTGTGCACAAGTCCGCCCCCCCCCCCCTCGCCCTGCTTTACAATATTTGCTATGTTCGTAAACGAACACGAACCCGGGAGAAGAGAGGGGGGGTGGGAATTGGTGTTGTTCCTTGCTTTATGTTCCTTTGTTCGTATATAAGTTAAATTAAATAATAATATTTATAAGTTAATCTAAGTTTATATCTAAATTTCATTTGTTTTTTTAAATTAACATAAATTCATATACACATCTGCATTTTTGGACGAACAAAGGAACATAAAGCAATTTTTGCGTTGATGGAAAAACTCTGGCCACTTCTTCATTTTGTTTTGATGGAAAAACTGAATCTTCAATCAATTCTAGAACGAACATGGACATGCTTATTTCCTAAACTAATGAAACATGAATTAATCGTCTAAATGTTCGTACTTATCTAAAGTTAAAACGAATGAACATGAACATATTATAGCTCTACTTGTAGCGTCTCTCTCTCTCTCATACACATACTTTCTATCTCTCTCACATATTTTTAACTTCAAAAAAAAGAGATAGATGTAACGAGGTTGAAAGATGAGTATTTTTTTAGTTTTTTCCATATATCTTTTCAACACATTGGTAACATTCAATTACAAACCATTTAATAGATTTATTGTTTAAATATGCCAATTTTATTTATTCTATAATAAATGTTTTTATTAAAAATATTCTATTCAGTAACGAACGTGTCTATCATTTGTTTTATTTTTACATCTATATGATAATTATTGTGTATTTTCTTGTAGCAAAATCACTAATTAAATATGAAAACTTAGATAATATTCATCTATAGATATTCAAACTAAAAAAATTATCATGTTACACATTTACATCTACTTATTAGTTTTTTGTAGTTACTTTTCATTATCACATCTTCGTGTTAAAATTTTATTTATTTGAAAGTCACCATAGGGATTAGGGATCAAGTATATATGGGCATTGAAATCTTTAAACATCTCCGTGGTCACAAATATCATTTAAACATTCACTAGAAACTTGTTCAATCATTTGTAAATATAAGAAATAGTCAACATTACAGTTTAAAAAACATATAGCCAATTCTCACACGAACTTATTCCAGTCAAAACTGTATTATGAGCATTAAAATCTTTTAACTACAATAATAAAAAAATGGCTAAAGTATAGTTTACTATCATGCATGAACTTAGTCAAGTGGTTTGAATACTACCCTAAAGTTTTAAAGATGTATTATAGTACTTTGAATTTGGTAAAATCAGTTATTTTTATATTCCGACTCACAAAAACTTGGTCTGAATTTGATAACTCGGTCATGTTAGTATACTAATTAAACTGACCGAATTACCAATTTCAGCTACTACTATACTATACTTTTAGTATTTTAGAGTAGTGTTTAATTCGGTCGAGGAAGTTTAAAATACCTAAATATACTTTGGCCTAAAAAATAAATATCAATCCACTTTAATAAAGTTAGTTAACAAAAAGAAAAAAAATACAAAACCAGTACAAAAACCACAAACAATTCTATACAAACGACATTTTAAGTCTACGTCATCACTTTAAGTTAGATAGCGTTCCCTAATGACTAATATGAAACCTTTTTTCCCTCAAGTTCAGAAAAATACATAATTATTTTTCAACAATTAATTAATCTAATTCTATTTAAAATTTAATTTAATTTAATTTAGATTCAGATTTGCAATTTCATTTTTTAATCTACTACGAGCAATTTTATAAAAAGGTAATTTGTATGCCACACAAGTTTAACATACATAATAATATGACTTAGGTTTAGTTCAGCAAAATGCATATAACTTGTGAGCTTTTACTATTGTGTATATCAGACTTTAAAAGTTTTTGTTGTGTCTATCAAACATTTAATTTATTGTCATTGTACGTATTAAACTATTTATTGTATGTACAAAACTTATACATTTTTTTCTTTTTATGTATCCGAAATACATACAATATTAACATATTAAAATCTTAATACATATAATAGAAACTTTTAATGTTCGATACACGTAATAATAACAAAATGTGATAAATTAGATACATTTAAATAAATAAACTCTTATAACTTTTATGCCCTCTATAAACATACTATTAATTTTTTTCATTCACACGTTGAATATTGTGATTCAAATAAATACTCTTATTAATTTATTACAGAAAAATGATATGTGGCTACAATCACTAATGTGATCTCGTCAAAGACATGCGGTCACAACTTCTTTCTTTGTGACACTTGCAATAAAGTTGAAGTTTTGTTGTTTTCAAATTTATTACTAACTTTTTTTTTTCAAGTTGATTGGTTTTTTGTGTTGGGGAAAAATCGTTTTATAAACCAGACGTATTTTTCTCTCGGCTCATGTTATTTCAATTGTACGTTGCTCAAAAGATATATATATATATATATATATATATATATATATATATATATATATATATATATATATATATATATATATATATATATATAGTGTTAGGATCAAGGGAGAACGCTCTTAAATAGAGAACAGAGAGAACACTTTTGAAACTTTGATTTCATTGATCAGATGGTTCAAAAAATATCACAATTTATTTAGGTATTTGATTCCATTGATCATCGGATTTAAAATATGTCACGTTTTTTTGATAATATGTTCGAATATAATCCTGATGCATCGATGCATACAAAAGTATTATTTGATGCATCAATGCATCCAAAATTTTAAATTGTTAATAATTATAGAAATAATTTTGATTTTAAAATTTAGGATGTAAAGTTGACTTTTGGGTAGCAATGGGTGAACATGAACGTAAAGAAGAAATAATAAATTACAAGTTTACACGTGTTCTCTCTGTTCTCTATTTAAAAGGGTTCTCCCTTGAACCTCACCCTATATATATATATATATATATATATATATATATATATATATATATATATATATATATATATATATATATATATATGGTTAAACAAAGAACCTCTCTTAAACATGGAACCTAAAGAACCTCCTCTGGTGATGACACATGACACATAGTTTAGGGGTAAAAAAGGAAAATTAAAAAAAAATACAAATTTCAGCGTCGCTCACAGCCCCTCCCCCAGCAACCCCAACAATAAAAAAACTCCCACTTACTTTAAATGATCATAACTCGTTCGTTTTTAAGAACTTTAACAAAAAAATTATACCGTTAGTTTCAGTTTTTCGTCATCTTTCAAACAAGACCGGGCTTTATATATATTTCAGAAACTTTTTTTTTCAAAATGCAAAATTTGCATTAGAGCTGTGTTCATACTAAATGCAAAATGAAAAAAACATACAGAAACACAGAACACACTACATGCTGCCAAAATGCAAAATCTGTACACAAAAACACTACATGCTGCCAAAATGCAAAATCTGTACACAGAAACACTACAGCTGCCAAAATGCAAAATCTGTATACAGAAACACTACATGCTGCCAAAATGCAAAATCTGTACACAGAAACACTACAGGTGCCAAAATGCAAAATCTGTACACAGAAACACTACATGCTGCCAAAATGCAAAATCTGTACACAGAAACACTATAGCTGCCAAAATGCAAAATCTGTACACAGAAACACTACATGCTGCCAAAATGCAAAATATGTACACAGAAACACACAGAAACACTACATGTTGACAAAATGCAAAATCTGTACACAGAAACACTACAGCTGCCAAAATGCAAATTCTGTACACAGAAACAATACATGCTGCCAAAATGCAAAATCTGTACACAGAAACAATACATGCTGCCAAAATGCAAAATCTGTACACAGAAAACAGTACATGCTGCCAAAATGCAAAATTTGTACACAGAAACACTACAGCTACCAAAATGCAAAAAAAAAAAAAAACCATTTTGAAAAATATGGGAAGATTGATCTTGTTTGAAAGAGGATTAAAAAACTAAAAGATTGGTATAATTTTTTTGATTAAATTCACAAAACTTAAAAAGTTATGAAAATTTAAAGTTTTGGGGGGTTTTTTTTTGTTTAAATCGTGGGTTTTTTTTGGGGGGGGGGGGGGGATATTCCATATTTAACCTTTTCTTCATAATTTAATACATAATAATTACAGTTTTGTCATCGTTCAATCTCATCCATTGATTTTGATGATCTAGTGGTCCAGATAGGTTCTTTAGGTTCTTTGTTGATCCAATATATATATATATATATTATATAGGCAGGATCAAATGAGAACACCTTTATTTGGAGAACGGTGAGAACAATTTATAGCCCTTGGATTATCTTAATTTAATGGTTGATATTAAATTTGTGTAATTAAGGAATGTTGAATTTTATTTATTTGGTTTAATTAAGTAAGGAATATAAACTCAATATACCTTAATTAAACCAAATGATTGGCCTAAAAGTGTTCTCACCGTTCTCCAAATAAAATGCGTTCTCACAGGATCTCTCCTCCATATATATATATATATATATATATATATATATATATATATATATATATATATATATATATCTTCTAATATATATAAAAGACTAATTTGAAAAAAATTATTAGATGATCTAAACTCTTCATTTAATAAAAGATTTAATCTTATCCGTTAATTATTTTAATTCTAAAATTTTGATTTTGACTTTTTAGAGTAAAACTAATATGAATTAGATAAAGATAACTCTTAATTAAATCAATGATTAAATTAATATTAATATTTGTAATATATTATTACAATAATGCCACACCCCACGTGAGATACTTTTTATTTCGATAAATATTAATTTTTGTTATAAATTATTCAAGTTTTACCTAATTAAACGTATATATTTATTTTATTTTTAAATTTTTTTATATTTTTAGTTGAGTATATTTGTTATATTATATATGAAAATAATTATTCAATTTTGTCTTTATTTGTATGATTTAGTTTGAAAATAGGTAGATAATCACCTATATATTATCTACGATTACATGTTTAAACCTTATTTTTGTTATTTCTTTACTTTGATATTAAAGATCATACTGTTCTCATTTTTTTCATTCTCTTAGATATCAATTATGGAGAATAAACAACATTCTTCATCATCTCTAAAGAGACCTTTGTTCGGAACCTTCAACAAAAAAGAAGAAAAGACGAGTGATAAACACTCATATGTACGTTTTACAGTTATTTTACTATACCTATAACAGTTTCATACCATCAAAATTTATACTAAATTTCAAACATCTCATGTGTTTATACACGGGATGATAAACTTATATATTAAAAGAATAAGCTTATAATATCATTAAACTATTTTTAGAATATCTTTTATTAGTTAAAATCCTATATTTCAAGATGTGTTCAAATTATTATTAGAATTGTTCTCACTAATCATTCTTGTTTATTTTTTAAAATGGCTAACAACTATCAGCGTAAAATAGTAATATATTATATGTTTCATATTTTATAATCGTGTTTCATCCTAATTAAAAATATTTATCGTTTATTCATATCCAATATATAATAAATAATATTGGTAAATCATACAAATAATGCTCGTGACATTCATTGTTGTGATACACTTTGTATGATTTACAATTGTTTACTATACATGTTAGTACGTTTAATACGAGAAAACGTTTAAAAGTTATTTTAATCATCCCCGTGTTTACACACACACACACACATACATACTAGCATGATAGTCGCGCAATGCGGCAATAAATAGTTTTTACTTTATAACATATCCGTTTTTAAGACGTAGGGCCATGGTATATTTTGATATAACACGGTGACAACAAATATTTTTCATTTGGTAATATGTCTATTTTCTTTATCTTTTTTCTATTTTATTTATTTTTCCGTAATATAGTAAAATAATGGATAATTATTCTATTTTATTTTGATTATTTGAGCTAGGTATACGTTATTAAGATTTATGAGTTCTACTTTTACACGTTTTCTAATAATAATTTAAAATTTTATTACATGATAGTATATTTAAATGGAAGGTTTGGTTATGAATATATATTTTTTAATAATTAAGTTAGTTTGTATTTGTATCGACTTGACCTTTTTTTTTAATTTAATTGATTATTTTAAATATGTAAGGTTTAGGGCTTAAAATAGAATATAAGAATCTCATTAGCTATATATAATAGTTACTACATTTAGTTTATATGAGAGGTAATATAGTAATTTTAAATTACTTAAAATTAATAGTTTAAGCAAAATGCTTAAATGCTTTATATATATATATATATATATATATATATATATATATATATATATATATATATATATATATATATATATATATATATATATATATATATATATATATATATATATATATATATATAACAAAAATCAGTAAACATCCTTTCTTATAAACCATGAAATTTTTATAAGTTTTTGGATCTACTCAATCAAGAGATAATAACTCGCGCATGTGTTCTCGAATTTGGTGGTGCGTAGGATTCTCACCTTCCGTTGGTCGAGTTTGCTTATAATAACTCGTACCACTCCAGTATAGGGATGCCACCCTACGATATGCTTTATGGGAGGCGTTGTCGTACTCCCACTTGTTGGTTAGAGCCCGGTGAAAAGCAATTTGTTGGACATGAAATTGTGCAGATTACAGCAGATAAAGTGAAGATTGCGCGGGAAAAGCTTAAAGCGGCCCGTGACAGACAGAAAGTGTATGCTGACCCCAAGAGCAGACTAGTTGCATTCCAGGAGGGCGATCGGGTATTCCTGAATGTTTCTCCCTGGAAAGGTGAGATTCGTTTTGGTAGAAAGGGTAAGTTGAGCCAGCATTACATAGGTCCGTTTCGGATCGTTCGCAAGGTTAACGATCAGACTGTTACCCTAGAGTTGCCTCCAGATTCTGCCTCTACAAGAATTGAAAGTTGACGCTTCAAAACGCCTACTTGAAGAACCTGTTGAGATACTTGGTTCCAAAACCAAGAAATTGCGTTGAAAGTTGATTAAATTGGTGTTAGTTAAATGGAAGCATAACCTGGGTTCAAATATGACTTTGGAAATGGAGGATGACATAAAAGCTCGATACCCTCACTTATTTGTATACGATCAGATTCCGGGGACTGAATCTTATTAAGGGGGGTAGATTTGTAACACCCCAAAATGGGGCCTAGTTGTAAACTGTTGTACATGTAGCTTTATGGTTTGTACATTGACTTTAATTGGTGTTTTCTTGTTAAATATAGTATACTTGTTGTTAAATGGTGTTTCATGTGTTAACAATTGTGGATAAAAATGTGGTAATATGAAAAGTGTCATAAGTTGACCAAGTCGGTATATTATTGACCGGTTTTAGATAATGGTTCTAAAAATATCTCCGTTAGTTGAAACGGATAAACCTAAGTTGTGTTATAAGTTGAATAGGGGAACGAAATACCCGAGATGGGGTATTAGACCACTTAGGGTCGGTCTATTGTTTCCCTTATCCCCTGGGAATAGACAAAACCCACACACACATTCTACACACACACAAATTCACGAGAACACACACACACTTGAACTCTTGATCTTTTGAAGAAGGAAAGCCACAAAGAACTGATTTTGCTAGGAAAAGTCAGAGTTAGATTGAAGTCTTGATCTGTTATATCATCATTTTGGTAAGTAATTGAAGTTAGAGTTGTGTTCTTGAAGCTTTCATGGTGATAGACTAAATTGGTAGTCTAGATGAAGATTTGATGTAGTTTTTGTGTACAAAACATGTTGGTTAGCTTCCATATGTGTTAAGAAAACTGTAGGAATGATTTAAATGGTGTTTGAGTCGATTTTTGGTGCAAAAATTCGATAAGCATCTTCTGTCGGAAAAACAGAGCTGAGTTTTCTGTAAAAAGTGGTCTTTGCGGTCGCAAGGAAAAGCCTTGCGCCGCATGAGGTCCTTGCGGTCGCAAGGAAAAGCCTTGCGGTCACATGAGGTCCTTGCGGTCACTAGGGAAAGCCTTGCGGTCGCAAGCATGTCTGAAGTCTCTTGCGGTCGCAAGCAGTGGGTCTTGTGATCGTAAGCTTGTTGCGTAATGGTTTACCGTCCAAGGACGAAGGAAACACATGAGTCTCAGTAGGTACGTTATCTGTTGTACTTGTTGACATGTGATTGGTGTTTTGATACATGCGCACACGTGGTATGCTATAATATGATTTGACATGTTGTATTAATTGTCGTATATGATGCATGCTTGAAACAGGACCCGTTTGGGTCATATTTGTTAAATGGAGTTTGTCCGGACACTGACTGGTAAATAAATAAGGTCAGTCAGATATACTGGTGATCTGGCTAGGTTCCTGGGGTCCCTAGGGCCACGAAATAGGGGACTAACGGTACTCAGGTGTATACGATTGGGTATGGCTCTGCAGGTCGCCGTTCCTTGATGAGTTGGGGTTCTTGGCTATAAGCCGGAACTGGTTATGAATGGAGTTGCGCTAGGTGGACTGCTCTTCGCTCCCTCACTGGTGCAAATGGTTGCGGCTGATTCCCCGGCTAGGGTTGTTGAGCGGGGCTCGCTAACCTGCAAGACACGACTCCTGCTGACATGATTGGCGCGCTGCAATATGTTAGGATAGCCCTGTGTGCTGTTCCTATATGTGATAGCCTGCAAATTTATGCTTATGTGTAATTGGTGCTTACTAGCTAGTTGTAGCTAACGGTGCATGATTTCCCTTTTTCGCAGGTTGATGCAAGTTGGCTTGGTGAGGTGGGCTCTGATGGTAGTTTTAATGTAGATATCTTTTGGGGAACACGTTTGTTGTATATATGGATCCGGTGGTTGGTTAATTAGTTGGTAACGCTTGTAGATTATGAACTTGGTTAATTCTTTTGATGTAATTAAACAGCCGAGTCAGTTAACAATACTTAATTTTCTAAATGACGTTTGTTTCCGCTGCATGCTTTTGATTAAAAAGTTTAAATTAACCCTAATTTTAAGCTCGTTAGACGTGGCGTTACAAGTAGGTATCAGAGCCTAAGTTTGAGGAATTGGGTACTCGTAGAAGTATTCAATCTCAAGCTTGGGCCCGACCATCGTTAAGTGTTCCAATTGGGATTTTTGGGGTTGAGTTGAGTGTTATGTTATCGTCATATGTGATAGACTAAATGTAGTGTTAGTAATTGTCGAATAAATGGTGTACTAATTGTGGTTTACGCGTGAATAGTAAGTTGAGTAAAAATGGTTGAACGTCGAGCTACGAAGGAAGGGGCTCTCAAAAAAATGGAGGATGAGGCCTCAAGTATGTGTCCGGAAGCTGAGGAAGAGGATCTCAGCATAACACGGAGCCGCCGAGACATGATCTGGATTAGTCAGCGTACGTTAAACTTCTAGTGGAAGAGCTCCGGTTGACAAGGGAGCTGTTGCAGAGTGCGATTGTGGGGAAGAAGCAAAATAAGTGTTCCTACAAGAAGTTTATTTCATGTTGTCCTAAAGAATTCGTGGGTAGTGATAATCCCTCGGATGCCATTCGTTGGCTTCATGAGACGGATCGGGTGTTTGAGTCTTGCGAGGTAAGGATGTTAAAGGGGAACGCTTTGTTCTGGTGGGATACCGTGAAAGATACTGTGAGTAAAGAGGTGATTGATGCCTTGTCTTGGGAGCAATTTTCGGAGAAAGTGACAAAGAAGTATTGCACCGATTATGATATGGAGAAGATTGAGAAGGAGTTTAATGGTCTTCGCAAGGGAGAGAAGCCTGTAGATGATTTGCTTAATGCCTTTACCGTTAAGGTGAGATTCATTCCTCACCTTGTTGCTGATGAAAGTGCCAAGATACGCAAGTTGGTTGGGATGTTACCGGTGGACTATCGTCCACATGTTAGAGCAGCTGCTACATTGGATCGAGCGTTTGAAATCGCTCGACAGATAGAGGGGGACCGTTTGCATGTGAGAGGTGACCAGACGGGTGAGAATCACAAGAGAAAGTTTCAACCGTCTGCTAATACTGGTCCCTCTAAAGGACAGTCTTCAACTGGTGGAAATCCTGATTCCTCGAAGAAGGCTAAGTTTGAAGGTTCGTGGTGCTCTCAATGCCGCACGTACCATACCGGTGAATGTTCAAAGGCCATTACCCGATGCTTCAGGTGTGGTCAGAAAGGGCACTCAACTACAGAGTGCGAGTTTAAAGAGAATGTTTGCTACAAGTGCCACAAGCCAGGGCACAGGATTTCAGATTGCCGATCAAAGCAGGAAGCGGGTACTTGAGGATCTACCTCAGGGCAGAAGAAAGATAATGCTCCCCGTGCTAAAAGGTTGGCATTTCAGATGACGCAGGAGGAGGCGAAAGGTGCTGGGGACGTGATTACGGGTACTTTTCTTATTAACTCTACCCCAACATGCGTGTTATTTGATACTGGAGCTACATATTCTTTTTTGTCTGTATCTTTCTGTGATAAACTGCAAATGCCTCTATCTGTATTATCTGAGCCACTAAGAGTAGAGACTGCTAGTGATAAAGTAGTTCCAGTTGTTGATAATGTTCCTCAAGCGGTTATTGATAGCGACGGGAGTAGTTTTTCTGTTTCTCTTTTTATGCCGATTGCGGGATTCAATGTTGTAATTGAGATGGATTGGCTTAGCAAGCTGAATGCTGAGATTTTCTGTTCCAAGAAGTTGATTAAAGTTCCTCTACCTGACGGGCCATATGCTGTGGCTCGAGGTGAAAGACGAAAGGCAGATATTCTTATTGTTTCTCTGATGAAAGCGCGGAAGTCGGTTTCAAAAGGCTGTGATGCTTATCTAGCCCATGTGATTGATGCTAAATTGGAGAAATGTCGTTCGTGATATTCCGGTGGTGACCGATTATCCAGAGATATTTCCTGACGAGCTACCTGGGTTACCGCCAATCAGAGATGTAGAATATCGTATTGATCTTGTTCCAGGGGCTACCCCTGTGGTTAAAGCTCCGTATTGTCTTGCTCCTTCCGAGGTTCGCGAGATGATGACGCAAATTCAGGAGTTGTTTGACAAAGGCTTTATTCGCCCGAGTTCTTCTCCTTGGGGTACTCCGGTGCTATTCGTGAAAAAGAAAGATGAGATGATGCGAATGTGTCTTGATTACCGGGAGCTGAACAAGCGAATGGTAAAGAACATATATCCTCTGCCGCGGATAGACGATTTATTTGATCAACTGCAGGGAGCGACTTGCTTCTCAAAGATTGATCTGTGGTCTGGATACCATCAAGTGCTGGTTGCCGACGAAGATGTTCCAAAGACGCTTTCCGCACTCGTTATGGTCATTATGAGTTTTTGGTGATGCCATTCGGCTTAACCAATGCTCCTGCTATTTTTATGGATCTGATGAATCGCGTTTGTCATCCTTTTTTTGAACGACCAAATATAACATAATTTATGCAGAAAAAAAACAAAATAACACTATTTTTTTTATTAATATTTAGTAGTATATAATGAAGGTGTCTGATTCAAATCGGTAAGAAAACAGATAAATCAAATGAAAAGTAAATAATCCAATCTTAATAATTCATTTCGACGTGCAACTCAGTAAAAAGTAATAATGATAAATACCAATTATACAATATAATTTAATATATTGAATAACTAAAAAAGAGTAATAAAAAAGGATATTGAATTTAACAGGTTTGAACTTAGAGTGGCTAGGAAAAAAAGTGATGCATATACCAACTCATCCGCTGGCTATTATTGTCTTTTACCTTGTAGGCTTTATTTATAATATGAAAATAAAAGTCAAAACCTTCTAGTGATGAATAGTAGTAAACGACGGCTTTTTATCCCAAAACGACACCCTATTCATGACAAATGTATATATGTAGAATATACACTCTATAAAAACATGATTTAATAGGTTACCAACAAGCAAGGGTGAAAAGTTGCACATTGCTTTTCATTACGCTACCAAAAGAAAGTAAATCCCTTTTCCATCACAATCGTTTTTTAGTGTATTATCTTGTAATTCATTTATCTTTAAAGAATAAAAAAAAACAAATCTTAGCTAATTATTCAAAAGGACAATACTGAATCATACACCCCTTCCCAATTCCACTAGCATCTTAATCTATAGAAAT
The DNA here is from genome assembly GCA_947179395.2 of Pulicaria dysenterica. NCBI lineage: Eukaryota > Viridiplantae > Streptophyta > Magnoliopsida > Asterales > Asteraceae > Pulicaria > Pulicaria dysenterica. The sequence goes on along the minus strand of OX359291.1, from coordinate 68,116,391 downwards.
TATTACACCCTAGTATTTTAAATTGTCATTCGTATTTTATTTTTAAGAATTTAAACAAAAAAAAAAAATACTAATCTACTTATATTTTACTACCTTTAAAACAAGACCAATCTTGTCCATATATTTGTAATTTTTTTTTTGAAAAGGCAATCACAAAAATGCAACATATCAAATATGCATATATAACTAGCAGAATCAATAAATGTGTATGGAGTTGAATATGCATAACAAAAACAACACATCAAAAACAAAAAAATACAAACCCAAAAATATATCAGCTTAAATTAATTTGATTCCCATCAATTGCATATTCATATAAACAATATTCTTAATTCTTAATAGATTCGAAACAGCCCGATGTAAACTAGATTTTAAAGCAACACCAAGTTGTTACAACTACAATCAAAGAAACCAAAATGCAACCCATATAAATGCATGAAAAGAATTCATTTCAAATCTATGAATCTTTATATGAATAATCCAAGTAAATACCTACATGTTAGTCCTAACAAATCTTTGCATTTTTAAAACTGAACTGAAAATGCAACTATACCAAACTAAATCACTATACCAACAACATGTTTTACTTTTTATTAAACCCCGTAGAAAAGGCATTTTTCTTTGATAGTTCATAATCTCAAGGCGAACAATGGTCGCCGCCGGATTTTGATGATTGAGATCATCCGGTCGACTAATGATGGAGTACGTGTTATCACTTGAGGATGCCCGGCCCTTGATTGTTTAGAGGAGAAAGATCGCATAAGATGATTTTTAGAGAGATAGAGTGTATGCCTAATCTAGAAACTAACATGAGAGAGAGGGGGGAGAGGGAGTACCGATAATTAGGGGGGTTTCAATTTGAATTCTAAGTATGCCCTTATGCACAATATTTATTATCAAAACCGTGTAAATAAATTATAATAGATAAAAATAATCTCATTCATATATTATATACTAGTTTAAATGTCCGTCTAACACACGGGATTGTTTAGAAAAGTAATAAATATTAAACATTAACAAAAGATATTAAGTATTATAAAACCCGAAAAAAAATGAGAGTTAAAAAAAATGACGACAGAGGGTGTCAATTCCAAGACCAGCGATGGAAACACCGTGAAAGGAGAGAGCAGACGCGATTGAAGAAATATGGTATAATGATACCAAAAGACGTGATTAAATTTCCTGTATATGTTATCGATCATTATATATACAATTACTAGTTTAATACCCCGTGTATAAACACGGGGATGATTAAAGTGAATTTTAAATTTTCTATATTGTAAACATTGTAAAACATACAAAAATTATAAACAAATAATAAAATAAATAATACCCCATGTATAAATACACATATCGATAACAAATACCCCATATATAAATAATAACGTAAAATATAATAACAAATTACGATAGCAAACAAAATAACAAAGAAAGAAGGTACTTGAAGTGATATGTTATGACATCATTTTCGAAATTATTCCTAAAATAAAATATTATGACAAATCCAATAATAAAAATTCAATGTATTAATTTAATCAAATTAGTCTACGTGTCTATATAAATAACCATAAAAAAATTTATCTATTAAATAGTTTAAATACATTTTTTTTGTAAACAACCATAAATATTAAATATCTATGAAGTAATTCAAAATAAAGCGATAGAATTAATGGATCGATGGATATATCCTTTTTTGCTTTTTGATTTTTTAAATATGTTAGATGTTACGTTAATGTTTCAAGATAAATTGTAGATATTTATTATTGATTTAATTAAGTGTTATCTTTGTCTAATTCACATTAGTTTGACTCTAAAAAGTTAAAATCAAAATTTTAGAATTAAATAAATTAACGGCTAAGATTAAATATTTTATTAAATGAAGGGTCCAGATTATCTAATAATTTATTTCAAATTAGTCTTTTATATATATTATAAGATAAGCAATAAGGTCAAATGTTTATTGTTATAATAAAAAAGAATTTAGAATAATTATAAAATATTTTAAAATGATAGAAGTAAAAATTTGGTTAAATATGATAATTTGAAATATTATACGAGATAAATATGTTATTTATAAACTAGATGGACAAATACGATATTTTAAAGTTTAAAAAGGATATATATTAAATTATTTATAACAATCTTGATTAATTTAAAGAACTTTGACTTCTAAAAATCAAGGTCAAATTAAATTTTCACTTAGTTAAAAGGTAAAAAATATTACTTAGTTCAAAAAATTCATTATTAATATTTATATGAAAAATGATAAAAACATAATAAAATTTTACATATGTTAATCTTATCACAATTAAAAGGATAAAGTTGAAGCAAATAGAAAACTTTCAAATAGAAATACTCATTCACGTGTATTTTTGTATAAAGGTTAAATATTATCTAATTCATATTAGTTTGACTTTAAAAAGTTAAAATAAAAATTTTAGAATTAAAAAAATTAATGGCTAAGATTAAATCTTTTATTAAATAAAAGGTCCAGATCATTCAATAACTTTTTTCAAATTAGTCTTTTATTTATATTAGAAGATCATCAATGGTTAGAAACTAGTTTCTAGGTTCTATGGTTAAGGGATATATATATATATATATATATATATATATATATATATATATAACGGATGGTTCAAACGAGAACTGTTTTTCGTACGAGAACTACGAGTACCAATCTTAGCCGTTGATTTGATAAAGTGGAACTCATGGATGCGGAGCGTGGGGGGATCAAGTGTGGTAGGGTGCATGTGAGGAATTCATGGGTGGTCAATGACATTGAAAGAGGGGGAATTGGACGGCTCAGATTGGTTCTCGCAGTTTTCATACAAAAAACTGTTCTCATTTGAACTTTTGCCTATATATATATATATATATATATATATATATATATATATATAGAGAGAGAGAGAGAGAGAGAGAGAGAGTGAGAGAGAAAGAGAAATTGCATCAATAAAGAACAATGTGTTAAACAATGAGCCCAAATAATCAATCTGAACCATTGGATTATCAAAATCAATAGATGAGATCAAGGTTCTAAATAACGTAAGGCGTGGCGTGGCGGCGAGGTCAAGCCTCAAGTTTTAGGAGCCATGGAGAGTTATGGCTTTTTTTAAGGCGGCACTTACGGCAGCAATTTTATATATTTTTTATAAATGTTTATATCTAATTTATCAATATTAATTTACAAATTACACAAAGTTGCACAAATTAGAAGCAACGTAACATATACAAATTACAAAATAAAAATTTATAGAAGTTCAATACCCGCTCGCAAAATGTATATAAAAAATTTTAAAAAAATATTTTTTGCACGCCACGCTATAAAAAACTCGCCATTTGGCGCGTAAATGCGCGCCTTATGCCGCCTTCTCTTACGCCACGCCTAACCCCGCCGCCAAGGACTGTTTCTTAGCGTCGGAGTCGCGCCTCGCGCCTTGGCGCCGCCATAGCGCCGCCATGGTGCGTGTTTAGAACCCTCGATGAGATTTAACGATGGTAGAAATGTAACTATCATGTATTTATATAGAACTAAAAGGGTAAACATGGAAAATCCCCCTACCAACCCACGATTTAAAAAAAATACCCTCACAAACTTTAAATTGTCATAACTTTATAAGTTCTGTGAATTTAAACAAAAACATTATATCAATCTTTTAGTTTTTTAATCATCTTTCAAATAAGACCACTCATCCCATATTTTTCTAAATTTTTTTTAAATGCAAATTTTGTTTAAATTTTGGGCAGCATGTAATGTTGTGTACGGATTATGCATTTTGGGTTTGAATATGTAATTTTGCATTTTGGGCTGCATTTTCATTGAACCATGTTGGGTTTGCATTTTCATTGTATTTTCATAATATTTGCATTTTGAATATGTATTTTCATTGAAACAAAAACCCCAAAGTTTCAATCTCAGCCACTCATCTAAAAGGGCAAGATGGGAAATTAATAAATTGATAAAAAAACCCACGCCATGTTCCAGCATTCAAAAAAACCCATTTTTTTTTATTTTTTTTACCCCTCAAATCTTTAAATGACCATAACTACTTCAATTTTTTGAATTTGAGCAAAAAAAATTATACCAATCTTCTCATTTTTTAATTCTCTTTCAAACGAGACCACTCTTCCTATATTTCTGGAAAAAAAATTCGACGAAAAATGACTAAAAAAATAAAAATGACGAAATTAATCATTTTCGTCACCTGTTGTTATATCACATAAGAGCAGGTCCCGAAAATGATAAATTTTGTCATTTTTATCATTTTCGTCACCTGCTGTTACATGCATATATAAGGGCACGAAAATAATTAAAAATGACGAAATTTATCATTTTCGACTGCCACTTATATATCACGTAACAACAGGTGACGAAAATGATGAATTTTCGTCATTTTCATCATTTTCGTGTTCCTTATATATCACTTAAATAACAGGTCCCGAAAATGATAAAAAATGATGAAATTTATCATTTTCGTGCCCCTTATATATCATGTAACAGCAGGTGACGAAAATGATAAATTTCGTAATTTTAGTCATTTTCGTGTCCCCCCATATATATCACTTAAACAACAGGTTCCGAAAATGATAAAAATGACGAAATTTATCATTTGCGTGCCCCTTGTATATCATCTAACAACAGGTGACGAAAATGATAAAATTTCGTCATTTTCATCATTTTTGTGTCACCCCTTATATATTACTTAAACAACAGGTCCTGAAAATGATGAAAATAACGAAATTTATCATTTTCGGCTACCCCTTCTATATAACTTAACATTAGGTGACGAAAATGATAAAATTCGTCATTTTCATCATTTTCGTGTCCCCTTATATATGACTTAAACATCAAGTCCCGAAAATGATAAAAATTTCGTCATTTTAATCATTTTCGTGCCCTTATATATCATGTAACAGCAGGTGACGAAAATGATAAAAATGACAAAATTCATCATTTTCGGGACCTGCTCTTATGTGATATAACATCAGGTGACGAAAATGATTAATTTCGTCATTTTTATCATTTTCGTCATTTTTCGTTGAATTTTTTTTTCCAGAAACATAGGAAGAGTGGTCTCGTTTGAAAGAGGATTAAAAAATGAGAAGATTGGTATAGTTTTTTTTGCTCAAATTCAAAAAATTGAAATAGTTATTGTAATTTAAAGATCTAAGGGGCAAAAAAAAGGGGGGGGGGGGGGACTTTGACCATAATACCCTTCTTTCTAAAATTAAATCTTATAATTGTTTACTTATTTACAATAATGTCATTATAGATCTGAACTATTGATTTGATCGATCTAACGACGAGGAATGAGACATTGGGGACTTTGTTTAAGGGGGGGTCTTTGTTGATCCATTTTATATATATATATATATATATATATATATATATATATATATATATATATATATATATGAAAACAAACACAATTATACACAGAAACTATGATAGTTTCAAGGCTAGGATTTTAGATCTTTCTTGGAGACAAACTCTAGAACCTGTTATACGACAGTTCAAAGAGTTTGAACAAATTGTTTCAGAAAAAGTTTGTACAGAATTCCCTATTATTTTAAACAACTTACAACAAAGAATCGTGGATATTGCTTTTCACGAAGACAAAATACAAGGGAATAACAGTTATACAAAGAAGCCACACCAGCAAGATTGGAGATGGCAACATTAATACACATCAAGTAGCAGGACTACTATACTTGCAAATAAATTTAAACACTACTACACTCACTGAAGACGAGATTCTTCAATTCTACCACAATGGGATGATTGATTATCTCGAATTCAAATTAAATCTCAAGATCGAAGACATCCTTAACAAGTTTGGCGAAAAGTTTTTACTGACAGCAGGCAACATAGCATCCTACAGCTCTTTTCCTGTAATTGGATGCAAAATATTTGCATCTCTTCCAGAAGCGGATAGCTACACATATAGACCTGCAAAAAAGAGAGTTTTCATTACTCATAGGTTGGCTACACAAAACATGTTCAAGCAGCTCGAAGCATCTACGGAAATAATTTTTGAAGCGTGTGAGAACTTTATTCAACAAGTAACGCTCTTTCAGCAAACCCCAAATCTACCACAAGACTTTTTCTGGGAGAGCTTCAAGTTACTAGCAGAAGGCCATTATGTGCAAATATGGTCATACAAAAACTGGAACATGCTTCTTCCTTTTTCAGGGGAAGGAGAGATGATGAAAACAGAAGACATCAACAACGAAGAAAATGTTGATTTTTCTTTAGAAGACGATATGGCTACAACACCATCCATCGATGAAACACACAGAGACTTCTAGAAGATCTTCAATGGAACATGCTTCTTCCTTTTTCAGGGGAAGGAGAGATGATGAATACAGAAGACATCAACAACGAAGAAAATGTTGATTTTTCTTTAGAAGACGATATGGCTACAACACCATCCATCGATGAAACACACAAAGACTTCTAGAAGATCTTCAATGGAACATGCTTCTTCCTTTTTCAGGGGAAGGAGAGATGATGGAAACAGAAGACATCAACAACGAAGAAAATGTTGATTTTTCTTTAGAAGACGATACGGCTACAGCACCATCCATCGATGAAACACACAGAGACTTCTAGAAGATTTTCAACAAACAAACAATAATGCAAATCAAACGCAAGCAGTGACGCAACAACATAGACAATAATGCACATCAGACGTATGTAGTGACGCACACACACAAAGGACAAAAAAAAATTCAACAACTCATCTGACAAGAGTTATGGCACTTTGAAAATTTTACATTTTTGTACGTAGATTTTTTTGACTTCTTTGTTCATGTAAATTATTAGAGTAGGAAAGTTAGTTAATGTATTTTGTCATATTGTAATTCGATCGTCTATATAAATGATCAATAGCTCATTTGTAAATACGCAGAGAACTCTCAATAAAATCACGAGTTTATTCAGAAAACTCATAGCAGCCTAAAACACTCTCTTCTACTCTCTTAGAATAATCCTTACTCCTTAATACTTCATATTATATCCCTTAGTATTATCAAAAAACCAAAAATATTCTTCTTTTGGAACTACCGCTGCAAATACCCTCTTGTGATTCCAATCTCTACATTTCTAAGTGAGTTTATCTTTTCTCTTGTTATTTTTAATCTTATTTATTTCATGATTTATTTTCAATTTTAATGGTTTAACGGAAACCCAAAAAATCCGCCATACCCCCCTTATATATATATATATATATATATATATATATATATATATATATATATATATATATATATATATATATTTATTTATATAATCACACACTACTACAAAAACACATTCAGACCCGGTTTTTTAAGCCCTTCAGGCCCGGTTTTGTGGGGGGTCTGAAAGGGGGGGGAGCTTGAAAGTCTGATGATTCAAGCACGGTTAAAAAACCGGGTCTAAATCTACTTTCAAGCCCGGTTTTATGGTAAAAAACCGGGTCTGATTCTTCTTTTTTTAAGGTTTAAATGTTCACTTTTTAAGCCTTGTTTTATATTAAAAAACCGGGTCTGAATCTATTCCACTTTCAAGCCCGGTTTTATGGTAAAAAACCGGGTCTGATTCTTCTTTTTTAAGGTTTAAATGTTCACTTTTTAAGCCCTGTTTTATATTAAAAAACCGGGTCTGAATCTATTAAATTTTAAAAAAAAATATTTTTGTTTTTATATTTTTCCTGTTTTTACCAGCTAATAATATACAACCCATGTAACATCACAATGATAATAAACAACTATTAAGTAATAAATAAAAACCAATTGAGTCAAATTGGTTAACCGAACATAATAACAATTCCCATTAGTTGAATTCAAGCAATTCGGAAGGATTGTTCAATGAACCATGTTTACTACCATATGTTCAAACAACATTTTGTACCCACTATTATGTGCTCATTTGTGAATGTGGCAAAAATCAAAGGAGCTAAGACAAAAAAGTTGACATTATATCTACATAGCAAAAACATGTGTAGGAACATGTATACTTCTTAACTTGCAACGCGACGCATAGATTATCTCTTTTAATTAAAAGAAAGCCGTCATAAATGTGTCAAGCCATATACCAACAATATCATCCAAATCTTTTTGGTCAAATGGACTATTGTTCTTCCATGGAATCTATATGCATATTAAAAAAAAATTATTTAACTAAGAGATTTTAACAAGAAATGACAATAGACAAAATTCAAAAAAATGTTATAGTTCTACCCGGAAAACAAAATTGTACTTGCAAGCACTTACTGTATCCGGGAAGCAAAATTGTCCATGAAACATAAATTCGTGGAGCCACCGCATGATGTAATAGCCACACTCCCAACCGCTTGATTGTTGATTGCACTAAATTTGATAAAATTCATCACACAAATAAGTTTAATATATATCTAACATAAGATGATCAAGATAATTTACCTCGGCGAACGTCCATTTCATAGGGATTTCCTTTTTATCTTTCATTACGGTTCTAACAGCCCTAAAAAGAAAAGAATTAATGTTAGTGTATTAAGTATAATAAAAATGAATTCTATATAAATTTAAGAAAATTCTTACCTTTCCATACTTTTTGTGATGAGGTAACTATAAGGGTTCTTGCCATTCTTCATAGAATCTAATATAAATCCCGTGTGTGTATTACGGAGAATGATAAACAATGTCCAGTGGTCCCTGATTATGTGTCGATACAAAAATCACTTATGGTGCAAAAAATCATAGCTCGCAAACGAAAATTCTCTTTCTTGTAAGCATCATAAACTTCGACACCGGGACTCCACAATTCTTTTAAGTCGTCGACTAATGGAGCCAAATACACATCAATGTCATTACCGGGTTGTTTTGGACCTTGAATTAATAATGACATCATGATGTATTTTCGTTTCATGCATAACGAGGGTGGAAGATTGTAGATACACAATAGAACTGACCAAGTGTTGTGACGACTGCTCATGTTTCCAAAAGGATTAATTCCATCCGAACTAATTCCTAACCTTATATTTCTCATCTTTTCTCCGAATTCAACAAATTCAGAATCGATATTCCTCCATTGAGGAGAATCAGCCACGTGTCTTATTTTTCCATCATTTTTACGTTCTTCCTTATGCCACCGTAACAATTTTGCCTCTTCTGAATTTGCAAACAATCGTCTCAATCTTGGAACGATAGACAAATACCATAACAATTTAGCGGGAGGTCCATTCTTTGTCACATCAACACTGTTTTCCTTTACTTGTTTTTTCTCCTTATACCTAGATGTACCACATATGGGACATTCATGCAAGTCTTTGTATTGATTTCTATACAATATACAGTCATTTGAACATGCATGTATTCTTTCTATTTCTAATCCCATTGGACACATCAATTTTTTGGCTTGGTATAGTGAAACTGGCAATTCATTATCTTCAGGAAGCATTTCATGCAAAATCTCTAATAAACTTGTAAAACTTTTATCACTCCAACCATTGTTGGCTTTTAGATTGAGAAGTTTCAAAAAAGCGGAAAGTTTGGTAAATTTTCGGCAACCATCGTATAAAGGTTTTTTAGAGTCCTCAAACAGTTGTTGAAATTTATCATAATTTTTCTCGGTAATATTTTCCTCCAAATCATGTAACATACCATCTAAATCATTGATCTTATGCTATCCCAACAGTAAACGTCAAAATGAATGGTATGCATGTATATATATATATATATGTGTGTGTGTGTGTGTGTGTGTGTGTGCATAAATACCTAAAGAAATGCAATTACAAAAATATAAAGTCATCAAAAAGAGTAAAAATACCTTGAAATTTAGATGTGAAGAAACAATGTAGTCCAATTTACGATAGCACAAAGATACCTACAACATTTATACACAATAAACACAAATATTACATAAAAGGAGAAGTTAATAAATATAAAATTAAAAGAAATTTTGAATGATATATAAATATTATGATACCTTCAATTGAATAATCACTTTATGTAAAGAATTTAGTGAATAAAAGTTGATTTTTTTGAAGGAATTTAAGAGTTTGTTGAGTGTATTAATGGAGGTGGAGAGAATTAATGGAGATAGAGAGAATTGATGAAGAAGAAAGAAAAAGTAAAGAAGAAGAGAAAAAATCTGCACTAAATACGACATTCAGACCCGGTTTTTTTATAAAGAACCGGGTCTAAATATCTGGGGTAGTTGAGTGAGCCGTTAGAGCATTAAATGATATCATTCTGGCCCGGTTTTCAATAAAAAAGAGGGTCTGATGGAATTTGAATTTTTTGACCCGGTTTTTTAATAAAAAACCGGGTCTGAATGTGTTCGTAAATTAATAAAGCGCTGATAGTATAATATTTAGACCCGGTTTCTTATAAAAAACCGGGCCAGAATGTTTTCCAGACATTCAGACCCGGTTCTGTTGTAAATAACCGGGCCTAAATATCTAAAAACGTGCGTCTTACTTTTTAGACCCGGTTTTTGATATTTTTTAAAAAACCGGGTCTAAAACCGGTGGTCTGAATGTGTTTTTTGTAGTGGTGACATTTTATATTTTTGTACAGTTTAACGAAAATATTGATCCGTTTATGCTATATAGCAAAGGTGAAGACGATCTATGCATTTTAGCATCACTGGCCATGAGTGTTGTCATACTAGTAGCTTATATTAAATTCTTAATTATTATTATTTAATTTTTGAATATATATCAATGAATATATTATTTACATAATTTACTTTCTTAATTCATGTTTCCCAATATTAATTAATTTCTTTCGTGCATCTATTAATTGATCTATAATAGCAGCTTAATTATATTAAATCGTCTAATTTAAAGAATCTTTTTTTATAAAAAGTTACGGTAAACAAAGTTTTTTTATAAAATTTTTTATAATTAGCTTTATAATTTTTTTTTCGAGCAGCAACATTTTATTGATAAAAGCTAGCAATTAAAATTAGGATTAATAAAAAACCGATTACAATCGCAGCAAGAGTGTAGGACGGGTTTAAAAATCATCTAATATATAATTGAAGAAGACTAAGCGTTGAACCGCAAGTCAACCACTTTCTAACCTCGATCTCCATCCATATAATAAGTCGAATGCTTGTGGATGAATCAATACGTACTATTTTCTTATTTATTCTCATATAAAAAATGCATATTTTAAATAAATAAATAAAAAAAAAATATATATATATATATATATATTTAAAATAAGATTTAAATTAATTTATAGAAAATAAAATTTTTAAGTATTACGAAGCTGATAAGTGAAAGAGAGGTTTTATATCTCCGTTATATTCAATTCCTACTAATTTTATTACTTACAAGATTAATTCAAATGTCAAAATCAAGAATGAAGATAAATATAATAAATTAATTGATTACACATGTCATTATTTAGTAGGTAGTAAATAAAACAATCGGCACACATGCATATATATAAACACACCTACACTTATGTGTGTGTATATATATATATATATATATAGGAAGAAGTTATATATATGTATGTGCTTTGAGAGAGAGATAGAGAGGAGAGAGATGAGGAGAAAAACACACATCATGAAACTACTTCCAGACGTTCATTTTTGGTTGATTTTAGGTTCATTACACGTAATTAATTCGCAAACAATTCAAGACTCATGCGCAGCTTCAAGTCCTCTTGACAATTTGAATTCTCAAATCTCTTTCGATACTTCTTCTCTTATTTGTTCCAATATATGGACCTCAGAAGGCTTCATATTAAGAGTAAGCAATTCATTATATCCATCTATCTTAATTTTTGTTTAAAATAATCAAATTTGAATAAAGATATTCAGTTATATATATACACATGTTTCTACTGTATATATATACAGGCTTCACAAGCTGGGCCAAGTTTATGGAGCTTCGTTTTATCTGCCCCAAACTCCAATTCATACGTAGCGATGGGGTTTTCGCCTACCGGCGGTATGGTTGGTTCCAGCGCCGTCGTCGGTTGGGTGGCCGGCGACGGTTCTGTCGCCATGAAAAGGTATTTCCTCGGCGGAAAAACACCAAGCCAGGTGGTGGCAGATCAAGGAAACCTGCAAATTTTTCCGAATACATCTTCCATCGTTTCGTTTTCGTCTCGGATGTATTTAGCATTTCAATTGGTCACCGTTCAACCCAGCCGGCAGCTGGTGTTCGCCGTCGGCAGCAGCAATAATCAGCCCCCTGCTCCGCCGAGCTTCCGGTTAACGACTCATCGGAATCAGATGACCGTCGCCTTCAATTACGCCTCAGGTTAGTTAGTTTATTAATTTAATTTAGGTTTAGATTTGTCCGTTAATACCATAAATAGGCAAATTTAAAAGAGTCATGTGTTTTAATTGCGAAAGTTACTCCAAAAATTAATCATTTTTCATTAAGTTTTAACTTTATATATATAGGGAGTGTACACGTTATCGACTAGTGATCGGCCGATCATGTCGTGATCATCACCCTGACTCTTACATGTAACTTGTCATGTTGGTCTTCTTATATGTAAAAGTCGATTAAAAGTGAATATCATTAAGTGATTTACAGATAAATATTCTATGAAATATTTAAGTAGTTTATAATATAATAGTGAAAAAAAAACTAACTAGATAGTAAGTGATAAAGTATTACACTTGTTAACAACTTTTTGTATGACTTACAAATAATAGTATCTTTATATTTAATTTATTTTTGTATGACTTACAAATAATAGTATCTTTATATTTAATTTATATATTTTTTATGTTAAAATAGTAACTTTTTACTTGAAAAATAAAAAAAGTAGGATACATTATAATTACCTTTTAGGTGATACTTTCTTTAAATATACTTCACTTATTTTTATTTGACACTATAATATCCATATTGACCATCTTATAAAGTCAAATCAAAATAAATAAATCTACCCGATACAAGAAGTCGGGTTTAAACTACAAACCCGATATTATGGTGGGGCTAATGAGCAGTTTTGCTGAATAATGAAGTTATCCAAAGAAATAATGAGAGCATTGACCAAAGTAGTTTTAGCATCACAATCATCATAAATCATGTCTAAATTGAAATAAGATGTTGATCATTATAAATTAAAACATGCAAATTGACTTCAAGTTATTTTTAAACAGAAACTAATTATGATGTTTGGTTTTTAAAAAGTAAAATATTCTGATAAATTTACTTCAAGCTAAATCAAAATTTTCATTAAAAAGGTTGACTCAATCACTAAGTGTCATGTCAGTTTTTCATCTATCATCTTGACCGTCACTTGAACAATCATACAAGCTCTTTTGACAAATACACAACAAAATAAACATTTTGCTCACTGACAACCTCACTCCAACAGTAGGGCAGTGATCACTGTGTGATTGGCTGCTAGACCGGCCCATTGATCAATTGTGCATTACAAACACTAATATTTGAAAACGAGTTGAGTTTAATATAATCTAGGATGATCTATATGCATATAAACATAGTGAACTAAATATCATATCTTTGAATACTATTGTTATAAATTCAAGCACTCCTATGATAGGACAAATGTCTAATTGAATTTTGGGGATCCAAGTACTTTACACTTATTTGAATTTTGGGGATCCAAGTATTTCTTTATCGAACTAACTTTTATTTTCTTGAAAAATATGGTTTAGTTTCTTGACATTTTGTTATGAATGGTTGGACGTTCCAACAATCCAACAAATCGTTTGTTGATAATTGTCTAATTGAACACAACATTAGTCCTATGATTTGACACCACAAAATGGAAGGTATGGAAAGGGCTCCCACTTTTATCCCATACTAATCATGCTTTTATATCATATAAATATAGTATTACGAATTTAATAATAATAATAATAATAATAATAATAATAATAATAATAATAATAATAATAATTATACCATTAATAATTAATTAATTATTATTATTATTATTATAATCTTTTCGGTTTAGACTATCATAAAAGAGATATATGTTTTTAAACAAGACTTTAGACTTTTTTATGACTATTAGTGTGTAAACAATGATTATAAATTATTGATGATAAGTAAATCCTTTTTTATAAATTATGTGATTCTTTTTTTTTTTTTTTTTGAAAAGCTTAACACAGGCATTTACTAAACAAAAATCTATTTTATTCATCATGATATTTGAATTCATAACATTATAAAACATTAAAAACATCATATATCGCTAGACTATAAGCAGTGTGGTTGCACTTTTGTTGTATCAATGCAATATAAAACAAAAAAGCTAATATCATGGTTGCTACGTCTGGAGACTAACCAGGACACACTTCACTAGTATTTAATTACACATCATGTATTATAAAAAAATAGAAAAATAAATTCATTATACTTCATAACGGAAGAGATGTATGCGAACAAATGAAGATAAATACGTAAGTAAATAATGTGCTTTTTTTCATAATGGAATGAGTGTACACTAAACAATAATTTAATCGATTAGACATATTGGAAAGATGACATAAACAAATTAAATTGATTACTTATTATACAAATTAAAAGTTGATTCATGTTTAATTAAGTAATAAGTTTATCATTACACTTTGATTTAGCCTAGCCCTATTCAAGTTTGAAAAAATATGCTTCCAACTTTTAAGTTATAGGTTTAAGTCTCAGTAATAAATATATGGTATATGATTAGATAAGTGTATATCTATTTGTTAAAAAATAGACAAGGCTGAAAGATGATATAAAATTAAAACATGACTCATGTTTGATTATGTGATATATGTTTATGTTAGTCAAATGATTGTGTCCTCGCTTTTTATTATGAACAATTAACGCACACACGTTTTAACTATCAATCTTATATAAAAAAAGCAGATGAAAATATATTGATATACACATATTTGAAATAAAAAATAATATAAAAAATACGGTTTCCAGAGTTGGTGATTGGTGAACCAAAAGGATCCAAGTTGCTTTGGTCCCCGTTCATTGTCAACCTAACATTGGTTTTTTATTCGCTTGTTGTGAGAATTTGTTATATAAATGGAAATAAGTTCATTTGAGAACCATTTTAAGTGTGATAATTGTGAGAATCAATCTGAGTCGTTCAACCTTCAATGTTATTGTCCACTTATGAATTCCTTACATGCACTCTGCCACATTCTATCCCTCCACGCTCTCTATCCATAAACTTTCTCTATCCAAAGAACGGCTGAGATTGGTTCTCGCGCTCGCGGTTCTCGCGCTCGCGGTTCTCGCGCTAACAACGGTTCTCGAATGAACCTTCCCCATTATGAATATATAAGATATATACTTTCACGAATACAGTTTAATACTAAGGTGGAAGGTTCAAATGAGAACCTAAATTAGTTGAGACTAGGAGATTTGATTCTGACTCTTCATTTAATTTGATCGGATGATCTACATTGACTCTTCATTTTATTCATTACCTAACAATGAAATACGACGGTCATAAATTGCGAAGGGTGAATTACGATCGTTATATCTAATAAATTAATATTTAATTGATGCTATTATGTGTTCTCTCATTCTCACAATCTCACCCAAATATCAATTCTCAAATTAACCCTCCCTAATACTAAAACCGTAAGTTTTGATTGAACATAACAATTAACAAATTATCATTTCACATTTTTTAATTGTTTTTTCATTTTTGTTTATTTGTTACCTCTCAAATTGAATATTTATTTTATTTTATAGATTTATAGATGAATTAAATAAGTTTTTTATTATTAATGATAATTTTAAGATGTGAATCTATTTACGTACGGAGATTGGGTTGGCCATATGCTTTGTTTCTAGGTGTTAAAGTAGAGTTGTGAATCAATTTTAAGATTATTATTGTGAGAACTTATATATATATATATATATATATATATATATATATATATATATATATATATTATTGTGAGAATCGCAAGAATAAATTGTAGCTGTTTATTTGGTAAGTGGAATTCATGGGTGGTGAGCGTGAGGGGATAGAGTGTGACAATGTGCATGCGATGAATTCATGAGTGGGGTGATGAATTGCCTAAGGGGGAATTTGAAGGCTAAGATTGGTTCTCGTAATAAAAATGGTTCTCAAATGAACGGTTAAGATTGGTTTTCGCGGTTTTCGCAATAAAAATGGTTCTCAAACGAACTTCTGCATATATATATAGGAAAAAGTTCATGCGAGAACCATTCTTAGTGCGAGAACCGCGAGAACCAATCCGAGCCGTCCAATTCCCCCTCCTTCAATGTCATTGCCCACCCATGAATTCCTCACATGCACCCTGCCACACTCTATCCCTCCACGCTCACCATCCATGAAACTTCCCATATCCAAGGAACGGCTAAAATTGGTTCTCGCGGTTCTCGCACTAACAACGATTCTCGCATGAACCCTCCCCTATATATATATATATATATATATATATATATATAATGATAAAATATATTTAGGTGAGAATGAGAGACTTGATCATAGCCCTTGATTTGATTTGATCGGATGATCTACATTTGATCCTTCTAATATTCATTACCTAACCATGAATTGCGACAGGTATGAAGTGCAATGGTGTATTGCGACCGTTAGATCTAATAGATTAACATCTAATTGATGGCTATGATTTGTTCTCTCATTCTCGTCTAAATATATATTCTTACTATAACCCTCCCCTATATATATATATATATATATATATATATATATATATACATATATATATATATATATACAAGTTTAAACGATAACTGTTTTTAATGTCATTAATGACACATTAATAGAGGTAGTTTGGTAATTTATATATATAATCAAACGTGAATTGCGTCCGCGTGAGCTTTCATTAATTTGCGAGGCTTGATTTTCCCTAAATAACCCTCATAAATGAGTCGCAAAAAAATCTTAGCCATTGATTAATTTTAATCAAAGACTAAGATTCGTTCTCGCAGTTTTCATAATAAAAATAGTTTTCAAATGAATTCTTTCATAATAAAAAACTTGAGTTGATTTGATCAGATAGTCCACATTTTGTCCTTCTAATATTCATTACCTAACCATGAATTGCGACAACTATGAATTGCAATGGTAAATTGCGACAGTTAGATTTAATAGATTAACATCTAATTGATTGCTATGATTTGTTCTCCCATTCACACCTAAATATATATTCTCACAATAACCCTCCCATATATGTACAAGTTAAACGAGAACTGTTTTTAACGCCATTAATGAAATAAATGTTTTTAACGCCATTAATCAAATGAATTCTTTCATATTATATATATATATATATATATATATATATATATATATATATATATATATATATATATATATATATATATTATAATATAAAATAAATGTTTTTAATGTTTTATTGTTTTTAATGGTTGATAAAAATAGTTAACATGGAATGAGCATATCAATAAAAATGAGAGAAATCAGATTTGAGTTAAACTTTAAAAACTTAGTATAATAGGTATAAAAAACTAAATGTGTATGCTATTTATTTTAGTATTTTTGGTAAGTTAGTGCTTCACCTTGTTTAACAAGTAAAATCTGAATATCTAATCCCAGAATGAATAAAACTAATGGTGGTTTATGATCGTATCAAAAATCGACTCGAAATAATATTCTTCATCTTCTTATGGTAAATCAATGCTTATTATGTACATAAAAATATAGAGAAAAAAGTTTGTGTAGCTAGAAACACATATGATAGGTGCTATATTCATGCACGCTTAAATGAATAAAATATGAAATGACTAACATACCGCTCATTTTAAGTGTGTGTAGAAACATCTAACATACGTGCTGCTAGAAGCAGATATCATATCCCAAAAATTATATTGAACAAAATATTCAATTTAGATAATCTATATCTATATATAAAAGGCATGCAAAATTTTCAAAATTAACCATAAATTGAATCTTAATTAACCAATCACAACCTTCAATTTCAAAATTAATTCATTCTCAAAACAATTTTGGAAAGATTAAAAATTGTGGATAGGAGAAATTTGAATTCAATTTTAAATCTATTGGGAGGGGGTTGGATGAAAATTGTGAGGAGGTTTTATAAAAGATATGAGGGGGTTTTAAGAAAATGTGAGGGGGTTTTATAAAAATTGTATACTAATGTAATTAATTATAAGTTGTTTATAAATTATGTTTAGTAACTTGTGATATATTTTGTTAAAAGAAAAAATAATTATATATTTACGACCGTCTTATTTTTATCTACGTTTTGGTATAAATTTATGACATTTTTTTAAAATTAGTATATTCACATCACAAAGGTGATATTTCATTTACTGCATTATTTTTATTTGAAAATTCTAATATCTCAAATACACTTTCGAAATATCCGTACGTATACGGGTCAATAAACTAGTTATTTGTTATATAATATGTTACCTTATATATGTTTAACAGGTCAAGGTAACCAAATTAGCGCCCCGTATTCAGATTTAAAGAGAATTCATGGGATATTGAGTGCAGTAGGATGGGGTGTGTTTCTCCCAATCGGAGCTATGATTGCTCGTTATTTGAAGCACAAAAATCATGCTTGGTTCTATGCTCATTCAAGCATCCAGTTATCGGGATTTATTATCGGATTATCGGGCATTATCGCAGGACTTATTTTAAATGGTCGTCTAGATGTCAATGTTGCCAAACACAAAGCCATTGGTCTCATCATTGTCACATTGGGTTGTTTACAGGTTTGTGCGTTATTTGTTTTTGTATACTTCACTACTTGTTTTACTACATATGCAAATTTCTCTACGCGTTATTTGACATTGTCGAAAGACTTATTTCGTTCATTGGGCGGGTTATTCGAATTATGACAACCTTATGGAAGATCTTGACTTATATGAAACTAGCTCTTTGTAAAAGATAAACATTAAGCCGAATTCTTATTGTTTCCTAGGTTATTGCTGTTTTGATCCGGCCAAGTAAGGATACAAAGGTGAGGAAGTATTGGAATTGGTATCATCACAATGTAGGACGAGTCTTGATAATATTAGCAGCTGTCAACGTTTTCTACGGCATCTATTTGGCACATGCAGGAAGTGAATGGAACGTTACTTATGGAGTATTTCTTGGTATAATTGTTACCGTTGCTCTTAGTTTAGAGTTGAGGTGGTTAAGTGAAGAAGACTAAAGCATCTCCCTTTTCAGACTTACTAGTTCTTTGTTGTTATACATATATATACTTGTCGCACTAGACCTCATTTTTTTGTATTATATGTTAAGTATTATCTATGTTTTTTTGTCATATTTGCATCTTAGCATGTTTGATATGTAACATGTTTTTTGAGTTGCCAAGTGGTAGGTGGGAATTAGAATGAAAGAAGATTTACAAACATTTGCCAAACTTTAATACAAGGACCGAATATACTCGCCATTTACAAATACATATAGAGAAATGTTTAATATAGTTCATACTTAATTAATAGTCCTGAGGGACTAATTTTAACCTTTGGATCAGCCTCATCAATGGTCCAGATTGAAATTTAAAATTTTGGACGGAGTGACATTTTCATAATTCACATGTGATGTTTTTACAATCACATGTGATTGTATACTGAATCACTTGTGATTGAATATTAAAATTTCAGGACTATGTTTTTTATATGGACTATATTGAACACAACTCTAGAAATACATACAATATACAACAATCCATATACCAACTTAAACTATTCCACTTACATTTATGTGATGACACCCCTTCAAAATCAATTCCTTTTCAATGTAATATTTATAAAATTTCGTAGGACCTATCTTGAAATTATAAGTGGACTGTCCTTGCATTGAGTTTTTAGGGATTCCTTTTGTAAAGCTCTCCCATTGATATCCAGTTGTTAGTAACTTTATCCACTTGAACTGATATTGAGTTATAGTATCTGTAATACTCGTACCCATTAACATAAATGTAACTATTTAACATTTAGAAAATAATAAAAGATGGTCTTAATTACATATGCATTAATGGGCTTTAAAGGGGCTTATTGGAGTGTTGGACTCACACAAGGGTATAAATACCCCAAATAGGGCACAAATCCCTAGAATTTTTGCATAGTACCTGCATTTTGTAGTCTTGGTGCTTTTTGGTTTTTGCGTGAGTGTGGAAGCTGAAGGAGAAGTTTTCGATTTTTCAATCAAAACGATGTTGTGATCCTACATCGGCCAAAAAGTAATTTGGTTGGTGGCTTATAAGTCTAGGTGTCCCCTCCCCCTACAAGCTAGCTTTTGGGGGTGAGTTATACACTTGGGTTTATGGCATGATTCGAGCCTAGTATGGGATGGGTTCGTATCAATTGGTATCAGAGCCATCCCCATCTTGTAAGGTTCCAACACTCGGAGTGGTGGCCTACGGAGTGGTGGCTTGATCCCGTAAAAGAAGGGTGTCAACCGTGACCAACGTAGCCGTGACCAACGAGGACTTGGAGTGGTGACCTATGGAGTGGTGGCTTGGACCCGAAAAGAGGGGTGCCAACCGTGACCAACATAGTCGTGACCAACGAGGACGTTGGTCCTTCAAGCGTGGGGTATTGTTATGATCCCACATCGGCCAAAAAGTAATTTGGTTGGTGGCTTATAAGTCTAGGTGTCCTCTCCCCCTACAAGCTAGCTTTTGGGGGTGAGTTCTACACTTGGGTTTATGGCATGATTCGAGCCTAGTATGGGATGGGTTCGTATCAAACGATCGAAAATTATTGAAAAGGCCAAGCGTAGGGGGAGTTGCATGGGATACCGCCACTTAAAGCAGTACTAAGAATGTGATTTATCTTTGTAAAATGTTCCGAAGAAAGCGCTCAGTAATCACGAGGTTTTCAAGCAAGCCGAAATAATTTACTTATATATCACATTATAGAAATAGAACAAACGTTTCTCCTTCTGAATGTGGCGAAGCGAGCTCAGTTACCGGGAGGAATCCTCATAAGGTAATCAATTCCTAATATTAGCATTCACTACATATAATACCTTCCACTTTCTAGATGAGACTTGATTGAGTCTTAATGGTTTTTGGAACGGATATGTATGTGTTCGAAAAACACTTTTATGGCCGAGAACAATAAAAGGGGTTTTAGATTGTTTGATACTCGATGGTAATGGAACTGATGGGTGAGGAATGGCTAAAATGCAGTTAGGGATCTTTAGAAATTAGAATGAAGTTAATCGATTAAGATTTTGGGAGGTTTTGATTCTCAAAGTATGCGACTTTAATAAACAAAATTGTAATTGTTCTTGAGCCTATGTAAGTTGTAAATCTCCTAGCATAAGGAACATATAAATCGCAAATCATGTATAAACATGTGTATGATCAATCGCAAATTAGAGGAAAGGGGTTGAGTCTCCTAGTGAGATCCCCCCAATCACATTTTATAATCACAAATTAGGTTGAGGAAAAATCGTAAATCGCAAATTGTGTGTGTACTCACAATCGCAACTTGGTGATGTATGCCAATGGTAAATTAGTCCGAGTGTACGAATTGTAAATTATACATGTATATGTAAACAAATTGTAAATCAGGTTGTAGTAAGAATCGTGAATTCCTCCTTAAGGCCAAATCGCAAATTGTAAATGTGAAATTTCCAAATCGCAAATTAGCATATGCGTTGGTATCAACTGAAAAGTTGGTGGGTTGAGTCCGTTGGTGGATTCCCCGAATTGTAAATTGGTTGTTAACCAT
This sequence comes from Pulicaria dysenterica, assembly GCA_947179395.2. NCBI lineage: Eukaryota > Viridiplantae > Streptophyta > Magnoliopsida > Asterales > Asteraceae > Pulicaria > Pulicaria dysenterica. The sequence goes on along the minus strand of OX359291.1, from coordinate 68,094,735 downwards.
GAATCAAAAAATAGATGATCAAGTTGAATCACAAATCAAATTTTGTGAGAATCACATATTAAGAGGGGTAGTAGTGAATTGCGATTCACGAATCACAGTTTATGTGGAATCGCAAATTGAATGAAAGAGTGATCGAATCGAAATTCTAAGCTAGTAATAGAATACAATTCATGATTTAGAACCCGGTGATTTATTTAGTGCAATCGTGTTTGTAGGTTTCTGCTGACAGACTGGTCAACCCTACCGTTGAGTTGTAATATTGTGATCATTGTGTTGCTAATCAGGTGAGGTCTCGTGTGGACTACGACAATGCGATGACGTGACAAAATTTCTTCCACTAGCATTTACAACTTTGATATTTTTATTTAAACAATGAATTTTATTTGAACCGTAAGTCATGTTTATAGGGCAGGTGGACATTTGTTGGAAACAAATATTACTACATATTTAATGTTTACATTACTGATTTACTTGATTTATTATAATATTTTTTTGAGGTGTTACAGGATTAAATCTCTTAATTCTCATAATCAAAGTAATGATTTCTACTAAAAATCAGTGATAAACCATACGATTGAACTATTGTACCATGAGCTGCAAAGTATGTACTAGTGTATCCTCAATGGGATTTCAATAGTATCAAGAGCTTACATAAAGATTTAAAAGGTACCCTAGTTTTGTTGAAGAAAATAGCAAGAAAACATAGTCCCATCAAGATCCTTTAGACAACAATCACGTGTTTTTTTAAATGCATAGATCATATTAGTAATTTTGCAAGTGTAAAGTATTTTCACTCTATAAAACATCTTATGAACTATAACTTTATACTAGTTGTAAAACATACATATTTGATTATCTTATAGTAAAAATCTTCTTATTGCATATGAGTATTAATATCGACCAACCCTGTAACCAATAGATACCTATTTTGATCTGTCATTGTACAATTCTGATCAACCCATATTGTTGCATCACATAAGTTGGACTGCTAGTCAAGTCTTGATCCTGAATTTACCACTGTATAATACCAAGTAACAATAATATATATAGTTGAATATGCAATGGAAACAACAACAAAAAAATCTACAAAAGTTTCCTTGTGGAACATACAACAAAATCAAGCAACAAATAAATAAAAGTAGAATTATACATTTCCATTGCGTATGAAACTGAGACTGTTTTTAAAAACCAAATAGCTTCCTTCTATTGATAAACCTCACCAAGGAATTTACATGCTCCTTGAAGGTGCTACCCTTCTTTAACTCTCGAGAACAAGAACACAAAACTCACCCTAGATAATGTGTGAGTTATGATTTGTTTTTCACGTACCAAATCTACCGGAAAATCTGTATGAAACTTCCAATGAGTTCCGGTTTAACTAAGCTTCCAATTCCATGAATTAATAAACAAAGTTTTCTTTCTGATCTGTAGCACACGTCCGTGCTTGGTTAGGCACATGATCGTGAGTCACAATTCCTAAGCATGTCCATACCTCACTGTCATACTTGTTCACACAACCTTATAAGAAGCACACTATCAATAAACATGATGATGCTTACTGAAACATCGTATTCAAGTTTTATCTGAAAAATTACGTTTAATGATATCTTAGGCATGTGTTTAGTTATTACTATAAGTTACTTGATTTCGAAACACTTCAAAAATTAAAAATATATTGTTTGTAATTTACTTTTTTTACATAAAAAGATGTTGAATACCAAATCCAAAATCCCCTCGGCTCACCAGGACAAATAGACAATGAATAAAACTCAAATTAAACCCAGTAAAGGAGTATCAATACCCAAGAGACGGAGGATCGAAGAAAAGAAACACGCCGTGAAATCAACGGCCGTCAACTGCCACCGCCACCGCCACCTCTACCTCCGTCGTCCCCAACCCTAAAGCTACTCGATCCTCGATTCCTTTGCTCTTTCTTGAAGATCTGGGATCTATATCAGTAGCTTTCTAGTATACATACATATCATTGAACTTCACCAGCAATCATCGTCTCAGTTATTTGAGATCCACATCATTGTTGTCAGATCTGTTGGATCAAATGGATGATTTTGGTATTTTAGCTAGAGATTTCGGTTTTAGGCCCCAGGGAAAATCTGCTCCGATGAAATCCGACGGTGGAGATTTCCGGAGCCGACAACCATCGTCGTCAACGCCGTTTGCTGCTGATGAGAATCAAATATTTAACGACGTTTTTGGCGGTCCGCCAAAATTCTCCAGCACCAACTCTAGGTCAATACCGGCCATGTCAGATATTGATTACGATTCGATTTTCAAGAACTCGTCATCGACGAATAATAACGAAACTAAAAGCAAATCTATGTCTTCAAATTTGCCGGTTTACGATAAGCCGGTTTATGATGACGACATTTTTGATGGATTGCCGGGGATGAAGACTAAATCTATGCATTCTGCTTCAGCGAGATACGAGGATAATATTTTTGCTTCGATGGCTGCATCGCCGCCTAAAAGGAGTGAAAAGAGTGATCATTTTGATGATCTACTAGGGAATCTGGGTCGACCGGAGAAGGTGGAGCCATCCGAGCACAAGGCGACCACGAATTCAAGGGGTTTAGATGATTTACTTCCTGGCTTTGGAAGCGGTGGTCCTGCATCCCGAAGCAGGTATTGTACATTGTTTTAGCTGCGATTTAGTTGTTTCGTTTCTGTGTATATGGAGAAGTACATCGCTGCATATTGACCGATTAGTTTATTTTGAGCACAGGAAGCATGATCACTAATAGTAGAAGAATTTAGTTGGTTTTTGGTGTTTTGAATTAGTAAAAATACTAAATACGCGTTATAGCTAGCTTTTCGTATGTACCAAGATAAAAATGAAACTAATAACTAATAAGTTGTTCTATGTAAATTTATTTGTATGAGTATGTGCATTAACTCTACTACTCTAGAAAAGTAGAATAATTGGGTCACAGTTAATTTCAAACATAATTGTTTGCATCCTGCCTTAATGCCCACCCAGAAAGCAAACACATTGTCAGTGTTGAAAGAATTGCTTGGAAATTAGTTAATTAGGTAAGGATTCTAAACCACGTGAAGATGCGGTTGTCCAATGACGCACATTTCACTTTTGATGTTTGGAACGCTTTATTAGGACTATATTAAACGATTGTGGAAGAATAACTGGTTCATGGGATCTCACTATATCTTTCAAGCTGTATATGCTATGTTTTATTTGTGAGGTAGTTTCTTTCTACACGTACCTCACATAACTTGAGATGATAATGAGCACATATATAGATGCACAAGTTACTGCTTTCATGTTCATATTCCCTCATCTCTTTAGACTTGTGTGTTTTTGGCAAGGAGAATATGTGAACCTACTTTAAAATATATTAAGATGGTGAAAATAGAATGAGATGAGAAGTGAGCACATGCAAGATTGTATATGTTGATGTATACAATCTCACTTTTTCAAGATGTATATTACTTTATTCTACATGTTATTTCTGGGGTAGGTTCTTTCTACAAGTACCTCACATAATTTGGGACGACAAGAAGCACATAGATAGATATACAAGTTACTGCTTTCATGTTAACGTCCTCTCATCCCTTTAGACTCATGTATTTTGGCCGGGGAAATAATACCAATCTACTTTTAAATATATTAAGACGGTGAAGATAGAATGAGATGAAAACTGTGCACATGTGAAATTGTATTTATCATTTATCAACATGAAGATATTTAAGGGATTAAACTCTTGTGTGAATTGTGATTGGAACTGGATGTTTGCCAAGAGATCGCTCAATGACATAGGATGGCAGATGTACCTAGAAACTGACTGACTTGATGTTGTTTATGATAAAACACATTAAAAAATAAGATGTTTAAACATTTCGTTACTGTTTACTGAAAGGCCCAATTTAATAGATATAATACATATACCCTTCTACAATTTCTTCTGCTTTCTAGAAAAGTACATGTAAATGAAATTTATGGGTAGCTTTGTATGGCTGAAAGCCGATTAAACTGCTTGTCTATAATATTGTTTTTTTCTCACAGATCGAATTCAGAGTCAGTGCCAGTGTCAACTGGCAACAACACAAAGAAAACTTCTAATCCAATGGATGATCCATTTGTGGTTCTAGGGTCTAAATCAACCCCTGTTACTTCATCCCAGGGTGTTTTCATTGATCCACTTGAAACAATTAACAAGGATAGTAAATCTGGGGGCACAAATGCTGGAGGATCGTCAGTAAATAAAGGTATGTTTGATGACATAGACCCACTTCATGGATTTGGTAAGCCTGCACCTGCATTCCAAAGTGACACTAGTAAAAAAGGAAAGGATCAGAGCCCTTCTAAAGAAGGGTCGGGTTTCAACAGCTTTCAAAGTTCAACTCGTAGAGAGCCAACAGAGAAATCTTCTTCTAGATATTCTGAGAGCCAAGGTTTTAAAGAAACTCAGCAACCTGTCTATGACATGCCAACTATTCCTAAGAATTCTCAGAGACCCTTTGATCGAGCCACTTCTCCACCATTATATACTGACAAAAATTTTCAAGCAGACACGTCTCCCTCATCAGAAGAACATGTGCAGCCAGGTGATAATGATATATGGCTCACTGTTTCAGAGATACCTCTGTTCACACAACCTACCAGAGCTCCACCACCTTCAAGACCACCACCCCCTCCAATGCCAAGGCATGCTTCAAAGTCTGGAAGAGGAAGCTCTACTTCAAAAACCAAAAAATTTGGGAATGATTACTCTGCTTCCCCAAGTTCTGCTAAATACTATAAAAGTTCTAACCCATTCCAACCTGCAGCCAAGAGTCCTATGGCTTCTCCATTAGACGAGTTTGAGAATTTTGGCATGGGTGGGACACATGATAATGGTGAGAACAATTCCGATGCCCAATATGGTGAAGAGTTTGATTCAAACTCAGCTGCTGCTGCTGCAATGAAAGATGCTATGGACCGGGCTGAGGCTAAATTTAGGCATGCTAAGGAAGTAAGGGAAAGAGAGAACGTCAAAGCTTCTAGAAACAAAGAATCCGTAAAACCACAGAGAGATGAAATGTCTGCAGAAGAAGAATCAAACCGGGAAAAGCAAGAACGTGAGCGTCAAGAAAGAGAGAAGGAAGAACAAGATAGACTTGAAAAGCAGAGGATGAGAGAGATTGAAAGGGAAAAAGCTAGACAAGCTGTAGAGAGGGCTACTAGGGAAGCTCGTGAAAGAGCAGCAGCTGAGGCACGTGAGAGAGCGGCTGCTGATGCTCGTGTAAAGGTTGAGAGGGCTGCGGTTCAGAGAGCACAAGCTGAGGCCCGTGAAAGGGCAGCTATTGATGCAAAAGAAAGAGCAGAACGTGCTGCTGCAGAAGCCAGAGAACGGGCTTCAGTGGAAGCCAGTGAAAGAGCTGCTGCAGAAGCGAGGGAGAAAGCGGCACGGGAGAAAGCTGCTGTTGCAAGAGCTGAAGCAGATGCAAGACGTAGAGCAGAACGTGCTGCTGTTGACAGGGTTGCTGCTGAGGCTCGAGAGAGAGCTGCGGCAGAAGCTCGAGATCGGGCTGCGGCTGCTGCTGCTGCAAAGATGAACCAACAAAAGAATGATAATGACCTTGAATCCTTCTTCAGTACCCGACCAAGTAGTGCACCGAGACCCAGGGCAACTTCTTCTGTGAGTAGTAAATTTTGAATAGTTTATTATAAATATTCTTGATATGGTTTAAAAGTTTCTATTTATAAATCTTTTTGGCGGTGTTTTATCTGCATTGCAGGACCCTGCACCTGATCCACTATCCCAGAACAGACGAGGACAGGAAGGGTCCCAAAGAACTTCCACGACAGGAGTATCCTCAAATATTAGGAAAGCATCTTCTACCACTAATATTGTTGATGATCTTAGTTCAATATTTGGAGGTATCTTCTATTTATATTACTTTTGATAGAATCTGACTTCTACTCTTGTCTTTACTATTCGTTAATTATTCTTTTCCTTTTAAAAAAGCTGCCCCTTCATCTACTGGAGAGTTTCAAAATGTCGAAGGTGAAACAGAGGAAAGACGGAGAGCTAGGCTGGAAAGACACCAACGCACTCAGGAGCGAGCGGTATGTGATTTTGGAGTATTCAAAATGAATTGGTTCATCTATGTGAGTGATATAGTCCAAATTGAAATGGTTTATGCCTTTTGTTCTGATTATTGACGCTTATGCATAGGCCAAAGCACTGGCAGAAAAGAATAATCGTGATCTTCAATCTCAGAGAGAACAGGAAGAAAGACATGTGAGTATTATGCTTCTTTTTCTCTTTTTCTTGAATTATGTACTACAACGATCTTTGCCTTGCATACATGTCATCTGCATTGCTTCAATTTTGAGTACGGGCATTACTTTTCTAGTAACTATTTTTTATTTCTAACATGAAATATTGGAATATTAAACGATGTTTCATATTCTACATCTTGACTGGCAGCATATTACAGGATTTCTCTTTCAGACTGTTTACTTAAATGTATTTTCATATCAAACTCGAGTTAGTAAGAAGCATGCTGTGGATGTCTGTCTTTCTTATTGACTCTAATATATCTCACCCATATTGATTTATAGCTCATAGAACTATTTTTCAATGCACACTTTCTGATTCCGGTATGCTTTGTGGGATATTAATCTGTATATCTGTATGTATCCATGCATGTGAACTCATCACCTGCCATCACATGCCAAAAAGCATGCATATATGGCATCTCTAATATTTTGTGGGCTTTTTTCTTTTCCCCTCTGTATTATTGGATATTCAGTCTTTGCTTAAAAAGTTCTTTGCCATATCCTTTTGTTTTCATTTCAGAGGATCTCTGAAACTCTAGATATTGAAATCAAGCGTTGGGCTGCTGGAAAAGAAGGAAATTTGCGTGCACTGCTATCAACATTACAATATGTATGTCTCAGTATATCTTCATTACTTTATTATAATTTTGGGCCCACTTAATTTGCTCAGTATCTCCCTCCATTCTAACAAATGTCCAACATATTCTTTTTTGGGCTGTCCCAAAATACAATATTGTTTTTGTGGAAAAATTACTATGAAAAGTTACCTGCTTGCACAATGACAATAATATCATAAATTGCTACCGAAACAATTGGCATGCTGAGGCTCCTTTTTTTCCACCTATATGCTCATTCTTTTATTGATTGATTATTAGGTGTTATGGCCTGGATGCGGTTGGCAGCCTGTTTCATTGACTGATTTAATCACTGGTGCCAACGTGAAAAAGGCTTATAGAAAGGCAACTTTGTGCATACATCCTGACAAGGTGCAGCAAAAAGGAGCTAATCTTCAACAGAAATATGTTGCTGAAAAGGTGTTTGATTTACTTAAGGTACATACGCATACTCCCATTTTGTATCTTAATCATTGAAGTAGCCATTCAACAAAAAGTAGAAACTCGTAAAAAAGTATATTTCTCATATTAGTTTTATACACCTTTAATGCCTTTCAAAGTTCATGTGGGTCTTTTATTTCCAGGAATGTTTAATAAATACCATCCATACTTTAGTGTTCTTTTTTTGTCTAGATGTTAAATGGCTTGGATGTTAACAGGACAGAATTTGTGCGGGTCATTATAAAGTATAACCAAATGGATTAGGTCATTTAGGTTAGGTCAGGTTGACCCCCCCCCCCCCCCCCCCCCAAAAAAAAAAAAAAAAAAAAAAAAAACACGCACACACACATATGTATAGTTTAGAAAAAAGTAAAGTAACACCCAATACCGTTATCCACGGGTTATGGGTCCCAATACCGTTTGCACGGTGTATGGGGGAGGTTGAGATGTAGACACCCATACCTCTACCTATGGTAGAGAGGATGCTTCCAGTTCTACTAAATGTAGAAAAGGACCTCCGGCCTTGCAAGGAGTGAGGATCGAACCCTTGACCTCTGTCTCCAGAGGCAAGGGTGATAACCACTTGATCCAACCTTGCTTGTTGAACACATATGTATAATTTGTGTTTACTAATAACCCTATATTGCTTGCAATGCTGAAATTTGCTTATATTATTAGAAATAATAATTTATAGTGTCAAAACTCAAGTATTAAACTAATTAGAATGTTGACATAATGGGTCAAAGTTTCCTAAATTATTTACTCCAAAAAGACTGGAGATATTGTGGAACAAAACATGTGCTGGTCAGGTTCATTTAAGAAATTGTGATGTTTCCATCCTTGAGATATTTTCAATCTAAATAACGCTTTCACCCATCCCACCAGTATAATTAATAAATGATTTTGGAGCGTTTCCTGTTTCCATTATTTTACCTGTATTGAAAAATATCATTGTTCTAGGCTTCTAGCACATTTACAATTTTGAGTTTGATTAAATAGGAGGCTTGGAACAAGTTTAATTCAGAGGAGCTCTTTTAAGTGGTATGATGATGATTCTTTAATTTATGAAGACACGTCTACAAAGAAAAATATTGTTGTGGGAAAAGATATGAACAGGATGTCCGTATATTACATATATAGACTCCCCTCACATTCCATAAAGCAACGATTTCATATGAACTCCAGAGGTAATGATGATCGGGTAATCAGATTTTTATGTTGGTGTATATTAGTGACGTATTATTATTGCCAAGGGACGAATCACGGATATGTGTGGAAGGTGGGAAATGATATTTGTTGATGTAGAGTAAGATTGTTGCATCAATCATTCTATTACATGGATGATGATTGCAGTCTGCAAATTCTTTTGCCTTTTTTTGTATGTAAATCCTTTTTCAGGAGCAAGAATGGTCTATTCTAGAGCAATGCATGATACTAGTTTATTATGCACTGCTTCAGATATGGCTGTTGTAGCTTTTCAAAAAGTGGTACATTGTTTTAACTTTGTCAATTTTGACATCTTTTGTTGAGCTTCTTGTGTTTAATATAATGGAAAACTGTTACAGGTTTCTGAAAACTTATTCGAGATAAACGTTTACATACTCTTCTTGGATTTCAATTTCTATTCCAAGTGTCTGATTATTTTCTTAGTGGTTCACTTCATTTGTGTTATTGAGGTTGCCAGCGTTTTTGAGCTAAACCTTTCATTATACTGTACTTAAGTTTTCGTTCATATTGAGTTATTTGATGCATCTTATGTTGTATGATGAATGCGAGTCAACCAAATTACATGATATGCTACTTAATAGTCATTGATAAGTAAATGGATTATAATTGCATCTCTAGTATGTTTTGAATGACCAAGTTTACCATCTCTTGGTTAAATTTGTAGCTTAGACGCGGCTAAGTTCAACATCTTTAGGCTGACAACCACACTCATAGCGTAGCGAGGTTAGAAAGTGGTTGTCGTCTTTCTAAAGCTACACTTTCACAAATTTGTTACAAAAAGGTTACTAGAGTACTAGTTAGCGCAAAGGAACAGGATATAGTGCTTAATTTTAAGAAGTTTAGAATATAAAATGACAAGCAAATGTTGGACCGGTTTGACAACTTCAATGGCAAGTAATGTTGAGATATGATCTGAAATGGCTTGAAAGATATTTGAAACTAAAAATTTGAGGTAATCGGTGTGGGGCCTCCAATGTTGCTTGGCGTGGAGCAGTGGTCTTCAGCCCAAAGTTTGTTTTTGATATGATGTGAGTTTGTTGTTTTCTAATTATGTTAATTAGGGTTTTCCTAATTAGAAATTAGGGCTTCTTGCTTAGTTATAAATATCAAGTCTGAGGTTTAGTCATATGTACCTATAACACTCGAATTTAATAAAGAAATCTCTGTTACTGTCCGTGGACGTAAGTCATAACTATGACCAAACCACGTTATAGTTTGTTTTACTTGTCTTGTTTGTTATCTGTATTCTTTTACGCTAGTTCAAGTGGTTTTTAAAAAACAGGTTACTGTCATGTCCTTCGAGTTGAACCGGCTGATGCAATTTGGTTTTTACCGTGAGTGTATGAAAACGAAAAATATCATTAGCAAGAGAACATCAACATTAGGTTATTAGGTCTTTCAAGTATTAAGCAAGTAGGCTACCAAAATGGTTCCATTGATTAGTGGGTCAATAACATGTTGGCATACAATAATACATCAAAAATAACTTTAACCAGAAACTGTCTTGAGGAGCAAAATTAGCAAGTCAGTTTTGGTCAAGTCTGGCTTATATTAAAACAGGACTTGATCTACTCTCCTTAAATTTCTGGACCATGTTGTAAGCCTGCATATAGTCAACCAAGGCTCATAAGAAACAAAGATAACCACATGGTAATAAAGGAGATGAGACAATTTTAAGTTCAAAGCCATGAAACTTTTACCTTTCTAACTCCAGTGGATAATCCCATGCTTCCAAGAATTTCAGTATCGACATATTTATAAGTCACTAGTCCATTGTCTCTTTTTCTATACAAATCTATACCCAAGAATAAACAAAGTTAGTTTAGACAAGTAAAATGTAAGCCCATTGGTACACTAAGGTGTTGTTTGTTTTCGAAAACATAAATGTCTTATGTCTTATTTCATGTCTTCAGGAGAAGATGTGGTTCAAAATAAGCAAAAATAAGACAGCATAAGGTCTTATGTCTACGAAAAAACAAACAAGCTTCGCAGACGTTTCTTTAAAATAAGACCTTATTTGAAATAACAAACAAAGCCTAAGTAGAAGATATGTCGATTTTTTTCTCTTGCTATAGTAAAGTGTATAATTCTCGCCCCTAATAGTAGGTCAAACGGTCGTATACTTTTAGGCAGAAAAAGAACGGGTATAATACCTTGTGAACGTAGAACCAATAGCTCAATATACATCTTAAGACGAATGTGTGTGAAGATATGGACATACACCCCTACTTCTTCTCGTGCAACGACATTACACGAACTATTAACATTTAGACCAAACTGATTTTCCAAAAAATTATCGACAGCTTGCCTCCTTGTAACCAAATCGGCTTCTCCTTCTAAAGAAACAGATGGAAACTCCCAAAGACCAGCAAGTAAACCTTCTTCTGGTCTCTTGACAAGTAGAAACTTACTTGCAGAATCAGGTGTACCTTGTTCACTTTCTAGTATTTCAACAACACTAACAGCAGAAAAGTCGCGCCTTTGTCTCACCTTTGCCACTTTAGTCGGGTAATCAGTAACAAGAGTTGATGGGTTATGTTTGGACTCTGAAAGTGCACCACACTGAGCAGACACAGGACAGGATAAACACGAAGGGCTTGAGAGTGTACATAATGTAGCACCAAGTTCCATAAGAGCCTGGTTGAAATCTCCAGGCCTAAGACGGTCCACTAGTTGCCCTGCTAGTTTCCTGTCAAAAGAACATCATATATATTTATCTTTGGTATCAGGGAAACCGAAGCCGAGCTATCTTTGGTGATCTAGCCCTGATTCATGTATTTCGCCTTAGTTTAAGGGAATGTGACGAATAGTAAGGGGTTGTTTGTTAAAACAGAATGATTAAGCACTGAATGATTTTGTGGTCTGAAACTCTGAATAATTCAAAGTCTCTAAATGAATTTGCCTCTGAATGTGACATGTTGTTTGATAAAGATTCTGAATGAACAATTTGAATGATGCAAATAATCATTTTAAATCTGATAGTGATATATTACATTATAAGATATGATTGTTTGACAAGACAACGTGTGAAAGAAAGAGTATTAGGGTAAAATACTTTGTACTTAATGATTCAGAATGCACTTGAAGGTAGAATGATTCAGCAACACTATGCTGAATTATTCAGCACAGTCTTCATTCAGAGGCAGCAACCAAACATGCTGAATGATTCAGCATTCAGCGCTGAATGGTTCCATTAAGCAGCAAACAAACTGCCCCTAAAAAAAGAAAAACTCACCAGATGTTCTTGACAGTTGCGGTGTCTTTTGGATTTGCAGTTATCGTCTTTAATCTAGCAATCACCCTAATAACATTTCCATCAACCACAGGCACTGCCTACATTACAGAAATGTGTTAGAATAATAATTCTTTTGAAAATTTAAAATAAAAAGATAGATAAATAAAATAAACAGTTATCATCATCATCATCATCATCATCCATGGCTGCAAAAACTGGTCACCTCATTGAATGCTATAGAGGCAATTGCACCAGCTGTGTATTCTCCTATTCCTTTAACCTTTCGTAGATCATTCACTGATCTAGGAAATCGACCTCCTTCTTCAACAATCATTTTTGCTCCCTAACACAATACAGTAATCTCAAAATACTTGAATAATCGAACGCCAAATTCCATAGGTGGTTTGTTTAGTTCACTATGAGCTTATAAGTTCGGCTTATTTTCTCATTGTAAATCATAGTAAGCTCTTAAGTCACAGGAAATAAGCCGAAAAAGATAGACTTTAGTCGGGTTTATAAGTCTTTAATAAGCTAAATCAAACACCTTAAAATCATACCAACCTCCAACAAGAACCTTGCCCTTCTGTAATAACCCAATCCTGCCCACAACTCATTAACCTCCTGCAGAAAAGATTCACAATAATTTAACCCTAATTAACTAGAGGAAACCTATAATTGAAGATGAAAGTGAGAATTATTACCTCAATAGAAGCTTGAGCTAGGTGATGAACAGTCGGCCATTTCTCCATCCATCGATTGAAATAGTTAATAACAGTTTGAACCCTTGTTTGTTGAAGCATGATTTCTGAAACCCACACAGCATATGCTTTTCTATCCAACTCATTATCATCAGTTGCTTCACCGTCGTTGATTCTCCGCCACGGAAGGTCTCTCTGGTTAACATCGTACCATTTCAATAACGATGCCCTAATTTCCTCAACTTCATCTTCCCTAAATTGATAATCTTCGATATCGATAGGCATAGCAGGAGCTGGTTCAGGTTTAGATTTAGGTTTCGGTTCGCATAGCTTCCGTGTTCTTTTCTTGGATTTGGTGATGGTATCTGCAACGGCAGGAGTGGTGTTCTTGGGTTTCTTCTTCATGGCCTGGAAGTAAAAACCTGGTTTGAGGATGATTGTGGAGCTCAAATGGAGGGTGACTTTCCCGCTCCAGTGGAGGTTTTGAATTGGCAATAACTCATCTTCCCTTGATTGATAATTTTCAGACGACGTTGTTGTAATGCCATATGGACGCCATTAGTAATGAAAGGAAAAACCGAAATAAAAAAAAAAACGAAAAATGAAGGTTTTTAGTTTTCAAATTTCCAAAAGTTATTTTGTTCGGTTCGGTGTGATTTTTAAATATTTAAAAAACTACAAAAATGAACCCAACCGTTTCAAGAGGCAGTGTTGCAAAAAATCAAATACTCTGTAATTTTCTTTCCATTTATATTAGAGTTCCATCAAATAGGTCAACACTAATTCAGATCTCCTTCGAAGTTGTGGCTTCGTTTGGTCATCGTACTACTCGATTGAGTTCATCTACATCATTTCATTTTGAGTCGACGGGTTCACTCTCGATTTTGTCTTTGTAGGAGGTTGACTTTGTAACTTTACAAGGTGAATCGATTGCTAATTGCTAATTGCTAATTCAATTTTTAGTTTACCAGTTGTTCATCTCGATTTCTAATTGTAAATATTGATTTAAAATTCATATCCATTCTAATTTAATATAGAAATCGATTTCTAATTGTTTATCTCGATTTCCAGGTTCTAGTTTTCTGAGTTATATGCAGTTCTATTGGATTTTGAGTTTGTTAGTTGTTCATCTTGATTTTCAGTTTTGCTTATTTCATATAGCGATTTGATTTAAGTTTTGATTTGTTTAAACTTTGTTTTTGAAGTTTAAACATGTGAAAAACATTATGTTTGTTCAATTGTAATGTTACAATATATATAGTTTGAATTAGGTATTGGTCATCTATACTTATTGTTGGTTGATTTGAAAGGCTAGAAACAAGGTGGTTCATGAAGGTTTAATGGAGTCCTTGCATCGTTTACTTGCACAAGGCCATAAGTACAGCGGTTATCCTATTTTTAGATATTATCAAAAGGAATTGTGAAAAGAAGGATTCAATAGTGTAATGGGTTCGCTCCCCTTGTGACTTCTTTCATGTGTGATCTTTGTTTTTGTTACTATAACACCGCGTTTCACGTGCTTAAAATTAGCGCCAATTTAAACTTTTAAAACTTATTTATCAAAAGCTAGCAGCGGATAAAAACACCACTTACAAATTATCAGATAGTTATCTGACTATTAAACATTTCAAATAACAGGTGTTACCACAACTAACAACCGACCATCGGATCACATGCATATAAATAACCATTAGTGTTCCACAATTTTAAACACTACAATTACCCACGAGTAATCCCAGCTCACCAGGCCATCAGTCACTAACCTGCGAAAAAGGAAAATCTTGCATCGTTAGCTACAACTAGCTAGTGAGCACCAATTTACACATAAGCATCAATAAGCATGCTATCATATCACAATACGGCACACAGAGCTAAGCTATCACATAGCGGTGTGCCGACATGTCAGCAGGATCATATTTTGCGAGGTAGCTAGCCTGGCTCAACGATCCAAGCTGGGGAATCAGTCACAACCAACCGCATCGGTGGGGGAGCAAAGAGCAGCCCACCATCACGTTTACCAGTTCCGGTTTACACCGAGAACCCCATTTCATAACCAGTTTCCGGCTTTCGCCGAGAACCCCATTACAATACCAGTTCCGGCTTACGCCAAGAACCCCATCTTCGTCAAGGAACGGTGGCCTGCAGAGCCGTCACCAAGCGTATACACTCGGTGCCCGTTAATCCCCCACTTCCAGACCCTATCGGGCCCCCAGGGACCAGCCTACGCGGCTGACCTTAACCAATCTCCAGGAACTATGAATACATTTCCCCAATTTGTCCGGACTTAACATAACAACACATAACCGATCCAATAAGGATCCAATTGCATGCATAATTTAACACTCTAACACAGCTGATCCAATCAGGATCCAATTACTTGCGCAATACAATAATCTAACGTAGCTGATCCAATCAGGATCTAATTACATACCCATACACATTACCACATTAGCTTCTGCTCATACTTGATGAGCAGAATACAAACTACACTTTAAACATAGCATACAGTTGTCACATAAGTCATAACCCTACATGGGTCTATCTCGTATTACTTCACTTATCTATCGTCACTACTATAGCCACATAACACGTGTTATAGCACAACACGTCACTTCACCACTTACCTCGCACGTGCATACGCCACTATCACAATCACACGCCTTGATACACAACAGTTAGCCCTACTTATCGAGTCTCATGGGAAAACCGGTACTCACCTGCAGCCCTCGCTAAGCGGAAACGCCACTCGCGTCTTCCGGTTCCTCAGATATACCTAACACATTGCATACGCGCTTGGTTATCAGTTATACATAGTGCACCTAGGTCGAAACGCAAGTTAAACAAACTATCAACACAAAACAGTCTCCTACGGCCGCAGAGGACATGTCCTACGACCGTAGGACACATGCTAATCAATTCCTACGCCCGTAGGGCCTCTTTCCAACAAATCATGCTCTATGGCCGCAAGAACCAGTTCCTACGCCTGCAGAAGCTATTCTTTGGTGACCTACGACCGTAAGTTACGTACCTACGCCGGTAGACCTTGTTCCATCGTCCGTAGACGGTAAACCACACAAAAACACCTCCTACGGCCGCAGAGACCCTGCCTACGGCCGCAGAAGACACAACATGCCTCCTACGGCAGTAGGGAATAGGTCCTACGCCCGTAGGAAGGTCACGAACAGCAGACCTTCGTCCCTGTTTCGACACAGCTTCTGTAAGAAGCGTTTTTAACATATGAACGACCCAAATTCTCAGTTTCAATCATACACACACTCTACTAAACATCACTTGAAGCTTATATACTCTTCAAACATCAAAACCCATTACTATTACTCAATTTACACCATTAATTTGGTGTATTTCTTCATAACCTCAAAACTAGGTTTGCAAAGAAGAATACTTACAAAGATGATGAATATGAGTCTCAAGAACAGATTATCCACTTGATTTCAGCTTCTAATCTTCCTTGCAACAGATTTCCTCAATCAAAGTTGAGAGGATATGAGTGTGTGTGTGTAAAATCGTATGTTTGTGTGTGTTAGTATGTGTTTGGGTGAAGGCAGGGGATAAGATCCCTTAGAACCGCCTTTGGTCACCTTTAATTAAACACAGGGTATTTTGTCCCCCTTTTCAACTTACAATTTGTCACCCGCTAACCCGTTTCAACTAACGGGGATATCTACGGAATCATTACACGAAACCGTTTAATATTATATCACTTTTAAACGCGTTTGTCACTTTTCATATAATCACTCTAATTAATGCATAACATGCGCTAACAACTTAAAACACACTAATTTAAATCATTTAAAGTCACAGTACAACTATTTAAGCACAAGGTACAAGCCTACACAACTAGGCCCAATTTCAGGATGTTACAGTTATGCTAGCTCCTTGCTAGTATTTAATATTTAAATTTTGTGTTACTATTAAAGGAAGATGACACACATCTTGCTGTTATTAATATAACTCCAATCCTATTTAATTTCACTACTTAGTTGTACGCCTAAAGGGTCGAATACAATTAGAAAAAGATCTGGACATCATGGTTTTGGGTTTTGGAACCTAAATAAAATAAGTATTTGGTGTTTGTCAACAAATATATAATTGAATATGTATTAAAGACATACATGCTTGATGGGAATTAACCCCGTTAAAATAGGGTTTTATACGGATACAATCTAATAATCCAAAAAACAAGTTCTAGGGTTTTGAATATCTCCTCTTTATCCCCACTTTCAATTCAAAGTCTCACAATTGATTTTGATTTCTCAACGATCGAGTGTTGATTTGCGAGCTCGTGGTTGAGAAGGTGATCATACTAATAGCACATATAAGAAGCTGTGTATACAAGCCTTTTAGAGGTGTAAAGTTGTGGACATTTATGGCCTCATCAGATAACTCAAAGCCTAAGGGTATAATTCTTGGTCACTCTTGTAGAGTAATGGTTAACTTGTTATTCAACTTGGATATCTCGCTATTGTAGGCTTGTGGGGTTCAAATTAAAAAATGATGGGCAATTAGTGGAGTTACCTATGAATCTTATTAAACACATTAGAAAGGTCGCAATCATCATATGGGACAACACTCAACAACTATATGGTAATTGATCAACATATGTTGTATGTTTGTTTTGTTTCGGTGTGTGTAGATTTGTTGATACTCAAATCTAAAGGGTCCATATCTTTACAACATTCTACAACTATCACAAAAAAACTAGAACTTCAAAAGGATCATCACGTCACATCACATTGTGAAATCAGTTTTGAAGATGATGAAGATTCCATCAACGTCCATGACGATGATGACCCTGAAAATCTACCTCGTGAACCTAAAAACGATAAGGTCATCCAACACTTGTCATGTATCAGTTTTTTTAACATACAAGTTTTTAATAACAATGTTATGCAAGGATGAATAAATACAATATGTTAAAGAAAGCGTATATTTCAACACAAAAATGTTGAAAGAAATACAAATTCTATCATATAACATATACAAACTAGCTGAAGTTGGTCAATAACTTATCGAAATGAGTACTTAAATTTTTTTTATAGAAAATATATGTAGTCTTTTAAATTTTTATAGCTATTTCTTTCGAATGTATTTTTTTTCGTTTCGTCCAATTCCGTTATTTAATCGAATTTTTGTATTTACTTATTATAAATTTAGAGTTAATTACAAAGATGGTCCTGTGGTCTTGCTCAAATTTCACATTTAGTCCTTTAAACTCGAAAATTACACTGGTAATCCTTATGGTTAACGTTTTGTTTCACTTTTAGTCCTTTAGACTAACTGGTGTTAAAGTTGACCATTAGTCAAGGGCTATTTCAGTCTTTTCCCACTTTATCCTTGTTACCAAACATGGTTTTTAATTTTATATTCTTTATAATTTTATTTATTATTTATTAGAGTTAATTACGTATTACCCTTCTTAATTCCAATTTTCCAAACAGTTTATTTATCACCACCACTGGATTCCTCGTCCACCACCACCCACCACCCACCACCACCCCGTTTACGAAAATGTTTGGAATCAATGAAAAACAAGAAACCCCCTAATCAGATCTGAACCTTAAACTCACCTGTTGATTTAAACCCATAATCAGATTCGAAACCCTAATCGACCTTCAATCATCGACATTTAATCATCTGAAACCCCTAGTCGTGCGGTGGTGGCCGGCGGCGGTTCAGATCTGTGGAGCGGCGGCGGCTTAGATCTGTGGTTCAGATATGTTTTTCAAGCACAGCGGCGACCTGTGGTACCCATCACGGTTCAGATCTGTAATAGAAAGCAACAATGGTGGTCTGAACTCATGGTCCGGCGGAGGTGGTGGTTTGAACTCCGACGGGTTTGACTACTTCAGATGGTGGCGGTGGTGGTTCTAACTCCGACGGGTTTGACTACTTCAGATGGTGACGGCGGCCCTAGGGTGGCGGTGGTGGTGGCCCGTCTAAGGTGGTGATGGTGGTTGTTGGAGACGGTGGTGACGACGGCTAGTATGGCGGTGGTGGTGGCCTGCTGATCGAAGTGAGAGAGAGCGCGCGGCGGAAGAGGACAGCGGCCCTAGGGTGGCGGTGGTGGTGGCCCGTCTAAGGTGGTGATGGTGGTTGTTCTTTTGGAGAGAAGAGAGAAGAGAGTAGAGAGATGAGAGAGAGAAGGGGAGGATGATATAAGGAGGGTTAAATTAAAAGGTGTTTGGTAACAAGATTTAGGGAAAAGGTTGTTTGGTAAAAGGTATAGAAGCAAATTAGTGTTTGGAAACTGTTTTAATAGTTATAACTTGTTTGGTAACAAAGATAAAATGGGAAAATGACTAAAATGCCCTTTGACTAATGGTCAACTTTAACACCAGTTAGGCTAAAGGACTAAAAGTGAAACAAAACGTTAACCATAAGAACTATCAGTGTAATTTTTAATTTTAAAGGACTAAATATGAAATTTAACGCAAACCACATGACCATCTTTGTAATTAACTCATAAATTTATGTATATGCTTTGTTTTATAAAAAATGTGAGGTAAAAAATAAGTCCTAACTAAAATTTGGTAAACCGTAACGGGAGTGTCACGTTTGCACGTGTTAACTCGACACCTTCCTTTCGGGGGCAAGGGTTTATATTTGTGGAAGGGTTTTTCTCTTTCAACCACCATCTCCATAGCCGCTCCTGCAAATCAAACAATTCTATTCTCTGCACATATACCTTTATTAATAATAATTTCTTCTTCCTTCTTCTTCTTCTTCTTCTTCTTCTTCGTCTTGCTCTAATTATTGGATTTAACCTTCCATTTCAAATTTTTCAATGACCGTCGTTCCTCCGCCTACAACATCTTCACCGGAAGCGATCAAGCCGGAGAAAGTAGATTACATGGATTTACCATGCCCTATTCCTTACGAAGAAATCCACCGCGAAGCTCTTAGTTAGTATCTCTCTTGCTAATCTCACTTGTTTGATTTCATTGATTTGTGAATAATTGTTCTGTATTTCTAAAATGTGATTTATTTTAACTGCTTCTCACTCTGTGATCATATCATTTCTAAGAAATGAATGTTTCTGTTGCTAATGTTGACAATTAGCGTTTTCCGGTTTGGGTCGTTGGTTGTTTTTTGTTTAATCAATAAGATACACGAGTCCTGATGAGCAGATCGTAAAGGAAATTAGTATCAAAGTTAAGAAAGTTAGGTTTTGGCAATTCGACAATCAGGTTATGAGTGCATTGTATTGAACATGGTGAACCTAGAAGATCGATAAATGAATGATCACATTGATCTTTGTTTCACTTACAAAGATAGAACATATAGTCATACAACAATTTTACCTTTTTTGCAAGCAAATTTATTGAACTGAAACTAGTTACTACATCTTTGTAGTGTCATTAAAGGCTGAATATTTTGAGGGAATGCGTGTTGATTTTACCAAGGGACTCAACCAAAGGTTCTCACTTAGTCACAGGTAACTAATTCCACACGACCTATACCTTCTTAATTGGTACAGGTTATCTTTGTTTTTCTATCTGATGAATATACCTTATAACTTTTCAGTATTGTCATGGGACCTACAGAACTTCCATCTCAATCTGCTGAAACAATTAAAGTTCCTACTGCAAACTATGAGTTTGGTGCAAACTTTATCGACCCAAAGGTAGAATATTTGTCACAAACCACCATTAAATATATGTATGTGACTATCAATCTAACTTTGATATTGTTGCTTCATGTGCTGAACTCCAAAGCTGATGCTTATTGGAAGGGTCTTGACTGATGGGCGGCTCCATGCTAGAGTGAAGTGTGACTTGTCTGAAAATCTTAGTATGAAAGCCAATGCTCAGGTAGGATAATGATTAATGGATGTTCAATGTTGTAGTTGTAGTTGTCATATTACATGGCCCCATTAAGTGGCTGTTAAACTTTGTTAGTGCTATAATTCATATAATTTTCTTTCATCTTTTCAGCTTACAAATGAACCGCACATGTCGCATGGGATGGTTAACTTTGACTATAAGGTAACTAATCACTCTTTATAATATATGCAACAAGCAGAGATTTGTACATTATATGTAACTTGTCTTTTTACCAGTAAAATGGTGAATATATGCACATTTAAGCACCGATCAGGTTGGATATACTTAATTGATACCAATGAATATACGCACTTTGTTTCAAGCGGTTATTTGCGTATTATGATAGCTACTTGTTGATGCAGGGTACTGACTACAGGACTCAATTCCAACTAGGAAATGGTGGCTTGCTTGGAGCTAATTATATCCAGGTAATATATATCTTACAAATTATACTACCATACAATTTTAAGGAAAAAAAATCATGTCTAATAAATATATAGAAAGGCATTCAAAAACCAAATGTTTAGCTTGCCAGGATGGTTAGTCCTTGGCTTTTCACATTTCACATGGGAGGTCCCATGGTCGACTCATGCTGGGTGTTTAAAATTTGTTTATTTTTCTTTTGTTTCCATTTTTATCCCTGGGTTTTCACATGGGAGGGAGGCCCCATGTTCTTAGTTTAAATTTTATTTATTTTTCTTTTGTTTCCATTTTTTCACAAATAACTTCAAATATTTTTTCAATCCAACTTTCAATTTTACAATGATTTGTAAAATATCTCTAAAATCATAATAAATTGTTTATTTCTATAATGATAAAAAATATTATTATTAATATTAATATATATATATATATATATATATATATATATATATATATATATATATATATATATATATATATATATATATATATATATATATATATTTGGGTAATGGTTATTTTTGACACCCCTAATATTACAAGGTATACATATTTTTTTTATTGATATAACTTTATTTTCTGAAATTATGATTCGAATAAAATATAAAAGAAATATCTTATAACATTAACCTAGAAATCTTCCCAACTAGAAAATTAGTCATGTATTTGAGTTATTATCAATGTTAAATTTTAATTAATATTTTTCATCAATATTTACTATTTGTACAGGATATTATTTTTTGTTATATATTGTTATAGCTATATATTCTTAACTAAATAATATGTTCAGCATTATTTTTATAATTCTGTTACTTAATATTTTGTCACCCTCTTTATAATTCAGCTGCATAGGTGTTAAAATTAAAAAAAGTGGACGAGAAAAAAAATACACATAAACAGACATAGAAAAAGTTACATAGTGATTAGTTAAGTTAATATAATGTAACACATAAACTTTTCCAATGAAATAAATAAATTTGTACAACAAAAACACATTAGTATACTATACAATTTTGAGGGATTTTTTTTTTGTCGTTTTCCATCTTTTTTTATTAAAATACAACAAGGGTTATCTATCAATTTTTCCTAGAAAGTTTCCAAAGGGAGTCTAGATGGGGAGGTAAGAGGCCCTCTATATGAAGCTTATGTCTTGGTTTTGAATCATGGCTAACTCTTTTCTTTTTTTTTTGTCTTTTTTAATTTTTCTAACATATAGTCTTTTTTTTTTGTTTTTATCTTTTATAACAACATAACAAACTATTTTGTAATTAACTCTTTTTACAAGGCTTTTATATATTATTTGTAATTCTTTAGACTATGAAACGTTTATTGTAAACTTTAAGTAAATTATTATAATGTAGATATTTTTATAAAAGGTGAAAAGGATAAATTACAATGACTTTATAAAATATTTTTCTAATCGAATTTTTAACATAGAAACATATAATTGTATGAATAAAGTCAAATGACTAAAGCTTATATAATTACACAAATACTTATTACTATACCATACATCTATTAGGAAAAAAAAGCACTTATATGATATATATTAAATAAATAATAGGTTTGGTAACAAAATGTGGATTTGCCGCAGTGGTAAGCAATTCATTTGTTGGGTGGTAGGTGCAGGTTTAAGTCTTGCTTCTACAAAATACTAAGTTGTCTTTTGTCACTTTGTCTTTTATAATCTTTATATTATTTTTAACCCTTTTCGCCCCTTTTATTAACTTATAATTTTCTAAAAATATGGATTTCGATTTTTAACCATTCTTAACTTCTTTTTAGTCTTTGTATTCTTTTTAACCCTTAACTTTTGTTCTCTTAAAATATCGTATCTACATTTTTTTTAATTTCTTTTACTTATGTAAACAATATTTAATATAAGAGTTTTAGGGATAAAAATTATTTATCTATTTCGATTCAACTCTACAACTTTTTAAATATTTTAACTTTAAACCTAATGCTTATTTTGTTGAGCCCCCTCTCAAGAGATTGTGAGTTCAAGTCCCGTTGTGGACAATGAAATAAATTTAGGAGTAGACCTAATGGGGGTGTGTGTATGTGTTTGCTGTTAAAAAAAAGTAGTGAAATAGAGTCTCATTGTTTCAATATTTTGCATAGTTTTAAGATACACGAAAGCAATATTACTTTTCAAAAATTCAGGCGAGTTAATGTTTTTACGTTTCAAATCTTAATCAAATTTGCCATTTTTGTGTACGTGGTTAAGTTTTTTTTTTTGATTTTTTTAGTAAATAATAGTAGATGAATAATCTAATCAAACTCGATTAGAAAGTAATTACTCCCCGACGCGAAGCGTGGGCACGCTTACAACTAGTTACAAATAATTCAGACATCTAATCAGCAATAAGTGTCAGAAGTTTTTGGCATACCTCTGTCCTCTGGTAATCTTACATGGGAAGTAATGTAAAATTTTGATATTATAGGTATATTTCATTTAAATATACCAGGACATGGAACAAAACCAAGTTCATTCGTGGCATGATATATAAAGTTTCACTTATATCCTGGATCTAGTGATAGTTTTGGAAACCGTTGAGGTCTTCTTTACTCGTTCATATTCTGATTTAAATGTTGCTATAGCGACCCCAATGAGCTTGAGAAACTTTCCCATTAATCCCATTATGGATGACTAATATGGCCCATATCAACTGGTCAGGGAAAGGTTGGACAAGTGAATCACACGGTTTTTGTATTATTTTTTGCACATAGTATAACGAACTTATCCATTTTAAATAAGTTATTTAATAGTAACATGTTTAGTGTAAAATATTTTGCTTGCAGAGTGTGACACCTCACCTGTCTTTAGGTGGGGAGGTATTCTGGGCTGGTCAGCATCGGAAGTCTGGTCTTGGTTACGCTGTTCGATACAACACAGATAAAATGGTACTTTCCCTTGTGCTTATCTGTCTGGAGAATAAGTTTAATCTATGTATTAGTTTTGACTAAAAAAAATTGTAATATGTTACATTATAAATCTTTGAATAAAAAACATTGTTAATTTAGACTTTTAAACCCGCATGTCCCGTTCTCCTTTAGCTACATATTATTTTTTTGAGAAAAAAACACAACACAAATAAACCTTTCATATTTAAATGGTATAAGATAGTAGATTACATCCTCTAATATTTCTGATACAATCAAATTCGTTTCTTCCTGTAGGTTGCTACTGCACAGATTGCTAGCACCGGAATGGTGGCCCTTGGTTATGTTCAGAAAGTGTCGGAAAAAGTAAGAAGCTCATTCATTGTCATGTGGAGTGTAAACTTCTGAGTGTCATTTAATTTTATATTTTTTCAGCCAACGGCTTATTATATTATAAGTGTCTCTTTTTTTGTAGGTTTCTTTGGCATCAGATTTTATGTACAATTACATGTCAAGAGATGTCACTGCCAGCTTTGGCTATGATTATATACTTCGTCAGGTAAACCCAAAAAAGCTTAGTTAATTGTCATTTTTTTGTTTTAACTCAAAAAAGCTTAGTTAGTATGTCCCGTTCCCATCTTATAATTGTCAAAAAAATTTATTCACATTCAGTAATAAACATTGAACTGTATTCAATTATCATGATATTTTACAATTTCAATGTTATCTTTAAAACATACTTCTTTTGAATGCATGCCTCCATTATATATCTGGAGTTCACTTCAAAACATTCATCTGTTGAGCAATCCTACAGTTAATTGTGGTATAATGTGCTTTATGAAACAAATGTCCGTTTCAGGATATCGAGTTGAAATTGGATGGTTCCTTTTTTTTCAATAAATCTAAGCTAAAGTTACATGTTTTCCATTGCCATTTTAACAAAAATAGGTTTTGTTTTTGTTTTTGTATATCGACAGTGTCGTCTGAGAGGGAAGATAGATTCAAATGGCTGTACATCTGCTTTTGTTGAAGAAAGGTTGACTATGGGTCTAAACTTTATTCTTTCTGCCGAAGTGAGTAATCCTTAGTTGATCTCATTATTAATTATACAACTCTTTTAAGCAGTCAAAAATGAATTTTAGTACATCTCATAACATTTGTTTTGGAACTCATGTCGTCATCAATCATCAAATCTCATATAAAAATAAATTAGAGTGACTGATTTCTTGTATCATCCTGGTTGACTTTGCCAAGAAAGAGTGATTGAGGCTAAAATGACCATGGGAGTTGGCTATTCTTGCAGATTGACCACATGAAGAAAGACTACAAGTTTGGGTTTGGGCTAACTGTTGGAGAATAAATGAAGGCACAAGCTTTGATCACAAGGCTACATGTATTTAAGATTGGTTTAATATCTCTTTTCTCAACAAAGAGTGATTTATTTTTTCTTTAACATTTCCACAACGGCTCTAACTCCAGACAGTTTAGAGCATCATTCATGAGTCACTCATTATATTTCGGATTAGTTATTATTATCTGGTGTAGGATGGATGCATCACAATGCATAACTTAATTACATTTGTTGTCATAAATTTTGAAATGCTTATCAGAATCTGTTGGAATCCAGTATTTATTGTTTTCATTGGAACACTTGTTATATAATTAATCTAACTAGTTGAAAGCTTCATTTTAGGAAAACCTTGACACCATCAGAACTAGAGAACAGTTCATTGGTTCACCGGTTATACTATCTAAGGTACTACACTTCATATCTTTGTATTACTACATTATTATACTTTTCTATTCCAATTTCACAAAGACCACATGTGAAATCGGTTAGGCCGCAAATATTATAGCATGGCTCGACTCTTTCGGGACATGTTAGAAACGGAAAATCGTTTTTTTTTTGGAAAATGAAATATGCAGTTTGATTGCCTTCTTGGTCCTACATCTGTAGTGTTAATCTTGACCCAAAATGTCATCGAATGCCACATCACTTATCCTACCTCGTCATGGTCATACTAAGAATACTTTATAGTGTCTCACCATGATCCCGAAGCCAGACCAAAATACCACCTTTGAGACCACCACGCCGGTTTGGCAAAAGCTTCATGTAACTACACCGGATGAAGAGTTTTTAGTGTGATCCCATCCCATGTTGAGTTGTTGACCACCACGAAGGTGCTGATTAGGATGCCTTTGATTAGGATGACTTCGGCCTGCTACTTAAAAGCAGAAGTTGATAGTAAAGAACTGGTTTGACTATCTAATTTAAGATGTTTACCATTAGATAATCTTGAGATGGTTTACTTTGTGTTTTACACATTTGTTATACATTTATTCTTTCTAATTCTAACCATGTAAAATTGTTATTTCACTTTTTATGTCATACATGAAATTATTAAAAAAAAGTATATACTTGCGAAAGCACTAACAATTAAAAGGGAGTGTTACACAAAGATAATATGTAGTGTACTTATGCTTAATGCTTTAATGCCAAAAGCTGCATTAGTAAAATCCACTTTTTGCTTAAGTACCTTATAATTCAGAATATACACACAACTTAAGAGGTTTTTTATATAAAAAATTAATTTATCTCTTCTCCCTCGTATTTTCTCTCTCCGCTCTCACATTCAGTATTAAACGCCAATAATAATAAAAAAGTTTGGTACCGAGAAAGGCGAGTGTCACATGGGACATGCAAACACTTTGGTGCTGTTTGGTTTGAAGGAATGTTAGGAATTGGATTTGGAATCCTTAGGAATTGAAATCCTAAAGAAATTCTAATTCCTTAGATGTGTGTTTGGTAAAAAACCTGGAATTTGAATGTTGGAGGTGTCGGTCCTAACCTCCGGTCGATAAACCACGCACAACCACCCCACAGTCACCACAACCACCGGCGAACTCGTCTCCGAAGCCCTAATCGTCTGCTGCTTGAAAGTGACATTATCGTCGAAGCCCTAATCGTCGAAGCCCTAATCGTCTGTTGGAGGCGTCGGAGCACAATCGTCTGTTGTCGGAGCACAATCGTTGAAGCCCTAATCGTCGTCGAAACGAAGGTCGAACTCGAAGCACAATCGTCTGTCGTCGTCGAAGCCCTAATTGTCTCTGTCGTCGAAAAAGAAGCTCGAAGCCCTAATCGCCGGCGGAGTCGTCGCCGGCGTAGTCGTCGGAGGCAGGAGGCAAAAGTTGGAGATGGTGACTAAAGGCGTCTGTGTGCAATTTCGGATGCTCTAGGGAATACTTTTCCCTCATAAAAGTTGAACCAAACAAAGGATATGTAGAGAATTGGATTCCAATTCCGCAAAATCCCTTGAAATCCCTCAAACCAAACAACCCCTTTATGAACGGCATTTCGGATGCTCTAAAAGGCGCAAAGTCAAGAAATTAAAAAAAAAAGTAAAACATAGTAGAAAATTCAAACAACCCCTCAAATCCTCAATGTGCTATTTTAGACAATGAACTATAATTCATAATTTATCCACTAACGTGACAAGTATAATCACAATAGTTTTAACATCCTATATTATTTCTCCCAGTAATATAAATGTAAATAGCGTACAAAATACTCTTGCAAATATAAATGTGATAATATTAGAGAGATACGCATAGAATAATATCAATTTTGTGTTGATTCTCGATTTAAGCAAATGCATGGTTTTTGCGTTCCTTTTAAGCGATTATTTCTTTTACTATTCTTTCATTGTTTTTCTAACATCAAACACCATCCATTAAAATTATTTCTAAATCTACTATATTATTTATCACGAAATTTAAATCCACAATTTCTTGCATAAGAAACAGCTTTCACCATCTCCTAATATATACAAGTGTGCTACAGTTTTATTCATTAGTACTCGTATTAGACAATATCAGTTTTCTAGTGACTAAAGATTTTTAATATACAATATTTTGTGCTTACATAAAACAAAAGTGACAATATTGTCTTACTTTTCTTAAATAATACGAGTTAAAGTATATATTAATCTGTGTAATGCAATACAAAGCTAAAGCAAAAATGTTAACTTAAATTGAATTGTTCTTTTTGTATTTTTTTAAAATACAAATTGTATTAGTTTAAGAACACAACAACAACAACAACAATAACCAATCCTGCTACTGTGGGGTATGAGGGAGGTAGAATGTAGACAATCATACCTCTATTGCTTCCTGAAAAGATCTCCGGCAGTGTATATAAAAACTCGATAAAAAGTAAAAAAAAGTACCAAAACCATATGAAAAAAGAATAAAATAAAATAAAAAATAAAAATAAAAACACCAAGAGACCGAACCGAATACAAAAATAAAGTGATCTAATAGTATCGTGAAAATTCTATAAATTCTCCCCAAAAGTAAATTGAACTATACTACCACTTCTAAAGATATGTCCTGGAAGAGTTAAAAAGTAAAGTTCTATATCTTAGCTAGGTAAGGATATATAATACGAAATCTATCTTACTCCTATTTCCCTATGGTACTACTAGCCGCCTAACTAATTTCTAATCCTGGATCGTAATCCTCCTTCTTCATGAGGACCTATCTGAGATCATGTCCTCCGAGAAAAAAAGCTCTAGCAAGTCTGCTCTAACTCTATTTTCCTATCTCAGAAACGAACGACCACGTCTCCTAGTATCATCAACTGAAATACTCATTTAAAGTGACAATAATGTCTTACTTTCCTTAATACTCATTTAAAGTATTTACGGCATTTAACTTTTTTATTAATTTGTTTAAAAAAAACCATTTACCAGTTTTATAGCTGGGATTATGATAAATGTTTTTAGCGATATTTATCTTAAATGTTTCTATGTTCACAAATAACTTAAAGGAGAGGTATGTTAGCTATTTAAATGTTAGCCATTTAAATGTTTAAGATCGTCAAAACACCTATAAAAAAATAAGGGTTAAGATATTCTTATTTTATGGTCAAACTAACATAATCCATCATTTACTCTCACAAACGTAAGACGGAGACTTACAAATTAAGAAACTTATTTTTAACTTAAAAAATAAGAAACACAGGCTTATATATACGTTAGAATACAAAAAATGATAATTTTAAATAATATTTAAAAGAGTTGATATTTTCTTTTACTTATTTTTTTTTATTTCGACACAAATAAAAAAATGATAATTGATTTTTCAACATTTAATCAGTCATAACGTAACTTCTCCCGTTTTACTCTCGCTTCCTCAAATATTCACCTTCTTCTCTCTCTAAAATTGGCGCCATCCTCCATGAATGCCTTCTTTCAGTTTCTTCATTCATCAAAAAACCCACCAAAAGGTAACACACACACACACACACACAAACAATCAGCATTCACAATGCATACGCACATACACTGATCTATACATACGTATACATCGCAACACAAGCGGGACAACATGTGGCGGTCGTCGTTTCCGTTGCTGAAACAGTGCGTGGCGTCGTCGGCGGTTTGCAGGTCTAATCCGGCGTCATTTGGATCGATTAGAACCGGATTTGTTGAATCTAATTACAGATTATTTGGTTATTTGTTCTCGAGTTCTTCAGTGCGTGGGGGCGATGGTGGTGATCACGCGGAGGTGATGAGATTAGTAGATGTGGAGGCTTTGAAGATGAAATTGGGCGCCGGAGGTAATGAGGTGATTCACTATTCGATGCTTTTACAAACGTGTGAGAGTATGGGCCTAGCGAAATCTACTGAGGAAGCGAAGAAGCTTGCGAGAGCTTTTGATGATGCTGGTGTTGTTTTCATTTTCAGAGATAAAGTTCATCTTCATCCTCATAAGGTATGCATCTGTTAAAGTGATAGTGTTCACATCTGATTGTCTGGGGAATTGGGGATTGAATTCAACTTGTATGATATGGATCACATGTATTGATCTCTTTTCTTTATCAAATTTTGTCCTGTTGATCAAGGTTTTTGTTTAAATTGGTTGATAATTTGATGAAAACATACTCATTGATCTTCTATTTGATGAATTGCTTACTAGAATCCAGTTTAAATTGTTCATAGTTTATGTAAAGGCTGATAAGAACAGATTCATTGATCCCCTTTAAGGATCTACTTTATGATTGCTTCAGAATTTGATTCAAAGTGTCAATTGTCAAAAGTTCTGCTTTATTCAAATTGTTTATTATGCTTTTGGGAAAACGTTGGCAAGAACAAGTTTGAATGCATGAGAATTCAGTTCATATTCTTCAAGATTCTTTCTGGGAAACTTGATAAAAAACGCATCCATATGATGAAATACCAACTTACAAACTCCTATCATTAGGCATAACATCCACTTTTCTTGTACAACAGAACTCACACGCCCCTTAAATCTACTATTCAGACTTTGATTGAAAATATATTATTTATATGTTTTTGAAAACGTTGACAAGAGCAAGCTCGTCGAATTTCCTTGTTGATATATAGTTTGATTGCATAAGAACTTGATAGCAATTGTTCAAGATTTTTCTTCCAAAAGTTGATAAGAACTCATTCATATGACAAAACGCCAACTTATAAAACTCGTCACTAGGCATAACTTTGGATCCATTTTTTTACACCAGAACTCACACACCCCCTAAACCTACTCATATTCTACACCTTGTCATGACTTGAGCCTAAGACCTTGATGATCACCATAAAGACTGATACCACTAGGCCGAAGGCCCTTTGGTAACTTTGGATCCACTTAACGTATCAACTGATTATTTAATTTAATAAGCAGGTGATGGATATGGTTAGAAAAGCCATACCTCTCGCCCTGATGCCTGAAAACGACCCGAGAAAGGAGGAACTGAAGAAACTACAAGCAAAGCAGGAAGAGATTGATTTGCAGGCTCATAAGCAGGTCCAACACATCCTTTGGGCTGGGCTAGGGCTCTCACTTGCACAAGCTTCCCTTTTTTTCCGACTAACTTTCTGGGAATTCTCATGGGATGTTATGGAACCGATCACATTCTTCACCACGTCTTCTGGATTAATCTTAGGTTATGCTTATTTTCTTTTCACTTCAAGAGACCCCACTTATCAAGATCTTATGAAACGGCTCTTTTTGTCACGTAGAAGAAAACTGATGAAGAAGCACAATTTTGATGTTGAAAGATTCATGGAACTTAAGAAGAAATGCATATCACCATCAGATTGCAGAGATGGTGCTTGAACTCAGGATCTCTTGCATAGGCACTGGCTTTGAATTAAGAACCAAGATGGCAAGATATTTGTAGCTTGTTTCTTTTGATTGGGTGACATGGGAAGCATTTAAGGATATAGAAAACTAAAGTACTTGCCCTTCTTATGATAGAGCACACAGAAGACATGATTTTACTTTCAGAAAGATCTTCATACTTTTTGTCTCTAAATAAACTTCCTGCCTTTTTTTGTGTTTATCAAATTCTATCTTGCTTGGAGAACCAATTCTAACACACAGTACCAAAGCGCTTGTCGCCCAACGGTATTAGGTTTCGGCGAAATGTGCCTCTCCCCAAAAGGTTAATGGTTCAAGTCTCGTGATGGACAATAGAGTTGTTTTAAGAGTAGTTTTAGTGGATGTGTTAGTTTGCCATTTTAAAACAAATAAAATTCTAACACCGGCTAGTGGTTGATAATATCAGGCTATCAGTAGAGTTCGTCTCTCAATAGCTCCCAGACCAGGATTTTAATTCCAAACATAGGATAAATCTCAATAAAGTATTGTTATTGTTGTGTTGTTTCAATTTTTAAATTCGATTTATAGGCGAAAATACTTCATTTATCACATTGGAGGAATTGTTGTTATTCATGTTGTCAGCCAATTTTTCATGCTCACAAGTCACATCTACACATAACACACTTTTGGTAAGATTTTATGGTTTGACAGGGTTAAGTTGGTGTTACAAGTCCATTACAATAAAAAGACTTTTAGACCATAAAATTCGTGGTAAAAAGTTTGAAAGTCATCTCAAAAGGATTTTAGAGACGACTTTAAAAGTATCTTGTGACACATGTTGTCTCTAAAAGACTTTCGTCTTTTAGTTGGTGTTACAAGTCCATTACAATAAAAAGACTTTCGTCTCTAAAAGTATCTTGTGACACATGTTGTCTCTAAAAATAAAACCTTTTGCTACACCATGTGGGCTCTAGAAGTAATTTTTAATTTAAATTATTAATTACTTTGCCAAAACATTTGATCTATAAAAACAAAGTTTAATTTAATAGGTAATTACTTTAGAGACCATATGTGGTGCCAAAAAGTAACGGATAATATTAAATTAGTAGCTACATTTAGAGACCATTTTTATCATGGCAAAAAGCCCACACTCTCATATTTTTGTCTTGAATTTAGATGTTACGCAATAAATTGAACAAATGATAGATCAAAACAAACAATATAACGTCATAAAACAATAGACCAATGTTCAAAGTTCATCATACTCATAGTTAAACTAAAAAATCATCCTCTAATTAATATTATAAGTTGTTAAACTAACTAATCGGTATCTTCTACACCATTCTAATCGTTATCATCCTCATCATTATCATCCCTAAATTGTTGTAATACTTGATTGTTTTTATAGGCATTACTATATATATCAATTCTCAAAGTATTGAAGCAAAATATCGTGATATTATAAAGGCTATTTTTGTAATTTACTTAAAAAAACATGAGATTTTCAATTGTTCGTGAGGTAATGATATGGGCGAGATTTTCCATTATTCAAGAGGTATTGAATTGGCAATTTGCCATTTGCACTAATACCACAGTCAGCATTACTGTCATAATTTTGAAAGAACTAATCACATGGGTTAATGACTACAAGAAAGGACAAAAAAGAAAACTGGAGGTAATAATGGATGTTTTGGGGTAGAGAGAGACGAAACTAAAAAGGAGAACTAAACACCCTCTTTGATAACCATGATTTAATATTGATTTTATAAGTTTTCTTTTAAATTTCTTATATTTCATATGACATATAAGCATGATTTTCTATTAACATTTCTTTTTTATTTTAAAATAACTAAATAAGTTAAATCCAATTAACCAAAACGTTTTACGGTTTTCATATTTATCTTTTATTTGAATGAGTACACATTTTGTAATTGTGATGTTAGTATAAATATTATACTATAAAGTTGTAAATTTTTTAAGTGGACTAATATCTCTATAATCTGAACTATTTTTTAGAATCAATACGTATAAAGTATAAATTTAATTCATTATGCTTTTCAAAAGGGAATTCATTCTAAACAAATAGTTACAAAAATTTAATAATAACATCACCCAATGTTAATGAACTTGTATAACTGTTGCTGATAAGTGGTTTTTATTATTAGAATTTTTTATAGAATTTTGTATAATAATATTGAAACTTGGTTATGGTCAAGTAATTAATAGAGTGTTATTGATTGTATTCGAACATACTGATATACAAACATGTCGCATTAAAATTTATCACTCTCACACATTATAGGGTGGAGGTCCAATAATCCAAACCCCAAGTACTAAAAATATATGATATGTATATATAAGAAACTAATGTATTAATTGGTTTTTACCCGACGCATCGCGTGGGCAAACCAAAACTCGTTATAGTCAAATGAAGGCCGGTGTTAGTACAAGCGGTGGTGAGTTAAAAATGCTAGAATAATTAGGAATTATACTTTAGAAATATGTAGCCAAACACTTGGTACGGTTTGTGATCTTGTCCACAAATGGTCCCTGAATATTGAAAAGTAATTGATATTCTGAAAATAAATATAGGGTAATCGTTTTAAAAGTCTATTTTTAAAAACATTGCTCATGACTTCAAATGTATCATCTAATACTCTAAGGGGGTGTTTGGTTCATTCTTTGATTTTGGAAGGATTTAGATTCATAGGAAGGAATTGCATTTGGGAGGAATTCATTTGGAGGGATTTAAAATCCCACCCCCTTGTTTGGTTCACCTCATCCAAGACACCACATCAAACCGCCGGCAACCTCTGCGAACGCTAGCCACTATCTCACTCCTCACTGCCGTCCTTTTCTGCGAACGTCAACCACCACTAAGCCACCACCTCACCGCCGTCCCTTCTCTGCGAAACTAGGGTTTCCATCGTCGAGGATGACGGCAGACGAACGGCGATTTGCGAAGCTAGGGTTTGCGAAGCTAGGGTTTTCTACGAAGCTAGGATGACGGATGACGGAGAAGGAGACAACGAGCGGTTTGCGAAGCTAGGGTTTGCGAATGGACGACGAACGGACGAAGACAGCCACTGCCAGATCTGACGGAGAAGGATACGACGAACTGTTTGCGAAGGTAGGGTTTCTGCGAAGGTACAGATCTGACGGAGAAGGATACAACGACGAAAGGGTTTGTGGTGGCTAGGGTTTCTGTCAGCCGGAATGGAGATGGCGAAAGAGATGTTAGCCGAAGAAGGAGATGGCGAAGGTCGCCGTAGAAGGAGATGAAGACGATTCGCCGGAGAAGGAGACAAAGACGAGTCGTCGTCGCCGGAATGTTAGCCGGAGGGGTCGCCGGAGGTCGCCGGAGCAAATCCACAGGTGTGGGATTTCCAAATACTAGGGGGGGGGGGGGGGGTGGGAGGATTTCTAAATCCCCCATTCATGGGATTTTAAGGATTCCCATCATTTTGATTCCTCCATCACAATTGTAAAACAAACAC
Source organism: Pulicaria dysenterica (assembly GCA_947179395.2). Taxonomy (NCBI): domain Eukaryota; kingdom Viridiplantae; phylum Streptophyta; class Magnoliopsida; order Asterales; family Asteraceae; genus Pulicaria; species Pulicaria dysenterica. Next base: position 68,060,450 of record OX359291.1, on the reverse strand, counting down.
ATCATTTAGGGGGATTTGAATTCCCATTCCCATGAATTCCTCCCAAAAGAATGAACCAAACACCCCCTAATAGTGTTCAAACTAAGGACTCAATTCCTTTGTAGAATATTATACATATACACAACCCAAATTTGATATGAACAATCTAATGAGCATATACCTCAATCTAAGAGATCGAAAAGCTTTCGATATTCATTTGCTTCTTGAATCCTCTCTTCGGGGCTTCTATCCTTACGCTGCTTGTCCAAGTCTAGCTTCCTCTTCAACTCTTTATCCGACTCATCGATCTACAACCACCAAAATAACAAACACATATAACAGCTCTAGCCACTATGAACTTACGATCGTGTTTGGATCAAACTATATAGCAGTTTGATGAACGCTGTTAATATTAGAGAAATGATGTATATTAGGGTTTAGCATAGTTGGGCTTAGGCCCATTAGGGTTTCATATTAGGGTTTATCCCTACCCTTGTACTCTATAAATAGCATTCATTGTAATACATTATACATACGAGGTTTTCATTATTCTACAGTTAATAGAGCTTACATCTTCATAGATCTCGTCGTTATTCTCATAGTCTCCAACTTTTCGAGGGACGATATGGATGTGAACATGTGGAACTGATTGTCCTGCTTCTGGCCCATCCTGAAATGAGAAATGGAATCCCAAACTCCTCTGAAATTTCATGTTTTGGATGAGCTACAACACATCAACACATGTGAATTAACAAAGTTTCACTATAAGTATGTAGTAAGTAGGTAATTACTTGAATTGTAAATGTGATGGAAGATGCTTTGTGGTAATTCTCGAGCATTATACCAATTCTTTTAGCTGTGATCCACATCTCACTACTCTCCTCATTCGTGAGCTCGGCAAATCGCTTTACTTCGCGCTTTGGGCACACGAGCACATGTGCAACTTATATCGTTAAGTCAACCAAAGAAGCATTCGGGTTTCAATATATTATATGGCATTGTATGAAAAGAGCACATTTACTATGTTTTAAAATATTATAATTTGGTAAAATCAAATAGAATTATAGAAATAACTCGTGCTGTTAGCAACGCCTAACTTAGGTACTAGCTGCTAGACAGATTGCAAACACTTTAAATGAATAAACACTGTATTGTGCATAGCTAGTTGTTATCACAAATGCACTATAACGAGCATTACCATAAGTGAAGAAAGAAAAAAAATATTATTAGTTTCACCAAATGGTTGTTTACGTCAGATCAACCCTGCATTCAGTTCTCTCTTTCTAATTTTCTGATAATTTAAGATGTTTACTTAGCAAGGATTAAAAGAACAATTCTCTCTTTTAACAATTTCCAATCCACCTATGTTATCTTGAAATGATCTATTAATAGATGGATATGACCTGAAAAACAAATTAAGAATTTATCAGAATCATCATGTAAAGTTTAATCAAGAAAACATAACCAAATTTTAAACTTTTTCTAAAGTATATAAAATTCTTAGTTTTTAGTATATTGTTTTATTAAAAGGGTTATTTACATTAAAAATAATAAATCTTGTCTTAGTTACTATTATATATAATCAACTTTTTTTTTCTTTAAAAAACAACACATTCAACTTTTATAATTCTTGTATGTTATTTAAACCCACTTATTATATTCTCCCATATATTTGAATGAAAATTACCAGGAAGAACAGGGCGTAGATTCACAAAAGCATATAAAAGATCAGTTGAGTAGAACACATCCTTGTGATCAATTTTGTGGGGTCCAAAAGTATAATCCATCTGTAATAATCAATTTACATAATTAATTATAAACATCACAAAGATAAAAGCACACAAATTAATTTCATGATTAAAGTCCCGAAATCATAATACCTTCACTTGCTTTGAATATGATCTTATTCGAGATGAAGACGAAGATCGATGAATATATTCTCGTGATTGCCAACGACGATCAGCGCGTAACAACAATCCGTCAAAGTTTAGAGTAGAAATCAGAAGCTGTAATGAATGGCTTATGATGTTTTATATATATAAGTAACACTTATATATGTATATATGCCTACCAAACTATGAAATGGTAATTCGTTTTAGTTCATAGTTTGTTATAAATAATCATGAAGATTAGAAGAATTTAAAACAAAGACTCAAATGGTCATTAGTTTAGACTCATAGATTATTTTAACAATTTAAGAAGGGAAAACAACAAATCAAATTTAGTTGGGTTTGCTCATGGTTTTCTGTTTTTTATAAGTGATTATACTTTCTGTGTATTATTTAATTCTATATTTGAATACAAAGAGTTATTAATCACACATTTGTATTATCATAATATAATTGATCATATCAATAACCATGTCCTTAATTTTTCTCAAATGTTATTATAACTAACTTACATTTATTTTAATTTAAAAGAAAAAAACAAATAGTACAACATATAGAATGTGAACTATTCCAACCAGATTGCTAGATAGCTTTATGATATGCAATTTGATTATGATTTTAAAAACCTATATGATTCTTATAGCTAAAAGATTTGAAATAATGTAAGTTAAATGTTTTTCATCTAGGTATAAATTTTGAAATATTCGAATAATTTTCATTTTTAAATAACTATATTACAAAAAAATATGGATGGAGAAATAGATAAAATTAATGTGCATTGCATGTATAAAAATGGTTAGTTTGGTCGTGGAGTTGTTGGATGGAGAAATACGAATTCCAAATATTCATTTACATATTTTTGGGGTCAATTTTAAAGTAATAGTTAATATTATTAATAATTGCTACTTTTTTATATTTTATTCTTACTTAGTTAGGCCTTCCGTTATACGTAGCTCGGAGAGGGCGAGTGGCATGCGAGTGAGTGGCGAGCTCGCGAGCTACACCACCTCGGGTGGTTTAAACTCGCGCGAGTAGGAGGGCCTCCGGGTTCTAGAGCTCGCGGCTTTCTTCATCGAATCCCACCCCCATACCCCACATTCAACCAATCACAATTTTAATATTTTTTTTTCTTTTTTAAAAAAGTGAAAAGGAAAGGGAAAGGGAAAAGGGAAGGTATAACGGGTGTAGTGAGTAAGAGAAATGAAAGGGGAGAAAAAATGATGTGGCGCTGATGTGACAGTGGGTAAGGAAGGGAAAGAGGGGGAGTATAACGGATAGCCTTACATGTATTACATGTAAGACCAAGAATGTCATTTTCATTAATTTACCCTTGCACGAGCTATTAGACTATCTTAACTATGTGTCTTTTATCTGTGGATAATAACCTTAAGATGGAGCAAATACCTAATGTCACTTTGAGAGTAACTTGATATTAAATAGAAAGAAAACATAAAATTTTCGAGTATTGTAAACTACGTAACTATGTTCCTTCCAGTTAATTCTCTTCAAGTGATTGTTTAATGATAATCACAGCTTTAAAGAGAAATATTAATATACTTTTAATTTTAAAAAAGGCAGTGATGATAATAAAATGGCATGTGAAGTTAAATTTAATAAAATATCTTTTTTAAAAAGTAAAATTATGAGAAAAAATCATAGAAAATGGAAAGTTTAAACTAAAAAATGATAATAATAATCTAGCAGTATATATTTTTATTCTTATTCACAAATATAAAAACTATGGTTATCATTTTCTTTTTGAAAGAAAACTCGTTATCACTGTGATAAGGATGAGAGGGATGACATCTGAATGACTAACATGTTGGAGTAGTGTCATTGCCAATGACATGTGATGATGGATGTGCTATAATGAACTATTGTGTATGGAAGGACAAGCTGCTGCTCACATTTGCAACTTAATACATAACATCGACTCTATCAAAAACAACCACAAGACTGTGACACTCTTAGAACCATGGTTCTAAATAACGTAAGGCGTGGCGTGGCGGCGAGGTCAAGCCTCAAGTTATAGGAGCCATGGCGAAGCCTTGGCGTTTTTTAAGGCGTGACTTAAGGCGACAATTTTGTATATATTTTGTAATTATATATATCAAATTTATCATTACTAATATACTAATTACACAAATTTACGGAAATGATGAGCAAAATAACATATACAAATTATAAAATACAAATTTATAAAAGTTCTATACACGCGATTGCAAAATGTATAAAAAAAAGTTCAATTTTTTTTAAAAAATGAATTTTTTGGCGCCACGTTATAAAAAACTCGCCATTTGGCGCGCAAAGGCGCGCCTTGGCAAGCCTTGGTGCGCGCCACGCCTAACACTCACGCCTAGGACCATTTCTTAACGGCGGAGCCACGCCTCACGCCTTTGCGACGCCATGGCGCGCCTTTTAGAACACTGCTTAGAACACATCTTTGTGAACTGTAGCAGCATGTAAAGTTAGTTAGGAAGTTAGTTAACTTGTTAGCCTTTCAGTTGTTTAGCTAGCCTAGTATGTAGTCCTTTATATACCTTGTTTCTCTGTTCATTTGTAATTTAACTCTTCAATATACAAGATTTCAAATTTTAAACTACTCTCTCTTTCTCTATATGGTATCAGAGCCATAGTCGAAGAACCCTAAATCTTCGATCTATAGCTCAATTCAAATTACTTTCAATTTTAATATGATTCAATGTCAAGATGACTACTCCTGATCAAACATTGGATGTTGATTCGGTTCATCATCCACTTCATCTTCATTCAATTGATCATCCAAGGATGATCTTGGTGGCTAAAAAACTCTCTGGTTCTGAGAATTACAACACATGGAGACGATCGATAATGATTGCTTTGAGTGCTAAGAACAAACTCAGGCTCATTAATGGTGATTTTCCTGAACCAACTAAAGATTCCAATATTCAACCACACTGAGAAAGGGCCAATGACATGGTAATCTCATGGATTCTCAATACACTCTCAGATCAAATCAGTAACAACTTAAACTTGGTTAATTCTGCTTCACTATTATGGAATGAATACATGACTACTATGCTCATTTAGATGGTCATCGAATCTTCCAAATCACAAATGAAATAACACAGTTGAAACAAATCAATTGCACAATTGAAGTCTACTACCACAAACTGAAGGGACTGTGGGATGAACTAGATGCTCTGGAAGCACCTTATGCATGTACTTGCAATTGTGTCTGAAAATGGCAAAACAAATGGTGAAAGAGATCAAAGAAAACGACTAATGCAATTTCTTATGGGCCTTGATGAAAGTTATACAAATATCAGGGGTCAGATCTTGTTGATGGAACCACTCCCAATTGTAGCTAAAGCATATGGGATGATGAGGCAGGAAGAGAAACAAAGAGAAAATCAAAGCACTCATACTCTTAAATCAACTGCTCTCAACACCATGACTCACAAAAAGCAATATGACTCACAAAGAAACTACAAGTCACAACAAAATGAGAAGAAAAGCCAATTCAAGAAGGGAGTATTATGTGGTTACTGTCATAAAGAAGGACATCTCAAAGAGGAATGTTACAGGCTAGTTGGATATCCAGTAGGTCACCCGTTGCAAAACAAACATTCTACATACAACAAGAATCAACAAAATTGGAGGGGTAGAACAGCTAACATGACTGAGACTCAACAAACAAACTTCACAGGCACTAACACCACTTAAATGTTTGATACACCAGTTGAAACTTGTCAACCACAAAAAAATCAAACAATCAATAATGAAGCTTTAATGTGTTGCCAGAATTGATCAACTCCAAAACCAAATCAATCAGGTCATGATGATGATGCAAAACAATTCGAAGGATCCAATGATCACACCAATGTCAAGTTTATCAACAACTAATCTTCAAAGCTTATCTCATAATACTTTTATTGCTTCCTGTTTGTCTAAGTATGAGGATGTATGGATAATTGATAGTGGGGTTACAGATCATATCTGTAATTCCCTCCAACAAATGCACAACACACAATCATGCAATCCCATCTCTGTGTCTTTACCTAATGGCCATCAAACCTTAGTCACCATCATAGGTTCTGTCACTATCAATGAACACATTACACTTCATAATGTTCTCCATATTCCCACATTCAAATACAACCTTTTTTTTAATAAGCAAACTACTCAAATCAACATATGATTCAGTTACCTTCACTCATGATTCTTGTATTTTCGAGGACCGTAAACAGCAGATTGCTCATGGCATTCTTTGCAATGGACTTTACATTCTCTTTGACAAGCACATTCATCAATCCCAATCAAGTCAACCCACCATTCTGTCAAACATAAGTTCTACAATGCTTTGGTATGCTAGACTGGGACATCCATCTTTTTCTGTTCTTAGAAGAATAAAATCTATTCTTTTTCTGAATTCTAAATAAAATCAATGTTGTACTATTTGTACATTAGCAAAACAAACTGCTTTACCATTCAATGTTAGTGAATCACATGCTAAATTTAACTTTGATCTTGTACACATTGATGTTTGGGGTCCATACAAACACTTCACAATTAATAAGTGTAAGTATTTCTTAACACTTGTTGATGATCACTCACGAGCCACATGGACCTTTCTAATCCCTAGCAAACACCATGCCACCTCTTACATTAAATCATTCTATTCTTATGCTCTCACACACCTCCACACAAAGATCAAAACAATAAGAAGTGACAATGGCACTGAGTTCCTTAACCATGATCTCTTTGAATTCTTTCAAACCAATGGCATTTTGCATCAAACTTTATGTCCTTATATCCCTCAACAAAATTCTAGGGTGGAAAGAAAGCATAGATAACTCTTGGAAATTGCAAGATCAATTAAATTCCAAGCTAACTTTCTAAAATACTTACGGGGTTACTGCGTCCTTGCAGCAACTTACCTTATAAACAGAATACCTTTAAGAGAAATTGATCACAAAAACCCTTATGAAGTTTTTGACTATACAGAAACCTTTGCCCCTGTTGCAAAGATGACAACTTTAAGAACCCTCTTAGCTGTTGATGTTCAAAAGGATTGGATAATTGAGCAACTTGATGTTAACAATGCTTTCTTGCATGGTGATTTAGATAAAGATGTCTACATGACAATTCCTCGGGGTTATCCTACTCCAACATCCCCTCACACAGTTTGCAAATTAACCAAATCCCTTTATGGTTTGAAACAGAAAAACAGACAGTGGTTCATCAAATTGACAACTTTACTACAACAGTTGGGATATAAACAAAGTTATGTAGACACATCTTTCTTTACATATGACCATGGTGGCATCTTTACTACACTTCTCATCTATATGGATGATATTATCATTGCTGGAAATTGCAGACATCTCATTGATTCCACCAAGTCCAGATTACACACCACCTTCACCATCAAGGACTTAGGCTCATTACACTATTACCTAGGCATTGAGTTTCTACGAAATGCTAAAGGGATCTCATTGAGTCAAAGAAAGTATGCAATAGAATTATTGCAACATGCTAACATCCTTGATCCTAAGCCTGCAGCAACACCACTGGATCCAACAACAAAGTTGTCCTAAATAGACGGTCAACCATTATTTGATCCTACTCTATATCGAACTCTTGTTGGAAAACTCATATATCTCACCATTACAAAGGTCAGACATTGCTTATGCTTCTCAAACACTTAGCTAAACAGCTCACATGAAAGCTTTGATTAGGACCCTTCGTATATCAAACTTTGTCCTTCTCAAGACCTATTTTATCCAAAAGCAACCAATTTCACACTCACCACTTTCTGTGATAGTGATTGGGCAAGCTGTCCTTAATCAAGAAAGTCAGTCTCAGGTTATGCTATGTTTCTTGGAGCAAGCTTAGTGTCTTGGCAATCCAAGAAACAAAATATGGTCTCTCGATTATCCACAAAAGCTAAATATCGCTCTTTAGCTCATAACACCTGTGAAGTTTCATGGTTATATAGTCTCCTCAAAGAATTCAACATCATAGTTCCTACACCCATCTTGATGATGTGTGATAACCTTTCCTCAGTATCTTTAGCCTATAATACTATTCACCATGCTCGTACAAAGCACATAGAGATTGACTGCCACTTTCTACGAGACAAAATCAAACAAGGCTTCATCTCTCCTAAATACATCCACACTACCAGTCAGATTGCTGATATTCTCACCAAAGGCCTTTCCAGACATTTACACTACAACTGTCTATCCAAGTTGCGCATTTGTAACCCCTAAAAAATGCCAACTTGCCCCGGGGGGGGGGGGGGGGGGGGGGAAGCTGCTGCTCACATTTGCAACTCAATACATAATAACAACTCTATCAAAAACAACCACAAGACTGTGACACTCTTAGAACACAACTTTGTGAACTGTAGTAGCATGTAAAGTTAGTTAACTTGTTAGCCTTAGCTAGCCTAGTATGTAGTCCTTTATATACCTTGTTTCTCTGTTCATTTGTAATTTAACTCTTCAATATACAAGATTACAAATCTTAAACTACTCTCTCTTTCTCTATATTGTATGCTCTATATAAGGATATATATAATGTAATTAAAAGTTTTGTAAAATATAATGAAAATTTTCTATATATTTAAGGATATATAAAATATACATAAAAAGTAAGGTAAGATTGGATTAGGCTATACTAACTTTTAGGTAAGGAAGATAGAAATGATGTGATGCTAAATATTTGCATGTGCTGCTTTTATATATAAATACATTGTCATACCATAGAAGTTGTAGTTAATTGGTGTGAAATACATGAGAGGATTGAATGTAGATACATATAGTAAAATAATAATGACATTAGATAGCCAGATGCATAAACTGACTGAACTCCTAAAGAACAACAGAAGCTAAATATTTCTTTTAAGTAGATAAAAAAATAAAAAAATAAACCAATTATCAGTTGTTGCTTTTAATCAATGCTGTTTGGTGTTCTTGAAAATAGGCAGTGGGAGTTTCTGAAGAACCGCCATGATTTCATTGCCTGCTTTTTCTCCATAAGCATCCACCAGATCTTCATTCTTCTCGTACAACAATGGCGCTGTCAGTAGTAGCACAAACACTGATCCAACAGTTTATGAGCATTCAGTATTTGCATAAAACAGTTTAATTTGGTGACTAATTTTCGCTCATTTATAAATAAATATAATATAAACTCACAGATATACACAAGGGTTAAAAACTCGAACCAGCCACCGATGACTGAGACCACCCAAAGAGTGAAAATCACCTGCATGCCCACAATTTGCTTTTGCAGTTATAAGTAGTAAAAAAAAGGGTTTATTTCACATAATAGTAACCAAGTTTGAACACTGTTCCACCAACATGGCAAATTTCACAATGTGAAATAAAGAGGGGAGTGACCTTATTGGTGGAACAATTTTCAAACTTGATTACTATTCTGTGAATCAGATGAAGAATTTCAAACGGGATGATGTGAACATACACTCATAAATCTCTTTAAGTCCTTTCCTGAAGTCATTTCCCGTAAAAACAGGCAGGCCTCATTGATATGATCTTTCAGAAACAGGGCAACACAATCACATAATTCTTGTGACAATTTAATGTCAGGGAATTTTGGAGGAGATCTAGCAAATACGAAAAAGTAATATGTTCATTTTACAAGATTAACATCCAACTTATAAGTTAACTTTTGCAACTTACTTGTTAACAAAGGAAGACAGATTGGACCATAGGAATAACATTGCCAGAGTAAGTATTAGAAAGTGACACAAAAATGGAAGAAGATGGTAGCCTATCCGCTCGAACAGAAGCCATATAACTGTTGCAGCAGCAAAAATGGCTCCAGACATCTGCTTTTGCCGCCATAATAAAATATCAGCAGCTGAAAATAGAGATTTGAGCAGATTAGGATCTCTGAATCTCTATCAAACATTTTATCAGCATCTAATGAAGAAATATACCACTTACTTTACTGTTTACTCACTTCTTGTAAGGAAATATATTGCTTAGTTTACATTAGTTTATACCATTTTAAATTATCATTTATTTTGTGAGTTCCTGCTTTAGTTTTTTCTAACCTCAACTAAATAGTAAATATGACACAGCTTCTACCAACTTATAAATGGGACTAGTAATTTGCTCCTTTTCATCAAATAATCTTTATTAGTGTGAGAAGTACATATGGTGATACTGAGTCCAGTTTAGTTATCATTGACAGTTGTGAATATATGAATCAAGAAACTAGGACTTAACGGATATAGTGTAGACAAAATCGAAAGTTTTAACTGTGAGATGATAGCTCCCAATCAAAGATCAAACACTATGTCAAAGAATGTTCTTAGGGTGAGAACAACCAGAATTTTACTTGTTGATATATATTCTCTCCTTGCAGAAGTTAGCCACAACCTAGGTTTAAATACCAGAATTAGAAGCTAAGTGCTAAATGCTGAATGAATTCAACGTGATTGATTGCTGCCTCTGAATGGAGACTGTGCATCATTCTACATTCAAGTGCATTCTGAATCATTAAGCACAAAGTATTTTACCCTAGTACTCTTTCTTTCACATGTCTTGTTAAACAACCATATCTTATCTTATAATATAATATATCACTATCAAATTTATCATGATAATATGCATCATTCAAATCGTTCATTCAGAACCTTTATCAAACAGTATGTCACATTCAAAGACAAATTCATTCAAAGCCTAAGACATGAACTTAGTAGTAATTGATCATGACGTGCACTTTGCTTTGCTACAAAGTAGCAACATTTAATACTAAACTTATTCATAATTCATAACTAAATGTAATTTCAGTATGATAATCATAGTTCATTTCATCTCAATCTCTTTCCATTTTCACATTCGCCAAATGCAGCATTACGAAACCATGACACAAATAAAAAATTGATCTCACTAACATGCAACATGATCAGATCATATAATCAAGCTATTAACAGATAAGTTTTTATCAGAAAATCAAAAAACAGATTGAAGAGATCGATTTACTTTTGCCAGAACCGAGAGCGGCGTGAAGAGGTTTCTGACGACCAAATAGATGGCGCCTACCGGAAACGGATTCAGAGTGTTTCTCCTCAATAAGCTTTGGTTCCACCTGCAATTCTTCAATCTTCTTCTCCGTCGCCGCCATTATCTTATCTTCGACGGCCGCATCTAACATATTCCCCTATTCTAGAATAAAATCACCATCATTCTAATGTACATACGTACGTATCAGTAAATATTGCAAAAACAATAATTATTAATGATCCAATTTCACAAATTATTCTTACTGTATCTTCAATTCAAATTTGTATAAGCTTTTCCGATGACTGACGCTTTTATCCGGCGAACGGAAAATTTCTGATCGGAGGATTTGAACAAAGAGCAAAATGGGGAAAATAACCCCATAATATTACGACGCAATGTTAACCATAAACGTAACCAAGTAATTCGGAGTATAATTTAAGGTAGCCATAAGTTTAGTTATATCTTGATTTATCTTTAAAATATGAACACACTAAATAAAAAAATATATAAAATATTATGAAACATAGACGAAAATTAATTCTTTTAATAAATTTGTAAATTCTCTTTGTTATAGTGGATGAGAATTGTTAAGGATGGTGATGAAAAGTCTATGAAATCACATAAGATACAATTTTTATCTTGATTATAAGGTTTTCTGTTGGTACGAGACAATATTTCCGAAATATTCGACTTATAGGCGAGCTAGGTTACTTAATATGAGAAATGTTCAATATAGTTCATGCTTAATGCATAGTCCCGAGGGACTAATTTTAGCCATTGGATCAGCCCCATCAATGGTCCAGATTGAATTTTAAAAATTTGCGCGGAGTGGCATTTTCGTAATTCACATGTGATGCTTTTACAAATCACATGTGATTGTATATTGAATCACATGTGATTGAATATTAAAATTTCAGGACTATGTATTTTATATGGACTATATTAAACACAACTCTACTTAATATATAAGAAAGAGGTATCGTCTTAACCACCAGAAATTCCATTTAGTCTAGTGGTAAGTAGCTTGATCTAACATTTATTTTCCTAGTATATATGGTTGCAGGCATTTGATGTAATGGTAGATTCACATGCATAAACAATGAATTATTGGACATGTAATACATTTCTTGTTCAAAACTTTCTTCCTATACACATCTTTAACACTAAAATCCTGGTTTATCAATTGCTTGACACAGCTTCATTTGCAACTAATCCTGCAATGTCTTTGAGCGGCGTCCACACGAACTTCCTCCTACAAATTTTGCCAAAATTAGTTCATTACGTACAGCTATGAAACAAACCAAGAACGACAAGCAAATTACATATAAGATTTTTTCCAAACCCTGCAGAAAATAGGCTAAAACGATCACATATTCACCTTTATGAGATCCAAAAGGATGAAAAGATTATGAAATGAGAATTTCGGATCACGTAGAAGCTAAGTGTTACTATTAGAAGTGGTAATTTCAACCCGATTGCGGTTGATTTGGATGATACATAAGTGTTACAGATCACATGACACTTGTGTCTAAAGGATACTATATAGGTATAGTCCAGTTAGAGGCCTAAACCCATTATAGTTTTCTACTGTATCTCTATTTATATTGTTATGATGTAATAATATTAGTTGTGGAGTTTCACAATCCAACACATACCAGTTGCCGCATTCTGCGATCACCCTAACTTTGGGCCGGAGTGAAGGGAGTAGAGCAAGAAACTGCAGTTCTGCTTTTGAGAGAACCTGCAACAAGAAAAACAGTTAAACAAGAAAGTTTTGTGTTTAATATCAAAAACTAAAACTAAACTAAAGATAAAGATCGTGTGTGTTTAGCCGTAAAAAAAATAAAAAAAAAATTCCGCGTTAAAGATATATAAAACAAGGACCAAATAGACTCATCATAAAATTCAGTGAAAAATATAACATATAGCACAATTGTGTTCAAACCTTGGCTTCTAAGATCCAAACTACCAGACCTTTAGCATCTGGAGGAAGCAAAGATAACCGATAATCAACCTCGGGTGGAAAATACCACCTTGCAATCGGCTGCTTTCCTATATGAGGCTGCATTTGATCGAGTTAGTTTTATCAAACATACCCAAAAAGACTTCAAAATTTTCAATGAAGAAGTAGAACGAAAACCAAAAAACTCACAGGACAGACTGGATGAATCTTGGTTAAAGTAGTCTCGGGGTCACCTAGGCCCCGAGCAGATAAATCCAAGAACCGATATCCCTCGTACCTTAACCGGTTAAGATACCGACCCTCGTAACCGCCTTCATGAGGAGAATATATAGCAATGGCTTTATGTTCTTCAACATCTGATAGCCACTTTCCAAGATCAAGCTTTAGAAGATCACCACCAACAAAATCTGAAAACTCTCTTGCACATTTTATGGTTGATTTATAGTACTTTGTTCTTGTTAATCCTTTGTTTGTTGATAGAACAGTAGTTTTTAGTGGTGGGTTCTTGTTTTTGAAATAATGTGAAGAAGGTAGGAGGGATGAATGGTAAGAGCAGGTTGAGGCAGCCATAATGATATTGTTGTGGTATAATTTGAAGTAGCTGCAGTGTGTGAAGGTGGAAGGTAGCCATTGGAAAACATGTGAAAATGAGTGGATTGATGGTGGTGGTGTTCTATGGTTGTCAAACAAGATAAGGGAATTTGTTTCTTCTTTAATTAATTAATTGCTTATTTCATTTTTACATTTACACCCTTCCACTCTCAAGATTTTAATTCTTTTTTAATAAAAAGTAACCATTAATATGGGCACACATAAAATATCCTTTCATTGATGATTTTTATTTTATTTTTTAAAATTATTAAATATATAAATATATTACCAAAGTATAAGTTAAATTAATTTCAAATATATATTTCATCAAATAACTAAATAATACATATTTGACAAAATAATTCTAAATGCTCACATGATTTTTTTTTTAATTCGTCAAATACTCAAATGCATCAGAAGTCAAAACAAGTGTCGTGAGCCGATTGACGAATGCTATACCTATTTTGCAACTGGCATTAAATTTTTGTTTAAAATATTAGATCGGGTGATTAGAAATACTTTTTAACAATTTTGAGAAATAAAAATCTACTTTTACGAAACCTTGGTCTGAAATACTTGGGAAAGTAGTATTTCGAACCGTTAATATAGTACGTTGTCATACGTAAAATAGTTGGTAAATTTAGGGGTTGTCTATATAGACATCCTAAAATTACTAAAAGACACCTTTAACTAATTTATCTCTTATCCTAATTAATCTTATATCTTAACCACGAGCGGCGAACGTCGCCGGCGAACCACGAACGACGAAGGCAGCGGCAGAGGCGTACCACGAACTAGGGTTTCTGTCGAACCACGAACTAGGGTTTCTGCCCTAGGCAACGGCGACGCTAAGGTGAACGAAGAAGATCAACGAATGATGCTAAGGTTTCTGTTAGAGATCGACGAACAAAGGGACTTGTGTCGAAGAAGACGAAGCCACCGTCGACTGAGAACCGTCGAAGCCACCGGCAACCGCTCATCACTCGTCGTCGAAGTCGCCGGTCTTTGGGTTGGTGAGATTGGTGGTCACAGGAGATGTGGTGGAAGGAATTTGAAATCTATCCAATCTGGGAAGGATTCTGAAATCCCTCATATGAAGGAATCTGAATTCCATTTAGAAATTCAGTTCTCATGACTAAGTTGAATCAAACATGAGATTTCTAAGAAATTAGATTCCAATTCCCACAGAATTCCATGGTTTCCTACCAAACAAACACGCTCTTAAGGTTATGTTCATTCATACCTCTCATTCTATTGACAAGTCATGCATCCGTGGAAACTCGAACAATCCGAATGGGTTTCGGGAAAAGCATTAAGGAAGGACTTATTGGTAGAGTAGATTGTAAAGGGTTAGTAAATATTAATAGTGATATAAAGATTCAAGAATACATGCTTGAATACATATATGATAGTTTTCTTGAAACGGGTCATCCTACCCGTTTGGCTAAAATGGCAAAGAAAGCCAAAAAATTTAAAAGTAAGATGGGCATTTGGGTTAACCCATGACCATACGAATGTTGCTAAGTGAAAGTATAAGAATGCAAGTGAATTAATCAAAATTGATTGAATGGTAATAAAAATTCGTAACTTTGGTCAATTTGACTTTTGTTAACTTTAGTTGTGTTTCCTAGTTATAACCTCAATTACACAATTAGATGTATTCAAGTTAATGAGATAGCTGAGCAAATGACCTTAGATGAGTTAATAAACTCGTCACATAACATAGTGTATCTAGTAGGGATGAGTATTTGTGCCGAAAAACCGAACGGAACCGGAATCTGTTAGAACCGGATTTGATTTTGCCGGTCCGGTTATTGGTTATCCAAAACCATCATTTTCGGTTATCAGGTATTTCGGTTCCGGTTCCACCGGGTATCGGGTATTTCGGTTCCGGAATCGGTTAGAATCAGATTTGATTTTGTTGGTTATTTAACGATTATTGTTGATGATATGGTTTGTTATTAAACTATTATTGTTGCTTAAAAGGTTAATAGTTATTACTTTAAAGAACGAAGTCAACGAACTATTATTTATTGATCATGTATTAGGTCTCGTTTGTTTCACCGTAATGCGAATGAATAGATATGATTTTAATTCCATTCATGTTAGTTATGGAATGACATTTCCCTACCCAAAGGAATATAAATACTTCAAAGTATTTAATTTCTTTCTAAAAAATATTACCAACATAATATATAACGGAATTTGATTTCAACAAGTTATATCAAACCTGTGCATTGTGTCGGATGATATTTAAATAGTCATATTCTTAGTAATTTAATTTACATGTAATATAGTATATAAAATGGTTGTTCAAAGTTAGCATACATAGAATAAATTTAGGTTAACATGCACCTACTACATTTGCTAATTACATTATGTATATGGGGTTACATTACCTAGTAATGTTATGGAGATCAAATGTAACATATTCAAATTGAAGGGTAAAAGGTGAAAATTTGTTTGTAAAAAGTGGAATCTTGTTTAAGGGTTAAGTTAAAAAGTTGAAATGATGTAAAACATGAATTGAGCACTTAAAGTTAAAATGAGAGCGTTACCTTTATACACCTTGATGTCGCTAGGTCAAAGTCTATGTGACTTGTAAATAAGGGTAAGTAATTTTATTATATCAAATATAACTTAAATAAACTAAAGGGTGTATAATGAAATTTTAAAAGGGTTAAAATTGAAAATTTAAAATAAATAGTAATATTACTTTGTTAATTGATTATAAGGAGAATTCCATTACATTTTTTCATATTACGGTGAAACAAACGAGACCTTAGTGTTAAAGATGCATGCATGTTCAATTGTGATCTCAAGTATTTTTAGCATAACTTGAATCCTTTTAGTTGTCAATGTCTACGATAAATATAACCTTATTATAATAGCAAAAATATTTATCGGTTACTGGTTTTTTCGGTTCCTACGCTTTAAACCTGTTCCATAGTAAATTTTCGGTCTTATCCAGTTCCCTTATATCGGTCTCATGAAGAGCATAATTTTCTCGTTAATTTGGTATAATTTTCGTAATGTAACACTTTTTCGTTTGATGCGTATATTAGTTTTAAAAAAGTTGGGGTAATGTAAAATTGTCCGAACTACCTTTTCCTCTACAAATTAAAGAAAAGAGACATCAAATTAAATGATTGACCAGAAATAGTTCTCGTGATTCTTGTACAAAAGCAATTCTCATTTGAACCGCTCCATATATATAGGGGAGGGTTCATTTGAGAAACGATTTTAGTGTGAGTACCGCGAAAACTAATCTTAGACGTTGATTTAATAAGTGAAATTCATGAATGTAGAGTGTGGGATGGATCAATTGTGGCACGATGCATGTGTGCTCGATTGTTTAAAAGATTGCTTAGTTCATGTACATTTTTGTTCGTTCATATAAATGATAAACAAACGTAAACGAAGGAACACACATTATAATACAAATTCAACATTATTAAACACAAGTACCCTATATCTAAACACACACATATAATATAAATATATATATATAAAGAAAATATAAACTAACATAAACGAACGGATCGTTCACGAACATAAATGAATGAATGAGAGCAAAGAGATGTGTCCGTTCGTTAATTAAACGAATGGAAAATCTTGTTCATGTTTGTTCATTTAATAAACAAACGAACATAAATGAACTTCCCGCCGAACAATTTCAAGAACGGTTCATGAACGTTCGGGTCGTTTACATCCCCATGGGTGGGTGATGACATTGAAGGAGAGAGAATTGGACGGCTCACATTGGTTTCTCGCGGTTCTAGCAATAAAAATAGTTCTCAAATGAACTTTTTCATATATATATATATATGTATGTATGTATGTATATATATATATACACACACACACACATATATATATATATATATATATACACACACACACTACATTATAAAATATTTATCACTTTTGCTTAAACTCTTAAAATTAAGTAAGATGAAATTACTAATATACCCTTATTTACACCTAAAAGGATACAACTAAATTGACTTAATTATATTCTTATTTACTATTATAATAACTAAATCATTCATAATAAATAATATTTTAAAAAGTCAAGTCAACACAAATTAATTTATAACCTAAGGCTGACAATTTGGGTCGGGTTCGTGTTATTGGGTTCGTGTCATTCGGGTTCGGGTCAGTTTCGTGTCGACCCAATTTCGACCCATTTATTTTCGTGTCAGGTTCGAGTCGTGTCACTTTTTTTCGTGTCGGGTTCGGGTCGTGTTTCGTGTCAACCCATTTCGGTCAAAAGTATTTGACTAGTCTTTTTTTATTTTTGATTATGGTTTTTGAATACGGGTTTCGGGTACGGTTTTCAATTACGGTTTTATGGGTTTCAAATTCGGTTTTCTTCACAAAATTTTCGAATTCTTTGTCTATTTTCAATTTTCTCTACTAACTAGTTATTAAAATATTAAATATCAATACAACTTAATAGTTTTAATACAAAGTAGTAGCTAGTAAACAAACCATGAACTAAAATAAGTTAAAGGAAAATTTCAATTTCAAAAAGCAAGTTTTTTTTCTTCTTTACCGTTGTATTCTCAGAAGGAATATCGGGTTGGGTGAGTTTCAAAGGGTCTTGATTTAAATCATTATTACTATAATATTGTTTAGGTTTAAGTCTTACCAAGTTGACAAACGTCAAATTACCAAAAGTCTAAAACAATACAGTAAAAATAACAAAAAGCAAAATGATGTAATATTGTTTAGGTATAAATCTTTTATTGTTTATTTAAATTTTTAGCTTTTCAAGGTTTTGTACTTTTGTTTATCGAATTTTATTGACTAAGATGTCACTCCTTCATTTGAATTCACAATCTCCTTTTTAAAATTTTAAATTTAAGTATTAAAGAAAATTTTATTAATTTTAGTTTTACCTTTATACGGGTCACTTTCGGGTTGTCGGGTTGACCCTAACCCAACCCATTTATTTTCGTGTCAACTTCGTGTCGACCTAGTTTTGACCCATTTCGAGTTCGTGTCACTTTTTTCGTGTCCGGTTCGGGTCGTGTTTCGTGT
Source organism: Pulicaria dysenterica (assembly GCA_947179395.2). Taxonomy (NCBI): domain Eukaryota; kingdom Viridiplantae; phylum Streptophyta; class Magnoliopsida; order Asterales; family Asteraceae; genus Pulicaria; species Pulicaria dysenterica. The sequence continues at coordinate 68,041,962 of OX359291.1, read as the reverse complement.
CGGGTCAGAAATTGCCAGCCTTATTGTAACCTATAAGATATTATAACAAATTAAATAATATTAATAAATAGTTAAAGCAATAAATAAATTGAAAAGCAGAAAAAAATATAGATGTTGCTGATGAAAACTATTCAATATCATTATAGTGCGTGAAGATGATACCACTACTTTATCGAAAATGGACATGTTATTGAGTGAAAATTATTTGTCGTCGCCGCGTTACGCAGGTACTATGCTAGTATGTGTATATATATATATATATATATATATATATATATATATATATATATATATATATATATATATATATAGTGAGGTTCCACATACCCACCCTTAAAGATATATCTCAAAAGCCAAATCTCAGCCACTTATTTTATAGGGTAGAATAAGAATTGCAAATTAATAATCAAAACTCATGCATCTCTTCAAAGACTTTCCTAAAGTTTTTTTTTAATTTTTTTAATTTTCTACCTCTTAAATCTTTAAATGGTCATAACTATTTTAATTTTGAGAATTTGAATAAAAAAATTATAGCAATTTACTTATTTCAAATATTCTTTCAAACAAGACCACTTTTCCCATATTATTATATGAATCATGTGAATTTTTTTCATTTTTTGCTGTAACCATGTGTATTTATATCATTTTCGGCAAACGCGTATTTATATCTTCTTCGGCTGCAAATGAGTCTATTATCTCCTTATATCAATTCTCAAAATAAATGCACTATTCATTTCAATTTTCACTTTTTACCCTTAATAATTTTCTATTTTTACCCTTTGTTTTATACAAAATACATTTTATCTTCTATAATTATTTTCTATTATTTACAAACTTTTTACTCTTAATTTATAAAAGTTACATAAGAATACAAATGAATTTAATATTTAATTTTAATTTTTAACCTTTAATAAATTTACACTTTTGACCCTTAAATTTATATAAGTTATATAAGAACATTTTTTTAACTTTTTATTTTTAACTCTTACCAGATTTTTGTTTTTTTAGACTAAAATTCATTTAAGTTAATTAATTTTATAAAATTATTTATTATTATTTACAAATCAAGGTGACTTAGTGGTATTCAAGTTTATTAAGTTGTCTCCCTCTTAAAGATTAATTGTGCGATCTTCTTTGCCTCATTTTAATTATTTATTCTAGCCCTTAATTAATAAATTTCTATTTTCCCTTTAGTTTATATAAGTTATATTTGATCTTATAGCATTACTAGCTTGGTTATGTAGCCTTCACGTTTTACCCATACGTTTATATAAGTTACATTTGATCTTGTAAATTACTAGGTCATGTAACCTTATGTACATAATGTAATCGTCAAATGCATTAGTTCATATTAAATTATTAAACTATCATCTTATATATAATATTATGCGTAAATTGAATTGACAAGAATACGATTATTTGAATATCACCCGGTGCAACGCACGGGTTTGATATACCTTGTTTTTATCATTTTTATATGGATAATGTTATCATTTTGATTGTTGTATATTGTTATCATTATAATGTGGAAAATGTTATTATTTTCAACCTGAATTGTTATCATTTTCGGCTGTAAGTAGTCTATTTTTATCATTTTAATCTGGATAATGTTATCATTTTGAATATTGTATGTTGTTATCTTAACCATTGATTTAAAAAATCTAATGGTTCAAATTTGAACTTTGAGAACTATCTATAAACATATGACCTATATTGATCCAATTTTATATATATAAAATGTGATCAGTAACTTTTGCTTTAAAATAATATTTTGTAAGAAAGTGATCAATAACTTTCCTCATATGTATATATAATTTAAACCATGAATCTTAGGAAGTTTTTGCTTAATTAGATTCGTAGTGTTGTTGGACTCCAATCCGTTGGTCAAGGGTTCAAAACATGCATAATATGTTTCACTTTTTTCCCCGTGATCACTCTTAATATTGTCCTTTTCTTGTCCACGTTACGGCTACGTGCTTTAATGTTTTCCATTAATATTTCATTCTTTGTTGCCACGATTCAAAGTTTATAACTTTTTATTTAACTTAAATCTTCTAAAATATATAAAAGACTAACTTACAAAATATTATTAGATAATCTAGACCCTTTATTTAATAAAAGATTTAATTTTAGCCGTTAGTTTATTTAATTCTAAAATTTTGATTTTGACTTTCTAGAGTCAAACTAATATAAATTAGATAAAGATAATTCTTAATTAAATCAATGTATATATCAATAAATTATAAATAATTAAATAATTAAACAATATATTAAATCTTATTTAATTGGATAAACATCATAATTAGTTGATTTATTGTTGTTAATTAATTAAATCTTATTTATGTAATCTAAATATTTCAATATATTACTAGTTTATAGACCCGTGTATACACGGGTATTATAGAAGTAAACTTAAAATATATATCAAAATCAAATAAAAATGTTAGAAATATACATACACAAAAACTTTCAAATGCGTACATAAGAAACCAAACGCTTCCTTGTTGTCTTCAAATAAAGCAAAAAGACCAGGTTTGAAAAGATTTCAACTCAATAATCAAATGATGATCTTAAAGCTAGAATAGAATAAAGTGATATGGTTGTTTTTATTTTCTTTGCAAGTAAAAGAAAAAAATTAATAACTCGCGTGTTAAATATTAAAAATCAACAATGGTTTCCTGTCTTGTATATAAATAATTAACACTTCTATTTTATTATTACCTTTGCCTAACTACCTACACTAATAAAATAGTTTTAAAACATCAAGAACAACTATCTTTACATATTTGAATTTAGATTTTTGAATATATAATATATCTTCTTTAATTGATACATTTTATTATAATCCATATATTATAAAAGTTTCATACATCTTTCTAATAAGATTGAAAATGCTCTAAAATCAATTACTTAACACTTTGAATAACATACTCAAGTTGACCACTCGGATCATCATCATAATCTTAAAAACACTCACTCAGCTAAATAAAAAATTACATATTCACTACTATTAGTGTATAACAAAAAATTAAGAATATACTAATTTTAAAAAAGTGTCATATTACAATAAATTTTATACCAAAACGTAAATAAAAATGAGACGATCGTGAATATATAATTATTTTTTCTCTAAAAAAATATATCATAAACTACTAAACATAATTTATAAATAACATATAATTAATTATATTAATATACAGTTTTTATAAAACACCCTCATATTTTCTTTAAAACCCCTCACATGTTTCACAAAACACTCTCACCATTTTCATTCAACCCCCTCCCAATTAATTAAAATTAAATTCAATTTCGTGTTTAATCTTTCCCATTATATGGTCAGCCAAATCAAAATTGGTGAATAATGAGTTTTGATTGGTTAATTAAGTCTTAATTTATATACTAATTTAGAAAGAATGTAAGCCTTTTATATATATAGATAGATATTAACCAATTTAAAATATATTAAAATAAGTTTAAAGTATTTTGTAAATTATTATCAATAAATGTTTGACCATCTTGCTTCTACTTGTAACAATAATGATCGATGATTTGTATAAAAAATATAATAAAGTTTCGTATCATAATATCACGTTTTCCATCCATTACGTCGATGCTTCAACCGTTGGTTTTGCGTTTTGACGTTGTTTGTCACCATTTTGTAAAAGTCTTATTTCTCTCGCTAATGATTAGTTTTTATCACTTTTACCCGTTATATACTAAAATACATTTATGAAAATCCCATATTTCTAAATGATTTTAAATTATTTTAGAATATGTTTAGAAAGACATTATGTGATCGTTAAATTATTTTTAGAATATTTTTTACCAATCAAAATCCCCTAATTCAAATTATTTTTGGAATTTTTACCCACTAATCAACTCTGTTTATTTCCTAAAACCTAACAACTATCGGTACAAATATGTATGCCAATTTTCTTTCTTGATCATCTTTTGATTTTCATGAATGTTTCTTGATTTGTTATTGATATTAATTTATTATACGTTTAAGATTTAACACCATAAATGTTTAAAATTCACACCCCGTGTTTATATACGGGGTATTAAACTAGTACTATTATATTCAAATAATAAAATTTATATGGTATTTGTTTTTTCTTTTAAAAGTTGTCATATAATCTTAGACGTAAATATAATGTTATACTTGTGTACATCTTCTTTTTATTTGAACTTTGGTATATATTTTATTGTAATATAAAACTTATCTAAAATGTACTTTTTTCAAATCGTGATATTAAGAATTTACATTTCTTTTGCATAAACATATCAAAATATAAGTAAGTAAATGTGATTTTGTTACATATATGAATGTATATATAATAACTTTTATTCAATTTCTATATTTACAAAAGTAACCTCTTTTATTTGGTGAGCCATAAAATCAGTCATTAAAGTTTTATTTCGAAGTTTCATTTATTTATAATTTTAAATGGAAAAATTCTAATCCTTTTTAAAAACAATTCTTTGGTTCATTGGTTGTTGGGATTGATAATATTCAACGTTATTTAGACGTAACATGAAGAAAAAAAAATTAACATGAATATATGTGAACTAGAACTAAATTATTTGAACATCAAATTCTTTGAAATACAATTTTACAGTATCTAATACTAATTATTTAGATATTGTCTATTTTATTTTAACTATTTATATTGAACATTAGATTTTAAATCATGTATCTCTATTTTTTATTTCCGTAGCAACACACGGATTCGTGCGTAACTCGTTATATCTTCATAAAATAACTAAAATATAAGAAATATTATCCCTTGAATTTAACAAGGGATTACCCCCTAAAATATAATAGGGTAAAATATAAAACAAAAAATTGAAAAATTATGACTAATACAAAAAAGAAAATACATTGCAAAAACATCAACTAACGATGAGACAACACATCACACTTTTTTAGCCACTTTTTCAACTTTTAGTGATTTTTCCTTTCAAAATTGCAAAGCATGGTGATGTCGATTTCAAGGATTTTCTAGTCATAATAAACCTTTTTTTCCCCTTAAATTGGTTTTTTCCTGAATTCATTACTTAATTTTCGCTAAAACTCTGTATAATTTTCTTTTTTTCTTTGCATTTTCCCCTATTAATATGATATTTAGTATTTTATGTTTTACTGGTTTTCAGGATAAATGTTTTCAAATATAATGAAGCGTTACAAAACACAGCTCCAATGCGGAATTTCAAAGCTTCAAGCAATAACATTGAATACCGTATGCTACTCGAATTCTTTTTGAATTGGGTCAATCGATGACGTTATATACAATTTGTTGCTATTGTAATAAATCACCATCCATCTTTATTATTAAAATGTTCCACGTAGCAGTTATCTTGCAAATAAAACATGCAGACATTTTTATACTTTATTTCTTTCTGGTCTAAAAATAAAGAATCTCAGTAGTACCCTGAAAGACTTAAATTTCTGTAACTTTTTGTAAGACGTCTCTCTTTCAATTTCTTGAGACGAAGAAGAAAAGAAGAAGATAAATTGATCGACGGAAATTGCTCTCAACATACGATTTTCGGTAAGCTACCTTTCAATTTTCCTAAAATGCATAGATTATATCATTATAATCCTACTTAATGTCATAGTTCCTCTCTTAATTTGTTCAAGTACTATACACGTTTTTCGTCGTTTCTAATGATTATGTTCTACATTCTTATAATTGGTTAAAATTAGTGTATAAGGGGTCTTTCGCCAAACAATATTATAGAGTTATTAAGATGTTCTTCTCTCTAAGAAAGGGAGGGTCTAAATCCGTGCATAAATATGAGTAATTAGGTGAATGTATACATTTATTGTAAATATGTTCAAATTAATGTACTCTTGCAATTGTTTTGCATACAATTTTGAGGCACACCTTTTAAATATAAAATTTACACGCATTAGTTCGATAATAATATTTCTTTCCCGATGTAAAAATTACTTTTCATCCCTTTAGGCCTTTAGGGTAATTCTGTAATATATGTTTCCTTTTTCATCGAATTTATTGTTTTTTGACAAGCGTGTTTATTATGTAAATCTAATCATTAATTTATCATGTATCACTAATATATATATATATATATATATATATATATATATATATATATATATATATATATATATATATATATATATATATATATATATATATATATATATATATATATATATATATATATAATTTGACCACTGTTTTAATTGTATAGTTCAATTGAATCACACTATAATGTTTTGATGTGTTCGGTAACGAGCTTACGAAAATTATAGGGGCTTGAGATTTTAGTTTTCAAAATCTCTAACCCTCAAGCCTTGTTTGGGTTTTAAAATCAGGGGATTATTAAAATCGTAATACCCCAAAATAAAAGATTTTTCAAGTACCTTATGGATTGTATTTGAGATTTGCAATTAATGAGCCTAAACTTCAGCTAGTTTCGCCAAGCATACCCTAGGTTGAAGGAGAGTCATGGTATACGAGGAAATGAGTATAAACATTAGTATTCAAGTTCAAGAAGTGTGCAAAACATAGTAGGAATGATCATGGCATCAAAGTTTTAGTACAACCTTTTTTGAAGTGAAATGATGTAATAAGAGAGGATTATGTTATTCAAAGTAGTCATAGATGAAGATTTAACTAATTTGGTTTACACTTTTATATCACAAATAGTTTGGGAAGATGTAAATATATTTTTTTTGAGAGTTGCTAGATGAACTTGTAAGAGGGATTCTGGATAATTAACTCCTATTTCTAGGGGGATTTCAATAGGAGGGATTGAAGGGTTGAGGGTTAATTGGAAGTTCACCGAGGCTTTGAAATTGAGATTAGAAATGAAGTAGGGTGTGGCTTACTTGAGTTTGCTTCGTCTCATGATTTGGAAACCACAAACTCTTTCTTCAAGAAAAGAGTCGAGGATTTGCATATATCATAGTGACAATAATAGCACACATACTGATTATATCTTGATGCGTAAAAGAGATCCTATGTCGTGTAAAGATGCATGGTGCTACCTTGAAAGTCTTGTTTCTCCTAACATGAATTATTAGTGATGCACACCCTTTTTAAGAGAGTGGAGAGATCACAAAGTGGCGAGAAGGCGTTTAACCAGGGTATCTTATGGAAAAACCTAAAGGGGACGTGTTTGGGGTGAAATTCTTGGTAGATGCGAGTCGTCGATTCTTCGGGGATGTTGGCCTTGTTTTGAAAGTGTGTGGCTCATTCTATTAAAGAGCATGCCAAAGATACAATATGAATGACTTCGGGTTCTTTGAAGGCACTAAGAGAATCTTGGTGGTTTAACTACATGGTTCAAGTTAAAGTCAAGGGAAAGTATATACGCTTCAATGAGATCCTATTAGCTAGATTAATGTAGGAGAGAACTGGATAAGGAAATAAGGAAACCAAAAAGGAAACAAAGAAAGTGGTAGCCCATGCAAAAAAAAGGGATTATGAGTACTTGTATAAGAGATTAGATTCTGTAGAAGGATAAGTCGTTATCTTTAAGCTAGCAAAAGCTAGGAAGAGAAGAAGACAAGGTTTAAGAATGGTCAAATTCATCAATGATGACAGTTGAAGGTTCCTAAAGAAAGAAAATGATTTTAGAGTGATATATGGGGAATAATTTCTGAACTTATTTAAATGTAAAGGAGAACAAAGTTGATGGGGGGGACTGGGAGAGCTCAACGGATAACCTTCTTTCCCACAACAACCACTTGTGTAGAAGGATCAACCATGAGGAAGTTAGGATTGCCCTTCGAAATTGAGGGAGGCAAAGCAGCAGAACCTGATCAAATTCCAATCAAAGTGTCCAGGTGTCTAAATAAGCTTGGTATTAGGTGGTTGAACCTCTTCAACTTGATTTTTATTTCAGATATGATGTCAGATGAATAGAGATTATGTGCAGTTATCCCAATCTATAATTGCAAGGGAGGCACTCAACATGTATACAACAACCACAAAATTAAACTAACTAGTCATACTATAAAGGTGTGGAAGAGAGTTATTGAGAACAAGATGCATTGAGAGGCGAGAGTATCAGATAACCAATTCGGCTTTATGCAAGGAAGGTCTATGATTGAATCAAAACAGCGATGAGTTTTCTTGAAAATTCAAGGATGTGATTCTTGGTACATCAAACGACATTGTTTTAGTTTTGGATGAGAAAATTGAGTTGAATAGAAAGATTGAACAAATAATTGGCAAAGGTAGAAGGAATAGAGCTTTAAGTCAGTAGAAATAAGACTGAATATCTTTGTTTTGAATTCAACAAGAACAAAGCTTGCAACCTTAAGAGTATTTAAGTACCTAGGCTCCATGTTACATGTTACATCAGTCGGGGAGGATAAGTGAAGACGTGACAAACCATATTCAAGTTCAATATTGAACCAAAGACCATTGTTGTTGAAGCTGAAAGAAAAGTTCTAGCGAGCTGTTGTTACACGAACTATGTTGTATGGGACAGAGTATTGGCCATTAAAGGAAGTGGCTAATGTAGAAACTAGAAGTGACATAAATGAGGATGTTAAGGTGGACCTGTAGGAAGACTTTGCTAGATAAAATTCCGATTAGTGTCTTTAGATACCGAATTAGGAGTCACGCCTCTCACCAATAAGTGACTATATCACAAAACTTTGGGATTGTTTTAACCAATAATAATGGTTTTAATTCAATCTAATATGATTCTCGAAAACTTTTCTTATATGTTTCAGAGATTTTAAATAATAAGGCATGTTTAGTTTTCTCATTTATCTTTCGCACAAAGACCGACTCGTTGCACAATTATTGTATTCATATCCTAAAACATATCTCGTCGTGAGGGACTCTGAATTTCAATTAATTGCTTATGTATTTCTATGATGGTCACTTATCTCCATCCCTATAATTCTGGGTAAGGATGTCGTCAAGATCCTCATTATCAACCATAATATCTAACGTTATATTATATGCGAAAGTGACATCGGAGCCGACTTCATTTTGATTACATAATGTTCTTGGCATAATATAATTTACAGGGGTATCTTCATTTTCACGCACCTGGGTTCTTCTAGAATTGTTCAATTTAGTATCTCATTAGGAGACTTGCTTGGGTCTGTATTCTCTTAATTGACCATCATAATTCATTACTCCTTTTCTTTTATGGGATTTTTTTGGAATCAACTTATCTACTATAATTCTAGAGTGCAATAGACTCTTATTAACAATTATGCTTCTTAGATACATACCCTACTAGTAGTATCAGTAGCTGAATTTGTGACCTAGTCACACCATTCGGTTAATAAGCATGTCTAACTAGATCTAATAAGTGATTTCTCTTCTGATTTCGGGTTCATATTTTTTATTACGAGGATCACTAATCCATTTCAAACTATTTCAACTCTGTTACTTATTCTCTCCCATAAATGTTTAAAATAAATAATTTTTAACATAACTAAAATCAAGTCACCAACAAATATCCTGTTAATGGCTTTGAATATGTATTATAGATGGGGATTAATATTGAAAGCATAACTCAACATTCTTTGAAGTCTCAACGATGTAAGGGAGCAATTAAGACCATCCGCATCGGACTCCCTTCCACCACTGGTTGGGAGCCTTCTAGTGCCGAACACCATCGCCTTGGGGCTGGTTGGGGCAGGTTCCAACCTGGCTAGCTCTCTAGCCAGCTCGGGTAACCCCTCTTTTTTTTTCTTTTTCTTCCCTTTACTCTCTTCTCTCTCTTAATTATATATATATTATAATAAAATAATATATGTGGGTTAATATGGGTTAGATATGGGGGTTTGTGAGTTAGAGAGAGGTAGAAGATGATATGAATGCTGATGTAATAGTAGGTTGAAACGGTTGGATGGTGATGATCTAAATATATGAGAAATATATGGTTCTTTGGAGTGATTGATTATATTAGGAATATATGGTTTCTGAAAAAAACCCATTTATAATTGATAAGTAACATTATAACTTGTGGTTTAGTATCTATTGTAAAATAATATAACTCCGAAAATAAGCCGTTTGCTCTTTCCCATTCTTGGTTTGCTATCAACTAAAGACTAAAGACGTTTGGTAAGTATTTCTATAAAAAAAATTATTATTTGTAATTGTTAGCCATATAATGTCCAATACTTATTCCCATAATCCTTGAATATGTAGAAAGTAATTATCAAATACGTACGTATATGATAATTTAAAATGATGTGCTCATAACCTTATTAGTTAAACTACTAATAACACAACGTTCGGGTTGTAAATTTGATAACCATTTAAATGATGTATCGGCTTACATTTAAATAGTTTATAAGATGGATATACATGTTTTCATATATTCCATTACATCTTTTTTCACAAAATATGCAAAATCGCTACATTAAAGCTTACAATTCTTTTTAAAACTTTTCATATAATCTGACTCGGGTATCCAGTCATGTCAATCAAAAACTTAATCTCATAGTTAATTAACTTCTTATTTAAGACCATATATCATTCACCTTCGTTAATCTTTGTGTAATATAAATTAAACGAGGGTGAAAGAAAAATAGTGCAACATTACTTTATATTTTCTTTATGACAATTTTGTTTAGGCTCTTCTAAAGCATTTGATTAGTTTTGCACCGAAAAAGTCTGTCTTGTACGTAGTAGTAAATTTCTATTATTTATAACAACATATATATAATAAACATGAGTTCTTTATCAAACATGATTATATATATATGCTTTAATCATGAGTTATAATAACCATCATCTTGGTGGTTTACTAGATAATCCACTTTCTCTTCATATGGGAAGTCAAAGAAATCAAATCTTGGGAGCTTTAATTAAGGGTTGGCTAGGGTTTGTTTCGATATATGACTATCTGTAACACTGATTAGACCGCGTATATCAGATCCAAAATCTGAAAAAAGGATAATCCCCTTATATAAAACCATGAGTCACAATCATATATGAATAAAACATAAGATAAACATTTTGTACAATCTCTTATGGGATTTCATTTATTGCAAGTAGATCACAGATAAAGAAGAACATTATAGATACAATTACCATAAACTGTAATTAATTTTGCACATACTCTCAAGGTTCCTAGAATTATTCCTTGTGATGGTTCCTCATACACATGTTATACTCACATTAGGAATGAAATTTACATCTCTATATATGACTTCATTCATATCAATTACTTCAATAAGTAAAGTTAGATAACAAGTCAAAACATAATTGTAGTATATAATTTAACTAAAACAATTAATTGAACAGCCATATTGATAGTTAAGGAACTTTTCTGAAAACTTTATTAAGTATATTCATTTTTTTTCAAAATAACAAATAACTATTAAGTAATTATAAAGTCTACATTAATTTCTAATTTAATTATCAAGTATCATCAAACTATCAAAGCCAAATTTCAATAATTAAACAAAATTATCAACAGAATTTCAATTATCCAACAAGACATTAAATAGCAATTGAGTAATGGACTATGTAATTGCACTAAACTATCAACAAGACATTTATTAGCAATTAACTAAGAAACTGTTTATTTGCATGTGAGCAAGAACTATTCAGTATTGAAATATTGATTTCTTTAACATTCTATGTGTTTGTATTCTTCATTTGAAGACTATGTTAAATGATACATGAAAGTACTAGTGATACCCTCAAACGCCTTACCCTATAACCTTTTTCTACATGTTGTCTTCTCAATAATCATATCTTGCTTTGTAATAATTCATTATAAATGATAATTGATAAAATAATTTTTTTATTATTCAAATTTATCATTCAGAATCTTTATTAAATAGTTTTTTATATTCGGAACCAGTTTTATCTTAGCCTTTTTAATTAGTCAGATCATTAAATCATTTAACACACAATCATTTTGTTTTATCAAATGATCACTAAATAGCATAGATTTAGAATTATTATATATATATAGGGGAGAGTTCCATTGAGAACCGATTTTAGTGCGAAAACCGCGAGAACCAATCTTAGCCGTTGATTTGATAAGTGGAATTCATGGATGGAGAGCGTGGGATCAAGTGTGGCAGGGTGTATGTGAGGAATTCATGGGTAGGCAATGACATTGAAAGAGGAGAAATTGGACGGCTCGGATTGGTTCTCGCACTAAAAATGGTTCTCAATGGAATTTCTTCATATATATATATACATACATACATACATATATACTAGCACCATACCCGTGCAATGCAACAGTGACGAATACTTTTATCTCGACAACTTGTCCGTTTTTAAGACAGGGGAGTGCATATCTTGTCTAATTTTACATGGATATTAAAATACAACAAGAGTTGTTACATATAATTATATTACGCATTAAAAAGATTTAGAAATTTATATAAATGTAGATTATATATTATTTAGATTTGATACTTCTAGTCAAACGAAATTTTTAGTAATTAGGTTAACATATTTATTATGTGATAGGATAGGATATTTAATATGAAAGGGTTAACTATTATTTTTTAAATTATTGTGTTAATATGCATTGATTTGATTTTTCAAATATTTTTTATTTTGGAAAGTTTAGTTATTAAAATGGTATATAAGACTATCATTATTTCCGGCCACCAAATAATTAGTTTATTTAATAGTTTCCATTTAGCTTACTATTAAGGGTAAATAAGTAATTTCAAATTACTTAAAATTAATAGATTAAGACAAAAGAGGTAAATGTTTTATAAGATAGTATATATATATATGAACACAAACGAACGGATAACCAAACATTCACGAATATAAAAATAACGAACGTAAGCTCTGTTTAAGTTCTTTCGTTTAATTAAACAAATGGAAAATCTTGTTCCTGTTCGTTCGTTTATTAAACAAAAGAACATAAACGAACTTCTCGCTGAACGATTTTACAAATGGTTCATAAACGTTTTGTTCGTTATAGCCCTAGATCGATCAACCCTTGAAATAGACAGTTTGGCCCTTGAAATTGTTCCTTAATTCGGGGTTTGATCGAGTGTAAGGCGTAACCGCGTAAGTCTTGCTTCCTTTCTTTCTTGTGCATTAGAAAGAAGGAAAGCAATGCTTATGCGTACAGTTCCACCTTACACTTGTGGAAACCCCGATTGTACATTAGAAATGCCGACACTAATCCAAATGAGAAGTAAACACTTTAGAAATCAAATTGGACTGAAGCTTTGTGCTACTCACTACTACAAGTGGACTTAAATAACTAATGTTAGCAAGTGGACTTGATTACTTAAGTTCTTAAACAACAAACTAAACCAAATTTTTGAATATATTATTTAATTGGATCAAACAACTAAAATCGACTTCTTAATCATTGTGTTGCACTTGAAAATTTGAGAATCAAGCCCGTACAATCTTTTAGTCATGACTCATGAGTAGCAGGAGCTACTAAACAGGTCTGCCTATGACTATGTAAAATCCATGTAGTCGAATCAAACGATAAGATAAAACAAGAAAAACATGCTCTAAAACATACATATATTTTGTCATTAATTAGGTTTGACTGTTTGTTGCATAAAATTAAGTTAATAATATCCATTAATTTGTTGTCTACATGTATATTGTTACATATATATGCATATGTATATATAGGTAAAAACGAAAAATGTCAAGTGATGATGGTTTCAAGAGGAAAAGCAGACGTATGGCAGCAATTGAAGCTGCAAAGAGGATCAAGATGAATGCTGATGCCAACGGGTCACTTTCTGGTGGTGAAAACGAAAATGAGGAGTTTGACGAACCTAAAATAGTCACACCATCGGCTGAGAACAACAAGCAAAGGATGAGAGATCGTAAAAGGACTCATGATGTTTCTCATGACTCTACACCTGCAGCTTTTGTTTCAGAGGTAAATCTTATATTTCTAATTTATGTTTTATGCATCATAGTTAATTGAAAAAAGGATATATATATATATATGAAAAAGTTCATGCGAGGTTCTAATGAAAAATAAATATTTAGGAGAGAATAGAAGACTTAATCCTGATACTTCATTTGATTTGATCAGATGATCTACATTTGACTCTTCATTACCTAACTATGACTTACGACGACCATGAATTGCAACGAATGAATTGCAACCTTTAGATCTAATATATCAATATCTAACTGATTACTATGATTCATTCTGATATTCTTACCTAAATATTCATTCTTACAATAACCCCCTCATATACTTTCTTATGGGTATTAATAACCCAAGAATCCACTTCTAAAATAATAACTAGTAAAACACGACGGAAGTCTTCAAACATAAGTACATGGTCTCAAACATAATTTAAATAAGATGTTTCCTGATGTTTATCGTCAAGCTATTAGCGCACACTAGAGCTTTCCTTTATCTTTACCAGAATTTCCTACAAAAGAGGTAAACTAACAACCGTAAGCAATGCTTAGTGAATTATACTAAATTTGCACATACCATGTAACACCCTGAAATTCAGAACAAATTTAAACTTTCAAAACTCATTATTAAATCAAATTTATATATACTTTTTTTTATCTTAAAGAGGAAGCAAATACAACTTTAGATAAAATTAAACTTTATTTGAATATCTTGACAATTTGAATATAAACGTATAACATAACCCTATAAACATTTATCATTATAACCCAAACTTTAGGTGTTACATAAGTAAATCTCACGACCATTGATCTAAAAGTAGAAAATCAAGAAGTTTCCATATAGTAAGCAAGCCCCAGAGCTTCTACTCGCCTTGCCTCACAAAGATCACTAGACTACATGCGGATATAAAAGCATTTAAACAACATGTTAGCTATATAACTATAGCTAGTGAGTTTCACCGAACATTTTTATATTATAAAACCAAGTCCTCATCCTTTGAAAAATTTAAGTTTGACGTTTAAAAATAACATACACATTAAAATACACATATAAGCACATAAGGATGTGGGTTTGTGCATTGAATCACAGTATCTCCACATGGTAGCAAGTCATGGTCAACATGTGCCCGTGGGGGAGCACGAAACATTCCACCGTACAACGGTTGTTAGGAGTGAATGATCCATTTCCCAGATTCACTCATGTATACACAGGTTCGGTTCGCTCATCTGCCTCTTGAACAACACGGTCATCCTGAAATACTATCATTTCACTCCATTTCTTGTACCAATTCTATACTACCCGTGTATAAAGTCCCAATTGCCGAAGCCATTTGACCCATACACGTCACCCAATGGTATAGAAAACAATGGTACAAAGCACTAACACAATCACGGGTCTGGACCGAAACTTAAACTACAATAGTCACATATAACCACATGCCATTAAGGCCAAACAATCTCAAGCATTAAAGTTCATCAATAAGCAAAAAGGACACATGAATCATAGTTCATAACTCTAAGCATAAATGCTCAATAACAATATCTATACTTGGCATCTCAATGCCAATAATACAGAATTGTGAACATAACTCATCAACTCAAAATCATATGTATCATCACAAGATTATAACTCACTCCTATATGGAGTATCATGTTACAAGAATTAAGCAAGTACAAACATGTCAACAATATGGACCTTCTTCTAAGTGGAGTATTGGTCTCATTTTAATCTTCTATAATCAATGTTCAACAATCATAAAGATGATTACCCAAATTCCACATCCTTTAATTAATTGAATTTCATAAAATAAATAGCCAAACATATGAAAACACATTTATGATGACTTATTATTTTTATGAAATCTAAGTATCCGCAGGGTGTACTCACCTGAGGATGCGATGAGGATCACAAACCTAACAAAATCAAAGTCAATGTTTAATCGCTTGATCAATAGTCCTTTAGTAAAAAAAAACATGAGGTCAACTTGAGTTAGTTAACGGAAAGCAGAACTCCTTAAGATTACTATCTCAATACTATGGTAAAACACTTTTCCTGGTCTCAAATAAGGAGACCAACTCATTAGCACAAAATTTAATTACTTAAATATCGGGTATCACATATCATATGGACTATAGGGCATGTGTATACAACTGTTATGCTAACCACGTAAGATGAGATAACTAAATTTGAATATGAACATAAACATGCATAAAAAGCTAACAACATAAATCTAAGCGTTGCCGCCAGTAACTAGTCATGTGTTGTGCTAGGGCCCGGATCCATGACAAACTATACCCACTTGCCTATGCTGGCCATACATGCGATACGGACACATAAAACACAATATCATTTTGCTACAAATACTACATACAATACAATATGAAAGAAGTAACTCACCTTGTGGTCACACAAGTATTTGCAACATGTAAGAATGAACAGCTACAATTAAATAGAACAATCTATAGGTAGGTTACAACTAACTAAGTACCTAACATTTACCTATACACATCCTAGGCAGTCCTTGCAATGCCCTAAACCTTAACACGGAAGAATGGGTCAAAACTAGTGTTCAATGCAAAATATCTATTCTGCCTTAGCATAAAGCTTCGTGTTCCTGATACGGAATGTGTCACGTTCATCATTTAAAATATCAAAACTATAAGGTTCATTCACTTAACGAGTCGTGTTCTAAAGATCAACATGTTGCGTTTATGGCAAACAACACAACCCTAAAATGGTTGATTCCCATATGATATAGATCCCTTCTAGTCATCCCCTAGGGCCTAAATACACATGATCTAGGAATGGTGTCCTAAGATCATAAAATTTAGTTTGAATATCAAAACACCTCCAAATCCCTAAATCACATTGTAATTCCCTTTCCAAAATGCCCTAATGGCTACAAAAACGAAAACTATGATTCAAGAATAGGATTCCTACCTTTGGAAAGTCGTGCTTTAACCAAAACAAACGTGTACTTATTATCTATGCTTCTTCCTTGCTTTAAAACCTTCAAGAATCACCAAAACTTCTCTCTTTTTTACCTTAGCTTCTAAGAAACTATCTCTCAATGTTTAGAGGCTGCCAACAGTGGTGAATTAAGGTTATCAAGAACCCTAATCCCGGATTCTAACATATGTGGTGTACAAATGGCCTTTGGACTCCTGTAATCCCTCTAAAACGTAATAATCTCAATGCTACCAAATGTAGACTCCTACGATCTTTATTTCTACAATTTACAACCCCCCCCCCCCCCCCCCCCCCCCCCCCTAAAATTGAACATTTGGTACATAACCTACTCATGCATAACATAATGAAATAAGTCACTACTCACGAATCATATTAACAAAAAAATCTTGGTTCGTAATCAACTCGACCAACAATTAACTAAAAGTAAAATCAGAAATAATTCTTAAGTTCTCAGAAATAAAATTTAGGGCGATAGATATAAGTGTCGTTATCCCTTATCTATTTATTTGAAATTATAGTTAAAATTAACCCTTATTATTAGTTATCTTATTATTATCATCATTACTATTGTCGTTGGGTATTGTTATTATATAGTTATTTATTAACTAACTAGATAGATCAAATACATGTATGATATACGGGTTGATTTAAATAATTATAAGTATTAAATATTAATAAAAAATTATTATATGATTATCGAGGGTAAGTGTGATATTTGTAAATTAAAGTGGGTAAAATAAAATATTTTGGGGTTTAAGAGGACTTATATGAAATTATCTTTAAAAATTTTGATTTTAATCAAAATCAAAATTGAATTTAACTTAACCAAGAAAAGTCAAAATTATATATTTAATTTTTATTTAAATGGATGGTTAAAATCAGATAATTAAATTTTTTTTATCTAAATCTAGTGGTTAGGATTATCTAATTAATATATTTGAAATTATTCTTTTATATATATTATATAAGATAAATGGTAAATAGGATATTTGTAAATTAAGGTGAAAAATATATAATATCTTGATGTTTAAAAGGGCATATAAGAAATCTTTAAGAATTTTGATTTAAATTCAAATTTGGATTTTAAATTTTATTAAAATGGATGGTTAATTTTAATAATTAAAATTTTTATCTAAAGTTAATGGCTAGGATTATCTAATATATATAAATGAAGTTAGTCTCTCTCTCTCTCTCTCTCTATATATATATATATATATATATATATATATATATATATATATATATATATATATATATATATGAGAAGACTATAAGACTCTATTTAATAAATGAGCATTTTAAAATTAGATAGATAACTAGGATTTTATAGTGCGTCCGCGTGTTGCGCTGGTTTTTTTAAATATAAAATTTTATTATCATAATAAATAATAGGATTAGATTGATCTACATAATAATATATTAATAATTTTATAAAAACACATCCAAAAATAATATAATGTGTGATAAAAAAATCACAGGATTGACATTAAAATCAAACATTATTTTGGTTTAACTTGTGTTTGATTTCGTGACATCATGGGAGTTTAAGATGATTTTGATTTAATCATTTGACTTTATCTATAAATTGTTTAACTCTAAAATTGAAAGATAATTTTGGTTTAACCTATACATTTTATTTCAAAAAACATAACCTTTCAAAGTATTAAGTTATTTTGTTTTATACCTAAACATTATTTCCGTCATAAAAAAAAGAGAAAGTGGCAAAATAAAAAAATCAAGATTTTACATGCACATGATCCGAACGCGTGCCCCCCCAGCTAGGAAACCAAGTCTTTGCCACTCTGCCAAATCTGCGTTTTGTTAACAAATGGGTTTCTGAGTATATATATTAGAGAAGTGTTCTTTTCCTTGTAATTATATGGTACTGTGTAATAATAAGTATCTAAAAGTAATATGTTCAAACAATAAAAAATATATGTTTATATACGACATGGTTTATAAACCAATAATTAGTAGACGCTCAATTAATACATAACTTAAGAAAATTTATTTTTTTATTTTAAACAAATTGATTTATTTTTATAGTTGATAATGATTCATGCCTTACTATCTCAAATTAGATTAGATATTATTAAATTAAGATGAATTTTTTAATCTTTTAAATGTTGGATTAAAATGTCTTCAATCAAGTTTGAATGCTTAAGTATTTAAGATTACTAAAAAGTCAAATTGAATTTTAATTTTTACCAAAAATATTGAATCATATTTGATCATTTAAATTTTTATCTAAATCAATAGCTAGGATTATCTGATAGATTTTATTTAAGTTAGTCTTTTATTAATATATAAAAAATTATATATAAATAAAAAATTGTTTGCATGTGCTTTTACCAAAATTTTTGAGTCATATTTGATCATTAAATTTTTTTATTTAAATTAATAGCTAGGTTTATTTAATAGATTTTATATAAGTTAGTCTTTTATTTTATATATATATATATATATATATATTAATTTAATAATTATCAAAAGAGTAGCTTGTTATTACAAAGCTTATTATCTAGATTTTTTTTATTGAAGGCGTGTAACTCTTTTTTTTGTGAAACCAATTTTAAATTAAATTTTAAATCCCATGAACTAGATATTAATTTTTATTAGTTTAGTTTGAATTTTGAAAGTCAAGTTAATTTTTCAGTTGTACATAAATGGAAATACAAGATTGTATAATTAAAACTTATTTGTTAAATGGAGGGTTGAGATCGTTCAATAAACTATACCTCATTTAGTCTTTTATATATAATTAGAAAATATCGTTTCTTATTCTATTACTTTTAAATAACATTGTTACTATTATTCTACCATTTTTTCTAGTTAACTACCTTTTCCAAATATATATATATAGGAAGAAGTTCAATCTGAGCCATCTAATTCCCCCTCTTTCAATGTCATTGCCCACCCATGAATTCCTCACATACACCCTGCCACACTCGATCCCCCCCACGCTCTTCATCCATGAATTCCACTTATCAAATCAACGGCTAAGATTGGTTCTCGCGGTTCTCGCATTTTTATCGGTTCTCAATGGAACCCTCCCCTATATATATATATATATATATATATATATATTTATATATATATATATATATATATATATATATATATATATATATATATATATATATAGGGGAGGTTCATGCGAGAACCGTTGTTAGTGCGAGAACCGCGAGAACCAATCTCAGCCGTTCCTTGGATATGGGAAGTATCATGGATGGAGAGCGTGGAGGGATAGTGTGTGGCAGGGTGCATGTGAGGAATTCATGGGTGGGCAATGACATTGAAGGAGGGGGAATTGAAGGCTTAGATTGGTTTTCACGGTTCTCGCGCTAACAACGGTTCTCGCATGAACTTTTGTCTATATATATATATATATATATATATATATATATATATATATATATATATATATATATATATATATATATATATATATATATAGGGTGAGGTTCAAAGGAGAACCCTTTTAAATAGAGAACAGAGAGAACACGTGTAAACTTGTAATTTATTATTTCTTCTTTACGTTCATGTTCACCTATAGCTACCCAAAAGTCAACTTTACATCTTAAATCTTAAAATCAAAATTATTTCTATAATTATTAACAATTTAAAATTTTGGATACATTGATGCATCAATTAAGACTTTTGTATGCATCGATGCATTAGGATTATATTCGAACATATTATCAAAAAAACGTGACATGTTTTAATTCCGATAATCAATGGAATAAAATGCCTAAATAAATTGTGACAATTTTTGAACCATCTGATCAATAAAATCAAAGTTTCAAAAGTGTTCTCTCTGTTCTCTATTTAAAAGTGTTCTCCCTTGATCCTAACACTATATATATATATATATATATATATATATATATATATATATATATATACAAAAGTTCATGCGAGAACCGTTGTTAGCGCGAGAACCGCGAGAACCAATCTAAGCCGTCCAATTCCACCTCCTTCAATGTCATTGCCCACCCGTGAATTCCTCACATGCACCCTGCCACACCCTATCTCTCCACACTCTCCATCCATGATACTTCCCATATCCAAGGAACGGCTGAGATTGGATCTCGCGGTTCTCGCACTAACAACGGTTTTTGCATGAACCCTCCCCTATATATATATATATATACGAATGATAAAAATTATCATTTTAACCTTTATATGATTTTTTACGATAACTAAGTTAAATGTACGTATGATACATCAGTTAGTTTAAAAAAATGATAAATATTAAACATTAATATAAAAAAAAGTTAAAGTTGCTTAACACAAAGAACGTTTTCCCAATGTTCTATTATGGCACATGAAGTTTTTTTGTATTCTCATGTACGAATTAATGGTTTATAAAAAGTTTTTGTACGTGTAAAAATTCAAAACCAAAAAATGGCATTATAACTTTTTAATGGGTATAAGAACACATTTCGTGAACATTAATAGACATAAGAGTTGATTGAAACAATGGAGTTGATGAAAGAGGAAGGAAATATAGGAGAATAGAAGATATATGGAATAAAGGTGTAAAATATTAATCTCGATGATATTGTATTTAATATTGTGAAATGGTGGTCTCTTGTAAGAGGTTGTGGGTTCAAGTATTGATATGGATAGTGAAGTACATTTAGAAGTAGGTTTAAGGGGTGTGTGTTTGTTATTAAAAAATTACTTTTTATTACATTATTAATAGGGCATCCTCCAAATCAGGTTTATTTAGTTTTATTTATTTTTATGTCTCTAAAATGCAACATATTATTGCCACCTTTTTTTTAAAGAACATTCATCATTATCTTCAAGATTGGCACATTCAAACACAATCAAAAACCCCAGACTCAAGAACACTAAATCAGAACTAACATCAAGAAGTCATAGCCCATGAATCGATGGCTAAAAACACAAACTTAGATCCATCAATATAGATCGATTACAATGTTATAGTTTCCAAGTAACCACTCAAATCAGAAAAGGATTTTGATGAATTTGCACTAAATTGTAAACAAGAACACAAAATTTGCTGATAAATCGAATCTGAATCATTGATGGATTACGAGTCCTAAACACAAATCTTGAAATCTGGGTATAAACACGTACAAGCCCTAATGAAATCTGAATCGCAATGAAACACGAAAATTGATCAAAAACCATGCCTACAGATCTTGTTTTAATCAAATCTATGGTTATGAAAATCGATTGAGAATCTAAACCTGAACAAAGAACAACAACTATTCAGATCTGGATTAACGTATTTTCTTGGGTATAAACAAATATTCAGTGACAAAATCGTTTGAATCTGAGCCAATCGCTTACAGATCTGGATTTTCAATGACGAAATCGTTTGAATATGAACCAAGAGAAACAACATCTCAGATCTGAACCCCAACTTAGAGCCGAGCCAAAAACAAGAACAAGAACTCACCTTGAAACACAACCCCTAAACCGAATTGGAGGTGTAAACTCAGATTCCGTAACCTATAAAACAAGAATCAAGAAACCTAAGAGGATATCGAAACCGAAACCATCGATTTCTTCAATGAACCTGCAAAGCGATTTCTTTAATGGGGGTTTCGATCTCTTCAACTGAAATCATCGATTTCTGCAGAGGGTTTGATTTGAGTTTCGATTTCATAGGGCCGATGAAATCTGTTTTTGGTTTACATCTGTATATCTAATCAGGAGGAAGAACCATCGATTTTTGCAGGTGGTTTACATTTAAAGACAAAAACCCTTGGAAGATATCTTTTATATATTTTGTTAATTAGTTCTTTGTTTTGAATTGTTTTTTAAAAAACAAATCCATATGTCACTGCCACATCAACTAAACTGGCGCTACGTCAGCATGCAACATGCTATAGCAGATTGGATACATTAAGTGGTAAGCTTTGAAATTTTGATACATTAAAAGATAATTTTAAAAGTTCAGTACATACAATAAAAAAGATGTCAAATTGAATATATATTTATGAACTAAATCCTTATTAATACATTCTAAAATATTACCTTTAACGCCAACCACCGTTAGCCTAAAAAAAAGGTGTAAAATATTAATCGCGGTGACAAATTTATAAAAGTTAAGGGAGGAGTTCTAAGTTCTAACAATCCACACCAACCAAATTTACTCTTTATTACGTTATATTACAATCATTACAAACAACTATTTGATATAAGATTTTCAACAAATTCAATTAATGGTAACAATCAGGGGCGGACCCGTCTTATAGTTGGCGGAGACACGAAACACCAGTTAAATTTATTTACGTAGTGTAAATTTTACTTTTTGAGGTGGTACAACCATTTCGTAGTGTAAATTTGATTTTTCTAAGCCAATGCTACCACTCATTTCATCAATTTTAAATGGTGTCTCCACACATTTCAAATCATGAGTCCGCTCCAGGAAACAATACAAATAATCATTTATTCGTTAATACGATATCAAATTCAATATATTACATATATAGAATTTTATATTACGAATTAAAATCCGAGCATTATATAATCATAATATACACGTTATATTTATATGCTTTCTCGATTAGGATCAATCACAAAAAAAATTAAAATTTTCTCTACAAGAACTATACTTTCACTTGGCGCAGATGGTGCGCAACTTATCAAAGAATGTCCCCAAATGTATCGAAGCTAATCCACCGAAATGTGAAGACATGCTAAAAAAACGGCGAGGACGGCCGCCTAAACCAAAATCTGGAAAATGTCCGCCGAAGCGCAACAAAAATGCAAAATATAAAGACCCGGACATAAATTGCGATGAAGAAACCGATCATGGTAAAATATCATTTTTTTACTTTTTTCTTTTAATTTCGTCAGGAGTAAATGACCAATATATCCTTTGACATTACAGATGTTAATCTAAGACGAGAATCATACAACATCGCTCAAACTAATAAGGAACCTATAGTTACAAAAAGCTTTTGCGGCCCGAAACAACTCCAAGTTGTAAGTTACACAAACCTTGAATATAGTTTATGAAAGTGCATCAACGTGAATACATATAAAAGGATAAAATAAAGGGGGAATCAATAAGACCACCTAATTATTTAAAAAAATTGATGAATGTCATCCAATTTTCAAATCGGTATCATTTATATAAATACTTTAAGTGTTTATATTTCTTATCTTTCCATATGTCATTATTAGGAAATTGAATGTTATTAGTATTGTTGTTATATGTGATGGTGTGATATTGTTGTTAATTAATAGAATTACAATATATGAAATTGTATATGTAATATCATAATATTATTATACTAAATGTATGTTATTTATTCTTATCACTACCATTTGTCAATATTCTTTTAAAATTATATTTTTTTTTCAAAATAATTTAAAATATCAGGCAAACACGTCCTTTTAGTTGTAATTTCTTGTTATTATTTTATTATTATCATTATTACTTATTATTTGTTAAAATAAATATTAGTTTCTATAACTATTTATCGTAGTAGGAAATTATTTTAATTTGTAACTATTAACATTATGGTCTATTTATTATTTATTATCTTCTAATATAAATAAAGACTAACAAGCATCAAATTTATTAAATGATCCTAATTCTTTATTTAATAAAATAAATTTAATTATTTAATCTTAACCATCTATTTATTAAATGATCCTAACCCTTTAAATCTTAAAATATCGTATTTGTTCATCTTAATTTAACGCTTTATAATATTTTGAAGTATCATCTTTAACCAATTATTTAATTTTATCATTTAACAATATTCTATAATTAATTTAAATAATTTTTAATTATAACCAATAAATATTTGACCTTTTTTAATGCAAATAGATATTTGACCTTATTGACCTAATTGTTACAATAACGAGATAGCTTATACAAGAAATACAATAATGTCTTTTCATATCATGATATCGTGTTTCTTCCGTCACCTCCGCCCTCAACCTCGCGTCGATACTTTCATCACTACTTTGACTATTGACGTCGTTTGTCGTTATTTCTTTTTTGTGTTCTATAATTATTTAATATTTTTCATTAATATTTAATATTTATAATTATGTTAAATTAACCTTCATATCACACGCGTATCAAATCTAGTTTTTAATTTATATTTGAGTTCCAAACAAGGTATATAATAACTTGTAACTTGTTACTATATCGGCAAACTTCATTCAAGTTAACCGCCATTACATGTTCAAATTATGATAATTTTCAATTCTTCCAAAAAAGAATTTGCTCAAAGAAAATCTTTCAAATTTCAATTTTCTTTGAGATATTCAATTTTTTTTTTCCAAAACGAACAATTAATTTAAACGGTTTTAACCTCAATATTGGTTTGATAATGGTTTCAGTTCTTTAATTTATATCCGATTCTTTAACTTTTTATTAAGGTCAAATTATTTAGAAAGCAAAGTTTATAAATTATTATTTATTTAACATGTAATCTAAATTAAATATTAATATTAAACATAATGGTTAGGGAATTAGGGCAGGCTTTACCACATGGTAATGAAGGAGTACTACTTTACAACCTTGGGGATGATGTGAGAAATGGAGGTGAGAAGGTTGTGAGGTAGATGAAGAGGGTTAGATGAGGGTAGGAAATAAGTGACCGTTCTCTCTCTCTCTCTCTCTCTCTCTCTCTCTCTCTCTCTCTCTCTCTCTCTCTCTCTCTCTCTCTCTCTCTCTCTCTCTCCCTCTTCATTTTAATTAGATAATTGAAGTATTATCGTATTAGGTAGGTTGTGAAATTTGATGGGTGAGTGGTGACAATTACAAGATTAGTGATCTGTTGAATAGTCGGAGAAAAAACCAACATGATGATATGATACACTGTTATCACTCCTATAGCCCCAAGAGTAGAAATTTCACGAGAAAAAAAAGTATTATCTCAAACAGAGCTAAGGTAAATAAGAAATCAAATCTCAAAGTAGAATATTTGGAATAAGAAATTGGAGGGGGAAGGGGTTATACCACATACAAGAAAGTATAAATTTGAAATGAGTTTAAATAAGGGAAAATTGTCTATAATATTAACATTAACTAAAATTGGTGATATCGCTCTCAAAAATCATTTATATGATACGTAGTTTAGTCATTTCAATGTTCGTTCATTCAAATCGTTTGTCAGAAAAACATTTTAACCTAACATAGGTGATGATAATCATCCTCATTTTCTCTTAAAAAAACACTTTGACCAAACTTCCATTTTACTTTCCCTTACTACAAAAATCATATTCTAATCATATATTTATGTCAAATACATATGACCAGGAAAACAGAGATATGGGCTACATAGAAAGCCTTATGAAGTTTAGCAAGGATTTGGGTCCAACTGCTCAAAAAGTGGCTGGTCAAAAGCTTCAAACACAAGGCCTGATCTACCAACCTCGATACTGGCTCGACCCATTCTTGCCATCACCAGACAAACAGTCACAGCCACATTTCATGGGTATGAATCCATTCAATACTTCACTCAAGAAAACCATAACAAACCAAGTTACTCAACCTCTGATCAGTTTTGGAGATTCTGGTACCAATGCTTTTGCAAACTACAAAGGGAAAAATATCATGGTTGATGATGGAAAAAGTAATCTTAACAAATGGGATGTAGCTGATAACATAGAGTTCTTGTTTGGTAAACGAAAAGGCGGAGTTAATATTGGAAATGATCCATCAAACAATCAAGATTTTGTTCACAAGAATCTTGGTTATGACCATGTAGGTAATAAGGGAACCATCAACCAAATTGGTTCCTTTTTTTCGAATTATAATGTGAATTCGAATCAAGATATCAACAGGATGTATGCGGTCGAAGATGTTAAAGGTAAAAAAGAAGTCTCCCTGAATGTAAGTGAACTGACTCCAGGTTATGGTTATGGAAAACTGAATTCATCTGTTTATCCTGCAACATACTTGCCACCTTCTGGTACCTCTTATCTCGGGTTTGATTTTGGGGCGAGGTCAATCCCAAGAGTCGCGCCGCCCTTGGTGTATGGTCATCAGCCAGTGCAGCCACCGCAAAACTGGTGTCCGCCACCTGCTGCAACTAAGATGAATCCAGTTGTGAATGATGATTTCTGGAAGGACCAAGATTTGCAACTTGCATTGGATTTCAACATGCAAATGCCTGCAGATCAAGAATCAAATAAATGGTCCCAAAGTCTTTGGGCACCTAGCCAACCAAATCAGTTTCTGCAACCATACCCACTTGGGCCAAACCAAGAGCAGCCACAAGACACCTCATTGGACCAGTTAACTTTTGATGCACAAAATGATTTTGGCCTTCAAATGGGAAACAACCCATACCCACCACCAGGTATATGATCAATATGCAGGAAAAGAGTGCTCTAGTGATTAACCTTCCCTATCATTATACTTGGCTTTTGTTGCAAGTAAATTATAATCTTTTTTTTTTTTGTGAAAGCACTTTATAAGAATGGGCCATTTGGATACATTGTGTGATTCTAAATACAATCATAAGAATCATTTTTAGCAATGTTTGTCCAAAATGCTCAATCTATGGTGTTTTCTTTGTGTTTTTACTTAAGAAAAATGGTTTCTTTGCAACAAAAATCAAGTACCATGAATTGGAAGTAATCACTTTTAAATATAGGGTAAGACTTTGTAAGAAACTTGTCTTTTTGGATAATGTTACAGTTGAATTTCTTTGTTGAAGATGTTTCTGTTTCGGATAATGTTTTCGTTTTGGTTTTCAATGAATGTTAAAAGACTTGTTAGTGTATGCATGTGTTAATATTTTGTGTTAAACGACTTATAAGAACCGATTCGAGATGGTTAGTCTTCGAATGAACCGATAAAAGAGAAGAGATATATATATGGGACAATTTTCCATTCTTCTGCCTAACATTTTTAAAATTAAGATTAGAATATCTATACTTTGTGGAAATTAACTAGTAGTGACTCTAGGATCATTTTTGGTGGGATTCGACTTCGTTGATGTAAATAATTAACCATGTGGTTTAAGCAGGTTGGGTAAATGTATAAACACGAAACTTTCAATAGGAGTCTCTTTATTACTAAATTTTTTTAATAATCTTTTTGTTAATACGAAAAATCTGATTTATACTGAAAACAACTAGCATGATTTTCTTATAATAGTTTGATAAAAAAAATTATACCATGTATAATATTTTAGAGTTTTTTTTTACTAATATATAATATATAATAGTTTTTTTGTTTAACACATACTTCAAATATAATATATAACACTAGAAAATCATTGATTATTGAATAATCTCATTTAATATAAAAAGTTATATAGGGTCTAATTTTAATTTTTACAAGCTAGTCATTTTCACTACTGATTTTACTTAAGTCTAAGGGACGTTTGGTTCGTGGTATTTCGTGGGATTTCAAAGGAATGAGATTTCAAATCCCTTGAAATGAGGTGTTTGGTTTGCAAAATGAGGGTAGGATTTAAATTCCTAGGATTGTTTGAAATCCCATGGATGAGAGGATTTCTAAATCCTCCCCCCCCCCCCCTACACAGTATTTTGAAATCCCATGGATGCAGTATTCTCTCCGGCGACTATCCGGCGAATAATCCGGCGAAGAAACCCTAGTCTCCAGCGCCTACCGTCATTCCAGAAACCCTAGTCCTCTCCGGCAACCATGACTGGCTCTGTCGACCTTCACCTTCGTCGTTCCAGAAACCTAGTCGTCGCCCCCTTCATCATCACCGTTCTTCGAAACCTACCCGTCGACCATCGCCTTTGTCACCGTCGCCTTCGTCGAAAACCCTAATCCGTTCGTCGAAAACCCTTCAACCCTAGCCTGCGTCGCCGTTCATCACCGTCGCCAACCCTAACCCTGGCCTTCTTCCGTTAGTCTTCGTCTGTCATCCCCTTCGCCGTCGCAGATCTGTCATCCCCATCAAGCAGAAACCATAACCCGTCGACTTCGAGAAACCCTAGCCTTCGAGAAACCCTAACCTTAACCCGCAAATCTGTCGGTCGACTTCGCCTTCGCAGAGGGGTCGAGAGATAAGGGGGTGCACGGCGGAGATCTGTGATAGGTTGGCGGCGACGGCGAGATGATTTGCCGGCAGTGAGGTGGTGGCCGGCGAGATGGTGGTTGATGTCATGGATGATTTCTGTGGTGTTGGGGAGATAGAGATATCAAACCATAATCAAACTGTCTATTATTTAAAATAGGATTTGATGTTAACAAAATCACATATTCAGTTTTTTACTTGGATATCTCAATGAAAAACATGTGTTGTTTTTCTTGTTAGACTTAAAGAATTTACTAAATTAAAAATGTCAACTGAAGAACAAAAGTATCAGCTGAACACTGAGTATCGGTCAAAGGACCAGCTTCAAGAAGATCAGCCAAGAAGAAAAGACAAGTCTAGAAGCATCAGCTGAGCAGCTACAACGCATCAGCTGAGGGTTAATTTAATACCATCAGCTGAGGGTTCTTTCAGGATCAGCTGAGCGGTCAAAGGACCAGCTGAGGCTATCACTCTGATCAGCTTATGCCTCCCATCCCTCAGATAAGCTATCTTTAACTTATCTAGTCTTTTACTTATAAACTTATCACTCTCAATGATCAGCTGAGCCCTTGGGATATACTGATCATTAAGGTTGATTAGCTTATGTAGCATTACTCTAGTATGTATTATTAGTTGAGCAGTTATGATCAGCAGAGCATATTTCAGTAGCTGAGTCTTTCACATTTATCCTTAGCTGAGCAAAAGTATGTTTGCAGTTCAGTGTCTATTAGCTGAGTCATTATACAACATCTCAGTTAATAGTTTTTCATTGTAATAATTTCTTAAGTCAAAGGCAGAACATGTGTCGTTCTACTATGCCTTTAGATCTATCATTGTAAATGTACTAAGCACTTTTTGAATCTGCAAAGAGACAAAAATGATTGATCTTGATCATTTGGAAAAGGTGATAGATACTTTAGAAGAGAAGATCTCGAAGATATGCTTCAACAACTAAGTATGGCTGACAACTTCATACTTGGTTAAGTCAAGTCTTCAGAAAGAATGGTGTTGTATAATGTACAAGCATGGAAAGAGAAGTTTACTCTCCCAAGAGAAAAATGTAGTACTTTAATAATATAATAATAGATAGTGAGATTTGACTTTACTGAAAAGTACATTCACTTTACACATTTCCTGTGAAAAGTGAATTTGTTTTTCACCCACTAACTTTATCTATCATAATATTATTAAATCAAATACCTTTGTCTTCTTCTTTACTCCATCAACCGGATACCATTTGCTTATATATACTCTTGCATGAAAACATGCAAAGTATCGAATAGATCTGTTGAACACTGAAATCTCATAAGTTGAGAGAATAGAAGAGTTAGCATTTATATTTAGTGTAAACAAACTTGTTCATGTGTTGAACATCTTAGACATAAGTTGTTTAAGATTAGCTTTGTCTATGTGTTAGACGGTTTAATTGCCACCTTTTGTTGAACTCAGATTTTCCGCATCTAGTTCATGTAATTCTTGATTCATATCAATAAGAATTATATAAAAGTAAACCGTGTGTCTCTTAAATTTAAAAAGCTAAAGTTTGTATTCAACCCCCCCCCCCCTTCTACAAACATTTGTTGTTGTAGTATCCATTCGGGACCAACATGTGGTTGTGTTGATGAACAAAACAAAGGATTGGAATTTAAATCCCACCAAATTAATTTTCCCCAAATGCAATTCCGGCTCATCCATAAATCCATTCCTCTCAAAATTAAAGAATAAACCAAACACCCTCTAAGAGTCGACATTGCATGTTAGGGCCAGCACGAACACCACCCCATCCATCTTTGGGCCACTAAAATGTACCAGTGTACCACTCTTAGACCATGCGTACTGCCTTCGGGCTACGCTACCAACTCAGCAGGTTGCCAGTTGCCACCCTAACACCGCTACCTCCTTTTGTGTTCCAATCCAATTAGTTTACTTCCACCGAACAACCCGAAGATCTTTTCTTTTCTTTTTTTTTAGGTTTGTTTGTGAGTGGGTAAGGAGAGAGAAATTTTTTGGGTTGATTTAAGTTGAAAGTTGAGTACTACTTATGTTTTGGGTTAAGTTTGGGTTAGGAAGAAAAGTTGATGTGGCAGCTTATGTGACTTTGGGTTGAAAGTTGAGTACTACTCATGGTTTTAGGATCTTCATGTCATTGCGGGATGAGAGGGAATGTTGATCAATATTTAAATTTTGATGGTTTCAATTAATTTGAACCTTTTTTGTTATTTAACCCGATAAATACCAGAATTTTATTAAAAAATTTCACACTATCTTAATATTATCTTATATAAAATTTACATCTCAATTCTATACAATTTTATGCTCATGTAACGTTGGTGTTTCCCTTATTAGTTAGTTGTTGATACGATTAAATACCGTGTGTGAAAGAATGACATAGTGGATTATCCCCACTTGAAGGTAATAACTAATAAGTTAAGTTAAATTAAGTTGTAAGTGCCTATAAATCAAGTATTTAGCAACCCAACTTGAATTATGAGGAATTGTTTCGTAAAGTTATATGGTGTCAGTTATAAGAAATTAACTTGCAAGATATTTAACCAATCAGGGTATTTTATTTATGGGACAACTAAAACTAATTAATTACAAATATTTGTGATTAACTAGTTATCTATACTATATTATAAAGTATTTAAGTCTTTTGTTTAAACTCTTAAATTAGTTTTAAAATTACTAAATTATCCCTCATATAAACTAAATTGAGTAACTATTTGATATAGTTAATAAAATGCTTATATTATATTTTAATAACTAAACTTTACATATATAAGAAAATCAAAGTCAATACAATTTTTTTGAAAGACCAAGCCAATACAAATTAACTTAATTATTAAAAATATTTTCATAACTTATTTTTTAAATTATGGAGAACAGAAAAGTATAGGAAGTGGATAAAAGATAAAGAAAATAAACATGTCAACAAACGAAAATTATTCACCATCACCGTACATAAATATCATACTCTTTGCATCTTGAAAATGGACATGTTAAGAAGTAAAAATTATTCGTTTCCGTGGCATTACATGCTAGTTTCTTAAATTGATTTTGGAAATTATTTCATATTTTTTTAAAAACCGAAAACTGGAACTATGTTTTAGATAAAGTTTATTTATCAAAACCGATTTTATATATATATATATATATATATATATATATATATATATATATATATATATATATATATATATATATATATT
The DNA here is from genome assembly GCA_947179395.2 of Pulicaria dysenterica. NCBI lineage: Eukaryota > Viridiplantae > Streptophyta > Magnoliopsida > Asterales > Asteraceae > Pulicaria > Pulicaria dysenterica. The sequence continues at coordinate 68,009,933 of OX359291.1, read as the reverse complement.
ATTTTCAGCCAATAAAAGAAAAGAAAAGTGGATTTTTATTTTATTATTTTTGGTTGGTTAATATTAAAACTCATTTATTTAGTAGTTATTTATAGTGTTAGGATTCTTCAAGACTTCAACTACAAGAAAAAGGTTTAAGATTTAGGATTTTAATAGTTACAATAATTGAAAAACCTTCTCCTCTCTCTTTCTCTTCCAAAATCAATGGCCAAGAACCCTCACGGGTATCCACCTTGTCCTTTTTCTTAGTTGATATTTATGCTAGTTTGAATAAAGGTTGTGGTTTCCGGCTAGAAGATCTCGTTGACTTATCAACAATTAGACTAAACTTGAGCAACCAAGATAAAATCACTCTAACCATGTTAGTAGGTTATTTTGATGTGTTCAGTTCGAGAAACAACGAAGGCTTTGGTTATAAGGGTTTTTACAGTTATAAATTCGGTTCTATAATCTTATAAAATTGGCTTTCGTTGTGTTTGGTAATTATAACCCTGAAATCGATTATTACTAAGCAACTTGAACAACTTGGTGACTAGTAGGCTTGTTAAAACCCCTTCGGTGACTCCTATAGCTATCAGCTATGACAACCCTATGTTGCATAGAATTTTATTAGTATCTAATTAACTATGAGTAATATTGTTTCACTCTATGTTGCATAGAATTTTGAGACTTTTGAAAATTCGAAGAACCAACTGAGGTTTCAGTAATGCTAAGAGGTGGGCGATGAATGTTGGGTTTAAGATATTATGGATTGTGTATTTTGAATGTTAATAGTGTTGGTTGTAGTTAGTACTATTAGAAGAAAAGTTAGTGTGAGTGATCTAAGTTAAAACTGGTAGTATGAAAGTTAATATTGCTAAGTCAAAGTTTGTGATGTTCAACGAAGATAATGTTGTTTGAAGAAAATTGATATGCTCAATCGTGATAAGGATAAATTCCTTGATTTTAGGGATGATAATTATGGATGAGATGTGTGTTTAACTATCTGTAATTAAATGATTCTGTTAGCGATAAACGTAATTCTTGTTATGTAACTAACTACATTTATAAATACTTTTATGTAGGTAGGTATCTCAAGCATATATGTGTGTGATTAGAGTCTTAACCTCTACATAAAATTCTATCGTTAGAGAAGTATTGTACGTCTGTTAAGTTGTTCTTTATTAACAGATATGGGCATGGATGATTATTACTTTAAGGAATCGAGTGTTGATTATCAAATTCCTTGTTTACTCAAAGTGTTATTCCGCAAGTTTCGTTGTTTTATTCTTGGATTGTTCTTTGTTTTGAGTGTGTTTGTGTTAATAAATTTGATCCTGACAATGAAGCTAAGAGGAAAGAACCAATATGATGTTGTGTCGTCGAGCTCATCATGAGGTGACTGTTTTAAGGATGCCAAGGCTTGTGCTAAATGCGGGAATACGGGTCAGCATCCAAATGATTCAGGCCAACCAGCTCAAAAGACAACCGTCTCATACATTGTTTAGGCAAAATTGAGAATAAGCAACAAATAAAAAGGCACTAGATAGGCGAGCTATGCTCAATATTTACAGAAAAGTTAGAAAATCTAATATGTATATGTGTATGTATAACTATACTATTAAGGTGACTAAAGTAACAATCTTGGTTTTTTTCAGAATTATCGTTCTCTGAAAACATCCTAAACACTTGACACCTGCAACTGGTTCTAGATTTTACATTATAAAACACAAGTGTACCTATTAGTAAGAAGTATGACTCTTCGGCAAGATCATATCAAACAAGATGAATGGTATCTCCTAATACTTAACTAAGGCTGTCAATTCGGGTCTGGTTCCTGTTTTTGGATTCGTATCGTTCAGCTTCAGGTCAGTTCGTGCAACTTAATGTTAACCCATTTGTTTTCGTGTCAACTTTGGGCGTGTCAGCTTCGTAGCGACCCATTTAGGCCAAATGTAATTGACGAGTATTTTTTCGGTTTTCAAATACGGTTTTCCATCTCAACTACGATTTCCATGTTTGTTTTCCTACTATCGGTAAGAATTTCGAAAATCATTTTTGTTTATATTCTAAACATTTATATTCAATGTTTGTTTCGATTGTATTCGAACTTTAAATTCGCTATTTGTTTCAGTTTGATTCGAATTTCGATTTTACTTTTTTATTCAACTTATATAAATAAATATAATAATAAAAAATATGATGTACTACTATTATATTATGTAAAAACAAATAATGTCATTGGACAATCGAATAATTTAAAATTATTCATCATTAAATAGAATTATTAATCGCATTCAAAATACTTAAGTACCACATATCAAGTAATCATATGTAAAAGTACATATAGTCAAAATAACAAGTACTCAAATGACGTACTATTGTTTTAACTATAAATTTTTTATTGTTTATTTTAAGTTTTTAATGTTTTAGAGTTTTGTACTTTTGTTTGACAGATTTATTTTCCTATGATGTCACACCCTTATTTTAATTTATAATCTTCTTTTCAAAATTTAAAATTTTTAAGTATTAAAGGAAATTTTATAATGTTATAGTTTTAACCTTAAACATGTCATACATGTTATTTTCGTGTTGTCAGTTGATCCTAACACTACTAGAAAAACTCCTATTTCCGACGGAAGTCCGTCGGAAATTTTCCGACCGATTACAGACGGATTTGAGTCGGAACGCACCTCCGGTGAATTAGCGACAGATTTCAAACGAAAATTCCGACGGAAGGCAAGTCGTCGAAAATCCGTCGGAAGTGATTGAAATTACCGACAGATTTCAGACAGAATTTGCGATGGGAGGCGATTCGTCGGAAATCCGTCTGAAGTGGTTGAAGTTACCGATGGATTAGAGACGAATTTGTGAAGAAAGAAAGTCGTCGGAAATCCATCGGAAATTTCCGACGGATTTCCGATGGTGGATAGTCTTTTTTGCATTTTTTAAGTGTTTATCACCATGATTTGATATACAATTGTACATAACTTTAATATAATAGTGTTAATGTGTATAAATGTCCATTTACATGACTCGAAACACGTACTCGTATACGTATCCATGTGAAGTTTCGTATAAAAGTGTTTAAGTATAACGACGTTTAAATATGTACGTATATGTACGAGTGTACTTAACGAACTAATTTATTATATATTTTAAGGGTAATACATATAAATGCGTATATGTATGTTAACGTGTGAGAAAACACGTCGAAAGCTCTTAAAATAAAGGATTTTATGAAGAGGCCGTCGGAAATCTCCGAATGATTTCCGACGGTGGATAGTCTTTTTTGTATTTTTTAAGTGTTTATCACCATGATTTGATATACAATTGTACATAACCTTAATCTAATAGTGTTAATGTGTATAAATGTCCATTTACATGACTCGAAACACGTACTCGTATACGTATCCATGTGAAGTTTCGTATAAAAGTGTTTAAGTATAACGACGTTTAAATATGTACGTATACGTATCCATGTGAAGTTTCGTATAAAAGTTGCAGCTCAATTGGTGATATCACTCTGGTAGGAGTGGTATTAAAGGGTGAGGTCTTGGGTTCAAGTCTCACCAACAACCTACTCTGGTATGATATCAGAGGGAAGGGTTGGGGTGTATTGGGCTGCAGACCTGACACGCCGGAGTTGGTAGCGCCGGTATGAGACCGGTAGGCGTCGGCCGGGTGTTACAAAAAAGTGCTCTTTGGTCTTTTAATTATTATTATAACTATTATTATTATTAACATTATTATTATTATTATTATTATTATTATTATTATTATTATTATTATTATTATTAATATTATTAATATTATTATTATTATTATTATTATTATTAACATTACTATTATTATTATTATTAATATTAACATTATTTTTTTAAAAGGCTTAATATTAACATTATTATTATTATTATTATTAATATTATTATTATCATCATCATTATTATTAATATTATTATTACTATTGTTGTTGTTATTATTATTATTATTAACATTATTATTATTATTATTATTATTATTATTATTATTATTATTATTATTATTATTATTATTATTATATTATTGTTGTTGTTGTTGCTATTATTATTATTATTATCAAATTAGGTAAATAACACTCTCCGCAACGCGCGGGCTTAAAACCCTTGTTACTTATATGACATTAGGCCGGTGTACTGGGTAGGTCTCGGGTTCTTCAGGAATACCATTACCACCCTTTTGGGTTCAAGCCTTTTTCCCTTCATTCAGTTTCCTATACCCGAGGTCAGCCGAACATTTCTTTTTTGTTTTTGTTTTGTAGAGAGAGTAAGGAGAGAGAAATAGTTGGGGTTGTTTAGGTTATGTGTTACTTATGTTTCGGGTAAGAAGGAAAAGAAAGAAAAGTGATATGGAAGCTGATATGACATTTGGACTGATTTGGGTTTATGAAGACCACTACTCATGGTCTTACACACATACCACTTCAACGAAGGGTAAACTGGTTATTTATATATTTACTCATTTAAATAGTTTGTGAGTGCATCACCACATAAGATACGTGATGTTAACATTACGAATCATTTTCTCATTTTGCTAACTAAGTCAATATATGCATTTCTTTTCATTAATGGAAATGGGTTACGCAAATTGATATAAACAAGCATTTAATAGCCCTCACAAAATGTGAGGGAAAGAAATAAAAGCAAAAAAAAATTATATTATTAAATATAATTATCCCTTAAATATATTTTTTAATATTTACATTCAACAGTCAGTATCTGCATTACTGAGAATCACAAAAAAATATCATATTACTTCCCACATTCCCACCCTTGTCAAAATATTATAATAAAATTCTCGTAATATTATATTAAATTATTAAAATATCCTCAAAATTATCATAATAAATTGCATCCTTCTTCTCATAAATGATATATAGTATAATGCATTAACATAGTTGGATATATTGTGTGGTCAATTACATCATTGAAAATAAATACATAATAATTAGTACATTGACCTGATTGCTAATTAATACAAAGATAATTACACTTTTATGTAATTTTCCTCAACTAAAACTCATAGTTCTACACATCATCTCTTATCTCCCAGAAGCAATTGCGTAGCTATGTCTACACACGCACACACGTATTATATATATATGGGACGGTTCAAACGAGAACTGTTTTTCGTACGAGAACTACGGGAACCGATCTCAGCCGTTCCTTGGATATAGGCCTATATGCATACATACATATATATATATATATATATACATAAATATATATATATATATATATATATATATATATATATATATATATATATAGGAAGAAGTTCCATCGAGAACCATTTTTATTGCGAGAACCGCGAGAACCAATCTGAGCCGTCCAATTCCCCTCTTTTAATGTCATTGCCCACCAATGAATTCCTCACATACACTCTGCCACACTTGATCCCCTCACGCTCACCATCCATGAATTCCACATATCAAATCAACGGCTAAAATTGGTTCTCGCGGTTCTCGCACTAATATCGGTTCTCAATGGAACCCTCCCCTATATATATATATATATATATATATATATATATATATATATATATATATATATATATATATATATATATATATATATATATAGGGGAGGGTTCCATCGAGAACCAAAAAAAATGCGAGAACTGCGAGAACTGATCCCCATTTTTTTAAAACTAAAATATCTACCAAACGGAAAGATATTAAATTATGAAAACTATACCAAATTAACGACAAAAATATGCTCTTTAATATGACATCCATATTGCTATATTTTTTTCAACAAAAAAAATTCGTTACATATATGTAACATACCTTATAGTACTGATTACAAATATGTTAAGTACTGATTACATATATGTAACATACCTTATAGTGATAGAAAAAAAAACCGGCAAAAACGAATTTTTTTTGTTGAAAAAAAATATAGCAATATGAATGTCATGTTAAAGAGCATATTTGGTATAATTTTCATAATTTAATATCTTGGCGTTTGGTAGATATTTTACGGTTTAGATCGGTTCTCGCAGTTCTCGCATTTTTTTTTTGTTCTCGATGGAACTTCCCTCTATATATATATATCTGTGTGTGTATGTGTATATATATATATATATATATATATATATATATATATATATATATATATATATATATATATATATATATATATATATATATATATATAGGCCGGGGAGGGTTCAAACGAGAACTGTTTTTCATACGAGAACTGCGAGAACCAATCTCAGCCGTTCCTTGGATATGGGAAGTTCATGGATGGAGAGCGTGGAAGGGATCAAGTGTGGCAGGGTGCATGTGGGGAATTCATGGGTGGGCAATGACATTAAAGGCGGGGGAATTGGACGGCTCAGATTGGTTCTCGTACGAAAAACAGTTCTCGTTTGAACTTTTGCCTATGTGTGTGTGTATATATATATAGTGGTAGGTTCAAATGAGAACCTTAAATTAATTGAGAACGGGAGACTTAATCCTAGCCGTTCAATTCCCTCCTTCAATGTCGTTTGAACTTTTGCCTATGTTTGTGTGTGTATATATATATATAGTGGTAGGTTCAAATGAGAACCTTAAATTAATTGAGAACGGGAGATTCAATCCTAGCCGTTCAATTCCCCTCCTTCAATGTCATTGTCCACCCATGAATTCCTTACATGCACCCTGCCACACTCGATTCCCCACTCTCTCCATCCATGAATTCCACTTACAAAATGAACGGCTAAGATTTAGTCTCACATTCTCAATTAATTTCTCATTCTCATTTGAACATTCCCATATATATATATATATATATATTTATTTATTTAATCACTATATATATATTATCATTGTGAGTACAAAATTATTTAATCACTAGAGCTTACAAAAATTATTTGCGAATAAAAATTTTGTTAGGCTATAATCCCTTTGATATAAAGTATTTGTACCAACTTCCGGTATCAGATTACCACATCACCGACTATCTTAAAATTCAAACAACCATCGTTGCTTACCAACATATCCTCCCATGGGCGGACCTAAGTGTTCCGTGGAGGGGTCACGGGACACCGGTCACTTTTGTGGACGCAATGGAAAATTTTAACGTTTTCGAGCCGGTGCCACCGGTCAAATTTCAGAGTGCCACCACTGATTTTTTTATGCCACCAAAATCAAAGGAAAAATGAAAATTTTAATTACAAAAAATGATAAAATATAGTTCAAACTTCTATTTATACCTTTAAAATATTTTAGTTTACCTTAAAAATATCAAATTAATTAACATGACTTCGTATAAATTGTGTTTTGTTTTAAATTTTGGCCCTAAAATACCGAAACAACAACTAAAACCTCGTTAATCCGACCCGATTAACTAGAAACCCGAGAAAAAAATCCGAACAATACCTTTAACTTTAAGTAATTTTATTTTCGCCATTATATGGTGCCATCGGTAAAAAATATTCCTGGATCCGCCTCTGTGTCCTCCTTATTACTATTGCAGTATAGCATGAGCTTCATATATACAATAGACTAGAATCCACTAAAACAGGATTCAACACATTGGATACTTGTCGTAGTTGATTAAAGTCCGCCTTTAATTTCTTAATGTCTATTAAAAAATGACATGAAGCATTCAAACTTAAGCATCACTTTAACTATATGTAAAGACAATATATTGCTGACAACCCTTATATTGTTTTTCAATGCTTGTTCGAAGATGAAATGTTGCTCAACAAACCGGAAAGCGAGACCTAGAAATCATTTGAAGGTAAAATATACTATGAGAGGTGATATATCCTTCTACTCACAAGATCAACATAAGTGTTAAAAATTAATGGAGAGATAAGGAAAGAGAATTAGTGGAGTCTACATATTATCTTGTGGTGAGTAAGAGGATGAAGTAGGAAGAAAAAGTAGGAGGGATATATCATTTTTGATATAATATTTCTATTGGAGAGCTTCCCTAAATTCTTCACCGTGTAGGCAAAACCTGAAAGCAAGAAGAGTGTAAGCCCGAGATAATGCATGCTTTTTATGTCCTCATCGGCAAAACCATCGCACACACCTCATTTTTTAGTGTATCAAGCCCCCCAGTCTGGTATGTTTGGATCTAGTGTAAACATGTCAAACTCTATATATAAGAAAATAAATCCCTTTGTACTGATACAGATCTACTTCTGACTACGGAGGTATGTACGTATATACACTATCATTACCAATATGGAGAAAGCAAATCAGCCGGATGAAGTTGCAATTTACGATCTTCGTTTCCTTTTCCCAGTGTTTTAATTACTCAAAGTCGCTTGGGCCGTTGTCTTCTTCAATTCTACTAGGAAATCATTCGAAGGCAGTGGGTTTGTGTTGTCAGAGGTGCAATAGGTCACACTTTTTTGGTTCAAGAGGAGGGGTTAACATAAAACTCTAAGTTGCTTTGATCTGTTAACCCGTTAGGTCTATAAGTTGTAAGTGTAAACCCAGTATTTTTTTCCGGATAACAATTTAAGTTAATTTTATAGTGACTCCATCTTGGAGCCCTTTTTTATGTTCGATATATGTGAATTCATGGTGATATATATTAGTGAAATCGTTGTACGACGTTCACTTCCAGAAAAATCCTCTATTTCTCTAGATAAATTTTTTAAGATAATTGAAAATTAGAAAACATGTTCACTTACATACTTTTCCCAAGAAAACAAAACACTCCCTCACTTTTCCATATTTTCCCGAACTCCTCCATTTTAACAAGACCTGATACATTTTCAAGAAAACACTTCAACTAAACATGTTTTCTAATTTTTCCTAAAACACACATATCTCTTTTAACTTGCAAATATTGTATATACCTAAAGCACAAGTTTTTGATGCATGACCATTGGGTATATAAGATATTTTACAATTTAAAAGGGACATATATAAAATTGTCTTTTCCTGGAAAATGAATATTCTATCCTATTTCTAAACATGTTTTTTATTTTTTTTAGAGAATGAAAATTCTACCATTTTTCATAGAAAAACAAAAAACAAATTTTTTTTCTCTAGCTAAATGCAGATGTAGACTATAAAAAAATGTTGCTTAAGAAACATGTTGAAACGAGAAACTGTCAAACGTTACTGCTTACGCAGATTCCATACTTGTATGTGTGTGTGTATAGGGGAGAGTTATCGTGAGAATGTATATTTAGGTTAAACTGATTTTTTATAAAATACCCCTAATTAATACGTCATTAATATTTATTGAGACATTAATAAGCCATAAAAAATGTTAGTCATTGATTAATTTTAATCAAAAACTAATATTTATTCTTACAATTATCGTAAGAAAAACAAATTGTAATAAAAACTTTATAGTATGTACATATGTATGTAACATTGTAACTACGTATATGTGTACGTAAGGATTAAAATAAGTAAAAGAAAGAGGGAGCATCGGGTGATGGTCAATTGTGGGGAAATTAATAATAATAAAAAGCCAGAAAAATTGTACTTTGAAATCTCGAAGCGCGGAAAGAGAAGTGATTTAGATTAATCACAAGTACATGGGCCACTTCAGGTTCTGCAGCTATATAAACCAACCACTTGTTTATTGACTTTGCCTCAAACTAATACAACTTTAACCCGTGGTTCGATAACCGCCCCAACATTAATCCTAGTTAAATATCATTACTAAATATAACTAAGTCATTAGGGTTTCGCCCTTAGTTCGAGTTATGACATCATACCCCACCCTAAAAGTAAATTCGGTATCAATTATTGTACTTTTTATCTTATGATCTATGTAAAATGCTTAAACTATTGTTGTGATATTCGTATATATGAGATGTATAGGAGTACATGTACTCAACAACATCCGAGTAAATTTCACCTTCAAAAAGTAATCAAATCACGAAAATATAATGTTTTTTAATTAAAAAAAGATGTTATATATTCTCGCTAAATCAAGGCAAGTTTAAAAATACAAGATTAAGATAAAAAGAGAGAATTAGTAAATTCTAGATGAAAATTTATCAAATAGGTAAAAATGAAGTAAAAGAATTTAATAGAAAAAATTTCACTAATAAATTTGTGCTTTAGCTATACTTTTTAATGTTAACATTATTTAGTAATACAGGAGTATTATGTTCATTTGAAAAGCAGGACATTACGTATGCACAATACTTATTTATCATACATAATAAAAATTACTTGTTTTGATCATAATAATATCTTGAAAAACCCAATTGTGGGTTGGTAGAAATATTAAATTCAAATTTGCCGTATATTTCAAAATTGTGATATAGAATAGAGGTGTTCAGATTTTTTTTTTAAAAATCGCCTTATAAGCTTATTCAAATTTTTAAAAAAAAAATCTTACAATTCATCAGTTTATAAACTACTTATACATCTAGATAAATCGTAAAACTTAGAATGATAAAATCATTAAAAAAAAGAAAAAAATTCCACTAATGTGAACGCACTTAGCCGCTATATCTTGGGTTCTATAACAAAATGAGTTGTTTTTTAATTAGCGTACCTTAAAAACTAGAATATACATCAAAGTAACATCTACTCTATATATAGTGTCTCTCATTTTAAAGTTGTTCTGCTTCTACAATGCTTAATTATATATATTATTATATATAGGCCTTTAGGGTCTACAAATTCAAGAAAGCAATAACGAAAGTCATGGGCTTGTTGGTTAATTCTATATTATATACTCATTTGAATCACAAGAAAATATTCTTAAAAAGAAAACCTAGTTCATCCGGGTGTGCTGTAAAAGATGGTGCTAACAGATGTTAGAAAGTATCGGTAATTTACTATCATCAAGTTATTCTAGTGTAATAGAGTTTACCAATTACCAATAGAGTTTATATCTTGATTTTAGACAAGTTAAGAGGTGTTGAGTGTCAGTTTATATAAAACGAGTTTGTTCTCGGTTCGACCCAATGGCAGGGGTCAGGGGAGCCGCTCTCCCTTGCGGGATCCTAGATTAATTCCTAGGGGTTGAATTAGTATTATGGAATAGAATCAGTATTTGAACTACTTGATTTTTTTAACATCAAATTCATTATGTATTCCATCGTGAAGCACACGCCGCTAGGGCACACAACCAAATCATAGTTTGATCTTTTAGTACAAACACCCTAACGCATTTCAATATATCTCATACAACAATCAAATTAATGCAACAAAAAATCGACTCATTCTTAAATCCCTTCCTTAAGGTACAAGCGCACCAACAACCATCGCGAATACTCATTATAGCAGTCAGTTCTTTATACCCATTCCACTTGAGTGACTACGAGCCCGATCACCTGCGCATAGATATTTGCTCCGCACCCTGACCGAAAATTGTGTAACTGTCTCACGGCATCCTCCATCAGACATCCACGTAGGCGGATAACACTTCAACATCTTCAGATCCACAATGAATTAGTATCCACATAGAGCCTGCTTCCAAAACTGTGTCACAACTAAAAACGCAAATTCTGAGGCTTGAAAAAAGGATTTGCTACAGCTAAAGGAAGATGACTTAGCAAATCAAAGCAAGGATTTAAATGCCCCCCATATAACTCCTGGGTGTCGAGAGAGTGCAAGCCTCCTACACTAAAAGAAACCCCCATATACTAACCTATGACCATGGCTAAAAATGTGGGAATGCGATGTGCGTGTGTGCATAATAATGGTGCCACCATTCACAACCAGGGAAAAGAAAAATAGCCACAGCCTCTAAACCTGCCGTCGCCACCCTTATTGCGCCATCCCAACCCCCGCCCGGAGATACATCCGTAAGCACCATTTCATAGATCCCTGTGAGGCAGTACCCGCGAGTTCTAAGACTTGAAAGAAGGATTTGCATCAGCTAAAGGAAGATGGCCTAGCAAATCAAAGCAAGGATTGAACTATTTGATTTCATTGATAATTACCGTAAACCAACAATCTTAATTATGGGATGGATTAGTATTTGAACTGGTTGATCTTATATTGGCAATGAGAAGATTTTGAATTCTATATAAACACTAATTTGTGGTTTCAAATCAGTGTCTTGATAAGTTGTTCCTTAAAGGATTATCCCCATAATTAATCTGGATTTTGTGTAACTCATACATAGGGTCGAAATATCAAATTTGGATAGTGCCTACACGATCCTTCAATAATTCTATACTACTATATAGATCATTTAACATTCTCTCTCTTATTTAATTTTAAGAGTTATTAAAATTCAATCAAGATAAAATCTTGACCACTCATCGTATCTAATTTAATCTCATCCATTAATCTTTAACCATTTCATTCTCTCTTCTAATTTATTTTTTTACTTTTCATTCATTTAAAATATATTATCTCACACTAACACACCTTCTTACACAAACATAAGGATCCACCCACATCAACAATATTTTCATAATCTTAATTAATTCTCCCCTTCATCAATATAATTCTTTTTTCTTATTTTAATGTCTTTTAGAAATTATTTTTAAAATTAATAAAATAGTAAGATGCAAATAAAAGAAAATTTGAAAAAATGGTCATGTTGTTGTAGAAAGCTTTTTCTTGACATTAAATCGTGCGAATAACATATCATTACATTCTTGAGATCGACATATCATAAAACAAAAATAATTTACCGCTGCAGCATTACGCGGATATCATACTAGTGTAAATTTACATATGAATCACTTTCTTACTCCTTGCTCTAAAAGGAACCCATCTTTGTTTTGGATAAGGTAAGCAATTTATTGCAATGTTGATAATGTTCAACTATGAACTTTGAATCTTTTTGTTTATACGGGCATTTCCTGTGTTTAATAGGTTTTCTAGCAAAGTCTTACTTTACTTTGATGTACGTAGTCTAACTGTTCTCATGACTGTTTTACATATACCGATGGCCTTATTTATATTTACTAGGGTTGATACATACACACAATGACATAAGAAGTGAACTATCATTAAAAGGTTAAAGATAACGTGGAGAAAAATCAACCCATTGTGACGAGATTTTAACATAGTTGATATAAAGAGAATACAAATATATATAGGATGTTCTTGGAGTCGCTTTAGCTATCATAGTCCGATCTTTCAAATTTACTTGGCATTCCTCAGGCTCGTCCTGGAGTAGAGCATTTTCCTCTTCGAGTCGAAGTACAACACGACACCTGTATACAACTTAAATAATAACAATATTATTATTAATTAATATCTTACTTCTTTATAAAGCATTTACAACTTTCAAAACTCTTAATTTTATAAGTAAATTCAAAGTACTAAACTACCCTAAAATTTAAGTAAATGAAAATTGTTAAATGAAGTAACTATTAGATGGATTTCATGAAATTCATATATACCATTTTAGTAAACAAACCTTCCATAATGAGAAAAAATTTAAAACATTAAGCCATACCAATTAACTAAATTATTACAAAATTTGTTAACAAATAAATATTTCATTATATATATATTCTATCACATAATAAATAGTTGAACTTAATTATTAGAAAATATGTATAAACATACTCATGAATTTGAATAACCTATAACATAAATTCATAAACAATTATGAAAATTAAATGACTCGATAATTAAAAAAGACAAGTTGCTAAGCAAAACTATTCGTCCCCACCTTATTTACACGAATACTATGCTAGTATTTTATAAAGAATTCTTTAGTAACCATACTGACTTTAAGATCTGTCGTAAACAACTTTTACTTTCAAGATTTTCATTTGATTTTTCTAGGAATACATAAAGATTTGTATGTAGCTGTTCGGATAAAAAAAATTATCCATCGTCATTTTCATAATTCCTAGTTAAATCTCGTATACCCTTGTAATTTAATAATTTTTTTTCTAATTTTTTCGCTTGATTTTAATATATCTTTCTTATATAATACATACAACCTTTAATAAATTAACATAAAGTCTTCTTTAACCACAAATTAAAGAGTAAAGTAGTTTTGAAGAAAAATGTGAATACCAAGAAAGTAGAGGATTTTAAATAAGCTTCAAGTTCCAACATTGAAGTGGCCTAAGGCTGCTTCTTGATTTGTGCAACCCAATAAACAAAATATAACTCATAAAACCAGGATCTACATTATTAAATTTTAACCAAAAGTCCAGAAATCAACATATTATAGCAAAACTTTGCTTTGCTAGGAAAAATATATATTAAACAATAATAAAAAAAACCCCAATTACAAAATCCTTAAAATCAACATCTATTTGAATCATAAAGTTAGAAATTAGAATTACAAAGTCGGATTGTAAAGAGATACTGTGAGAATTATACTTAGCACTTGATTAAAAAAATCAGTGGCTAAAATTTTTTTACGACTCATTAATAATTCAGTGGCTAAGAATTTTTATGACATCTCATCAAGAAGCAATTCACAGTTGAGTAAATATATAAAATATCATAATACCCTCATTTATGATGTTACTAACAGCTCTCACGGGTCTCGCCAAAACCAGTTCTCGATGTGGGTTCGAATTTGCTTGGTGGCGGGTTTTCAACCGCCTCTCGTTATTTGGCTTTAACCAAGGTTCGAGCACCACACCTTCACTCCATAGAGGAAACCCTAAGGGAAAACCCTCAACCCACTGTATGCATCAGGTTTGACCCCTCAACCTCTTACGAGAAAGGGGGCGACTTTTCTATACGTATATAAAATAAAGATTTAACAGGCTTCTTTCTTACCCCTTCAATTACATCCCTTGCCTTTGGGGTTGTCCGTAACCGAGTGAATCAAGTTGATATGATGTCAACCTCAAGCTTGGCTCAATTAGAAAAGTCGAAGGTTGAAACTTGACTTGACTTGACAAGCCTTTTTTTCAAGATCGACCTCGATCCCATTTCAATCAACTAAGCTATGCACAGTTTGATCCCATCAACCCTTGTGAAGCTATGAGCATATGAGTATGTTAAGTGATGATATACATAACCTCAAGGTGATCAATCTAAATTCACTTGATATTTTCAAGCCCGGCCTAACTATCTTTGAGCTTAGCTTGGGTCAACCCGAACTAGTAAATTACACAAGTTAGAAGTGTTTCGCAAACTTCACAAGTCGATTAATTTAATATGCAAACTCGAAAACCTACTTGAGTAGCTCAAGCTTGCAACTCGATTGACTTAAACCTCATGGGCTAGCTTCAACCATCACACCTCCACTTTGGTACATAAAAACGATAAAGAAAAGTGAGCCTGAAATACTAGGTGATAGAAAAGCATCTCTTTTTCTGTTTCTCAAAAAGATGTGCAAACAAATGGCTACCCTCCTTGATACAGTTTTAGAGCATAAGATACAATTAGTTCTAAACTTCTAATTATTTCACATTTCAGTAGAAAATTTAAGCATTTATCACCGAAGCTATAGATACATATGTAGACTTGTAAGAAGTTTAACATTTCCAAGCATGAACAAATAAAGATATACATTCATAAAGAAAATGTAGAAAGCTTGCTTGCACTTAGAATCACCAAGAAATATAAATTTTATTTACAAGAAGTAATGATATATTTGCTATAACCAATATCTTCATGCAAAAGCATAGACTTCAAAATCTCCACATTTAAACGCAAAATGTCAAAAGCAGTTTGTACATTTAGTCGATTCATTATAGTGAGATTCGGGTTTCGATTACATGATTTAAGCAAGGAAAGGAATCAAACCAATGAAATTCAAGCATAAATATAATGGAGGTGTCATCGCTTGTTGCTAAGTAAGGCAATAAGAGTGAAGGCGTAGTAGCGTACCTGAATTGGGCAATGATCAAAGATTCGGCTATTTCCATTGTACGGTTGAAGAGGGCTCAACTAAGGTGCTATAACCCATAAAGTCCATATCATTCACATGGTATTTGAATGAGCACAACCCTAGAAGTTATAAGGGAATGAGATGTGTAATTAACCAGTAGATTATCAAGTAAAAACACACAAAATAAGCCACAACTTGTCACTCACTAGCTCACAAGTGAAATTAAGTCGGTTGTCTCAATTGCCCACCCTATCATTGGATCTTGAAGAGCAATGGTGATAACCAAAAACCAAACACAAGTAATGGTAAAGATATCATGGGATGTTATTACATGCATTTCCAAACAAGATGCACACGTAAATACTAAAAGGAAGTACTCTTCTGCCTCCGGCATGTTTCAAGAAATAGTGTTTCATCATGAGTAGAATCAAATTCACAGAAAGCAAGTAACATCTATGTAAAAATACCAATTTGCAGAGGAACCAAGTAGGATTATCGACAACCCAACAAGTTTAATTAGTAAACGAAAATAAAAAAAACCACAATACAACCTTTATATGATAACCACATACAAGCAAGAACCGAATGTAAGGAGGATATTAAAAGGAGAAACTAAGCATTCAATCACATTATGGAACTAAGCACCAATATTAAGAAACACTTAAAAACATTTAAGCAAAAGTCAGGCATGAACATGCATATCACTATGCCCGTTTTAGGTCTTACTTAACGTGTGACGGAAATTCGCGTTTAACTAATTGATGGTAAAGGGAGCTCCCTTCAGTCCAAGCACAGGAAAGAAAGGATTAAATTTGTCTGCCGCATCATTCACGCATTCACAATAGGTCCACTTACATACTTTCTATTGTGTTTGACTGAATGAGTCGGCAGCAAATCCGTACCCTCTACCCACCTATGAGTGGACTGAAGAAAGCTCCTTTTGAACCATTTCCTATAAGATAAACAAACAAATATTCACAAAACTAACCTACAAATTAGTCTTTAATCCAAACTAAACTACAATAAATCCAGTTAATACAACAAGTCTTTCAACTCAAAGTTTACATTTTGCAACCATAAAGAGGTTAAGCCTAGGGTTAATCAGGGTTATTTGTCAAAAAAAAAATTAAAATAGTTTGAATATCATGTTTACATATTGCCTAAGGGATCCATGATTGAAACTAGCAATGCCCTTTAAGTGTTCCAATAAAAAGAGAAAAATTTACTGGGCATTATAAAGCACCTATTGATATATAATTTCAAAATGAAGAAGATTCCAAAAAGATAATGGTCTATAAATTTTGGGGACAAAATATAAATCTTGAAATTAAGGCCCAAATATAATTAGATTTTAGTAAGAAATAGAGTCCAAGCAAATAATTAATAAAAATAGATAAGGTAAATCCTAGTTGTATTTGCTTGGGTTAAAAGAATTTAGGATTTTATGGATTAACATAAAAAATATTTCAGTAGTTCAATGGAAATTTAAATCTTGAAAAAAAATAAGATCCAATATTTCTAAAAAATAAATAAAAATAAACACCTAACAAAACCAGCAGATTGGCAACTCTTGAATAAACCCTAACCCTAACCCTAAACAAATATAAGTACCAAAAAATCATTTTACTACATAAAATCCAAGAAAACAACACTAAAATTAAGCATTCTCACATCATAATAACAACAAATTAATTATAATACAAGAAAATGATCTTAGATAATTACACTATATCACACAGAACTTATCTAATCAATGATCACGTTAGATCATGCATCATAAATGGTGTCTGTGTGTGTGTGAAACGATTGAGCTTACTGCAGATGAAAAATAATGGGTAATTTGATGTGTTGAATCGCCATGGAAGCTGCTTTATGAAGCTCTAGTTACAGAGATTGAGAAGATGAAGAAGTGAAACAGCAAAGAAACATGAAAGGTGTAATAATTTGGAGTAAAGAGTGGGAAAATGAACAGCAAGCAAATTATGAGGAAAAGAGAAAGAAGAAAGAAGAAAGAAGCAGAAATCACGGAAGGGAAAACTGGGTTTTTATAGAGGAGGATGAAAGATGATGGGTCGCTGTCCTCATGAGAGTTAGAAATTATTAAATTAAATATAAATTTTATTAAAAAGGACACACACATGAAGAAGATCTTTACCAATCTAAAGTGATAAAAACTTCTTTCTTTTTCTGCATTATACTCTATACATATAAAAATACTAAAAGTGTTTTTACCATGTGTGTTTAAAATGGTTTTAAATATAGATTTAAGAGTAGGTTTAGGGTCGTGTGAGTATTGCTGAAAATAATAGAACATATATAAAAATATATATTTCTTTTATTTGAAAAAGTTTAATGAAGAATTGTTTTTCGTCTGTAAATTGTTTGTAATATTATTAACAACTTGTTAATAAAATGTATTTTGTTTATTTATATATTTACTAAATCGTAAATTACGTTCGAGTAAACCGTCGTTAATAAGCGAGACCTAATTTTACTAGAATATTCATTATTAATATGACATTAATGAGCACATTAACAATTACTAATTGTTGATTTATGTTAATTAAAAGTAAGATTGTTTATCGCAATTTTCAAAAAAAAAAAACGATTCTACGTTAAATTCTAAAGTTTTTTTTAATTATATATAGAAATGAGAAGTAGTTTGAGCAAAAATCAAGAACACTGTAGTCTACATATTATAAGTTATAATTTATTAGCGTGAAAAAGTTATGGGTTTTCTTTTCGAAATTTATAAACAGGATTGTCAGGTACAAGATGTAAGCAAAGTACAGTGGCTATACTTTAAATATTGTGATGTCTCTGATGTGTATAATATATGTATTCTTTTGTACTAACTCAAATATATATAAATAACAATTACTTTTTAACACTTGTATAGTATGTTAAATAAGAAAATAATTTATACCGTTAGCTGATTTTACACTTATAAACTAGTTTAATAAGTAAATGTAGAAATATTTTAACTACCATCAATCTATTAAAATAATTTGTAAGTATGTATAACATTACCTAAGTTAAGTAATATTAATATTACGGCCATCATATATATTTCCATTTTTTTTGTTCAATCTCATCTTTCACCTACGCTTTGTTCTACTATTTTCTCTTCACCATGACGATGCCACTACTACAACTCTTGATTTTAACCTCTGCACCCACAATGATGTTTATCTGTTAGATGTTCATTTTACGGTACTTATAGTTTATTTATATACAATATGTGCAAAATAAAGATTTTGGCAATTTGTTTTCAAGAAAACATGGGTCACTAGCACGCCACTTTGATTTGATTTACTTTATAATAGTTGCTTCAAAGTTTGAATATAAGTAGTAATTTTAAATCATTTATTTAAAAATGAGAAAACCAGGGTGTTATGGTTGAGAATCCAGAGATTTCTGCTTGAAAAGAAACTTATTATAAGAGTTGAACTGCTATCTTTTTGTTAGAATACATCTTGTGTAAATTATAAATTTGGTCCCTGTGATTTGTTTAAAAATCAGTTTTGGTCCTAGATTTGAAAAGTTACGGATTCAGTTCCTGTAACACCCTAAAATGGGGCCTAGTTGTAAACTGTTGTAACTGTAGCTTTAATTGTAGTACGTTGACATTAACTGGTGTTTTGTTGTTTAATGTAATATACATGTTGCTAATTGGTGTTCAATATGTTAATTGGTGTTTTAAACATGAATTGGTGCTAATTGGTGTCAAATTGTGTTAACTGGTGTTAAATGTGGATAAAAATGTAGTAATATAAAAAGTGTCATAAGTTGACCAAGTAGACAAATAGTTGAACGGTTTTGGGTAATGGTTCCAAAAATGTCTCCGTTAGTTTAAACGGATAACCCTAAGTTGTGTTTTAAGTTGAATAGGAGAACAAAATACCCGATAGGGGTATTAACTTGTTAAGTCGGCCTAAGGGCCATTCCTTATCCCCTGTTAATGTTCTCTTCACGTACACAAACACATACGTACGTACGTGAACACCTACACACACACACACTTGAAGAAATTGAAAGAGAAATCAAGAGGGAAGATCTTTTGTTGCTGATTTCAGTTGAATCCAAGTCTAGAAGATGTTCTATATCATCATCTTGTAAGTTTTCTTGATCAAAAACCTAGTTCTTGGTGTGTGTATGTATGTGGTGTCAAATTGAAGATTTAGAGGTGTTTTGATGTTGTTCTTGTGTCCAAATCATGTTAGTAAGTTCATGTGTATGCTAGATATGTTGTGTAAATACTTGGATATGGATTCAAGTATGATTTTGTGTCAAAAACCCATAAAACCGTGGCTGTGCTCGAACATAGCAAGAACACGCTGTAATTGTTGTTCCTACGGGCGTAGTATAATGTTACTACGGCCGTAGGGTGTGGTTTGTAGTTACTGCGGTCGTAGGAAATGGTTGCTACGGCCGTAGTGTCGTGTTTAAGAGGATTACCACCCACGGGTGATGGAAACAAGACTACGGGCGTGGGTATATAACCTACGGCCGTAGTTATCCAAATGATACATACTACGGGCGTAGTATATGGTTACTACGGCCGTAGGTCATGGTTCTTTGGCAGGAACTTCTACGGGCGTAGTGTATATATACTACGGCCGTAGTACGTGTTGGAAAGTTGTCCTGCGGGCGTAGGAACATGTTCCTGCGGCCGTAGGAGGCTGTCAGAAGCCATGTTGACCTTTTGTTGAGACTGTTGTTAGTGCCAGTCTAATATAGTGTATACTAAGGGGTGTTTATCTATGTTATTGGTGTTAGGTGACTCGGACGATTCTGTGTGCTCTTGGGATTCCCGATTGCATATATGCCTCTTGTAGTTTCGAGGTGAGTACCGGTTTCCCATGAGTCTCAGTAGGTAAGTTATCTGTGGTACTTGTTGACATGTGACTGGTGTGTTGATACGTGAAAATGGAGGTATGTTATGATAGAGTTGTACAAGCATGCTTATGATTGATATGAAAGATATTGTTGTGATTATATGCGCGCATGAACTGGATCCTTATTGGATCAGCTATTTGTTTATGAAGTTATGTCCGGACACTGAATTGGAGAACACGGAGGTCAGTCAGGTAGACGGGTGTTAGTATTTGGCTGGGTTCCCAGGGTCCTTAGGGACTACGGATTGGGGAACTAACGGTACTCAAGTAGTATACACTTGGGTAGGGCTCTGCAGGCCGCCGTTCCTCTATGGAACTGGGTTCCTTGATATATTGGAACCAGCATGAAAGACATGGTGTACCACGTGGACTACTGTTGGGTTGTTGAGCGGGGTTGGCTCCCCTGCAACATACGACTACTGCTGACACGTTTGGCTCGCCTCAATATGATAGGATAGCCCTGTGTGCTGTTCTGATACATGATAGCCTGCTTATCGTTGCTTATGTGTAATTGGTGCTCACTAGCTAGTTGTAGCTAACGGTGCAAGATTTGTCTTTTTCGCAGGTTGATGCTAGAGGCCTGGTGAGGCGGGTACTGATGGTAGTTTTTGTTGTATATACCTTTTGGGGAACACGTTGTTTTATGTTTGGATCCGATGGTCGGAAAACTTGTAGGTAACGCTTGTAGTAAACGAACTTGGCTTAACTTTTGATGTAATTAATTAGCCGAGTCAAACCACGTTGTTTCTGTAATTGGTGTTTAATTCCGCTGTACGCTTTTGATAATCGTTGTTAAAAAGTTTTAATTAACTCTAATTTTAAGCTCGTTAGGGGTGGCGTTACAAGTAGGTATCAGAGCCTAAGTTTGAGGAATTGGGTACTCGTTGAAGTATTCAATCTCAAGCTCGGGCCCGACCATCGGTAAGTGTTCCTATCAGGGTAATTGGGGTTGAGTTGAGCGTTATGTGGTTGTCCTATGTGATAGATTAACTGTAGTATTTGTACATGGTGAATAAATGGTGTACTAACTGTGGTCTACGTGTAAATAGTTAGTTGAGTAGAAATGACCGAACGTAGAGCTACGACAGAAGAGGCTCTCAAACGAATGGAGGACGAGGCCTCAAGTGAACGAAGGGAAGCTGAGGACGAAGCTTCTCAGCATAATGTGGAGCTGCCAAGGCACGATCAAGAGCAGGCGGCATATGTGAGATTGTTAGAGGAGGAGCTCCGATTGACTAGGGAGTTGTTGCAGAACGCTCTGGCAGGAAAGAAACCAGAGAAGTGCTCGTACAAGAAGTTTATGTCTTGCGGGCCGAAGGTTTACGAGGGTAGTGATAATCCCTCTGAGACTATTCGTTGGTTACGTGAGACGGATCAGGTGTTCGAAGCTTGTGAATGTGAACGTGAGCTCCGCGTCAGATATATTGTTCGGATGTTGAAAGGGCCAGCTCTGGATTGGTGGGATACAGTCAAAGACACGTTGAGGCCGGAGGTGATTGATGCTCTGACTTGGGAGCAGTTTTCTGAGAAGTTGAAATCTAAGTATTGTACAGATTATGATCTGGAGCGATTAGAGAATGAGTTCAGTAGTCTCCGTAAGGGGGACAAGCCTGTTGAGGACCTTATTCATGCTTTTACGGATAAGGTTAGATTCATACCGCATTTGGTGACTGACGAGAAAGCCAAGATGCGGAAGTTTGTGAACATGTTGCCACTTGATTATCGCGCTCATGTGAGAGCTGCGGCTACTTTGGATCGGGCGTTTGAAATAGCCTGACAGATTGATGGGGATAGACGCCAGGGAAAGGGGGATCATGCTGCTGAGGGTCAGAAAAGGAAGTTTCAGCAGTTCTCAAAATCTGTTACTTCCAAGGGGCAGTCGTCGACTGGGGGAAAGCCTGATTCTTCGAAAAAGGCTAAGTTTGAGGGTTCGTGGTGCTCTCAGTGTCGCACCTACCATACTGGTGATTGTTCGAAGGCCACTACTCGTTGTTTTAGATGTGGTCAGAAAGGGCACTCGGTGAATGAGTGCGAGTTTAAAGAGAATGTCTGCTATAAATGTCACAAGCCAGGGCACCGGATTACAGATTGTCGTTCAAAGATGGATGCTGGAGCTGGAGGATCTGTCTCAGGGCAGAAGAAAGACAACGCTCCCCGTGCTAAAGGGCGGGTGTTCCATATGACGAAGGAAGAGGCAAAGGGTGCTGGGGATGTGATTACTGGTATTTTTCTTATTAACTCTACCCCAGCATGTGTATTGTTTGATTCTGGAGCTACGTATTCTTTTGTGTCTGTATCTTTCTGTGATAAACTGCAAATGTCTATATCTGTGTTGTCTGAGCCTGTAAGAATAGAGACTGTTAGTGGTAAAGTAGTTCCAGTGGTAGATAATATCCCTCAAGCGGTTATTGATATCGACGGGAGTAGTTTTCCTGTTTCTCTTCTCCTGATGCCGATTGCGGGATTCGATGTTGTGATTGGGATGGATTGGCTTAGCAAGTTGAACGCTGAGATTTTCTGTTCCAAAAAGTTGATCAAAGTTCCTTTACCTGACGGGTCATATGCTGTGGCTCGTGGTGAAAGGCGAAAGTCCGATGTTCCTATCATTTCTCTTATGAAAGCTCGTAAGTCGGTTTCGAAAGGCTGCGATTGTTATCTAGCCCATGTGATCGATGCTAAATTGGAGAAACGTGTCGTTCGTGATATTCCAGTGGTAACAGATTATCCAGAGGTATTCCCTGATGAGTTGCCTTGGTTACCGCCAGTCAGAGATGTTGAGTATAGAATTGATCTTGTTCCGGGGGCTACCCCTGTGGCTAAAGCTCCATATCGTCTTGCTCCTTCCGAGGTTCGCGAGATGATGACGCAGATTCAGGAGTTGCTTGACAAATGCTTTATTCGCCCGAGTTCTTCTCCTTGGTGTGCTCCGGTGCTATTTGTGAAAAAGAAAGATGGGACGGTGAGAATGTGCATTGATTACCGGGAGCTGAACAAGCGAACGGTAAAGAACAAGTATCCTCTGCCGCGGATAGATGATTTGTTTGATCAACTGCAGGGAGCGACGTGCTTCTCAAAGATTGATCTGCGGTCTGGATATCACCAAGTGCTAGTGGCTAACGAAGATGTTCCGAAGACGGCTTTCCGTACTCGTTATGGTCATTATGAGTTTTTGGTGATGCCTTTTGGCTTAACCAATGCTCCTACTGTTTTCATGGACCTGATGAATCGGGTTTTTCGTCCTTTCCTTGATAAGTCGGTGATTGTGTTTATTGACGATATTCTTATCTACTCAAAGACTGAAGCTGAACACGGGTTGCATTTACGAGAGGTTCTTGAAACTCTTAATCGGGAGAAGCTTTATGCTAAATTCTCGAAGTGTGAGTTCTGGTTGCGAGAAGTCCATTTTCTTGGTCACGTGATCTGCAGCGATGGCGTGAAAGTTGATCTGGCAAAAGTTGAAGCGGTTATGAACTGGGGAGTTCCTCGAACTCCTTCTAAAGGTAGAAGTTTTCTCGGCTTAGCTGGTTACTATCGGCGGTTTATCCGCTACTTTTCTAAGCTTGCGGGTCCTCTGACTAAACTAACTCGCAAAGATGTTGCATTCGTTTGGGCGGAAGCTCAAGAACAAGCGTTTCAGTCTTTGAAACGGCTACTGTGCGAGGCTCCAATACTTACCTTGCCAGAGGGATCAGAAGACTTCATTGTCTACTGTGATGCTTCGTATTCTGGATTGGGGTGTGTATTGATGCAGCGAGATAAAGTGATTGCCTACGCTTCAAGGCAATTGAAACCTCATGAAGGCAACTATCCGACTCATGATCTTGAGTTAGCAGCGGTAGTATTCGCGTTGAAATTGTGGAGGCATTATCTTTATGGCACCAAGTGTGTGGTCTGTACGGATCACAAGAGTCTACAATATGTGTTCACGCAGAAAGAGCTCAACATGAGACAACGTAGATGGCTCGAGTTGATAAAAGACTACGATTGTGAGATTCGCTACCATCCTGGTAAGGCCAACGTGGTGGCGGATGCATTGAGTCGCAAGAGCTCTACCACAGATGCTAAATTCATGAAACTTACTGTGGTTCCCGATATCATTGCTCGATTGAAGGAAGCGCAGCAAGTAACGTTGCAAGATGAAAACCTGAAAGCAGAAACGATGAAAAAGCTGAAAGATCAACTTGTTGACGATACTCGCGGACTTAAGACTTTTCAGTCTCGCGTATGGGTGCCGCTTCATGGTGATAATCGTGAGCTGATACTGAAGGAAGCTCACAAATCTAGGCTGTCGGTTCATCCGGGCAGCACAAAGATGTATCATGATTTAAAGACATTGTACTGGTGGCCTACTTTGAAGCGAGATATTGCTTCTTTTGTGGAAAAATGTCAGATCTGCGCGCAAGTTAAGACAGAACATCAGAAGCCTTATGGCAGTTTGCAGCAACTTGAGATCCCTGAATGGAAGTGGGATCATATTACGATGGATTTTGTGACAAAGTTGCCAAAGACCCTTAGGGGTCATGATGCTATTTGGGTCATTGTCGATAGATTGACCAAGAGCGCTCATTTTCTAGCTATCAGCGAGTCTACTCCGCTAGAGAAGTTAGCAAAGTTGTATGTAGATGAAGTGGTGTCACGACATGGTTTGCCATGTTCAATTTTGTCTGACCGTGATGCGAGATTTGCTTCACATTTTTGGCAGAGTTTGCAGCATGAACTTGGTACACGTGTTCATCTGAGCACGGCGTATCACCCGCAGACAGATGGCCAGTCAGAGAGAACGATCCAGACGTTGGAGGACATGCTTCGCGCATGTGTTCTCGAATTTGGTGGCGCGTGGGATTCTCACTTGCCGTTAGTCGAGTTTGCTTATAATAACTCGTACCACTCCAGTATTGGGATGCCACCTTATGAAATGTTGTATGGGAGGCGTTGTCGTACTCCCACGTGTTGGTTAGAGCCCGGTGAAAAGCAGTTTGTTGGACCTGAGATTGTTCAGATTACAGCAGATAAAGTGAATATTGCGCGGGAAAAGCTCAAAGCGGCCCGTGACAGACAGAAAGTATATGCTGACCCCAAACGCAGACCAGTTGCATTCCAGGAGGGCGATCGGGTGTTCCTGAAAGTTTCTCCTTGGAAAGGTGTGATTCGTTTTGGTAGAAAGGGCAAGTTGAGTCCACGTTATATTGGTCCATTTCGGATCATTCGAGTGGTTAATGATCAGACTGTTACGCTAGAGTTGCCTCCAGAACTTTCTGGAATTCACAACACGTTCAACGTGTGTTATCTGCGTAAGTGCAAGGTAGAGGAGAACCAGATTCTGCCTCTACAGGAATTGAAGGTTGACGCTTCAAAGCGCCTAGTTGAAGAACCTGTTGAAATACTTGGTTCTAAAACCAAGAAGTTGCGCAGAAAGATGATTAAACTGGTGTTAGTCAAATGGAAGCATAACCTGGGTTCGAATATGACCTGGGAAACGGAAGATGACATGAAAGCTAGATACCCTCACTTGTTTGCAGATGGTCAGATTCCGAGGACGGAATCTTCTTAAGGGGGTAGATTTGTAACACCCTAAAATGGGGCCTAGTTGTAAACTGTTGTAACTGTAGCTTTAATTGTAGTACGTTGACATTAACTGGTGTTTTGTTGTTTAATGTAGTATACATGTTGCTAATTGGTGTTCAATATGTTAATTGGTGTTTTAAACATGAATTGGTGCTAATTGGTGTCAAATGGTGTTAACTGGTGTTAAATGTGGATAAAAATGTAGTAATATAAAAAGTGTCATAAGTTGACCAAGTAGACAAATAGTTGAACGGTTTTGGGTAATGGTTCCAAAAATGTCTCCGTTAGTTTAAACGGATAACCCTAAGTTGTGTTTTAAGTTGAATAGGAGAACAAAATACCCGAGAGAGGTATTAACTTGTTAAGTCGGCCTAAGGGCCATTCCTTATCCCCTGTTAATGTTCTCTTCACGTACACAAACACATACGTACGTACGTGAACACCTACACACACACACACACTTGAAGAAATTGAAAAAGAAATCAAGAGGGAAGATCTTTTGTTGCTGATTTCAGTTGAATCCAAGTCTAGAAGCTGTTCTATATCATCATCTTGTAAGTTTTCTTGATCAAAAACCTAGTTCTTGGTGTGTGTATGTATGTGGTGTCAAATTGAAGATTTAGAGGTGTTTTGATGTTGTTCTTGTGTCCAAATCATGTTAGTAAGTTCATGTGTATGCTAGATATGTTGTGTAAATACTTGGATATGGATTCAAGTATGATTTTGTGTCAAAAACCCATAAAACCGTGGCTGTGCTCGAACATAGCAAGAACACGCTGTAATTGTTGTTCCTACGGGCGTAGTATAATGTTACTACGGCCGTAAGGTGTGGTTTGTAGTTACTGCGGTCGTAGGAAATGGTTGCTACGGCCGTAGTGTCGTGTTTAAGAGGATTACCACCCACGGGTGATGGAAACAAGACTACGGGCATGGGTATATAACCTACGGCCGTAGTTATCCAAAGGATACATACTACGGGCGTAGTATATGGTTACTACGGCCGTAGGTCATGGTTCTTTGGCAGGAACTTCTACGGGCGTAGTGTATATATACTACGGCCGTAATACGTGTTGGAAAGTTGTCCTGCGGGCGTAGGAACATGTTCCTGCGGCCGTAGGAGGCTGTCAGAAGCCATGTTGACCTTTTGTTGAGACTGTTGTTAGTGCCAGTCTAATATAGTGTATACTAAGGGGTGTTTATCTATGTTATTGGTGTTAGGTGACTCGGACGATTCTGTGTGCTCTTGGGATTCCCGATTGCATATATGCCTCTTGTAGTTTCGAGGTGAGTACCGGTTTCCCATGAGTCTCAGTAGGTAAGTTATCTGTGGTACTTGTTGACATGTGACTGGTGTGTTGATACGTGAAAATGGAGGTATGTTATGATAGAGTTGTACAAGCATGCTTATGATTGATATGAAAGATATTGTTGTGATTATATGCGCGCATGAACTGGATCCTTATTGGATCAGCTATTTGTTTATGAAGTTATGTCCGGACACTGAATTGGAGAACACGGAGGTCAGTCAGGTAGACGGGTGTTAGTATTTGGCTGGGTTCCCAGGGTCCTTAGGGACTACGGATTGGGGAACTAACGGTACTCAAGTAGTATACACTTGGGTAGGGCTCTGCAGGCCGCCGTTCCTCTATGGAACTGGGTTCCTTGATATATTGGAACCAGCATGAAAGACATGGTGTACCACGTGGACTACTGTTGGGTTGTTGAGCGGGGTTGGCTCCCCTGCAACATACGACTACTGCTGACACGTTTGGCTCGCCTCAATATGATAGGATAGCCCTGTGTGCTGTTCTGATACATGATAGCCTGCTTATCGTTGCTTATGTGTAATTGGTGCTCACTAGCTAGTTGTAGCTAACGGTGCAAGATTTATCTTTTTCGCAGGTTGATGCTAGAGGCCTGGTGAGGCGTGTACTGATGGTAGTTTTTGTTGTATATACCTTTTGGGGAACACGTTGTTTTATGTTTGGATCCGATGGTCGGAAAACTTGTAGGTAACGCTTGTAGTAAACGAACTTGGCTTAAATTTTGATGTAATTAATTAGCCGAGTCAAACCACGTTGTTTCTGTAATTGGTGTTTAATTCCGCTATACGCTTTTGATAATCGTTGTTAAAAAGTTTTAATTAACTCTAATTTTAAGCTCGTTAGGGGTGGCGTTACAGTTCCTCCCGACCCCAATTCATTTCGATTTTGGTCCCTGCTCCGTTAGCCAAGTGTTAACTATTTATAAATGACCATTTTGCTCTTTCTTTTTTTGAAAGACTAGTAATAATATTAATAACACAGTATTCGTTGAAGTTTAAATCGTGAAGCATTTTATAATGTGTCTTAAATATTTTACCGGCCCACACACGGGACTTATGGTACAAACAGAGTTCATTGTTTGATTTAAATATTAGAATTCGGAAATTTATGAAAAACAACTGTCACGTCGGCGCATTGCGCTTGTTTGCGCGATTAACTGAAACACAAAACAATCCATGATATATTTAAATACCAATTTTTATTTATTAAATAAACATACATAAGAACAACTTGAAACATTCAGTTTCTTTAGAGCTCTAGATTATATGAAAGACAAAATCGAATCCATGTTGCAAACAATGATTAACCCATGATATATTTAATTAAGTTTAGTAGAGTTGTATTAATAATAATTAAATCAAATATATTTAGTAATAAATGGTTAATTAAATAAGTAAAAAAAATCATACAGAGACCAAAACTGAAAATAGTTACAAACTTGAAGGACCAATAAAGAAGGGCATAATGGTCATATACAAATATTTAACACTTGGCTAACGGAACCAAAAGTGAAATGAATTTGTGTCGGGAGGAACTAAATCCGTAACTTTTTGGATCCAATGATCAAAACTGTTATTTAAAACAAACTAAATGGACCAAATTTGTAATTTACTCTACATCTTTGTACACTCATAAGTGGTAAACTTTTAGCTTAGAAAGAAATAAGTCCATATGAGTTGTACTTAATGTAGATAGATCTTTGTATTTTCATTATGAGTTGAAGATGCAAGATGCATGCTATTCTATTTCTTTGTTCATTTGCATATTTATTTCTTGTTATATTTAATTACAATGGTATAACATAGGGTAATTAAATCCCGTATGTGTTAGTACTCAAAATAAATTTCTATCACTTTGATAACATGAAACTTCATTAAAACATAAATTACAAAATTCAAGTACAAAAAGGCATTTCATGTTGTGATTTGCAAATTATATGTCCTCAAAATATGTGCAGACAGAAGCCGGAGTCATCATTCTTTAACTATTCCACGATTTGTTCAAACACCTCTCATAAGTATAAGGCTTAGTGAGTATATAATTATAAATTATTACGCAATTGCAAACACATTGTACACACGTAATCTCTATTAAATGATTAACATCATGTCCTCACAATTATGCCGCTCAAGCTCTTATTCTACCACTGACTCAAGCTGTAATAGTGTCACTCAGGTTGTAGTATAATGCATATCATCTAATTTATTCACATAATACACATTAAGCACGTAAACATCTTGTTTAATGGTATAGATCATGTGACTCACCTCAATTAGTAGTTTTAGGATCTCTGTATCACAGTCTACTCGGTATTTGTCAATTAGGAATAACCAACGATCACCTGCATTAATTAATATAAATATAAGATTTCAAACGGCTCATTAAAAATTCTAAAGGTATCTATGGCTTGAAACGCATCCCGTGGTAAATTACACAACCACTTTATATAGATACACATGTCATGTCATGCTAGTGTCAAACCCTAACCCTACGCGGCCCACGTGTAGCTTAGATGGCATGTGTAGTATCACCATACATGATCTATAACTCTATATATGGTCTGTTCCATCAAGGGCTGAACAAGGCCCGTATCATCTGATGTGTTCTCTACATTGTCTCACTACACGGTCTGTCATCCTAGACACGGCCCATGTTGACTAATGCTAGCAAACTGTTTGACGTGAAGAGCTGTATTTCTGGACAAAACATTACAATTCACAACCAAGTGATTTCCAGCACATCATATACACTCACTAACAACTCTAAACACTTAAAATAACTCATTTAATACACATCGATCATCCATAGATTAATTGACTCTAAATAACTCATGCAATTTGAACCATTTGCATACTCAACAACTCATCTTTACCCAACTTGATAGCTGAAATTAGAAATATTATTACAATTCTCTAATTAAATCAGAATTAAACCATCTTTACATCCTTCTGAGAGTGAAGAAATGGATCAAACGTTAATACTCTTAAGTTGACTCTTACATGGGTTAGAATATTACCTTAAAACCATTACTTCCTACCTTCTCTTCCAAATGGTCAATTGATGAGAAAACTCAGATTTCTTCTTCCTCTTATGTGCTCACGGTTCTTCCAGGTGAATGTAAGAGCATTGAATTCAAAATGTTAACACTTAGTCTTTTATATCTAAGTACATTAGCCATTTAAGTGAAGTGTTCCTTTAGGTCTACGTACTTATTTATGTTTTGGCCACACAAGT
The DNA here is from genome assembly GCA_947179395.2 of Pulicaria dysenterica. Classification (NCBI taxonomy): domain Eukaryota; kingdom Viridiplantae; phylum Streptophyta; class Magnoliopsida; order Asterales; family Asteraceae; genus Pulicaria; species Pulicaria dysenterica. Next base: position 67,979,198 of record OX359291.1, on the reverse strand, counting down.
AATCCCATACACTTAATATAGATTAATTAAATTACAATATCAGTCCTTTGACTAATATATCTCTTTTCAAAGCAATTTAATCTCTTAAAGATAACACCTTAATTACTTTCACAAACACAGGCATCGTTTAATAACTCTTTAACTACTAAGAAATTAAATAGAATTATAAACTTACATATTTGGGACGTTCTAACTTTCCTTTACTTATGTTGATTTCGTCCCAAAAACGGTTATTGAACAACTCTGGACAATTTCGTCTCATTTCCTCTTCTGGTCCCACGTGCACTCACAACGACCTCTACGACGTTTTCACCGCACTTTAACGATCTCAACCTATTTATTGTGCAAAGATTTAGTCTTTCTCTCAAGAATAAAATTAATACAGAATATGAAAACAGAGAATTGGTGCATTTGACATATCATCTTTCACGTCCTGTTCTCGAGTTTTTTTAGGGAGAGAAAGCTTAGGATTTTGAAGGAAATTCACAAAGAAGGTCTTCTCAAGTTCCATTTAAGGAAAGAAATGAATGAAAATTGAGGAATGAAAGTGGAAGGTTTAGACTTATTTTGCTCTCAAATCTATCATGTAAAAATTAGGATAATTTGGAGAGAAATTATTTCATTTCCTTCTCTTTCTTTCCGTCCGCCTTATTAACTCGAGAACGTATTACTAATACGCATAGTTGCTAAACTCGTACGAGTTGAGTCAAAACACACTCAAAACGAGCCGACTCATTAAGTAACTCAGTTGGATGATTGACTTGGCGGATGACTCGCAAGTTTGAGGCGATTCGGTCTGAGTCAAGTCAAATCGGAACTCATCCGAGTCAGAAAAACGAAGCAAATATTTGAAGTTCATCGTTTCTAATCTGTTCTTGAATACGCTTTCATCATAAACTAATGTAAATAACTGAGGAAAGTACACAAATCGAGACTTTTTTTTGTTCAATATCCTATTGATGCCTCATTTCTCATCTTCTTTCTTCTTTCTGAGTCTTCGAATTTAGAAACCTGGCTAGGTCATCGGTCTTTCATTCTTCATCAGTTGATTTCTGTTTCTTTAGAGGAGGGTTCATCTGCATCACCTCTTTGTCTATCCTCGTCAATTTCTCCATCTCTCTCTCTTTATCACTATTGGAGTGCTAGGTTAGAATGTGCTGTCTCGCCGACTCCCAAACCCTCAAGTCCCAAGGCCCATAATAAATGAAGTATTCAATAGATCCCATATATCCAATTGTAAATAAAGAGGCCGGTGTTCAATTTTGTATTCCCTATCAATATATTTAAAGTTAGAAAAATTAAACTAATAATTAATAATATGTATAAATTATTATATATGTCTGGGAAATAAATATATTAATAGTTGCTATTATATTTTACATATTAATATTGTTACATGATCATGATGTATTTATATGTTTTTGTATATGACTTTTAGTGTTGTGATTCTTACAATTCGAGTTACAAATCGAGTCACGAACTAAAATTTAAGATTTCAAGTCATGAGTCAAGTCATGAGTTAACAACTATCCTAAGTAGAATAATATAACGAAAGTATAATATTTATCTTAAATTATTGAAAAGAAGGGGAATATTTGAAAACCATAGTGTAGTGAACTTGTGTGACACAACCGTCAGGAAGGGGTGGCTCATGTTTGCTTGTCTTGTAAAAAGACACGGCCACCACACGGCCACAACCACATGTTCCAAGATTATTTCATTTTTATTAGTTGGCAATTTGTCAATTTGTCTATCGCTTTCGGTGATTTTATTTATTTTTACAATATATACAAATTGTATTTCTTTCATTAATTTAGTTAGTTACATCTTTATTCTTTGTGATTTGATTATTTTAAGGTTTTAATGTTTAACTTTTGACTTTTACATATTTAGTCTATAAAGATGTCTAAATTCTTACGGTTTTGACCCTCGTCAAAATAAAATTACCAATTTCTACTTCTCCCCTTAATTTTTAATTTTATTTGAGTTTTAATTAATTCTTAAATATTATTGATAAATCTTTTTATAAAAATTAAAACTAAATATTACTTTTTATTTAATATTAAATCTTTTAAGAAAACTATAAAAATCATTTAAATAGACACCACCGATCTCTCTCTCATTGCAGTAAACACCACTACCACTAGTCATACCTACCACCACCTTCAACATCGCCATTACCTACCACCACCACTATAAACACCACCGCCATCGTGGATGCCACCATCGTCACTTCTCACACACACACTTACCTCTCTTTTCCCTCCTACTCCCTCTCTTTGCTAACCATAGCACCACCCCGATCACCTTCGCAAATTCTTTCACCCACCACCGCCACAGCCGCCTCCTTCATCTCCTCCTCGTCGGTCATGGTATAAGAGATCCAATCAATGACTTTGAAGAAATCAAAACTCGAGAACATGAAATTGATGCTCGTGCCTTGGCTTCCACCGGTGGTTTCTATATAGATGTCGTACTTGAACTAGAGTTTCAATACATATTTCATTCTTTATTATTGCTTTGTATTCATTTGTAGAATCCCTTTAACGATATACTGATTTGTAGACTCGCTATTAGGGCTGTAAACGAACCGAACGAACACGAACGAGGTTTGTTTGTGTTCGTTTGTTTAACTTTAGCCGAACAAATAAACGAACACAAACGGATAAACGAACGGATTTATGTGGTCGTGTTCGTTCGTTTAACTTTATCCGAACAAATAAACGAACACGAACGATAAACGAACGACCTCTTGTGTTCGATGGTATAAAAGATTGGTTAGTTCTTGTACATTTTTTTCGTTCATTAATATGATAAACAACCGTAAACGAATGAACACACATTGTATTACAAATCCAGCATTATTAAAAACAAATAAACACTATATATACACACAAATAATATATATATATATATATATATATATATATATATATATATATATATATATATATAGGGTAGTGATATAATACAAAAAACTTTATGATACTAAATGTAAAGAGAGATCTCAACCATTGGATCTCTCCCAAAGTCAAAGAAAAAACAGTCAACAAAGTCTTTTAATTTGGATTTAAGAATAAAGAGAAAGGGTAAAATCGTCAAAATCAAAAATAGAAAAAATAACAGTTTTTTGACTTTCTTTATTCCTCTGCCAAACTCAAAGTCGCCGGCCAAAAGTCGAAGTCGATGAACGGTGGCCTAAGTCACAATCACCGTCACCGCCCAAAATCAAAGTCGCCGTGCGACAGTTTACTCTATCCCGTCCGCCAGATGCACAAGATACAAACTTCGATTCATAGATTATAAACATTTTGATGCACAAAGATACATTTACTGATTCACGTATTACATTTAAAGCACCAATTACACTCACTTGATGCACAAAAATAAAAAATTACATACTTTAGGGTAAATCTGATGCACAAGACACAAATGGAAGAATGAACAGCGGCGGAGCGGTGGTGCAGAGGCGGTGGTCGTCGGTGATGCACAAGTCATTTAATAACTAGGTAATAACAGCCTACGATGCACGAAGCCTCGCCGATGCACAGGAGAAAGAAATCACAAAACGTATGTAGCTTTCCTGTTGCGGTGGTGGTCGGCGACGTGATGGAGGCGGCGGTTGCAGGTGAGATACGCGAGTTTAGGCGGCGTTTAAGGCGTAAGAACTTAGTGTTAAGCGGCGGCGGTGTATATTTAGGGTTTATGAAACCCTAATCGACGCAACTGGAGACCCAAATCGTCGACGCAACTGGCGTGGGGCTGCGCAAAGCTGCGGTTGCAATGGCGGATAAGCAAAGCCATGACGGCGGCGGTGTCGGTTCATATATCGGCGTCGACGAAGGGTTACATAAGGAAGGAGGCGTTTGTGAGGGGGAATGACGGCGGAAAAAGATAACTGAATTAGGGTGTGGGAAGGTGGAGAGAGGGCGATGGCAGTTCTTTGGGGGAGAGAGTCTCGAGAATCAAGGAGGTTTTCTACGGAATTAGAATTAATTTAATTTATGTGATTAAAATACCTATATTACCCTTTTAATGAAAATGTCACATGTCAAATCCTCCTTTCTCATTACATTTTGTACCCTAAACTTTTTTTTACTTGAACCCAATTATATATATATATATATATATATATATATATATATATATATATATATATATATATATATATAATATAATATAAACGTACATAAATGAACGGATAACCGAACGGATAACCGAACGTTCACGAACATAAATGAACGAACGAACGAAAGCTATATTCATGTTCACAAACGAACGCAAATTTTTGTTCATGTTCGTCCATTTATTAAACAAACATAAATGAATTTCCCGCCGGACGATTTCATGAACGCTTCATGAACGTTCTGTTTAACAACCCTACTCACTATGCAGATCTAATGTTTTTACTGATTTGATTGACTCCCTTTAATGATTTTCGAGTTACAAACTCACTTTAAGGATATCCATACTTTTGTAGGTCTATCTTTGATTGTTGAATATTGATTTTGGGTGTTGTTGATTTCATGTGTTCTTATAAACAAAAGTCTTCTCTGATTTTGGGTGTTGTTGATTTCAGGTGAAACTAGTTGGTGATAAGTAGGAATGGCAACGGGGCAATGATTGGTCCCCCCGTACCTGTCCTCATTTAACAAAACTGTCATGGTCCTCGCTTAAAAAACCTTGCCGATTTAAACGGGGATCCCCGTCGGATAATTGGGGAAAACCGCGGGGAAACGGGCATTCCCATTTAATATAAACATATGATTAAATGAGAAATTTTCACAATGGAGATATCGGCTAAAGCAAGACTATGATTTTTCACAACGAGAATCGTCACCGTTAAGATTTTGTAACGAGTTTTAGAAAACAAAATTACATAACATTATCGGATACAAACATATTGAACTGAAATTAATGTTTAAAAGAGTCTAAATGTATCAAAAATTTCATAACCAAACATTCAAATAAAGACAACGATTAAAATTAGGTTGTGTGAAAGTGTGTAAAAATTTATATGTATAAATGATTAAGTGTTACTAATTATTAAAACAAATTTGTTGAAATGTTATATTTTATGTAATCTTATCCTTATAGAAAGTTACCGGTTGATAACCTAACTTTAATGAACTTTTTCTAGCTACATCTCAAGTTTAAGCAATCTTTAATCTCTGGCGACTTCCAACCCATATAGTCATATACGAAATACCATATATGCCTTTAGTAAAGTCAATTTTAAAAACATAATTCTTAAATTTGAATATACAATCATAGGCGATTCAATATACAATCACATGTGAATTACAAAAATATCCATTCGCCCAAAATTTGAATATGCAATCACATATTATTCAGTATACAATCATATGTGAATATACAATCACATGTGAATTACAACAATAACTGCGATTCAATATTTTAAATCTTTTTTATGCCGTTAAGAATTATTAACAATAATATAAAGAGTATAATCGATTGTAACATCGTTGAGAGTTGAGACAGTAGTCATGGACTCACGGACACACATCACCCAAGTATTTTAAAGGATTGAAAAGCCCATTACTGAATCGGTTTGATATGAATTCATGGAGGCCCATAAAAAAGCCCAATATCATATAATCTCTCATTCTCTTTCGGATATCCTCATGACCTCATCATACGAATATAAATTACACTAGACGTTAGTGACAGAGTGCGAGTGTGCGACTGCAAGGAGCTTTGGATCCACTTCCTTACACCACCGGCCTCTGTATCTCCACAGCGGCGTAACGGTGGAGCTGGAGGTAAGCGGCGGTGTGGTCGGTGGAGTTGGAGTACTTCAGATTTCTATTTAACTTGTTATGGCGTATAGGAGAAAGCAAGGATTTGTCAGCGATTTAAACTTTAGGGAAGAAATTACAATCCCTAACCCTAATTCAGTTAGACCTACTGATCCTCTATCTCCTCAGGCAGACATTTCATCATCATCATCTTCTTCTTCTGCTTCCCTGGTGGCTGCACAGTCTCTCGCTGCCAAAGCGATTAGAGCATCTTCTGCTCATCGTGACTCTTCTCTCTCTTCTGCTTATGGTGAATCTGCTCTTTCACCAAGGCCAGCCAAGTCAAATCCTGTTCGATCTTCTTATTCATCTTCCGTTAAGGTATTTTCCCTGTAGAATTTGCTTCTTATGTATTGCTTTCATCTACTTCTGATCTAATTGTTGTTCTTCACGGAAATGCTCCGTATATTATGTCAAGGTAAGAGTATAAGATCGAGAGAGCTACTCAACTTTCTGGTATCTTGGAATACATTCTGTCTAACTTCAAAATTGATGATGAATTATAATTCTCCAAAGTCACTACCTACGTTGGGCAAATGTGTAACAAGTGCTGCGAATAGAAATTATCATGTTTATGTTGCCTAAATTATCATATTATATATGCATTTAAAGATTCTTCTTATATGATTATTTGGAAGGAAAGAGTATTAATTTGACATAATTGTGTGGGTTTATGTCTGCCTTTTGCTTTAAGCATAGTTATTGATTGTAAGCTTTATGTAAGCTTAAGAATCATAACAATAGTGCACTCCCCCACCTCTTAATGTAAACTCATAATGCTTACCAATACCCACAGAATAGCATAAACCCAAGATTGACAACTGATGTGTGAAATCAGGTTATAAAGTTGAAGTCCAATTAACACCTAAATTCTATGCAGTTATCGCGGTGGGAGATCAAATAGCGGTCAAGGTCCTTGATTTGGGATAGCGGTGGGATAGCGGTTTTTAATATTACGTAGAATATATATTTATATATATATAATTAAAATCATAAGACATTGATTAAATGCATTGTATAAAACTTAGTACACTAATATAGTAAAGATTAATACGGGAATCAACCGTGGAGTGTAAACCGAAAACAAGTATAATATGCAAAAAAAATGAATAAAAAAAATTAAAAAAATGTGAAAACCGCTATCCCACCGCTATTTGACCGCTATTTTGCCTCAAATAGCGGAAATAGCGCTCAAATAGCGGAAATAGCGGCGCTATTAGCGCCTCCGCTATTTCCCACCGCTATTCTCTACCGCTATTTCCCCTAGGACCGCTAACCGCTATCTCACCGCTATTGACTGCATAGCACCTAATCTAGACTACCACACTATAGGCAAGAAATCAAGAATGACCTAATCGCATGATAATGTAGCTAAGGTAAGTAAAAGGGTATCGTTTTCATAGGAACATTTTAGCTGATTACTAATGTTAAAACAAACTCAATTAAACTAAAGCAATTTGATTTGAAAAAGGGTATTTGTTATTTAACTAATTACTCTACTAAATTGCTTAAAAGATTAAAAATTTGAAACTTTATCTAATTTAATGAACAGTGAATAATTTCTAATCAATGGGAAAAGACATTCACTATGATTCACTTCCCCTAAACTTAGATCTGGTTGATTAAGTCCCGATTAAATGGAATTCCCTAGAGATTGATTAATTAACTTACGTTCAATTTCTCGTAATTTTAAAACACGGTTCATAGGTTTTTCATCTCTAAGCCTATGCACTAACACACCTCAAATTACTATTCAATTGTGGGATCGGATTTCTCGTTTCCATTAATCCTAGAACTTTAGTTTCAAGAATTAGTCCTTTAAGTAATTAACTAGGTTATTGGTGGTTAACTTCTACCCTTATCTCTAGTGAGTTGCCTACTACGCCACATAAGCGAAAAGTAGAAGAAATCACACAATCATGACACTTTCGTGATCAACAAACACATGCAAGTAACAAATCAACCAACCAAAGATTAAAGCTAAAAACTTTTAAGAGTTCTTTAATTGAAAACATGATAGTTGTTCAAGAAAACCAATTTAATCTATAAAAGATAACCAGATCTAGTCTAGGGTTTGTTAAATCATAATGAATCCAAAAGATCTAGCACATAGACATAAGAATTCAAGTAAAAATACATCTTGATTGAACAAAAGATCAAAACTAGAAATCAAACCAAATTAATGACAGGTAAACGTAGCCTTTTTGAAATTTAAAGAGTCCAAGCGGTCAACGCATGCTTCGCGGCGCGAAGCTCAAATGCCAGGTCTTCCAGAGATTTTCAGCCGGCGTGAAGCTTGATTCTCCTGTCGACCACGTCTTCACGGCACGAAGACTACCTGCTCGTGGCACGAAGGCCTCTCTCCAGCTCGGATTTCTGAACTTTCGACTTTATTGGCTCGTTTCTTCATATGTTTGAGCACTTTTGCATCCAAGAACCTGATAATCACAAAATACACAATTTAAGTGCAGAAATCCATCCTTTTATCATATTTCTCAAATAAAAACAAAGATATTGGTGTGAATTATTATGTATGTTTTCAAACAATAACTGATAACTTGAAGTGAGCTCATGCAATAGGCTGATCAAAACATAATATATGATGCTAATGTCAATTATGTGTTGAGCCTAAAGTAAAATCTATTGTGCTTTATCAAAGAAAGACACTGATTTAGTAATGACACTTGAGCTAGAACAACAAGTTCTGGCCCTAAACTAACACTGATATGTAAAGCAATGATTAAAATACATATAACTACAAGAGGGGTGGGTATTTAGTGGTGCGTCTATAGCCATAGTGAACTATTAGTTTGAGCTGTAAAATAGACTGTCTTAGAGGTGAGGGCATCACACACAGGCTGCGTTTTTGGCATCGCCTCGCAAAGCCTCACACATCATAGCGCCTCAAGTGCGCTTTTTTAAACCAAGTTTATGTGAAATTAAATTACAAGTATTTTGTCAATACCGAACGCCTGGGTGCATCATGCATCACTTATCACGCCTTGGCTTCTGGAGCCTTAACGCCTTGGAGCGCCTCACGCTTTTTTTAACCAAGCTCATGAAAGCTAGAGGCCTACCAGAACGAGAGTAACAAATAGAGAATGGATAATCTGCATTTTTACGTTGATAACATAAGGTGGCCTTCGGTCTATAAATGTTTCCACACAATACGGCGTTGCAATTGAAGACAAAAGACCTTCACTAACAAAGAGGAGTTTCTGTAGTTATATCAATCAGACTCTTCTTATTCCAGCGAGACAGATTCATGGTCGGCTATTCTCTCTCTCTCTCTCTCTCTCTCTCTCTCTCTCTCTCTCTCTCTCTCTCTCTCTCGTTTGCTAATTTATGTTCATTGTTTAAAGACTAAGTCAATTGAGGTTGATGTCAAATAACGATGTGATATTGTATTTGCTATTGTGTTCTTGTAAATTATATGTGAACATATGTCGCTCAAGTAATCATGTAGTTTCCTTAGCAGATGGTTACTCGTGATTGTAGGATGATTCTACAAGACAAGGTAACACATCGATGAAGAATTTGGATGAACCCAAACGCGGATTTTGGGGTGCTATTGCTAGAAAAGCCAGGGCCATAATTGATGATGATGATGATGATGTGGCCCAACAGTATGAAACACCTGAAAGGAGGAGACAACAGTTGTCTGATATGGAATCAAAGGGCCAGGTAATAGATCAGTCTTTTCTGATGTCATTAACTCTTACCTGTTCAAAGAACTTTTCTAATTTCTTTTGTAATGAACAAGTGTGAATTATTAGTTTTGTCTTTTGCTAATACAGTATTCTGGTCAATATCAGTTGCCAGAAAATCGTCGAAAGGCAGATAATCCAGCATTGCAGAAAGGGCTAAGTGCGATTACATCATCCCTCAGTTACATTGGTAATGCTCTTGAGGTAAGCTTTGCTTGACCTGTTCTTTAAAATAGATGGATATAGAATGCCATTCCAATCATATCTTGTACTCTCTGAGAGTTTGATTATTATTATTTTTAATAAGAAGAAAAACAATTATCTGTAGGAGTAGTGTACTGTTCAAAGAAATGATTGAATGCCGAATACATATTTCTGTCATTTGCTTGAGAATTTTTAAATGTAATCTCACAGGAGGGCATGACAGTTGTGGAAAATCGAACTGCAGACATAATTCAGGAAACACGCAAACTAAATATAAAGAAAAAGTCTGGTGTCCCTGAGAAAATTCCAGCTTCAACCGTTGGGACTACAAGGCAATTACCACAGATGCATGCTCACACTCAACCCCAGATATTGACTGATACAGAAATTCAACTGAAGGCCTCTCGAGACGTAAGGTTGCAGATGTATATCACTGGTTTATATAATAACTGTATCTTGCATGTCTATGTTTCTTTTCTTTTCTTTTCGTTTTTGTCTGTGGAGTGCTATACATCACCATTAAAGGTGACAAAATGTGTGGGTTGGTTGGGTAGGGTAACGGGTTAAGACGGATACTTTTTTCCATTTTTTTTATTAAGTTTCTAACTTTCTATATATAATTATTGTGTTAGATATGAATACAAAATTTCATACTTTGGGTAGTAATATAACTTTTTGAGTTAAACTGATTTCAGAAGTGTGATGCCTTGAAATACAATTTGGGCGAATTTGACCTAATCCAACCTTTTTTCTTTAAGCTGCTTTTTATTATTTATTTGACCTGTTTAACCTTTTTTCATAGCATAGCTCGTCTCCCCTGGGAACCTGTTTATTCCCCAACTCCCTTAACAAAACTAGTGCAAAAAAACATAATCGGGTCGACCCATTTATAAGCAATTGGGTCAAAATCATCACCTAGGGTCACAATCATGTACCATAGAACCATATATGAGATGTATGATATGCCTATTGGTGGCGTCACAGGTTTCAATGGCTATGGCAGCAAAAGCAAAGGTTCTACTTCGAGAGCTAAAAACAGTGAAGGCTGATCTTGCTTTTGCAAAGGAGCGCTGTGCACAGTTAGAAGAGGAAAATAAAATCCTTAGGGAGACTGGTGATCCCCCTGAAGATGATGATCTGGTATGTTATTAAATCTACTCTCGCTAGTAGAGGTTCCATTTCACCCATTTACTTCTGTTAATTTCGGCTTTCTTTAAAAATCTCAACTGATCAAATAAAAAGATTAGCTAAAAAGAACGGGGAAATTCATATTTTCGCATGATTTGGTGTTTCATCTTTACATTATACCGAGTTAAAGGTGAAGCAGTTAGATAAACAAACATTGTGATGCAGATTCGACTCCAACTGGAGTCGCTTTTAGCAGAGAAAGCTCGGCTGGCACAGGAGAACTCGGTTTATGCAAGGGAGAATCGTTTCCTAAGGGAGATAGTGGAATACCACCAACTAACGATGCAGGATGTGGTTTATATAGACGAGAATAGAGAAGAGGTATCAGAGGTGTACCCGATTAATGCCCTCACAACCAGTAGTAGTAATAATATTGATCTGGTAACACCGGTTCCTCGCAGCACAAACCCACATGTAATGGGAGATATATCGTCTGCGCCTATTACACCCACTAGCCCCTTCAAGGATCAACACAAGATGTGAATTCTTTTAAAAATTTTCATTTATTTAAATAGAGTATTTATTTGGTTAAAATGACTCGATACCTAAATTATAAATGTAACTGTTCAATTCATGTAGTTATGTTTTTTACCTTTTTGTGTTATGTAATATGAAGAATGTTCAATATAGTCAATAGTTAATTCATAGTGACTAAATTTAGTCTTTGGATCAATGTTTCAGGTTACATTTTAAAATTTTGGGGGAATGGGTATTTTCGTAATTTACATGTGATACTTTTACAAATCAGATGTGATTGTATACTGAATCACCTTTGATGGCATTAAGTGATGACATACATTACATAAATCCAAGTAACTAGTAGTTCATTGTAGCCCAAATATTTGAACTTATGTACATGTAGACAAAAGATTTGCCAAATCATGTAGTTTGCCAAAATACACATCATTACATACATTTTCAACATCATGGGTACATTATAACCACATTTTCAAGAAAAGGGATCACGAATACACATCCATCTATTGATAACTAAAGGGGTCAATGTATCTAACACCTGATCAACAGCCCATGTGCCACACGACATGCAACCTTGTTGAAATATGTTGATCCTGCAGTTAGTTGTCATAGGACATTGCATATCCTAGAAGAAGAAGAAGAAGAAGAAGAAGAAGAAGAAGCTAACCCATGAATTATATCTCACCACAGTTTTGATGAGATGGATCCATGGCTTCTGATAAGAGCTGTACAACATAGATTTAGTATCAAAAGAACTGGAAAAAGAGACTTGTTGATCCATCGCTATATGATTTGATATCTGCTGGTTTCACGAGTGCTCTACATAATGGGCACGTCCTCTCCCTATCAAACCTGTGGAAAGGATACATTATAAAAGAAATCTGCTTTTTAAATACTCTACAATACATAGCACATGGTAGAAATGGCAAAACGGGTGGGTTAAGGACCTAAGGCCATGGGTAGTCTTTAGCGCTGGTCCAAATGGGTTAGGCCTATCGATGACCACTTTTGATCCATCTTTAATATTTATATTTAATTAACATGGTTAATAGGATCATAAAAGCTATACTATTACAGTCATAACTAACGTTACTTTAAGAGCGACGTTTATGAATTGCAATACATTACAACCTTATCTTTTTTGGTTAAATCTTTTAGCATAACCCATTAGTGGCAGTCAACTCATTTAGAATCAAATTAGTTGATCTTGCCAACTGTAGCTGTCACATGATGAGTTAGAATGAATAGAGATAAATAAGCAAACTGACCATTCTGATACACACTCTTCACAAAATATGTGCTTACACCGTAGCACAATTGGAGTGTGCAACTTTTCCTGACAAATCGCACAAAGATCTCCAGCAGCAGTGACCTGAACATACGTAATTACTCGTGTTCATATTGTCTGGTTTCAAGTGAGGTGTATACAAGACAATGACCAAAAGGTATGAAATGTGAGTGCCAAAGAATTAAATTACGCGGCATCCATCCCATACCATAAGACACATCACTTGGCTCAGATGTTTTGCTATAAGCCAAACACAAAGAATTGGCAAATTTCATAGCACATCATATGACCCAAACTGTAATTTTCACAGTAAACTGCTTACTTGCTCGGTAGATGCAGATGACCCATAATGCAGCTCTTTACGAGACAAGGCCCTTAATGCAGCAAAAACCAATCGAACCTACAAAAAAGTAGCCTTCCCCTTGAATAACGAGTATCTCATATGAAATCATCTATCAATTGTTTAGAAATTTCATCATGTAAGTTATATAATATACCTTTTGTATGACAGATGTAAGCTTAAAAGTTAAGTACAATCCTGCTGTAACTGATGAAAAGATGCTTCCATATTCTTTGTTCAGAAAGAACCGATACCAAACAGGGGTAGGCAACATGGTGCGATATAGTAGTAATGTGTACTCAACCAGAGTTAACATTTGACCCTAGAAAATATATTGTTTTGTCAATCATTTCTTCTAGAAGAAAAGAGTCATAAAACATTAAAATTTAAAAACAATGCCAAGAGCCCAAGATATTCTTTTGAACTATACACGACCAAGCATGTATGAGTTACCTGCTTCCGATAATTATGACCTCCGGTGTTCTTGTAGTACATTAAAAGAAGACACTTGACTACCATTGCTCCCTGCCTTGCCATTGAATCTGAGGTGAAAAAATGATTATACTCATATTGAATGTTTAAAATTTTGACTTTGTGGGTCTGATCTACTCAACGAAATGAAAATGGGACCCACCATATAAAATTTGGATAATGAAAAAAATGGTAAACAAATGGAGAAAAGGTCATGATAGTGGCAGTATGACGAAAACTTTAACCTTTTTTGATCGATCAAAACTTGCTCTTGCTTGGGTCTTAATAAATTATCAGGGATGTGAATGATGAGCAAAGTACAAAAAAAATTATAAATAGATATCATTGCGCGTAGATTAGAAACACTTTTTTCTGTCATTTTAAACTTCATATAACAGCAAATTAGAACAAAATTGACAAACTCAACTCTGATCATGGCAGCAAGGAAGTATGTATCAGTGGAACTGTGACCATCTGGAATTGTTATTAGGCTTAGCAATGAAAATGTTATTGCAGATCCTGTTATATACAGATGATCGCGGAAGTGTTTACAAAGTTATTTACCAATATCATTGCAGGTGAAGACTTACCATTAACCAAGATGATGAACAGAGCATGCCAGAATGGCGGGACAGACTTTGGAGGAAGCAAAATCAATGGATACATAAGATCATCATTTTGATACCACCAGTAAACAAAAACTATATGAAGCATAAACATCACAACAATGCTGATAAGAACAAAAAATTTCCTCTCTCCCTGCACAAAATGACGTTAAAAATGCTTAGCGACAAGAACAGGAAGAAACACATACCCTCCATGGACACAAAAACATTACAAATTTCAAGAATACCTTCAAAGCAGTTTGCTTTTGCACAATGTCATTTGATTTAAATAGGACTGCAGAAATCCAAATTGTCCCAAAAAAACCTGAAACAGCACATGGTTATTTAGAGGTGAATCAATACCATGTTTTTAAGACAACGGGTTGTTTGTCCCTGGTCAAACCACCGATATACTTGAATGGGCTCATGAGGAATCGGTATAAGATTATATGGCTACTAAAACATGATATTTCCAAGCAAAATCAGATCCATTACTAGTTTACTACTAATGATCACCTTATTTTTCAATATAAAACAAAAATGCAGCAGATTTATGTAGGAATAGCACGTTAAGATCGCAGAAAAAACAAGCACAAAAAACTATAAACAAATAACAAATCAACAAAAGGAAGTAAATCAAATACCTTGTAGATGTTGGCGTATTAAAACAACCAATAGAAGCAAAGAGAAAGGGAGAATCTGCTCAATCCATTGTGCTGCATTCTGAATATCATATCGATTATTATTCGAAGCAGGTGAAGGTGTCTGTCCATCAACACCGATCCCACCTCTTAACTCTTCTACTCCTCTCTCACTAAAACTATCTATTTGTTCATCACCATTGCCCACCACCCCACCACCATCGACCACCGCATTAGGCGGCAAATCTTCATCAACGGCGCCTAGAATCCTGATAGAAACGTCATCTCCTCCGTTAACTACACCGCCGCGTTCTCCATACTGAACCAAACCATCATTAATTACATTTCCATGCTGCATCTCGAGATCAGAACTAGAAACTGATTGTGATTGGGTCTGAAAAACGCCTGAATGCTCCAAAAAAGCCAACAGTGGCGCTCGAATGATTTCGCGTAATCTGAGCCTTAACCCACTTCTACTACCATTTGAAGATAGAATACTTGCAGAAGGAGGTTCCATTTTCTACCCTCCGATTACCAAATTACCAAATATAATATAAACGCCAAAGGAATCACAAAGATTTAAGAAAGAAACAACAACAAAACCCTAATTTTGACCAGATTGGTAAACGAACTTGGAGGGCACGTCAATCCCTCTCTCCTTCAAGAATCAAAACATAAGTCAATGAAATTAACAAGAAAAGGCATTTACATGATGCTTCTGCGCATCCACAACAGGTTGTGGAGTTGATAATAAGAAGTGATTTGGGGAAAAGGGAATTCTGATAAGACGTAAAGAAATGGTGGTCTGTAATTGGGGAAAAGGTGGAGTGAGGATGAGCTGAAGTGGGTGTTTGAGGTTGATTTTGCGTGATAGAGAGAAGAAGGGGTGTGTGTGTTGAGTGTGAAGTTTCACATAGTTATCGTCGGGGATGAGATGGGAAGGTAGTTGAGAAATTTTGGAACAAGTAGTCTGTCTATGTTTGGCCCAATCGCACTGCGCGCGCAATTTCCAACTTCCTCTCTCTCTCTCGTTCTTTACTTTGATACTTTGAGGTGTTTGTCATTTAATATTTAGCGTGTTTGATTATTGTGTCCGAATAAAAACTGTATTAAATGATTTAACATAATTTATATCTATATATAAAAGACATGCAAATTTTTTAAAAATAACCATAAATTAAAACTCAATCAACCAATCACAACGTTCAATTTCAAAATTATTCAATTTCAAAAACAATTTTAGAAAGATTAATGCTATCGAATTCCAAATCTAAATCAATTGAGAAGGGCCTAAATGAAAATTATAAGAAGGTTTTATAAAACATGTGAGGGGTTTTCAAGAAAATGTGGAGGGTTTTTATAAAAATTGTATATTAATATAATTAATTATATGGTGTTTATAAATTATGTTTATTAACTTGCGATACATTTTGTTTACAGAAAGAATAATTATATATTTACGATCGTCTCATTTTTATCTACGTTTTGGTATAAATTTTATTGTAATATGACACTTTTTAAAAAATAGTATATTCTTAATTTTTTGTTATCCATTAATAGTAATACTTTAAAAAAATTTAGTTATTGTTTTTTGTTAAAAAATCTGACATATGTAAATTTTTGGTGATATTTTATTATTTTTATTTGAAAATTTTAATATCTCAAAATACTTCTGAAACACTTTTTACACTTATTTTACTATACCTTTTATAATTTCATACCATTAAATTTTATACTTTTTTTAAACATCCCCGTGTTTTTACACGGGGTAATAAACTAGTATTGCTGAATTATTCTATCTTTAAGTGTATTTTGAAATATTAAGCACCAAGTATTTTTACTTTAATACTCCTTCTTTCATATGTTTTCTTGTTAAACAATTATATCTTATAATATAATATATTACTATTAAATTTAAAATGATAATTGTATTATTCATATTGTTCATTCAGAACCTTTATCAATCAGAACCCCATATTCAGAGGCGGATTCATTTAGAGTCTTTGAATTATTTAGACCACAAAATTATTCTGTTTTAACAAACAGCCGATTAATTTCTTAAGGTGTTTCGTGTTGTGTTAATATGAGAATTAATCTTTTTTTAAGTTAAGAATAAATCTTTTTATAAGGTTTATTCTAATATTTGTGATAAAACATAATATATTATATTAAATTCAAACATAGAGGATTTTATCTCATATGTATTTGTATAACTGTATTGAAAGGTTGGTTAATATAATATGTTTGATATGTTAGAGAGTGAATTTGAATAATAAAACCATTTCTTTAATGCATTTTTCCAGTTATTTAATCTCATTAAAAAAATTATAATAATATTAAGTGTATATATATATATATATCACATAAGTTACATAAGGTTAGCATTATCTATTATCAATATTTCTTTTTTAAGTATAAGTTTTAGTATTACATTCAACTTTACTTCAATAATGGTTTTTGAGAGAACAATTATTGGATGAAAAAAGGGAGCTAAAAATGACGTATAACTTATTTAGCAAAAAGAGAAGTATTTGTGTCAAGGTTTTTTCAATAACCAAATGTGGTAGTAGCTACGGACTCAAATTCATGAGATGATATATATGTCAAAAAGTCGTACCTAAAAAGAGTTCATATAGACGTATTGTTTCAGATAAGAGTATACGTAAAAGACCGAAAACACTTATTTATATTCAAACAATTTTCAATAATACTGTTAAGACAGTCATGAGAATTAACCTTCTCTCTTTCACTTTTCATAAATTTCATAGCATAATTTCTCTACCTAAACTAAACTGGCTTTTGCCCTACTCTAAGAGCGCAATTTATTTAGTTTTTTTGTACTATTAAAATTTTTATGGACTTGTGATTGCATTGTCTTTAATTCTTGTCACTTTTCAATTTTCAATTTTCAATTTTCATTCACTTATATTTTGACTCATTTAAGGATATTGGGTTTAACATGCTCTCCAAGTTCATTTACTATTCTTGCCAAACTAAGGGCGTGTCTTTTAATGACCTTTTTATGTTTATAGTATGTTTCACAATAGGAGGCAGTGATGACTAGCATTTACAATAATGTTTGTTATAATGTTTATGTGCACTTAATATTATAGTATGTTACCCGTGTTGAACGGTGGAAAGGTAACTATCGATGTCTGTGTTAAAAAAGACTATAGATATCTATGATGAGAGGAAAGTTTATTGTATAAAAAATATGATATCTCTTGACATTAACTTGGCTTATCAGTTGAGTATTAGTGAAGCAACGATGATGTTATAATGTTGCTTTTGGAGTTCATCTCGTCCCAAAAAAGAGAGATGTTTAATTTTTGTTGATAATATTGCATCCGGAGTTCATGTTTTTGTAAGATTATTTGTTTATTTAGTATAAGTTTATTTATAAAAATGTGTTGTAATTTGATTTGATTATGTAAATTATAACAAAAACTATTTTACCTTTTTGTGTTTATCTTCTTACAAATTTATAATGTTTATAATGCTATATTAATATAATTTACTCATGTTCACATTTAGTCCAATTCGTAATTTATTTAATACCAATTTTTGGATAATTTAAATTTCTTAAATTGAATCTACTTCAATTTATAATATGACATTTATAATTGCATTCGATCATTAATATTATAAATATTATTTTTGTAATGACGATAACATATATATAGTTATCTTAAAATTTATAATATGATATATAATTACATTCGATTATTAATATTATAGATGTAACACCCTAAAATAGGGCTTAGTTGTAAGTAGTTGTACTCTATGTTTGTATAGTTGTACGTTGGTTTTAACCAAGTTGTTTAAAGTTGTTTTGTTGCTAATTGTTGTTATTTGTTGGTACACGTGGTTATGTGGTTAAAGTTGGAAAAGTGTCGTTAATAGATAGAGTTGGTTAGTAGTTGAATGGTTTCAAATAATGATTCCGAAAATATCTCCGTTAGTTGAAATGGATAAACCTAAGTCGTGTTTTAAGTTGAATAGGAGAACGAAATACCCTCGTGGGGTATTAAACCCATTTGGGTCGGTCATGTGGGTTCTTATCCCCTGACCACACTAAAAACACACACAACTACACATACAACAACACATACATACGTATTCTACACACACACACACACTTTGTGATTTTGGAGATTTGAAAGAGAAATCAAAGAGAAGCAATCTGATTTGGTGTTCTAGTTGTGGAGTTGATAAATCTTGTCTTGCCTTCTTGCCTAATTGTAAGTGTTCTTGATCATGAAACCCACTTGTAAGGTCTTAGGTATGAATTGGTAGTTTGAAGGTTGAATTTATCAACCAAGAATGTTTTGAAGTCAAGAAATCACGTAGATAAGTTGTAGTGATGTTGCTTGACATGTAGAATCAGTAGAAACATGTTTACAGTCGATAAAAAGGTCAAAAATGTCGAAGTTGCAGGTCTGAGTTCGAACAGGACGAAGCCTGCTGTAACAGAAGTTCCTACGGGCGCAGGAAACACTCTATGCGGCCGTAGGGGGTTGTTATGTTCTCTGCGGCCGTAGGCAGGGTTCTCTGCGGCCGTAGTAATATGTTTTGTGTGATTTACCACCTACGGGTGAAGGAACGAAGCCTACGGGCGTGGGTACATAACCTACGGCCGTTGGCACCCAAAGAATCACTCCTGCAGGCGTAGGGTATGGTCTTTACTGCCGTAGGGTGTGGTTTCTTGGAAAGAAACCCTTGCGGGCGTAGGATATACTCCTGCGGGTGTAGGAGGTGTCTGGAAGGTGTCTTGCGGCCGTAGGACACATCCTCTACGGCCATAGGAGCTGTTCCAGGTTACTTGTTGCTTGTTGTTCGTTGTACATTTGCATAGAAGCAATGGTAGTACTTTTAGATGTTGACTGAGGCTACACGTGATGTGTTAGGTGATTCGGACTACTCCGTGTGCTCCTGGGATTCCCGAATTCATATCTGCCTCCTGTAATCTGGAGGTAAGTACCGGTTTCCCATGAGTCTCGGTAAGTAGCGTTGTCTGTTGTTTATTGGAATACGTTGTCGATGTTGCACACGTGCGTATATGAGGTATGTTATGCCATGTTGTTATATATTGTTGTCATGCTAAGTTGCTTTACACGTTGGTTATGAATCGCATGCGTATCGTTGAACCCGCTACGGGTTGTTATTGTTTGTTGTATTGGTCCGGACTGTTGATGGCATGGTTAAGGTCAGCTTTCTTCCCGAAGGCTGGATCCCTTTGATGGAATAACGAGGATCAACGGTACTCGGTGTGCAGCACACCGGGGTGGTCTTGCAAACCGCCGCTCCTTAACGTGAGTTGGGATCTTAGCTTTCGTTGAGATCCGTGTTGACGAGCTTCGAGCTTTGTAACGCGTTTGGTGGACTGCTCTTCGCTCCCCCACCATTGCGGATAGTTATAGCTAACGGTGCCTGAATTTCCCTTTTTGCAGGTGCTTAGTGGTTGGCCTATGTGAGGCGGGACTTGTTGGTGATTGTTGTAAATATCTTTTGCGGAACACTGTTTGTTGTATATATCTGTGATCCGATGGTCGGTTAGTTGGTAACACCTGACAGTTGAACTTGGCGTATTCTTTTGTTGTATTATAATTGCCGAGTCAGTTAACACTTATAATATTTTGTAAATGATGTTTACTTCCGCTATGCGTTTTGATTTAAAAAGCTTAAATTTTCCCTAATTTTAAGCGCGTGAAAACCGGTGTTACAATAGATATTATATATATAGTTATCCCCCCACGCTCTCCATCTATGAATTCCACTTATCATATCGACGGCTAAGATCGGTTCTCCCAGTTCTCGCACTAAATTCGGTTCTCAATGGAACCCTCCCCTATATATATATATATATATATATATATATATATATATATATATTAAATTCCAATTTTCTAACCATTATTACGGACTATTTTTATAAAATAAAATAAAAATAACATGTATAATTTCTTTAGGTCCAATCATTATGTATCTATGTGAAGAGTTAAGAGACGTATTAAAATCATTTCAACTGACTTAAACATTAAGAGTTTAAGTAAAATGTTTAAATGTTATACAATATAGTATAAATTTTTATTATTTAGTATAGTTTTTTACCGATTTGGAATAAGTTTGTATATTTAAAAACTATTTTAGAATAAGTATTTAAGTTTTTCGAGTCAAACTCGAGCCAAGCTCGGACATATATCATTAAGTCTCGTCGAGCTATCAAGCCAGCCTAAAGTAATCGAGTTGAACTTAATTGGCTCTACTTCTTTGCCCCTAACCGATCCTAAGGGCATGTTTGGTTGAGGGGTATGAGGCCTAAGGAATGGATAAGATAATGAATTATTAGGCTTGGTATAATATAATGCAATCAATGATTACCTAAAACCATGTAATGGGCCATTACCCACTAATTTGGGGGGAATGCTTTTGATTACTCGGTATGTACCTAGCATTACCATTCCTATTCCCTTTGCTATTACCCAGTATGAACCAAGCGTACCCTAATACATATCAGCGCTAGATGAGAGAGTTGAGACTTGAGTAAAACTCAAATTCTTATGGGTGGCTTAATTAAGCTGAGCTGTCACAGTTTGAGCACTTCAAGTTGTTTTATCAAACTTATCTTCAATCTTCATGTCTTCACTGTGAACACATCAAAGAACACAATTTAGCTTGACAAAATCGTCCGGTTAACTAAAATATACATCTAAATTTGGAAAAGGTATGTTCGATGGTATATGTAAAATGTTTGGACAAGCTTGGTTGGTAGATTTAGTATTTTTAGTAATAGAACCGCCTGGAGGGGTTTAAAGTTTAAACTAGTTACATGACAATGTGGTTGTGTCTTACATTTTATACACATGGTGGCTATCACACAAAAGCAAATGTGTGGTTATTATTATTTAATACGTTTAGTGCGTATTATGTGTGTACCATAATTTATTGGTAGAGATTAATCGCTATGATTATAAACCAATCAAACTTTTATCGAGTAATTTGAGTTTGATTGGAGCTCGAACACGTAGGAATGGTAACAGGGCGGGTTCGGGGCGGGTTTTGGTCGCCCCGACCCCGAATCCGAAATGAAAACCCGTCCCCGTCCCCGCCCCGTTCCCCGTCGGGGTGTATATCAAACCCGACCCCGAACCCGAACCCGAAAAATCTCCGAACCCGACCCCGAACCCGAAAAAACTTAATTAATATAAAACTTAAAAGAACATAAGTATTATAATTTAACAAAAAACTTCATCATTTTAGAAACTTCTTTATTAATATATATACAGCTATTATATTTATATATTCATATACATTATTATTTATATAAATATATAAAGCATATATGTATATAAATATATAAATATATAAAATATATATATATAAACATATATCGGGGCGGGGCAGGGCGGGGATTGTGTGCCCCGTCCCCGAACCCGAACCCGAAAAATCCCCGAAAAAAAAACTCCGAACCCGACCCTAACCCGAAAATATCATCCCCGACCTGACCCCGAAACTAGTCGGGTTCGGTTTTCCCCGTCGGGTTCGGGTTGTTTTGCCATCTCTACGAACACGTTTGGGTGGAGCCTTTATCCAGTTTAAGCTTGAACTCGAGCCAAAAATGAGCTCAAAATGTATAACGAGCCGAGCACGATGCTCTTATCGAACTTTATATATTGTATAAATGTGTATATAGAGCTCGAAAAACTCGGTTTTGTTATAATGTCTATATGCATTTAAAATTATCTTTGTTATTTAGTATAGTTTTTCATAGATTTGAAATAAGTTTGTTTATTTAAAAATTATTTTAAAATATATATTCGGGCTTTTAGAGTTAAGCTCGAACCAAGCTCGAACATGTATCATTAAGCCTCATCAAACTATCAAGCGAAGCTCGAACTTAGCTTAAAGTAATCGATTTGATCTTAATACGGATGGGTAGTGATTCGTACACAACAGAAATTGTCCATACACAACAATTTCTCCATTATCTACTTGTACCATATGCTATAATATGTTTGTACCTGTTATGTATGGACAGTTTCTGTTTTGTACGAATCACCTCCCAATACGTATCAGATGTCAGATGATGAGGGTTGAGACTTGAGAGAATTGAGACTAGACATGGGCCTTGGAGACCGACCGGACCGGTCCTACGAGAACCGCCCAGACCGAGCCGGTCCAAGACTGAAATTGCGAAAAACGGTCCGAACCGGTCCAGAACCCGAACCGGTCCAAAACGGTCCAAGACCGGTCCAGAACCGAACCGGTCCAAACTCGGTCCAAGAGTTCCAACGGGTATTTTTTGAAAAAAACGGTAAAAAACCGGTCCGAACCGGTCCCAACGGCTAGTTTTTAACATTTTTTTTCTCGAATTTTGCCCTATAAATACCCCATTCTTGAAGCCATAATCTTTGCACCACTCTTTCTCACATTCTCTCATTCTCCAAATCTCCAATTCTCTCATTTTTGAATCTTGATTTTTCTAGTTTTATTTTTCAAGAAAATTCAAGTTTGTGTTCTATATATAATACAAGTGTTCTATATAATATTTCGATTTGCTTCAAGATTATAAAAAATGGCGGGTGAAGGATCTAGCAATTTGAACGCGGGTCGAAGTGATTTCAATGTAAGTCTCCCGTATGAAGAATTTCCAAAAACAAATCGACATGCGGAAATTTGGAATGATTTTGTACAACTCAAACAAAATAACAAAAAATATGCGAAGTGTATGCATTGTGGAGGAATCTTATCCGGCTCTAATTCTTCTCTCGCTCGGCATTTAGTAAGTATTCTTTTATATATTTAAGTTTAGTTTATTTAAATACTAGTTTTTATATATTTAAGTTTAGTTTATTTAAATACTAGTTTTTTTATATTTATGTTTAGTTTATGCAAATTGAAAATATAGGAATTCATGAAATTAAAAATATTGGTGGACAACTTATTATATTTGTGAATTTAAAATTATAGGAATTCATGAAATTGATAATGAATGTGCACCACGGGGAGAAGTTGCTTCCACCCCGAGGTCTTCGACTTCACAAACATCGGCTACTCGGCCAAACAATACTTTTAGCATTGGATCGTCTTGGTTACATAATGTATCTCAATCGAAACGTACACGAGTTCAATCGTCTTTAGACGAACTTTCCATATATAAAGAAACTGATTACACTAGTTATATTGTCACCGAAGATTTTTCAAAATTTGATGTATTAAAATGGTGGCAAGAAAGAGAAAACGTTGGTCAATTTAAGATCCTAGCCCGTATGGCTAGGGACGTACTAACCGTCCAAGCTAGTAGCGTAGCTTCGGAATGTTGTTTTTCTCTTAGTGGCAGGATTTTAAGTGCACGACGGTGTATGTTGAAGGCCGAGTCGGTGCAAATGGCCGTGATGCTTAAGGACTACTATGATTCTATGGAAAGATGTCAAAACGATGCAGATCTCGAAGAAGGCTTAACTAATTTGGAGGAAGCGATTATGGAAGATGATTACAACAGGGACTTCGCATCGGGAACATCAAACACTAACACTGAAGCTGAAACTGAAGAACCCGAACCCGGCGAAGAATACGTTGACGACACTCAAAATAGAATGAACGCAGGTTCATCATCCAACGTCCACTCGAACGAAGTCGCCTATTATGGGCATGTGCCATATACCGACGATAGTTACAACTATTGGAATATCAATTCCGACTATCCATTTTAGTAGTCGTCTCTTTATATTTTGTGACGTTATTTCTTTCGAACAATATGTATTTTTCGGGTCTCTAACTTGGGGTGATGGCAATGCCGAAGCTCCATTGCTAGAGTTCCCTTTTCTTGTTAAAAAAATAAATCAAGTTTCAACAATATGTAATTTTATTTCGTAATTGTATCGCAATGTTATTTATATGTTTTTATTAACTTGCAATTATATATGTTTATACTTTATAGTTTATAACTTGCAATTTTTTTTAAATTAACAAGTCACTTTTTTTTTCAAACAAAAAAACGAATCGAAAACCGGAAAATTTTAAACCGAAACTAAAAAAAATCCGGAAATGTCTAAACCGAACCGGAAAATACCCGAACGAAAAACGGACCGGTCAAGGACCGAAGTCGGACCGGTCCGGACTTGGACCGGTCCGGAAGTGGTCTAGGACCGCCCGAAGACTGAATTTATCGAAATGGTCTTACGCGAAGACCGATCCGCCGAGGACCGGACAGGCCCGGGACCGACTAGGTCCGGACCGGACCGGACCGGCTGTGGTCCAGGACCGGTTTTGCCCATCTCTAATTGAGACTACCGCTGACTATGATATAAAGCCCAGTTGGCCTAAAAGACGAAGGTTCTTGAAACCTGGATTAAACTCTATTCTAGGGCTGTCAAACGCAAACTAAAATCAAAGAATTCATCAGCAGATCCGAGCAAAAAACGATGGGGAAGATTCCGGTGAAGGTAAGGGCTGTAACTTACGCTCTATCTCCGTTCCAGCAGAAGGTCATGCCTGGTCTTTGGAAAGAATTCACTCATAAGATTACTCACAAGGTCACCGACAACTGGATTAACACCATCCTTCTCGTCGGTCCGGTTGTCGGCGTCTACTCGTAATTCCCAACTCTTTCTTTATATACATATCAGTTTGATTATATCTGATCGCTTTGATTCACGCATTTCGATTTCCCGATTCTTCACAGATCCATTTCTAGGCTTAATTTTGCTCATCAGTTTATCTATCTTGTACGATTTTATTTGTGGTATTTAGAGAGTTCTTATACGATCATGATTAGTAGATTTGATCAATTTAATTATCGATCTGTATACTTGGTTTTTAGTTTTTTTTCTCTTGTCGTAGTTTCTCCCCTGCTAGGAATAGAATCGATGATGTGAACAGATACTCTGCTAAGCTGTAGCCGTAAGTTTACCCTGAAAGAAAAAAGGACCAAAAGAGTTTATCTTAAACGTGGATCATTGTGCTGACGTAGGTGTTCTACTCGCATATCACTTAAACCATGGATATTGCATTTAGGTCATCTCAGTGTTTAATGATTCGAGTGTTATGTAGGTGCAACAATATCTAAGTTAGGTGCTGTTAGCAACATATATAGATGATTTCTGCTTAGTTATTACAATTATGACAAAATAATATTAAATCTGAGTATATAATAAGTTCCTGCATAACAAATCTAACACTAAAATAATTGAATTACTGTATATCGAACCCTATTAGTTACTTCATCTACAAAAGGCAAGTGTTTAAAATATTATGATGCTTGAAAGTTTTATTTTTGTAGGGTAGTGGCTTGTGTGGTTTTGCAAGTTTTGATATGATTTTTGAGAGATATTTATTTGGTTTGTCTAAGAAATTGCCTATAGATACTAACAGCTGATGATTTGTCTAGTTGGTTCTTTAAATTCCTTTAGTTTTGTCACAACTTTATTTTGAAAATGTTGCTGGCCCTTCAAGATCCTCCCCCTAGCTACGAGCCGGTTGAAAGTGAATGTCTACTTTTTTGTTTAACGGTTATCAGGTGGACATCGAAGTTCTTCATCAAATAGATCATAATATTGGGTGCATTTGCAACGGGAGAATATTTTGAAGCTTTCGAATTTTTGTTTCCTTTTTCTGGAACTACTGGATTGGGGTGTAACCGTGTAAACTTTTGGTTTATCCTTGAGAACCTCCCATACAAGTAGATGTGCAAAAGAAGCAAAATTATTTTGTCTATAGCTTTGGAGGGCTAGACCTAAAATGCTCTTCTCAGATTCACCACATTTTTTATTTATATCTCGTCATTTGCTCGATAATCGATCTTTCGTTCTCGGTGTGGACGTGGCATCATTTAAGACTCTTTTGCCATCTCCATCCAGAGTCCATTGTACTGGCTTCAGCATGGAGTTATGTGGTGATAGGTTTTTTGATGGGTATGTCTGTCAGAAATGCGCCCTACTCCTAACACTCTCAGCATTTCTCTGCTTATAAGCCGAATTTAAGTAATCCTGAACACCAAGTTTTAATGAGCGAGGAGAAGAACGTATCATGAATATGAAGATTAATATAGAGAATGTATATTTGATGATATAGTATGGAGAGAATTTTGTTCTATGCATATGTACTAGCCCATGGACTTGGCCCAAGGGGACACTAGACTCGGCAAATTTGTCCCAAGTGTTTAACTTTGGGTCAATTTGGGAAATCAACTTAGATGATTGGACTGCTATGGGCTGTGGACGGTTTTCTTTTGTGTTAAATTGGAAGGAAATAAAATAGGGTACGGGTCCATTTGGGTGGGAAAAAAAGATCGTCGGTCATTGGGGCAGAATTTAGAGGAGAACCTGAAACAAACTCATCTTTGATTTTTTTATTTCTGACGTTGAAACCTCTCAATCTTTGCTTCGATTTCTGGTGTCAACCACTGTCGTCGGCTTGGACTATTTTCCCGGCTTCAATTTCTTGAGGATCCATAGAAAAAACTTGAAACAGAGATTAGACTATTCATCTTAAATTTCCGGTGTCGAAGTTCTGACCTCAATCTCTCATGTACTTTGATTTTTAGCATCAACCACTGTTCTGGCTCCGATTCGTGTAGCCGGCTTCGACCATTGTTCTGATTTGATTTCTGGATTCATCGAACGTAGACCATTGATCTCTAGTTGTTCCTTCGTTGCATCAGTTTTCAGCTTCAGGTGTCTTTAGTGCATTACACACCAAATTTGGACCAATTTCCTACTTAATGTTCTATAGTAGCAGTTAAGAAGGAATTTAACAGTTGGGTTGATTAACTCTGGTTGAGTTAGCACTCCAAGTGATAGTTTAAGATGTTTTCATTATGGTCAACGATGTTATCCACTTATCCGTTGTAGTGCTCTGGGCAATAGATCTTCATAGAGTATGAGCTATACTTTTTGAAACATCTATAGAAATAAACGACTTTGTTCAAAAAACAAAGAAGGAATTTACATGCGAAAAATCAAAAAGATATAATAATAAGATGAAAAACATCATGTCTTGTTTTAGTGATGAGGTATCTGATTTGCTTGTAATTAAATCAAAAAGCATGTTATATGTAAAACACTGAAGCAGTAACGAAGTAATTTAGCAAGGTGTGTCATTTTTAACTGCCCGCTTCGACTCAAACCTATTCGAGACCTTTTTTAAATAGCCTGTTCTTAACCCTAACTTGTTTTGACCCGTTAGAATAGTATTTCTTTTCTGGCCTAAAGTTAAGGGTACTTTTTCGTACGTTAGAATAGTATTTCTTGTTTAGTTTTCTGTCTACTGAGCTGAGGTGGGTAAACTTGTATTTGTTTGCAGGTACGTTAAGAGTTACCAGGAAAAAGAGAAGTTGGAGCATAGGTACTAAAAACTTGTAGGGTTGAGTGATGAAGTCATTTGGCCTTTGAGAACAATAATGTGTAGTAGTAAATGGAAATGGATTTATATATCTTGGTTTTAAGAAAAACTATTTTGTGGTGTTGAATGGATTTGTAAGTGTGGTCTGTAGTTTGCTGCAGATATTTCCGAGTAAAACATATACTATTTGCTTTATTGTTACTATAATGCCCTATGGCTAATTAAATGCATTTGTGGTTAAACATAAGCTACATCTAACCTCATAGAATGCTGAATGAAATCTGATATCTCTTGGTTCTCTAAAGTTTGATCTCCGAGTTTGTTTTGTCTGTCCGTTGTTTTAATTTGCGTGTATGTCTTGGTTCTCTTTCAAAAATCCTTCGGCTTGCATATTGAGCTTGTAGAATGAAAAATCTTGAAACTCTTTTAGCGTTGCTACAAGCTATCAGTCGAACTTTTGAAGCACTAAAATATAAGCTAAGTCATTAGTTTTTTAGTGTTGAAATTCAAAGCAGTCAGGTTTTGTTTTGAATTTATGTAAAAAAAAGCATGAGGATTATTCTTCTCCCTATTCCTTCCATATATAGGTATGTATGATGGGATTTGTACAATTTTACATCTTCTTTGAAGAGAGGTATTTCTGATGGTGATAGTAAATGATCATGCATAAACAATTTGATTTGTTCTTTGTTGTTTAACACTTGGTTAAAGTCGGATATCCGAGAAACAAAATTTTTTAGTAATAGACTTGGCTTTCTGCTCTTATTCAAATTTGGAATATCATTAAATATACAGGCTTCTTGAATATTTGGTTAATGGAGTTTGGATTTAAAAGAGTTGTTATAGTGTTGAATAGTCATAAGAGTTATATGGAGTATTTTATTTTGTATGTTAAGTGCTAGAGTTTTAATTTTAAAGACGAGGATACGCTAAATACTATTTTATTGTAACCATCTCGAAAGAAGAGTTAGATAGATGGAACAAAAGCTATTGATACTAAAGCTATGGGTTTTGGGTGATGTTGGGATGTTTTGAGGTCGAAATCTCCCCTCTACTAGGCATCATAGTAGCTTCCTCAGCTGTATCCTTGACAAGTATACAGACTATGCACTTCTAAACTTTCAAAACATAACATTGTTTATAACATGTTCATAAACCAAAGATACAAAAAAGGTCATTGATACTTGTCACTTGAGCAGTCATGGGAGTTTTACCTTTGTCCTTCCCTAAAGCTTGAGATATTACATGTACGTAAACAATCTATGTCAGCTAAGTAAAATAGAAGTTATAATAACTTGAGTGAAATCTGATATATGTTATCGTTAAGTATCATGTGTGCCAACACTTAACAATAAACCCATTCTCGTACAAGCTGAATAGAGCCCTCACGTCCAACAACACATATTTTGAAGACGATGAGGAGTTCAACGGGCTGATAAATGAAATACACAAGGAAATTTCAGATTTTGAAGAATCAACTCAAAAGGATGATTTGCTGGAAAGGTAACTAAAACTTGTGTGTGTGTGTGTGTGTTTTTTTTGTTTTTTTTTGTTTTTGCAGATCGGCACGGCACTTGTAGTCAGTTTGATAAAAGAGTTCCATAATATGATCTAAGTGATCACAATTTGTTATGCACTGAATTATAGTAAAATTAAAAGAATACCTTTAAACATGTAACTGCATGGGACAATGATGCAATTAGTTAGCTTGAAGTTTTGTCATTATATGACAGCAACTAATTAAAGTCAAGAATTAATTACTGGTGTAGATGTATATGTATAGGGTATACTTATAGAAATGTGTATAGTTAAAAATGAGTTGTGTTCAATAAAGTTTATTTAAAAAACATAGTTCTGAAATTCTAATATTCAATCATATGTGATTCAGTATACAATCATATGTGATTGTAAAATCATCACATGTTAATTACGAAATTGCCACTCTGCCCAAAATTTTAAAATTCAATCTGGACCAATGATAGGGCTGATCCAAAAGCTAAGATTAGTCCTTTAGAACTATGAATTAAGTATGAACTATATTAAACAATCTCCAGTTAAAAATATATTAGAAATCAAGTTCGGTTCAAATCAAGTCTTATCCTCCAAAAAGTGGACAAGATAAAGAAGACCAGTTGAGACTTTGATAGAATTTAGTTACTATCATGTTTATTATCTCTATGTGTTGTATACATACTTTCTCTATGAAATTATCAAAGATTGATTGTATGCTAAATCGTATTTGGTGGAATCTAGATTAATTCAAGATCAAAGTGAGTTCATATTCATCAGTGTGATTGTAATTGAAATTCTGGAATTCATATTCAAAATCTTAAGGCACTTTTTGATGATAAAAAGTAGTGTAAGAATCTAAAATTATGACTTGTGTTTCTACTAGTATTCAACCCTCTTTTCTGCAAGTAGATACTTGGTTGTTTGATGTTAGTAAGGGACAACACAAGATTCATCATCATAATCTTCTTTTATCACCGCAATATCATGAACACAAAACCTACAACATCGAGTATGAATTATGAAACCGATGATGGTTAAGCTCAAACATAAACACATCATACCTATGAAATAGAATGAAACAAAACTTATCAACAAATATGGAAATACACTTGATAGTGATTAAAAATGTGATTCATCACCATCATCTTCACCGTGTTCTTATTGACCAGATCTAAAATGCAACTAGGGGTGTTCAATATTCGGGTCATAACCGTTTAAACCGAAAACCGAACCGAATTGGAATACGGTTTTCGGTTCGGTTTATGAAGCGAAACCGATTATGGTAATCGGTCTTTGGTTTGGTTACGGTTTTGAAAATTACTAAACCGAAAAAACCGAATTACATAAAACTAATTTTTGTATTTATATTACTATCCTAAGTTCATATATGTAGATATATTTATGTATACCATGCTAGAATCTGAAATAATACTCATTAATCTTTGTGATTAACCATGATCGTATCATCATTATAACCATGTAAACTTGTTTTCAAGAAACATGAAAACTTAAAAGTTAGCTTTCATAATCATTTAATTATCAATAGTTTATTCGATGAGCGTGAAATCGAGTAGACAACCGATCACACAAGTGAAAAATATTGTATATCAGTTTCCATTCTTAATAAGTTTGTATGTATAATCTTGTGAATAGCAAGTTATTAATGAATAAATTAAAAAAATATGATTATGTAAAATGATAAAATGAATTAAACCGAACCGAATAAACCGAAAACCGAACCGTTGAACACCCTGAAACATGCTATCAAGTTTTATTCGGTTTATTCGGTTAAAACCGAAAACCGAACATAATTCATAAACGGTTTTCGGTTCGGTTTCGGTATTACTTAAACGGTTTTCGGTTCGGTTACGGTTTTACCTAAAAAATTTCAAAAACCGAATAAACCGAAAAACCCGAAAACCGAACCGTTGAACACCCCTAAATGCAACATAGTTCCTACATCAACAAGAAATTAATTTCATTCAAGACTTCTAATTAATCAAGAATAATTTTATAATCCCGCAATTGTTACAAACAAAAAGTTAAAGTAGAGGACCTAACAATTGTATTAGAGGAAGATGAACCAAAGCTCATTTCATATCCAAAACCCTCTTTGCTATGAACAACTTGCAAGAAGTGTTCACTTTGCAAAACCTGCAAGCGAAGTAGATGCAAAGCCTCCACCTAGCTAATCTACCACCAATGTCCTCATTTCCACCAACGCTAAGAAACATGAGATTATTAAAGCAATTCCTCTTGTGTAATTGACGGGGTGCATCTACACAATTACCTCCATGTGCACTCTAGTTAGTAGAACTATTTAATACAATCAAATCTAATAAGTCGCCGTCTTCTGAGTTATCAAGAAACGAAAGTTGATGTGTAACAACTTGTAGCCCTACCAACCTACCATACTCGGGATGAGGGAAAGAGAAAAAGGAGGGTTCATAGGAAAATACCATTCTTCAGGATGACGATTCGTAGGCATGTTTTGTGACTAAAAGGAGATGGAGTCTAGTGTGCACATGAAGTGTTCAACGAAATATCACATAGAGGAGAGTATGCACATGAAGTGTTGTATGAAATATCCAAGAAAGCTTAGGCTTGTTTAACAACTTGCAAGAGGAGTTTCAGGGCCAATAGCTAACCTTATCATCTCATTAAACTACCCTATTGTCTTGTATGTGTATACGACCCATGATTTTGAAAGCATTATATGAACCTTCATTTTGAATCCTTGACATCATTTTTTTGTTCGATAGCATCTTTGACACGTAACTAACCTTTGGAATTGTTTTATCTCTACTAAGAAAGGTTTGATTTTGTAGAAATAGAGTAAAGAGGGCATAGCTTTCATGGCAAGTGTTGGAGAAGAGAGATACACAACAAAAAGTTCGAGAAAAATGATAATTAGAAGGAAGGGGAAGAGAGTTGGAAAAACGTGATATTAAAGGTTTGACAAGCGAAATTATGGAACAAAAAAAGGGATGAGTTGGGTTCTTCATATGGAATCCATTTCTTTTCTAAATATTTGATTTCGAGCTACTTCTTCCTAAGACCATCCGCATCGGGCATTCAACCACCATCGTATAATAGAGAGTTTTGGCAGGTTCCCAAACCAGTGGCGGGTAGGTTTTTTTCCTCTCTTTCTTTCACTTATTAATATATATATATATATATATATATATATATATATATATATATATATATATATATATATATATATATATATATATATATATATATATATAGAAAATGCATCAACAAAGAACCATATGTTAAACAAAGAACCCAAAGAACCATTGTGGATCGTTGATTTCATCTGTATACGTAAGGGCATGATCGTCCTTTTCCATTCTCTTCCTCACGGCAATAACAGAAATAGTCTGTTACCTTATTTATCATCATCAATTCCTTTCATTGATGTTTCATTCGAATAGTTTAATTGATCAGACGTTATCATCTATTTTTTGTTCGTGATTTGCACAAATATTTATTCTCAATTCTATTATTGATTTTGCAAAAAATTCAGATCAAACGTGATATACTGTGTTTTTGTTGCATGTTCGTATGTCTGAGGCTACTCAATCAATGGACGATTACGACGGTAATGTATTTTATTTTCAATTGTCGATGCTTTACTGCTTATGAAAAGTACCGTTTTTGCCAATTATCGATGTATTTTGATTCTGTTTTTCTACATGATTTGTACGACTTTGGTTTTTGGTATATTTTGTAGCCGTATTATAAGTATACTGTTTTTAGTTCATGTTGATTGGTTCATTGATCGAATATAGCTGCAATATTGTTCTTATATGTGTATTTCAAAGGTGTATGACTGTTAGAGTTAAAGCATTTTGCATTTTGTTATTTTTTGCATGTACATACAACTCTGTTCTTGGCTGATATATCCTTTGTTTGCATTTTGACATATCGTTTTCTTTCATATTATGTGGCTTTTGGGTTATAATATTTGCATTTTGTTTTTTTAGATCTTGGTAATGTTCCTGCGTCTTTTCAAATTGGAATAGAGAAATCAAATGCTATTAGAGATAGGTATTGGATACCTAATGTTGATGATGTTAAAACTCCTTTTGTTAATCAGACGTTTGACACATTATCTCAAGCATGGGCATTCTATAAGGAATATGCAAAGCTTGGTGGTTTTGAACCTATCAAATCTACTTCGAAGCCACCTTCTGGGAGGTCTAAAAATGCTGTTGGGATTGTCAAAATTAAGATGTTTACATGTGCTAAAGCAGGCAAAAAGCCTAAAAGCGAATCCCCTAGTGTTGGTTTGAATTGTTTGCATTCTGAGAAGACAAATGTGTCTTCTAATGTTGTTAATACTGATTCAACTGAGGTTACTGATGCCCCTTAAAAGACTAAAAAGAGAAGAAGGCGGTCTTCTAAGAAGTGTGATTGTCTTGCCGGATCAGATTGTCGGTTACCCATGACAATAAGTATCGTATATATCATTTTAAGGAAGAGCATAATCATCTGTTGGTTCAACCAGAGTACATGAAACACCTAAATGCATTCCGCAAAGTGAGTTTTTCTAAAAAACTCCTCCTGCATAACCTGAATGACGCTAGTGTTGGGTCTTCTGCTGGGCATAGAGTTTTGTCAAAAGTTGTTGGTTCAGACGATATAGGTTTTACAAAGACAGATGCTAAGAATTACAAAAGGGATATTTTGTCTTTCATTGGTGATTATGGCTGTCAGATTGTTGTTGACTTGTTGAACAAAAAGAAAGCTTCTATTTCTGATTTTTCGTTTGAGTACTTTGTTGACTCTGATAAAGCACTTGCTGGTTTGTTTTGGGCTGACGAAGATGCGAAGCGGAGTTATCATGCTTTTGGTGATGTTTCGTTTGATGCTACATACCGTACCAACAAGTATTTTCTTATCTACATTATGGCCCACTGTCCTTTTTAATATATAATTTTTGCTTTGTTTTTGATGTTGTTGTGTTGATCTATAATATATAATTTCAGATTATTAAAATGTTACACCATTTTCTTTAGGTACGATATGGTGTTTATCCCTTTTACCAGTGTCGATAATCACAAGAAATGTGTTACGTTCGGTGCTGGTATGTTGAGCAAAGAAAACGTTGGTTCGTACAAATGGTTATTAAATGCGTTTTCAAAAGCATTCCCACAGCATCCTCGGATGATATTAACAGACCAAGATCCAGCCATGAAAATCGCTATTGATTCCGTATTTCCATTATCGAAGCATCGATTATGTCTGTGGCATATAATGGAAAAAGTTACTACAAAGGTAGTCATTTTTTGCCTATTTTTGTTGTTTGCATTATGTATATGGCATTTTTTTGTCAGGTTTGTAACCATTATGTTATTTTTGCATTTTGCATTTTACATTTTGCATTTTTGCATTTCGCAGTTTTGCATTTTGCAGCTAGCATTTTGTATTATTCATTCTGCATTCTGCATTATTTTCATTCTGTATTTTGATTTTGTATATAGGTTGCTTTATCTGTCTGCAACAATGGTTTCAAAGCGGAACTAAGCAAGATTGTTTGGACTGACAAGCTCGAACCTGAGGTTTTTGATTTTTTATGGGATTCTTTAATTCAAGAGTTTGAGTTGGAAGATAATAGATGGTTATCTGATATGTTTGCATTAAGGAAGTTTTGGATCCCAACATATTTTCGTAACTGGGAGTTGTCTGGTTCGATGCGTACATCGTCTAGATCAGAGTCAGAGAATCATATGTTTAACCAGTTGATGCGTTCAAGCAACACGCTTGTTGAGTTTTTAACTCATTTTGATACCGCGATGCACGAGCAAAGGTTTGTTCAGTCAAAAAATGACAATGAGAGTTTATATACCACGCCGAACTTTAGACACGATTGGCCTTTGGATGAGGACGCATATATGATATTTACTAAAGCTGTTTTCAGTGACATTTCTAGGGAAATTGGTTGTTCTATCAAGAAATGTATGTCTTTTTCCTTTTCAGAGTTTGAAAATCAAAAAATATTTAAGATTAAAGACTCAGGTGTTTTGTCTATGGAAGTGGATGAATCGATTAATAGAGAAAAGGAGCCAAAGAAATTTGATGAATATTTTCCAAAAGATAGTGAGGTAATTTCTCCATGTTCATGAGTTATTTTAGTTATTTTCTAGTTATTTGTTTGCATTTTGAGTTATATTTTTTGCATTTTGCATTTTGACAGTTTGCATTTTATTGAACATGTTATCTTTATTCCCTATTTTGAGGTTATTACGTGTTCATACAAAAGATTTGAAAGATTCGGGCTTTTGTGCAGACATATTTTATATGCTCTTCGTATTTTTGATGTCAATGAATTCCCTCGTAAATATATTTGTAAAAGATGAACCAAGAATGTAGTCCCTCCGAAGATTTTTGATAGTTCTCAAATCCGCAATGCTGCTGCTCTTGAAGATGTTGGTTTAAAAGATCTTATTCGTCGTGTATATCACCATGTTGAGAATGCGTTGGACAAGGTAATAGGTAACAACAAAAAGTTAGTTAAGTTTTTAGAAGCACAAGAGGAGTTGTGTAAGTCATTTGTTGACGGATTCACCGAAGATGATCAGATGCAAAATAAAGATTTTGTAAGTGAAATGTTGGGGGTTGTCCAGCCTGAGAATGTTGAGGTTTACAATCCATCTGGTATTCGGAATAAAGGTGGGGGGACTAGGAAGAGAATTACGAGTGCACGGGAGAGGCTATTTCTCAACAACCAAAGACCCACAGGAAATGTAGTTATTGTGGTCTTTATGATCCTCATAACATCCGAACTTGTCCTAAAAGAATTAAAGATATTGAAGAGAAGGAAAAAGCTAAACGGGATGAAATTGTTAGTGATTCGGGTGTTGGACCTTCTGAGTAACAAAGTTTTGAATCTTTTTTAATTTTCATTTTTTTTCAATAATTACATTGTGTGTTTAGATGACCCATTCGTGAATATTTCAGTGGTTGTTCATTATTATGAGTAGATTTTTTGCATTTACTGTACTGTGTAGTTACCATTTTGAGTAGAATTTGCTTCTACTTTTATGTGTTGTTTGCATTTTGAGTAGATTTTGCATTTAATCTATATTTTTTGCATTTTGTGATACTGGGTAGTGGATGTCTACTTATGTTAATATAAATCTTTTTTTTTTTTGCATTTTGTAATTCATTAAAAAACGTGTAATTGTTTTTATTTATCATTTATCATATTAATTATTGCATTTTTTTTATTTTCACCATTAATTTTTTTTGGCGGTACGTTTTCCCCCTGTTAATTTCGCTATTAATTATTAACTTTTTCCCATTTTTCCGCTATTAATTTCGTCCATAAATAGGCCATCTATTCGATAGCCCACACACATCGAATTTTACTTAGCCATTCTCAAACATCATTTTACATCCATGGATATCCCTGTTAATTCTGAAGACGAGTGCAAGAACAAGGAAATGTTGCGTAAAATTCAGTGTATGTGGAAAGAAAATGACTATCATATACTTCAGGACAAGGCAAGGCTTAGAGACATAGAGAAGATGATTGCAGAAATTCGATCGAAGCTTGAAGATGTTCAAAACATTGAAAATATGATTAAGGCTGCTCCGATGGTTTCTTCCCTTGAGGAGGAGCGTCTTTGCAACTTTACCTCACAAATTGAACATCAGAGGTCCATGCTTGCATTTGCCGAAGTGTTACGAGAACAGATTTTTAAATCAATTCAGGATCAATCTTCTTACAATAATGGGCTTGAGAAATGGTTGGATTAGGGTTTTTGGTTTTTTGTTTTTTAATATATCGTATCTTTATGTTCTGAACTATGTTTTATGTAATTCAATATGGTGTTTTTTTTATAATTAAGTATGTTTTTGATTTACTATATGTAATCGATCATGGTGTTTTGCATTTACATTTTTTGCAGTTATGTAATCATTGTTATGCAATTTAACGTATATAAACGATGTTTGCATTTTATATTCTCCAATATACAGCAAAACAAAATGAATAGATCAGCATATTTTTTGAATTTTATAGAACATTTTTGCATTTTACATCAGATTTTTTGCATTCTGATGCCACAGCGAGTGTATTTGTTTGCATTTTGCAATTGTCAACAACTATTATTTAACAATAATTTCGAATTAAGAACTAAAACATATTTCAGAACAATGTTCAACATTTTTTCCCAGAACAAAGTTGTTTTAAACCAGCAACTAAAACATGCTAAAAACAATTGTTCCAACCAACAAACTTGTGTGTTCCCAGAACCCAATATTTAAAACCAACTAACTAAGTCATGTTATGTTTTTTGAAACCAACAACTTGTGTGTTTCCAGTAGTAACTTTAAGCATACAGTGCAACACGTTCCTTGATTCTCGTATCTGCTTCAAAGTGCAAAATATTTTGCTCGTCGACATGTAGCTATTTGTATAATTCCACCTCCTTTAGGACTATGTCTCTTTTCTCGTTGATGTCCGATAGCAAAATCTTTGCTACATATTTCTCCCTCAGTCTTAAGATTTGTTCTGATTGATCAAAGCGTTCCATCTTGAACCCTGCTTTCCAACCTGTAGTCACTCCAAAAAAAATCTCCATGTGATTTGAATCTTTTTCTTTGCTATGAATATCTCCATATTCCACAATCTCTGTAATTCTCTCTGGTTTTCCAAGAAACATTCACTAGTTTCGGGTCATTCTTGAACAACTTCATGTTGATTTGAATCTTTTTCTTTGCTATGAATATCTCCATATTCCTTTTCTGTACCATTTAAAATATACGCAAATTAGTTTAATGTTTTCAAGTACAATGAATCTGTTAGAATTATTATATATAATGGAACTGAATTGTTACTACAATATTATATATATCTTCATATCTAAACTTTGAGTCTTGTGGTCTTGCTATGTTGTCTATTATATGTGCAAGCCCCTTCTTGATATCAAATACGAAGACAAAGTAGTGACTACTATCGATGATAGGGACAAACACCTGTAAATTTGCAATCAGTAAATTATTGTTGTTTTTTTTGCATTTTGCATTTTACTACTTTTTGCATTTTACATACCAATTCCACCTCTTAAAGTTTGTATGGGCTTGTTGACAAGCATCTATCCATCATGGTCTAAAACACAGGATACCTTCTTTGGGCCTCTGCCTCTATCACTTTTCCCAAGTCCTCCTTGCTTAACTTGTGTTTTTCAGTGTTCTCATTCCCAAATGTTGTCTAATTTATCATACAGTTTGCATGTTATTAGTTAAAAGAGAACGAATATATTACAGTTTGCATGTTATTAGTTAAATTTTTTTATTTTAATCATACAGTTTGCATGTTATTAGTTAGATTTGTCTATTTAATCAACTTTTGTTTTTGCATTTAAGTAGTACCTTATTAGTTACAAAGCAGAAAAATCGTCGTGGTAACGCTGAGTCTTTGTATCTCTCTTCGTTGTTGAGTACAGCTGCCCATGAATCCACCAAGGAATGATGCACGTGAGATTCTGGAATTATAGTTTCTGCCAATGCCTCTGTTAATCGCACACCCGGTTGCTTCAAGAATACTATGTCCCTGTATAACAGATATTTTGTGAGATTTAAAAAAAAAATTATAATAATTAAACAAATTTTTTTTAATATTAGCTTACATGGGATCCCCTGTTGCTGAAAACAGCCAGCATGTTACCTCGAGCTCCTCCTTAGAAGTAATTGCATTTATCTCTACTTTTCTATTTTTGTATGGAGACAACAATGCAGCGGATGGTTTTACCTTTCGTTTTTCTTTGTTGTCACCTCCCTTTGCAAAATTCTCTTCATACCCGAGAACAAGATTACTCAGTCCTGCTTTCTCTCTCATCCTGTCGTATTTTAACAATACTGCATCAATAGTAGTAGCAATTGCTTCATCTTCTTCCACATGCACATTGCTAGGTCCTTCTACAGCTGTTTCACCCCTTTCCACTTCCACTTTATCCATTACTTCTGCAGCTGTTTCACCTCTTTTCACTTCCACATCACCCGTTCCTTCTATAACTGCATCAGCTTGTTGTTTTTCTATTTGCACTGGTTCGTTTATAAATGGTATTGATTTGATTACATTGCACATCATGTTTGCAATGTTTTGGAAATCAACTGGATCCTCATGCATATCATCTTGTTCACCCTCCTGTGTTTGTGTCAATCCAAGACTGAATGAGGGAAAGTTATTCAACTTTCTACGCTTTCCTGGACTCTCCTCGTAGTAGGTATTTTTGCATGTAGCCTCTTTCCCTTCTTTCCTCAAAATCATATGTGAGGCAACTATCTTATCAACCACGTTCAGAAACTATGTGCTCTATATTATTTGTGTATCTGTTGTAGTTGTATCTGACACGCTGGCGATCTTTCTGTTTGGTGTATGAAAATCCTGCTCACTTCCTATAACTTTTGCTCCAGATCTTTTCATTTCATATTCCTTCTCTAAATGATGCATGAGCTTTTCAGAAACTTCCTTAATCACACTTTCCTTAACCTCTTCAATCATCAAATCCATTTCCTCATTCTTATGGACATAGTTTAATTCACCCAGTTTCAGATCCTCCACCACTTTGTTCTTTATTTGGTGCAATAGATCGTGGATATTCTGATTTTCAGGGTACTCAAATTGCGCCCTCCACATAACCTCAGTAAGTTCTTCTTTCTTTGTAATTAGATCTCTGTACAGTTGCTTTATATTTGTAACAA
This sequence comes from Pulicaria dysenterica, assembly GCA_947179395.2. Classification (NCBI taxonomy): domain Eukaryota; kingdom Viridiplantae; phylum Streptophyta; class Magnoliopsida; order Asterales; family Asteraceae; genus Pulicaria; species Pulicaria dysenterica. Next base: position 67,938,886 of record OX359291.1, on the reverse strand, counting down.
ACTCTTGCATTTGAATGAAATGTCATTCATGCAAAATGCAAACTACGAAATACAAACTAACAAAATGCAGACTGCAAAATGATAACTAAGAAAATGCAAAAAGCAAAATGCAAAATGCAAACTAACAAAATGCAAACTGCAAACTGCAAACTAACAAAATGCAAAAAGCAAACTGCAAAATGCAAACTAACAAAATGCAAATTGCAAACTGCAAAATGCAAAATACCTACTGCAAATAACTATTTTTTGCATTTTATACCTCGGGACTGTACTCTTGAACTTCTGGTTCATCTTCCTCATTGATTAATGGACTATCCTCTCAGTTTCATCTTGTTCATCAACATCTGCCTTTCCATCTTTGCCATCTTTCCTTTGTTCACTTTCTTTATCTTCAAAAACAGCTTTAGTTTCCTTCTCTTTAACACTCTCATCAACTATATCACCTTGTTAACCTTCATTGCCTGCTGCCATAAGATTTTCCCATGATTCTATTTGTTTAAGAGGCCCCACCACAGACAGAGGTTGATGTGATTTATCTGTTTTTTTCATATTTTTGAGGAAGACATTAAAATGTATATCATTTTCATTTATACTTGCTGTATATATAGCATAGATTTGAGAATATTTTTGCATTTACCTTTCTTCGCTGTAGATTTCACAACGATATGCTTTTTTGATTTTGCAGCTTTCCTCACTTTTGATTTGTTTTTAGTAGCTGTTTTTCTCTTTTTTGTTGTTTCTGATTTTTTCACTTTATCCTGTTTTTCACCTGTATTATATATATGTTTTGTGATTAAATCATGTAAAATATCAACTTAATGTTGGCAGATTGTTTGCATTTTGGGTACTTGTTAAACAAAACATTAACTCTACCTTTCACATCAGCCTTCACAGCCTTCGGGATTGTTTTGATCTTCAACTTTGTATCAGATTGCAGCTTAATTTCCTCCTTTTTCAACATGTCTGTTGTCCAGTAGGTACATGTAGGGTATGACATGTTTCTTGTCTTCTTTATCCTATTAAGTGTGGTACAATACCAAAGCTACAAAATAGAACATATTTAATTGTTTGAATTTTTGTTTTGTATATATACATTTTCAAGTTTTTATTATACATACCACCAAAAAAAGCAATGGTCCTGTAAACCAACTTTTGATGTCATCTCTGTCCCATCTTGTTTTGCATCTTTTCGCACATTCAACGACATATGCGCACCAGTCCATTTTCCTTATTTTGTCAACATCTGTAATGCAAGGGAGGAACTTTTGGTTAACCGTCCCACATCTGACCCCCTCAGCCATCATTGTCATGATTATAACCAGTACATTCATCTTAAACATTTCTCCAGGATTCTTATCAGATAGTATTCTCTCTATGAATTGTTTCATATATATATATTTTGGGGACCTTTTTCGGGTGTTGGATACTGTTCTCTCCAAGCTGTTACCTTTCCCGTATCTCCAACACCTGCCTTATTAACAGCCTTTACTTTAGTACCTCCCAATGGGAACCCTAGTATTTCAAACACTGCATCGCTGTTTAGATGACATGAAACATCTACAATTGTTATTTCCATTTTCTCCGTATCGAAATTATCCACAATCCAGTATGCAAGCCTTCCTGGTATAAATCCTATTTTGCATTTTATTATTTCTCCAAAACCCATTTCTTTTATCATCTTCTTCATTCCAGGAGTCAAACTTTTACACATGTGCACAAACGAGTTCGGTGATTGCCTTGACTTTATATAATAGATTTCTTGTTTTTCAGGCACTTTCTTTTTGCCAACAGACTTTCCCTTTTTTTCTTTTTGCACAAACGGTACAATTTCAGAACTAACAGCCTTTCCCCTTTTTTCTTTACATAACAAACTTTCCTCTTTCTTCCTTTTCCTTGTTGTTGTGCCTTCATTGACAACCTTCGGTGGGGGTTTAACAAAATCATCATCTGAATCAGGTGTATCTGTCATGCAAAGCAAAATATATGAAGTGAAAAATGCAAAATGCAAACTGATAATTCTCAAAATGCAAAATGCAAACTGATAATTCTCAAAATGCAAAATACAAATTGTTCAGCCCCAAATGCAAATTGTTATTCAGAATTGAAAATGTAACAAGCTTAGTTCAAATTTAAAACGTGTATCATTACAAAATGCAAATTACAGTGGCTTTTTGCAGTTACCATAAAACAATATAACACTTTGCATTTGCAAGGCACCACATATTTTTATAGATTGCAAGTTCTGATGTATTCTACATGTGGTTCTGTGCAGTTTAACATAAATCATTTGATACCTTCATTTTCACCAGCTTCAACAGAGTTTTCCACTTTCAACAACCTTTTTTCTCTCAGTTGTTTTTTACTTGTTCCAATTCTGCTCTTTTTTGTTGTAGGCTTGGATTTGCTAATACTGCTTTCTTTTTGTGGTGGCGTCACAACTTCATCATCTGTTTCTGTATCATCTGCATATTAAGGAATTATATTTTATTTGAAATTTCTATGCAATATGGTTGCTATAATCATATCAAAATTTTGTTTTATTTAAAACTCAAAATGCAAAATGCAGCATTCAGAATACCTTCATTTTCATTTTCTTCACTCCTTTGATTTTCAACAGATTCTTTACTCCTTTGTTTGTTGCTTTTCTTTGTAGTAGGTTTTGAATTTCTTACTTTCAAATGAAATTGTGGTGGTGGAAAATGTGAATCATCTGTTTCAGTAGTCTCTGTAAAGCATATAATTACATAAACATATAACAAAATAAAAACATACAGTGTTGGCCATCCCAAATGCAAAATTACAACTTATAACAATCCAAAATGCAAACTGTTAATCATTTTTGTAAGTGCAAAGAGGTACAATGACCATTACCAAATGCAAAAGTTACAACTGATAACAAAATGCAAAACTGATAATTACAGTGTTTGAAATTACAGTGTTTGAAATTGATTTTTTCAATAACAAAATGCAAAATTGATAATTATCAAATGCAAAATGCAAACTGTTAATCAGTTGTGGTAATGCAAAGTTGTAAAATGACCATTCCCAAATGCAAAAGTTAAAACTGATAACATTGCAAAATTCAAATTACAGTGTTTGAAATTGATTTTTCCAATAACAAAATGCAAACTAATAATTGTTAAATGCAAATGCAAACTGTTAATCAGTTGTGGAAATGCAAAGAGGTACAATGACCATTTCCAAATGCAAAAGTTTCAATTGATAACATTCCAAAATGCTGCAAAATCAATGACCATTCTCAAATTACAGTGTTTGAAATTGATTTTTCTAATAACAAAATACAAACTGATAATTATTAAATGCAAATGCAAACTTTTAATCAGTCGTGGAAATGCAAAGTGGTACAATGACCATTCCCAAGTAAAAAATTACAACTGATAACATTGCAAAATTCAAATTACAGTGTTTGAAATTGATTTTTCCAATAACAAAATGCAAATTTAAATAAGCAGAACGCTACGTATGAACTTCAAATGCAAAATGCTAACTAGTTTGCTAAATAACAACGTGTATCATCTACATCACACATCAGCAAACAAAATGCAAATTACAGTGGTTTTTTCCCAAATATAAACTAGGTTTGGTTTGTTTTAACTAGTTGTTTGCACATTAGGATTTTGAAATTACCTTCATCTTCGTCACCAGAATCACCATCTCCTTCAACTGGTTGTTCTTCATCTGATCTCGTTTTTTATTCTGGTTCCGATTTATCTTCGTTCGCATCCTTTTTTGCACTTTGTTACTCGACGTCGTTAGCATCATCGTCAACATTGATTACCTTTCCATCATACTTTATTTTTTTGCAAACGATGCTATCAATCGTCCACTTCGTCTCTTAGGATTATCCACTGAAAATAAACTTATAAGAAGTGAGTTCAATCAAAAGTTTTGCATTGCTGATCACGTAAGAGCAAAAAAATGAACGGAATTCTTACTTTGTTTGCAGGTTGGAGTTGATTCTTCACTTCGATTTAGGTTCGTATGAAAACCTAAATTGGTAGTTCTTCGCGTTTGAATGGAAACGATTTGAAGTAGGGGGTTTACGGTTATTGGTTGTGGGATTGCATTTGTATTTTTGATTTTGAATATATTCGGTTTCCGTAAAAAGAGCGTCAAAAACTGGAGTTGATTGCAGGCTGAGATTGTTAATTTACATTTTTGTCCTTTTAGCCACATATATTGGCGCTGAATGATAATTAATTATAGGTTTTTACCTAAATTAATCACAGCCCTCCATCTCTAGATCCAATGGTCTAAAGATGGTTCTTTAATTAACAAGGGTTCTTTGTTTAACCACACCATATATATATATTATTAATATTTGATATGAATCGAAGATGGTTAGATATGAAGGTTTGAGAGTTAGAGATGTGAGATGATGTGAATACTGATGTAGTAGTGGGTTTGATAGGATAAATGTGGGTTGAATGCTAATAGTCTAAGCAAGCCACTTACTCTTTTTTGTACCCCTTAATAAGTCTGAGACATTGGTGAATTAGGTTTACATGGAGCAAATTAACCTATTCAAACATAATATGTATATGCATTGAAAAGGTGTTCATTCCTTCTTCAGGTCAAGGGTTAGACCACTTATAAAATTAGAAAATGTGTGTTTGCCCTAAAGAATGTGTATACATATGCAGTCTGTATTAGCTCATCCTCTAGTATTCTGAGTTTTGCTAACACAGCCGCTCATACTACAACATCCTATCACTGAACATCAGCATAGTATATGTCTTTATCATCGGTAGTTAAAATGGTTTAGCCTAATCAATCAGTTACCACATCCTGTTTTTGTCTATCGAAGACCGTAGATCTAAATTTAAATTTGAAAAATGCAAAAATATACGATGATATTAGTGCACGAAGTCGTAAAAGAAGAACAACATGCAAGCATATACCCGTCGATTCTCTTTACGGCACAGGAATTGAACTCGTGATCGATCAAATCACATCACAAGTCACGATCATCCCAAATTGCCAATTACACAGTGAAAACTGAAAATTAAAAACACCAATTCCTTCTCTTAATCCGATAACCATTTTCAAAATCTGCAATCGATTTCAGAGAAACGCAACACAAGACGTAACTACAAAAGCTGCAAAATTATAACGAAAATGAAGGCGAAGTGATAATGGCAGTCGGCGGTTATAAATAAAGTGCGGAAACCCTAATATGATGACTTCCGCTTTTAGCAAATGGGCTTTTTTACGATCCAATCCATTCATAGTTGTATTGGGCTTGTTATTGAATATGACTTTTATTTTTGTTTTAAATTCATGAAGGAGGAGATGAGATTTTTCTAATCATTGTAGTACACTAGTACGTATCTTTTTACTATATCTTTTGGTAATATTATACCTATGATATGTAATTCGAGATCTAATATTACATCAGTGTCATATTATCATTTTTCTTATTTCTTTTTTTGAACTTAAAAATTAATATAGTCTAACCAAATCTTAATTTATTTTTTATTTTATTTTAATAATATATATTAGATTAGAGAGAGAAAGAGAGAAGAGGTAAGAGATAAAGAGAAGGTGGGGGTACGGGTGTTTAGCTTCTACAGTAACCAACCCAAAAATTACGGGAAGTTCTCGGGTCTGGTCATATGCATGACCTAATATAGTAACATTTTTAGTTATCATGATGGCAAACTAATAGTCACAAATATAGAATCTATAGTAAGCATTCAAAGATCAACATGTTAATACATATACTTGAAAAGTGAGTTACACAATTTACCTGATCTTCATTAGCCATAAGATCTGTTGGTGGAAGCACTCAAAACAGAATGAGTTGCAAGCCATAGTTTTTTAGTCTTGTTGCAAACAAAACTATTTTGCACTATTTATTTACTATGATATATTGTATGACGAAATCCAAGAAAAGATATTTAAATACCAAAAAATTTCAACAAAAGATTGTAAATTATATTTTATTATAAGAAAGTGTATTATGAGCTAAGAACCTTGATATTTGTCATAACATCATACATTTTTTATAACAAACTAAATATACACAATTTTGTGAAAATTTGATATTTTAAATCCCTCTACAAACAAATTAAAATTTACATCTTTTAGCAAAATACATTATACATTATGTTAATATTGACAAATATCAAGGTTCTTAGCTCATTATATACTTTCTTATAATAAATTATAATTTACAATCTTTTTGTACAAACACAATATATTTCTCATTCACGTCAACACAATTCCTAAAGTCATGATATGTTTTCGTCATATTATATTATAGACAAAAGTTCATGCGAGAACCGTTGTTAGCGCGAGAACCGTGAGAACCAATCTAAGCCGTCCAACCGGACCCTATCCTAGGGGTGAGCATTGGACCCGGTAGACCGGAAAAAACCGACGAACCGGACCGAGACCGGTCAGGACCGGGCTTGGTCGGTCCGGTCTTCGGTCCTTGTTTTTTATAGTTTTCGGGTTTCGGTCCGGTCCGGTCCGGGCCAGTTTTGTTTGATACAATGTATAAAACAACTAAAAGACCGAAAAAACCGACGAACCGAACCGAACCGGTCCTAGACCGGACCGGACCGGGACTAGTCGGTCCGGTCTTCGGTCCTAGTTTTCTTTACATTTCGGGTTTCGGTCCGGTCCGGTCTTTTCCGGTCCGGTCCGGTTTTTGAACCGATCTCACCCCTACCCTATCCCTCCACGCTCTCCATCCATGATACTTCCCATATCCAAGGAACGGCTAAAATTGGTTCTTGCACTAACAACGGTTCTCGCATGAACCCTCCCCTTATATTATAAATATAAACTTTTTCGTATTTTTATTGTTTTTCAAAAGGTTACTTTAAATTTAATACTCTTTGTCCCAATATTATTATCCATTATACTATTTTATTCCATCTCAAAATAATTACCTACTAAAAAAGTTGTCATTAGTTGTTACTTGTTGGGTCGGTGCAAAGTATTTTGTTCTTATGACTTAATACAAGGCATAACTGTTCAAAAACAAAAACGTATTTGGCTCATATTGGTGTTTAGGTCCATTGGAGGAGTCAACTTTGTAAGTTTTCCTTTGGTGTTTTTCTGTTTTGAACGTTGTTCTTGTTTTTCATATCTAGCTTCATACTAGAATTTAATGATATTAGTGCTGTTTCAAAAAAAAGTTGCTATTTTTCGATGTTATTATTTAATGGTTTTTGTAAGTCAAAACACTATTAATATTAGGCTAAAAATGACATTTTTGCTATTAAAATCTTGCATTGTCTTAAATTGTGTCTTTTGTTTGTGAACAATAATTTTGAGATAGAGGAAGCAAAAGAGTTGCTATATATATATATATATATATATATATATATATATATATATATATATATATATATATATATATATATATATATATAAAAGAGAAAAAAGAGAAACATAATAGATATGTTACAAATAGAAATTATTCGATGTTATTATAGTGTCAAATCCATACTTTATTGAAACAAACATGTTATCAAGTATGAATTATTTGTTACCGATGCATTACGCATGTATCATACTATTTAGTAAAAAGCTAACATCATTAAATGTATAACCGCGGGTCATTTAAATTTAGTTCCTACAAAGCATTATTTTTGTAACAAGTTACTTAAAACAACATACTTTGATAAATTATGCTTTAGATGAAGTTCAGTTGAATGATGTCCTAGTTACTAAAATGTGAATTTTTGGATAGGTTTGTAGTGGTAAAATGTGAATTATTATATATAATCTATAGAGATCAACAATCTGTTGAGAAGCCGGTAACTCAACAACATATTAATAAGTATCTGATTATATTAAAGGGTTTTTAAGGTATAGGAAATGTGTTATTTATGGTTTATGGTCATGACTTTAATTCCTAATACGAATAAAATATTATTAACTCAAAAGTAAGTGTGTATATGTGTTTTGCTATTCAAAATACAAATATTTGATTATTTTTAAGTACACATGGATTCCATGCAAATAAAAAAATAGAAACTAATAACATGTATCCATTTAGTTATGCAATAGATTTGTCTTTTGTTTTGGATTTAATCATTTCTTTTGCAAGTAAAGGGGTTAGCTTACTCTTTCTTGTAAGTTTTAAGGAATCTTTTAAGTTCCTAGGTGAAAGTTGACTAGACTTTATGATTTTGGAGGGTGCAGAGTGACCACTCGTTAATTTATAACTTAGTGTTACTTATATTCTCTCGTACTTAATTATCATTATTCAACCATTATACTAAACATGTATTTAATCACACTAAAATTTGAGGTGTACATGCATGTTCTTCTTTAAAATCACTTTCGCAGAAATCAAACAGATACTATGATAGTTGTCACATTGATATAAGACCGTGCGTAATACTCTACCCGATGGTGTCGGGTAGAGTCGGGTACCATCGAGAACACCAAAACTTCTTAGCAAGTTCCAAATTCGAGTAAAGCCTTGGAGCTTCAGGACTCGCTGCTGTTGGGTGTGACTTTGTTAATTGGCCAAATATTCTCTCTCTGCCTTTCATTAATAACAAATTTGTATTTATACAAGAGAATAACTACCTTCCCAACAATTAAGGGAATGATCCTAATCTTCAATACAAAATATTTACACAATATTTATCCCTAATAGCCCCCCTCAGTTAGAGCTGGAGGAGGTCGAATGCTCAAACTGGACCGAAAATCTAAAAACAATTGCCGTGGTAGACCCTTTGTGAAGATGTCCGCGTATTGAAAAGAGGAGGGGATATGAAGAACCCGTACATCACCGATAGCAACCTTTTCACGAACAAAGTGGATATCCATCTCTATATGTTTTGTGCGTTGATGTTGCACCGGATTGCCAAACAAATAAACCGCTGAAACATTGTCGCAATAAACAAGTGTTGCTCGTCGAACAGGGGTATGAAGTTCAAGAAGTAGGTTGCGAAGCCAACAAGATTCGGCAACTGCATTAGCGACCCCTTTATATTCCGCCTCGGCACATGAACGTGAAAGTGTAGGCTGGCGTTTGGCAGACCAAGAAACAAGATTATCACCTAAGAAAATGCAATATCCCGAAGTTGAACGACGAGTATCCGGGCAACCACCCCAGTCCGCATCGGTATAGGCAATGAGTTGAGTAGGGGATGAAGGATGTAAATGTAATCCCAGGTGGAGAGAGCCTTTAATGTATCGAAGGATTCGCTTAAGAGCATTAAAGTGAGGTTCTCGTGGAGCATGCATAAATAAGCAGATTTGCTGAACTGCATAAGCTATATCCGGCCGAGTGAATGTAAGGTATTGAAGTGCTCCGGCAAGGCTTCGATAAGTCGTAGGATCGACTAAAGCTTCACCTGCATTAGCACTCAACTTTGAGTTAGTATCTACTGGAGTGGCTACTGGATTGCAATCTTCCATGTTTGCTCTTTTGAGTATACTTTCTGCATATTTCTGTTGGGATAGGAACATGCCCGTAGATGATCGGTTGACCGAGATTCCCAAAAAGTAAGTAAGAGGACCAAGATCACTCATCTCAAATTCATTTTTGAGAGCATTGATGATTTTGTTCTTTAAGGTGGTAGAAGATGCCGTTAAAACAATGTCATCAACGTACAAAAGTAAATATGCGTAGTCATTGTTTCGCCGAAAAATAAACAATGAGGTGTCACTCTTGCTGCATGTAAAGCCAAGATGGAGTAAATGATTTGCAAATCTTTGGTACCACGCACGAGAGGCTTGTTTGAGGCTGTATAGAGACTTGCGTAACTTGCAAACATAGCCTGGAAATGTGGGATGAGTAAAACCCGGTGGTTGATGCATAAAAACGGTTTCATTTAAGTCACCATGCAAAAATGCATTTTTAACATCAAGTTGATGAATAGGCCAATTTCATCCCAAGGCTAGGCTAAGAACCGTTCTAATTGTTGCAGGTTTAACTACGGGACTAAACGTTTCATCACAGTCAACTCCTACTTCTTGAGATTTTCCATTTACCACGAGCCTAGCTTTGTACCTTTCAAGAGAACCGTCAGCGTGAAACTTATGACGGAATATCCAATGGCGACGAATAATGTTAGCATTTGGTGGCCTAGGTACCAATTCCCAAGTATTTTGTTTAAGTAAAGCATTAAATTCAGTAGTCATGGCATTGTTCCAATTTTGGTCAAGAAGAACAAGTTTAGGATTGGAAGGGATGAGAGAAATAGAGTGAGTATGAAGAGATAAAGGTCGATTAGGTTTAGTGATTCCACTTTTAGACCGAGTTTGCATGGGATGGTGAGGAGTAGGAGCCGTAGGGGTGGGTGATGTTGGTTGGGTAGTAGCAGCCGTAGGAGGAGATAAGGGTGTGGTGGTATGATGAAGGAGGTAGGGTGAAGGAGGGACGTCATCAAGAAAATCGTACAAGGATGACCGATATTTAGCAAGATTTGTGAAAGGGAAGATGTCTTCATGAAAGGTGACATGACGAGAAATGATAGATTGATTAGTGGTTAAGTTATGGCATAGGTAACCTCGTTGGTTTGGGGGTTAAACGAGGAAAATACAAGGGGGTGAGCGAGGAGAGAGTTTATGCGGAGCGGTGGATGAAGTGTTGGGATAACATAAGCACCCGAAAGTGCGTAGATGAGAGTAGGTAGGTATGCGATGGTATAAATTTTGTGTAGGTGTGTGGTTTTTAATGGTGGAAGAAGGTAGGATGTTGAGGATGTAAGTTGCAAAATTAAGAGCGTAATTCCAATAGGAAGGAGGGAGAGAAGCATGAAAAAGATTAGTCCGAATTATGTTATTGATGGTTCTTATCATGCGTTCGGTTTTGCCATTTTGAGGGGAAGTGTATGGGCAAGAAAGACGGAGCTGCATACCGTGTGTACTACAAAGGTGATGAAATTGCGAGTTATCAAATTCACGGCCATTATCGCATTGGAAAGATTTAATTTTTCGTTGGAATTGTGTTTGGATATAAGTATGAAAGTGCAAAAAAATAGGAAACTCTTGAGATTTATTTTGTAAGGCAAAAGTCCAAATAAAATGAGAAAAATCATCAATAAGCATAAGATAATATTTATGTACTAATTTAGAAGTAACGGGAGATGTCCATAAGTCGGCGTGAATAATATCAAAAGGAGAATATGTAATAGTATGAGATAATGAAAAACTTAAACGACAATATTTGCCTAAAGAACAAGCGTTACAAGATGCAACATTGGTAAGTTTATTTTTTGAAAGAAAAGAACTATTTCTAAGGAGACTAAAAACTGATGAGCCCGGATGACCGAGACGATTATGCCAAGTGGATGAAGAGACAGTGTGTAGGGCAACAGAAGGTGAAGCAGCTGGTAGATGACTTGAATCTGGAAGGAAGGGGTAAAGGTCACCGGTACTGTTGCATTTGGTTAAGGTTTTCCCCGTTGTAAGATCCTTCACACAAAAACCAAATGGGTCAAACTCAATAGAAACATTATTGTCACGGGTGAACTTACGAACAGATATAAGGTTTTTGATCATTTTAGGCACATGATAAATATGATTTAACGAGTAAGAACGTCTTGGATGAGAAAGAATCGAGGAACCATGACCATGAATTGGAATCGTATTGCCATTTCCTACCAAAATTGAATGCGGTGTACTTAAAGAAAATAAATGAGAAATGTTACCTTGGCTATTTGCAACATGAGATGTTGAACCAGTATCCATGTACCATGTATTGTCAGGTGGTTGAAGTTGCATTGTGTTGAAGGAAGACTCCAACTCGGTGGCGGTCATAGGCGATCCATGATAAGAGTTTGAAGAAGCGGAGAACAAAGCATGCTGCTGGGTCGGTGGTGGGGCAGGGCGTGGGGCTGGACCGAGAAAACCCATTTGTGGTGATGGTTGGGTTGTTGGGTAAGGGCAAGGAGGAGCTGTCCATGGTTGATGTCCAGTGTACCAAGAGGGTTGTGGTGTCCATTGAAACTGTTGTGGGTAAGGTGATCGACCTCGACCACGTCCCCGGCCTCGTCCGCGACCACGATACCCCCTGCCACGCCCACGATATGCATCAGATGAATCATGAACGGGTGAGGGGTCGACCGTGGGTGAAGGAGAGTCAGATCGCTGAGTAACCATGACTTGGGGGGTGTGTGCTTCTTGCTTAGATCGACGTGTTTCTTCAAGAAGAAGTTGAGAACGGGCTTTGTTGAAACTTGGCAAAGGGTCAGACTGCTGGATAAAAGTAGCGATAGTATCGTAATCACCTTTAGGCAAACCAGAGACTAGGTGAAGAACTATCTTATTTTCTGAAATCGGCTGACCCACATTAGCAAGCTGATCTGCAAGATTTTTTAGACGAGCACAGTACTCTGTAACATTAGAAAAAGCATCGAGACGAGTGGTATTAAACTGTTCTTCAAGGTACACAGCCCGGGTTGCTTTGTTATCTTGAAAATTTTCAGCGAGACGGTTCCACAACACCTGGGCAGTAGCACCCGGTTTCATAATAGTCTGGAGAAGATCCGTTGAGATAGTAGCAAGAATCCATTGCTTGACGATAGCATCCAGACGGGTTTAGAACATCATAGGCACATGCATGGATGTGAAACAATTCTACCCATGAAGCATAATGACCATCAGACTGGTTTAGAACAATATGAATTGAATTTTTAATGTTATTAACACCAAAAGCAGGATGAAAGGGAGCTTTACTGCCCTGAGATTGATCACTAGAACCTGTCATGACGAAGAATAACCAGCAGTGGTCCACACTGGAATGTCTTGAAAACTACCAAACACTGGAAATCAATAAACAAATCGGAAGGTAGAATGCTTCAAACAAATCTTCCAAAGAAAAGAAAGTGAAAGCAGGCGGCAGCTTCGATGGAGAAATAAATAAATAACTTGAATCCAACAACCAAAAGCAAAGGGCATCAAAGTCGATGACAAGTAAATAATAGATATATGTTGCGCAGCCAAAGGAGAAGAGAAAAAAAAAGAGGCAGCAACAGGAGGTATATTGATCTTGGTGGAAGGAAGAAACCCTAGCTCGATACCATGTTAATTGGCCAAATATTCTCTCTCTGCCTTTCATTAATAACAAATATATATTTATACAAGAGAATAACTACCTTCCCAACAATTAAGGGAATGATCCTAATCTTCAATACAAAATATTTACACAATATTTATCCCTAATAGACTTGATTAGCGGGGTATTTGAAACTAGAATGGAGCTCGGCGTATACATATGATAAACGGTTTTGATTTCGATGGACGACGTGTACAAGGACTTAATTGCATGGAATTATTGTGCATGGGAAATAAGTTTGCATTCATGGTATTGGTTCTGCCGACGTGGAGGCATGTTGCAATTAAGTTTGCAAACTTGATTTTTGCATGGATTTAATTGTGGAGATAATGCAAGGCGTGGAGATATTTTATGAATTTAAAAGTTGGATAACACTTATCAATGTTTATCAGTGTATTCAAATTTCATATGTTACGGACTTACGGCCGAGATTGAATTAACACTTATCTCTATGTATTTGATTTACAGAGATTAGGAATTTAGTTTGTTGTCTATAAATATCAAGGCTAATGTGAAGTCATATGTATATTGAAATATATCTGGAATCATAATAAAGAAGTCTCTATTCCTGCCCGTGGATGTAAGTCGTGTTTTTGACCGAACCACGTTATATCTCGTGTTCATTTATTTTTTATTTTCCGCATTATACTAACGCTGGTTTAGGTGTCTCGATCCTAACAGCTGCGAGTTTCAATATCCCACCCCCACCCCACCCCACCCCACCCCTCCAACTGCTATATTACCGTTTTCAATGGTAACTTTTGCTTTTTTTCTTTTTTTTTATTTAACAAATTTTTACTTATAAATATCCTACCACTTCACCATTTTTTAAACACGCAATTCCTCTCATCTTCATTTACCTTTTCTCTCATATACATCTATATTTACATTTTCTTTTCATCTCCAAAGAATATGGATCCAAACGAGTTTCCCACTCCACCATCAACCGGACGTAACCGTTCGCGGGTTACAAGTTCCTCACCAACACGGCCGGATAATCCTTTTTTCTTAAACATTCCGCCACCACCCTACCAACCAAAAACCCATTTTTCACTGCACCACAATTTAAATATACGGGGATGCTTAATCAACCCCAACAAATTCCACTTTCTCATCTCGGGTACCCGATGCATCAACAACAATTCCCTCTCGACACTCAAGAGGATGATTTTGTTGATGTAGTGCCGGAAACCCAAACGGAAGACCAAACGGAAAAACAACAAGAAACCCAACCTCCACCACAAGACGATGGTCCGTCACAACGCAAGAAAACCGATCATTTGCCAACCGAGCCAAACCAATGTCGTGGACTTCCGACGAAGAACTTGCGTTAGTCACGGCTTGGGTCGATATCTCGGAAGACCCAATCGTTGGAAATTCGCAAAAAGAAAGTATAATTGTTTATCTTTAATCTTTATTTTTTTTATTAATATTATTATTATTCCGTAATTATTACTATTATTACTATTATTATTATTATTATTATTATTATTATTATTATTATTATTATTATTATTATTATTATAATATTATTGTTGTTTGTAGAAAACTTTTGGCAATGCGTCTTGACGTTATTCCAAACACAACTTGGCAAACCCGCAAACTACCGTAATGTCCACCAAATAAATGTCAAGTATAAAGAAATCAATACGAAGGTGACAAAGTTTGTGGTGATTTTCAACAACCTCTACAATACGAGAGGTAGCGGTATGAGCGACGCCGATATTTTAGCTATTGCGCTTAACCGTTACCGTGAGGATAATCACAGTGTTGCATTTTATCATCAGATCGAGTTGTTGGAAACTTCTTAGGAATTCTCCCAAATGGCACCAAGTTTCACACGTTGATGCCACCACTCGTCCTTCAAAACGAACCAAAACCTTGTCATCCCACACGTCCATATTAACTTGAACGAGGACGATGAAGAGGATGAATAAGAAGATGATGAGCCAACCGAACCTGCACGACCCCCCGGTAGGAATCGGGCAAACCGGGCGGTATCAGGATCAACCGGAACGAGGTCGAGAGACGAGAGCATCTCGACGTTGTTAAGCGAACCGTTCAACATTACGGTTATCGGGTTCGGTTAAAATTTGGGTACGGTTCGGGTTGGTTAATTTCGGGTATACCCGATTTAGGGACTTGTTTGTTACATTTTTTTTGGCCAAGTATCCAAATGGTATATTTGTATAACATTTTTTATTACATTTTTGGGTCAAACATTTATTGTAATAATCAAGTTTCATCTAGTTTACAAAAACTATTAATGCATTAACTTCAACACGCGATAGTACTAAAACATAATTGAATCGTGTTAAGTTTTACAAAATATATTTATTCTTCTTACACCTTCACCTTACTACCTTCATGTACTTATCCTATCCGAGCTTTAGTTAGATATACCTTAAAAGTAATTTGTAACATAAAAAAGAGAAAGAAACTTAAAAGTGATTTGTAACATAACATACATAAAATGATGTGTGGGAAACTAATACCTTTATCAAATTCATGTATGTATCCCAATCTTGGATACAAATTATACTTTGAATCGGGTATTTCGGGTATACCCGAACTCTAAATAACCAACTCGTTACCCGAACCGAATTTATAACGAGTAAACCGAAACCCGAAATAATGCTACCCGAAACCCGATCTAACCGACCCAAATTAACCGAAACTCAAGATAACTGGTTGGTTTATTCGGGTTACGATTATTTTCGACACCCCTACGACGAGTCATCTTTCGGGAAATGCATTGGAAAATGTGAAGGAAATGAAGGAAGAACTACGACGCAAGTATGGGTGGAGGGAAATGGAATAAATATTATTTTTTATTTTTAAGTTTAAAATTATGTATTTTTTTTATTTTAGTAGTTTAGATTTTTTTAAGTTTAAATTATGTAATTTTAATTTTTACACTTCTTTGAATTTTTAATTAATTAATTTATGAATTATATTATTTATATAATTGGTTATTTGTTTAAATAAAAAAAGAATAAAAAAAGTAGAAAAATATTGGGTAAGAGAATGTAAGGTATAACTTGTAAATTGGGTAAGGAGAAGAAAAAGAAAGAGAGAATGATGTGGTGCTAATGTGACATTAAGTATGAGAAATTTGCAGGTAGGATATAAGTGTATAAGACCATCAACATCCATCACATGCTTCACACAACCACATCAGCTCCACATCAGCGCCACATCATTTCCCCACCATTCCCTCATCTCATCACACAAACCCCGCATCCATCACATGCTTCACATCACAAAAAAGAAAAAGAAACACTTCTCTCTCACACGATCTCGCTCATGCACGCGATGATGGCAACGAGTGTGACCGTGAGGCCTCCTTCACGAAGCTCAGCGATGGTGCTCGCACTCCCTCACACTCGTGAACTCCCCTCACACGACCAATGGCGTGATGGATACGGCCGGTCTAACTAGTGGCATAATCAGTGTTCTAAAAGGCGCGCTATGGCGGCGCCAAGGCGTGAGGCGTGGCTCCGCCGTTAAGAAATGGCCCTAGGCGTGAGTGGTAGGCGTGGCGCGCGTCAAGGCGCGCCTTTGCGTGTTAAATGACGAGTTTTTTATAACGTGGCACCGAAAAAATTATTTTTTTAAAAATAATTGAACTATTTTGTATACATTTTGCGATCGCGTGTATAGAACTTCTATAAATTTGTATTTTATAATTTGTATATGTTATTTTGCTCATCATTTTTGTAACTTTGTGTAATTAGTATATTAATAATCATAAATTTGATATATATAATTATAAAATATATACAAAATCGCCGCCTGAAGTCACGCCTTAAAAAACGACACGACTTCGCCATGACTCCTAAAGCTTGAGGTTTGACCTCGCCGCCACGCCACGC